>CM063510.1:51889117-51969117 GCA_032207245.1 Pardosa pseudoannulata | reverse complement strand
ACGAGATCGTTGCCTTTGCCGAGAGAGCTGCCGTTGCTCAGACGTTGCATATCTCCTATTAACATAAAAATATTTTCTCAATTTTCCCTACTTAATCGCCTCGTTGAGATATTATGTTACCGCAGTATGTTTTCATCTTGACCAAATATGAAATGTATTCAGAGCTGAGTGACAGGTTCTTTATTTGCAAGATTACAATATAACTACAATTGGCATATACAAATGAGTGCAAAGGGTTAAAATATCTCAACACAGTTCAATTCCGAAAACTCTAGAATGGCTATATTACAAATAAGAATTAATGACGAAAAAATCGTCTTATAGCTGACAAGTATCAGCTATTGGGGTATTCTAAATAAACAATAACATAAAAATCACAATGAGATATACTCTCTGATTTCGGTCCCTACTGACTTCAACTGAAAGGCTATTGCTTTTTATAGTTCCAAAGATTATTGTAGTACCTTCTGCGAAATATTGATTTTATGGCCTTGGTATATATTGATATTTTTGCCAAATGCACAAAATTTCTAATAATTCTTTAAGTATAGGTCAAATATGCATAGCTTCAGTTTACAGAAAAATGACCATTGCATGCATGTTGATTTGTATATGGACTCAGAGTATTTGATCGCTCCATATAAAAAAATGCCGCAACGAATTTATTCTTTTTCAATTATATATTTTGAAACAGTATGCGTAACTCATATTTCCTTTTGCAATTTAGTAATGTATTCTTCTTGATATGCTATGTAAATTTATAGTGCATTTTCCAATTTAATCATTTTTGAATGAGAGAGAGACTATATTTTATTCAGGAAAAGTCAACACTGTAATTTTCTTACTTTATAACCTTCCCAGGGTACACCTCAAGGGATGAATCTATACCTGATCTCCCATTTTATTTTTTAAGGGTGACCTCCCACGAGTAGTATAGGGAGTAGCACTACACATAAGAGTTATCCAGGATATCACCACTCATCCTGCCGATTAATTTAACCATGAATAGAACATTTTACTTAGTGAAACTAATTTTGAAAAATGATATTAAAGGAATAAATGAAAAATTAAATGAATGGATTTTCACAGCTGGGCAATGAAAATAATTTTTTAAAAAGTGAAATATTGAGGATATCAAAGGAGTGGTATAGTTAAAATGAATTGTCAAGACTGTGCACAAGCAACTCCGGAAAATCCATTTTTAACCAGCTAACACCAAAAACCCAACCGATGTACGAACAAAATTGTGAAGTGGTTAAACATATTCAAATTTCTATTATTTTACAAAATCTGTATCTCATTCTACTGAAAGTGTTTCGCTAAGTTTTAATCTCCCATTTGAGATATGCTTCAGCAATCATAGTTGTCCCTCATTATCTCTCTTATTTGCCTTTCAGAGACGAAAAATAATTTGGAACTAGACAAGTCAAAACAGGCAAATATTTTTCTATAAAAGTTCCGCATATTTATGTCTGAAGTTTTCCATCTTTTACGATGTGTATAACAATTTCACTTTATCTAGGAAAAAAATCAGTACCTGATATCACTTATTTTCAGAACTTTGAGGTAAAAGGCATCGTTAAATTCTGAGAATATTTTGAGGATCGAAAAACTTTTTCTAACACTCTTTCCATTGTCCGGAGTCCCTGAAGATGTTACATTGTCAAATATAAATAGTCTTCATTTCTGCGCTCCGTTTAAAATTCCGTGTGTAGCTTATACTTAGTTTATTTTCAAGTATTTTCTGTCGCATATTTCTTTAAAAATATGTATCATAAGCTTCCGAAGGATAATGATCATGCATAAAATGTGTGTTTAGTAGCTGCATGTTTTATAATAAAAATTTTATCTGCAATATCATTTCATTTTATTTGAAATGTGATAAAACTTATTGGTGCATTTTAATGTAGTGGTTTTCGTTAGATCGTAGAAGGTTAGGAGGACGTTTTATTCCTTTAAGTTACACTACCTGTATGATACAAAGTACAAGGTTTATCAAATAATAAGGTCCTATTTTGAAGCGTATTATTTTTAATGGAAGCACAGGAAAGTTCAGGAACAAAATACAATAGCTCACATAATACTAAAGTTTCACCACTAGTATTACAAATTTATGCTATTCCAACAGCACCTATGACACCGAGATATTTAAATTTGTCAAACATTTTCTGCCAGGTGATAACATTGATAGACACTAATGCTATGAAATGACAGAACATATAATATGATAATTTTGCAATCAATCTCATCTAATGTTTTTGCTCTCGACTTTTGTAGATAACGGTGACACTAAATATTTCTTCGTTTGAGATCTCCACAAAATAAATCACACAAGATAATGACTAACGACCAAGTTTTTACGAGATTAAGACAACGATTTGGGGCCTGTACGGCCAATCCACCGCCGAGACAGAACTAGATTGTCGCATAGACAAATAAGTTGAATGTCTAGGAACCGGTCAATGCTATTTTGAAAAGATTGGAAGATAAAATTATTTACTTTTCTGTTGGATATAATAAACAAATAGACAAAGATATTGCTTTTTATATGGTTACAAATTGTACCCATATAAAAAAATATATTTCGTCAGAAAATATTTACAAAACTTACTGAGTCATTTAAAATTAAATTTTTTAGCTGTTTTATGTTGGTGTTGAACAAAATATTTTAGATAATATTTCAAAATAAAATTTATTCATATTTATATACTTGCTTCCATTACACTTTTAGTAAAGTAAATTCAAATTTTTTTTAAATTTGTAAAGAAATTGCTCAATTTTGTCTAAAACTAAAATTTTTGTTGTATATTAAATATGTGTATTAATACGAATATAATGTTTGTGTTTCATACTATTTGGATTTATTTTATTTGGTGTTTTATATTTTTGTGCTTCTATATCTTGTGAGAGAGTAAGGGGGCCCAATAAGAATAACAATTGTCTAGGGACTCGAAGTAGTTTAATACGGCTCTGCTTCAAGACACAATCTTTGACAAGTCAAGTAGCATTTAGAAGCAATTCCCTAAACCTTCATTGACGAAATTGTCGTTCCGTATAAAACTATCCCAAAAGTAACGAGAAAAATTATATAAAACAAATAATCGTACTTACACAAGAACAGACACTAATATTTAAAGCATGTGCCTTCGGTAACAATACAATGAATCCTGTGTTGTTGGCAGTAGTTATAGAATTATTTGAACTCATTTTGTAAATAGCTGAGAAGTTTTCTGGTTACTGCTCTTTGGAACTCTTCGAGTGTGTTAATATGGCGTTCTATTACGTATTTTCTAATCCGTGGAAATAATGAACACGGGGATCCACGTCTGGGCTGTATGGTGAATAGGGAAGAACAGGGATGTGAATTGGGGTGAGGTATTCCATCCCAACCAACGTCGCGTGAGAGCAAGTGTAGTCGTGATGGACGATCCTGCTGCAAACAATCTGTGGGCGAATATGGTTTACGGTTTTCTTCAAACGCTGAAGCACTTCCAAGTGAAATTGTATATTCCCAATTAAAAACTGCACAACTGAATGTGACACTAATCAGCGATTAACATTTAGAACATTTTTAATTCGTTCGATGTTTTCATCCGTTATAACACATTGTGTGTGAGTACATTTCGCAGCGGAATAATACCGGGAGCGGGCGTTTTGAGCGTAAATTTAGTTAATCTCAATAGATCGAAAATTATTTAATTTTTTAACCAACTTTTCGTATTTTATATTGAAATGTATAAACAAATATATAAATATATATATATATATATATATATATATATATATATATATATATATATATATATATATATATATATATATATATATATATATATATATATATATATATATATATATATATATATATATATATATATATATATTATATATAATATATATATATATATATATATATATATATATATATATATATATATATATATATACTATATATATACATATATATATACATATATATATATATACATATATATATACATATATATATACATATATATATACATATATATATATATATATACATATATATATATACATATATATATATACATATATATATATATAATATATATAAATATATATACATATATTATATATTATATATATATATATACATATATATACATATATATATATATATATATATATATATATATATATATATATATATATGTATATAAATGTATATATTTATATATATATATATATAATATATATAATATATATATGTATATACAATATATATATAATATATATACATATATATATATATATATATATATATATATATATATATATATATATATATATATATATATATATATATATATATAATATACGTATATATAATATATATTATATATATATATATATACATATTATATATAATATAAATATAATTTTAAATCTAGAATTGATATTTTAATATATATGGTACCGTATCGACTTATGTAAAAATAGTCCTTTAATATTTGCAAGGCATAATTATCTTTTTATTGAGTTCAAGCAAAAATGCATTGCATAGCATAAATTAATAGATCGCTGCATTTTAAGTGAAACCAAGCATACTCACGGATCACTGTTAGGCTACTGGGAATGCCATGCGAATTAGAAGCTGCTTCCGATCTGTTGGATTCAAAAATCATTAATATTCCAATAAACATTTCTGAGCCTCCCTTTTTTTCCTCAGTAATTTGCAAGAAATGCACAGAAAATATTTTCTCATTACTTTTGGGTCATACTTTATAACGATTTAAAATCAGGTCATTCTTTTCAATAGACTTTGCATTTTACATAAGTATGTATGGAATTCTTCAATTACATAGTAGATGGTTCAAGAGAAAAGACACTTATATCAGAGTCAAAATACCACTCCAGCTGGGAATATTAGTAAATGTTCGAAATCAGATTTTACACTAGAATCGCGGAATGGATTATTTTAACCCAAAAACTATTTTGTGTTATCTTAACAAATTTATTCTTTTTCAAATTGTAATAATAGAAATAATATTAAATTTTTATAATTATATTTCTGGGGATATATTTGAAAACATATTTTAATGCATAGTATATTATTTCTGCTATTACTATCAGAAAGAAAAATTAAATTATTTAAGATAACACAAAATAGTTTGGGGTCAAAATGAACCCTCTAGGGGTTTTAGTAATAATTTTACAAAGGATCTTCACAAAATAACAAAAGTAAAAAATATGTATTTTAGATATTTACATAATGCTTAGATTTGCAGTTTAAAAACCTGATGTAGATACTGCATGAGTTCCTTAGATGCCTAATAAATTGATTCACAATTTTTTGCTACACTTCAATTTAACTTATTTTATACGAATGGGAGATACAATTCCTTAATTCGTTAATTCATTAATGTAAAGTAGAGTTGTGCATTTTCTAATATATTATCTATTAATAACTTTGAAAATGGATAAAATGGTAATTAATTAATGGGAAAACTCATTATAAATAATGAATAGTAAAAATTAACTCAACTTCTTAGTAGAGCTGAAGTCATATCTGGCGATGTTTCATGACTTCGGCTGTATAATATTTATCACATTGAGATATTTCGCTATATAGAGTTCAGATTGCAATAATTAGAGTAGCACAACTAGATGCTACAACAAGTCTAAAAAAAATGCCAACATTCGTTCGCTAATCGTTTTTCAGTTATGCTTGGCTGATCTATAATATCGTATCTTTTCACTTATGAAGTACAGATTAAAATCAAAAAGAAACTTTCACAAACAGATGTTCTAATATCTAGTAAAACACATTGTATGCGGGACACTTACTAGTACTTTTTCTGACGATCGATACTTGAGCGTGTGTCACGTGCTAGTACGGGTTAGTGTAACAATATGGTTTGTTTGTGGGTACCAAAATAACGGTATATACAGGAAAACGAAGCCGAATGTTCTTGTCTACTAAATGGATTCTGGAAAAATTTAGAAAAGTAAAAACTAGTTTTTATATCAGTCGATGCGGAACCACAGAACGGGAAGGTTGATTAAAAAAAATCAATTTAGATTTAAAATTAACTTTTTATTTATCCTTGCGAAAATGATATTGTATATATGTATATTTATATATTATATATATATATATATATTTGTTTATTGGTCTATTTATATATTTCTGTATATATTTCAATATAAAATAAGAAAAGCTTGTTAAAAAAATAAATAATTTTCGATCTATTTAGATTTAACTGAATAACTAAATTTAATCTCAAAACTCCCGCTCCCGGTACAATTCCGCTGCGAAATGTACCCGCACACAATTTTTAAGTCTTAAATTAGTCAAGATGCTCTATGATATTTTTGAAATAGTTATTTCCGTTAAAATATGAAGGCCAAAAATTTTTACGATAGCAAAATTTTCCTTAGGTACAAAAAAAACAAAAAAACTTTCGTGTACCACCGAAAGCAGTAAATCGTACATTAAACTTTAATATTGAACAACAAAAATAAATCTTTTTTGCTAAAATGTGAAGAAATATTTTAAACATTTATGAATGTAATCCGAAGGCTGAAAAAGAAATTCTTTAGCTCCGTAGAAATTAAGTAGGTAGAGGATAAAAATATAAGCATTTTCTTCCCTTTTGAAATCCTCTTTTCAGATTAAAAAGACACCATAAACACTAAAATCAAAGGAAATCAAAATCTGAAAAATAATTTTTTTTTTCTCGAGCGTGCTACTTCGCTTTTGGAAGACAGTTTATTTATGTTTTCTAGCAGAAAATAAAGAAATAAAAACTCAGAAATCGCATAAAATATGGAGCTTAGCGTTCTGTGGTGTTTGTTCTTGAAGAACTTCGGATAAAACTCGTATTAAAAATAACATCCACTTCACATCACGTGACATAAATCTCCTCAAAGAAATTAGTTCCCCTTTTTTTTCGACAAAGGTATTTATGTGAACTTATTTCTGAAAATCATGATTTATGCACGCAAGGCGAATGTTATTTCATATTAAAATGAATATACGGATATTAATTAGAAGGAATTAAGATTATTTGCATATTTTTAGTATTCGTCGTTAACTATATAATGACATAAGTAATAGTTAAAAGTTTTTTAAAGATACATTCATTTTATTTTATAAATTATGTTCACTTTTTATCTTTTAAATAACATGAATATATGGAATAGATATGATATGAGTATATAGTACTCCAGTGTTATTTTTGGTAGTTCCCAAGAATGGTAACGCTTGGGTAAAGCAAGCAAACAACTTAATACTGATATTAAACGAGTTTGATTATGGTGGCTAAATTAATTTTTTAAACCATAAATGTTAGGTACTTTATCAACTCAAACTGTAACATAAATATTCGAAGGATTTTAATGGTGTACCAATTTAAATAAAATAGGTTTTAGATTAAACAAATATATAAATTATGTATATAAGTTTTTAAATAAAAGAAATTTACATGGTTCCCAAGAATGGTAATGCTTGGGTAAAGCAAGCAAGGAGAAAGATCTTTGCTTGCTTTAACCAGAACAACTTAATACCGATATTAGACGAAAAAGTTTGATTTTGGATACTAAATTAATTTTTAAACCATAAGTGTTCAGACAGTTTATCAACTTAAACTCTAACATAAAAATACGAAGAATTTTTAATGGTGTACCAATTTAAATAAAATGGGTTTTAGATTAAACAAATATATAAATTATGTATATACGTTTTTAAATAAAAAAAATTTACATGGTTCCCAAGAATGGTAATGCTTTGGTAAAGCAAGCAAGGAGAAAGATCTTTGCTTGCTTTACCCAGAACAATTTAATACCGATATTAAACAACAAAGTTTGATTTTCGATACTAAATTAATTTTTTAAAACCATAAATGTTAAGGCAATTTATCAACTCAAACTGTAACTTAAAAATACGAAGGATTTTTAATGGCGTACCAATTTAAATAAAATAGGATTTAGATTAAACAAATATATGAATTATGTATAAACATTTTTAAATAAAAGACATTTACATTTATTTGGAAAGAATTTAATTAATTTTATTTTAAATTTAAACAACATAACTATTTATTACTTACTTTCATATAATAAATAAACTATGAACAAAAATAATTATAAATTATATATATTTATTTATATAATTACATAAATATTTGTTTCACGGTATTTACTTATCCATTAAAATATTCATTTCTGGTAAAGCATTTTTATCTTTTAACAGTATGCATATTGTTTCATTTAATATAATGTAACGGTTTAAAAACATTTACATAACCGACATAACTCGTAATTTTTTTATTGTTATTGAAAGGTATTCCCAGCATATGCATTAAATATTCTTACTATTATATAAAAAATCTTTAAATAAATATAATCAATATTTATATCATACTTTTATATTTAAATTATCCATATACAGTATCAGTATATAGTATCTTATGGAGAAAATATAAGGGTATTATAATTTCTGATGATGAATATCTTTGAATTACTAGATGTAGTACCTGAATGTTTCTTACATATATGCATACATATGTATATACGAGTATATATACATATATATATATATATGAGTATATATATATATATATATATATATATATATATATGCGTGTGTATATATATATATATATGCGTGTGTATATATATATATATATATATATATATATATATATATATATATGCGTGTGTATATATATATATATATATATATATATATACATATATATGTGTGTGTGTGCATATATGTGTGTATCAGAATAATTAAAATCAGTGTTATCCTAAATTGTTTCATTGTTTGATGGCAAATTTCTTTAATATTTTTTAATTGCATAGCAGTAGAATTTGATTCTGTACTATTAATAGTTGGCCTAATTTTTGCTTGTAAATATCAGTTCTCGTTTTTAATTTTTTTCTTAAATTAATAGCTGAATTTTCTTTCAACTGAATTTTATGTATTTCTCTTTTAAGATTATTTTTTCTACTCTTAAAACAAAAGACTTCTTTCAATATTTTTACCTTAATTGTTTAAAGATGACTTCAGACGCATATTTAGACAGTATGTCATTGACTTCCATTAATCACTGGGGTTCAGTTGCTTTTCCCAGGAAAAGCTGCAGATATTTGCAATTTTTACGCTACTGTATGCCTTTTTTTCCACAGTTATGTCACAGGCCACAGTAGAACTGCTGCTTAAGCTTTCTCAAAAGAGAAATAAGATACATGATTGCCCCCTTCTCAAGCACCACATTTCCACAGATCACCAAATGCTCTGTGACTCTTGTAAAGGATCTCTCGTAAACAACTATAATGCCAAGCAATCCCTGGTAAATAAAAATATGGGCATCATAGTCACATTTCATAATGAAACTTTTCCGGACATGACTTTGTAAAGAATTGTATTTCCAAGAATGCTCTGGTATATAAAAATATGAACTTTAGTCATTTTTCTTAAAGAACCCTTTCCCGAGATGACCGCTTAAAGAATTAATTATATTATTAAGCAAACCTTGGTAAATAAAACTATGGACAATAATTACATTTTATAAGGAAACTTTTCTGTCCATGACTGCGTAAAGAATTATATTTCCAAGAATGCTGTAGTATATATAAAAGTATGGACTATAGTCATTTATCTTAGAGAAACCTTTCCCTCCATGACTGAGTAAAGAATTATATTTCCAAGCAAATTCAGGTAAATAAAAATATGGACAATAATCACATTTCATAGTTAAAAGCTTTCCGACCATGACTGCGTAAAGAATTATATTTCCAAGAAGGCTCTAGTATATAAAAATATGGACTTTAGTCATTTTTCCAAGTGAAACCTTTCCCGACATAACCGAGTAAAGATTTAATTATATTATTAATCAAGCCCTGGTAAATAAAACTATGGACAATAATCACATTTCCTAATAAAACCTTTCTTTCCATGACTACGTAAAGAATTATATTCCCAATAATGCTGATGTATATAAAAGTATGGATTATAGTCATTTTTCTTAGTGAAATCTTTCCCTCCTAGACTGAATAAAAAGTTATATTGCCAAGCAAGTTCTGGTTAATAAAAGTATAGACAATAATCACATTTTATAATGAAACTTTTCCGGCCATGACTGCGTAAAGAATTATATTTACAAGAACGCTCTGATATATAAAAATATGGTCTATAGTTATTATTCTTAGTGAAACCTTTCCCTAGATGCCTGCGTAAAGAAGTATATTGCCAAGCAAGTTCTGGTAAATAAAAATATGGATAATAATCACATTTCATAATGAAACTTTTCAGGCCATGACTGTGTAAAGAATTATATTTTCAAGAATGCTCTGGTTTTAAAATATGGACTATAGTCATTTTTCTTAGGGAAACGTTTCCCTCCATGACTGAGTAAAAAATTATAATACAAAGAATGCTCTAGTATATAAAAATATGGATTTTAGTCATTTTTCTTAGTAAACTTTTCCCGACATGACCGCTTAAAGAATTAATTTTATTACTAAGCAAGGCCTGGTAAATAAAATATGGACAATAATCACATTTCATAATGAAACCTTTCTGTCCATGACTACGTAAAGAATTATATTTCCAAGAGTACTGTTGTATGTAAAAGTATGGACTACAGTCATTTTTCTTAAAGAAACTTTTCCTTCCATGACTGAGTAAAGAATTATATTGCCAAGCAAGTCTGGTAAATAAAAATATGGACAATAATCAAATTTCATAATTAAAAACTTTCCGGTCATGACTGCGTAAAGAATTATTTTTCTAAGAATGCTCTGGTAAATACAAATATGGACACATAGTCATTTTTCTTAAAGAACCCTTTCCCGACATGACCGCGTAAAGAATTGTTTATATTACTAAGCAAACCCTGGTAAATTAAACTCTGGACAATAATCACATTTCATAATGAAATCATTTCTGTCCATAATTGCGTAAAGAATTATATTTCCAGGACTGTTGTGGTATACAAAAGTATGGACTGTAGTCATTTTTCTTAGGGGAAACTTTCTTTCCATGACTACGTAAAGAATTATACCGATAAGCAAGTTCTGGTAAATAAAAATAAGGGCAACAATCACATTTCATATGAAACCTTTCCGACCATGGCTGTGTAAAAAAATATATTGCCAAACAAATTCAGTTAAATAAAATATGGACAATAATCACATTTCATAGTTAAAACCTTTCCGGCCATGACTGCGAAAAAGAAATATTTTTCCAAGAATGCTCTGGTAAATAAAAATATGGACTTTAGTAATTTTTCTTAGTGAAACCTTTCCCTACATGACATCGTAAAGAATTAATTATATTAGTAAGCAAGCTTTAGTAAATAAAAATATGGACAATAATCACATTTCATAATGAAACTTTTCTGTCCATGACTGCGTAAAGAATTATATTTCCAAGACTGCTGTGATATATAAAAGTATGGACTATAGTTATTTTTCTTAGGGAAACCTTTCCTTCCATGACTGCGGAAAGAATTATATTGCCAAGAAAATTCAGGTAAATAAAAATATGGACAATAATCACATTTCATAGTTAAAAGCTTTCCGGCCATGACTGCGTAAAGAATTATTTTACCAAGAATGCTCTGGTATATAAAATTATGGACTGTAGTAATTTTTTCTTAGTGAAACCTTTCCCTCCTAGACCGAGTAAAGAATTATATTTCCAAGCAAGTTCTGGTTAATAAAAGTATAGACAATTATCACATTTTATAATGAAACTTTTCTGGGCATGACAGCGTAAAGAATTATATTTCCAAGAACGCTCTGATATATAAAAATATGGACTATAATCATTATTCTTAGTGAAACCTTTCTCTAGATAACTGCGTAAAGAAGTATATTGCCAAGAATGCTCTAGTATATACAAATATAGACTTTAATCATTTTTCTTAGTGAAACCTTTCTCGACATGACCGCATATAGAATTAATTATATTACTAAGCAAGCCCTGGTAAATAAAAATATGGGCAACAATCACATTTCCTAATGAAACCTTTCCGGCCATGACTGCGTAAAGAATTATATTTCAAAGAATGCTCTGGTATATAAAAATATGGACTTTAGTCATTTATATGAAAGAACACTTTCCCGACATGACCGGGTAAAGAATTAATTATATTACTAAGCAAACCCTGGTAAATAAAACTATGGACAATAATCACATTTCGTAATGAAACCTTTCAGTACATGACTGCGTAAAGAATTATATTTCCAAGACTGGTGTAGTATATAAAAGTATGGACTATAGTCATTTTTCTTAGGGAAACCTTTCCTTCCATGACTGCGCAAAGAATTATATCGATAAGCAAGTTCTGGTAAATAAAAATAAGGGTAACAATTACATTTCATAAGGAAACCTTTCCGGCCATGACTACTTAAAGAATTATTTTTCCAAGAACTCTCTGATATATAAAAACATGGACTATATTTATTATTCTTAGTGAAACCTTTCCCTAGATGACTGAATAAAGAATTATATTCCCAAGAAAGTTCTGGTAAATAAAAATAAGGGTAATAATCACATTTCATAATGAAACCTTTCCGGCCATTACTGCTTAAAGAATTATATTTTCCAAGAACTCTCTGATATATAAAAACATGGACTATATTTATTATTCTTAGTGAAACCTTTCCCTAGATGACTGAGTAAAGAATTATATTCCCAAGAAAGTTCTTGTAAATAAAAATATGAACAATAATCACATTTCATAATGAAACCTTTCCGGCCATTACTGCGTGAAGAATTATATTTTCAAGAATGCTCTTATATATAAAAATATGGACTATAGTCATTTTTCTTTGTGAAATCTTTCCCTACATGACTGAGAAAAGAATTATATTGCCAAGAAAGTTCTGGTAAATAAAAATATGGACAATAATCACATTTCATAATAAAACATTTCCGGCCATTACTGCTTAAAGAATTATATTTTCAAGAATGTTCTGGTGTATAAAATATGGACCATAGTCATTTTTCTTAGTGAAGCCTTTCAATCCATTACTACGTAAAAATTATATTGCCAAACTAGTTCTGGTAAATAGAAATGTGAAAAATAGTTACATTTCATAGTGAAACCTTTTAGGCCATGACTGCGTAAAGAATTATTTTGCCAAGGATGATCTGGCAAATAAAAATATGGATAATAATCACATTTCACAAGGAAGCCTTTCCAGCCATGACTGCGTAAAGAATTAAATTTCAAAAATGTTCTGTTAAATAAAAATATAGACTATAATCTTATGCGTTCCTTGACGAGTAATTTTCACTGGTAGAAAGAGAGAGAAAGAGATACAAACAGGAAGATGTTTACTTTCAGCTTATCATTTAGGCATCATCTCTCCTAATTACATTAAACATTAACTCTAAATTTCTCGTTGTTGCACCTCTTCTGATGAAATGACATCTAATTAAAATATTTCTAATGAATACGTAAACATTTTAAAATGATCTGCTTGCGAAATCATTCTTAGCGTTGAAGACGTTAGTGAGAACTATCATTTAGATGTCACCAATGCATTCTTGATTCAGTAATATATAATTTAAGAAAATTTATGTCAGTTTGCAATATCATAACCACATTGTGAAATAAGCATCTTTCGACTTCATTATACGATTTAACAGATATTATTTATTTAGAAATGGGTATTTTAAATTAACGTCACTTATACTTTACAGCATTATAGACTATTGCATTATTAAAAAACATTCGTCATCTTTATTCCTAAAATGTATCGTCAAATTAGCTAATGAAAGTAATAAAGAGTAAAATTTAATTAGGTTAAAGATTAGCTGTAGAAATTAAATTTAAATTTAACATATAAAAAAATTTACAATGCATATAAAGTTATTGCTATCTCAAATTTAAATTATGTTATGCGTAAGAAATATTTTAACTACTACTTCATTAATTAAACATTATACTAATTAAGTATAAAGCAAGAATAGCATTTATAATTACTTATATAGAAGGTAAATACTTTAACTTTTAAGAAATCTTATGATTTTTCTTAGGGAATCAGTTTCCGACTATTAAACGATTTTGTTGTATTATGGTTCATGAGAAATTTCTAAATATTATTCTATATGCAGTTTCTTCTTATACTACCCTAATGGTGAAACTTTAATTAAATCAAATATGAGTAAACTGGTATTAGATGTAAATACGAATATTTCTTTTTGAACAAATAGCTATTTAGTTTTTGAGTGTGGTTGTATTATAAAAAATTTTAAATGTATAAAATAGACAGATAATAAATACGAGGGTTGTAAATTAAATAGTGGCAACTTAACCTTGAAATACGCAGAAGGGCAAGCATGCGCAAATAGGATATGGGAGCGGTGAAGTGGCGCTGTTTTCGATGTGTAGAGTGCAATAAACAGTCGATCTGATTAGTAAGATAGTTGTTGTGTGGCGTTAAAGTGAGGAGTTAAGTTTCCATAGCTCTAAAGCATGTTTTCAAAAGGTGATGAGCGGTCGTGGATTAAAATCGAGGTTACTTGTGTCAAAAATGCAACAGAATGCATGCTATCGAGGATCAGTCGAAGCCTGTGGCACAAATGCTTTACCGTATAGAACAGTAGCACAATGGGTTTAAGCATTTCGTTCGGGTCGGAATGAGAATTCGTATTTGCAACGCACAGGTCGGCCCTCCATTTCTTAAGAGCAGATTAACATCCTGCTTACAATAGGAGGGACATACCGATTAACTGATGGACTGTCCGAGAATTATCCTTACAGGTTGGTCTGAGTCATCAAACAGTGTGGCGCATAGTGAATAAATCTCTGAACATGAGGAAAATTGCTTCTACATCGACTAACCGAAGTACAGAAATGGCACCGGTATGCACTGGCTAGCACCCTCTTGGAGAGATACGCATTTCTGCAGAGTATTGTCGTCATTGAGGAGACATAGGCACGTGCCTATGGGCCTGAATTAAAACTCCAATCAAATGAAGAGATTCACCAAGGTTCGCCTCGTTTACAAAAAATTCGACAGAAACCCAGTCGGATGAAGGTTATGCTGATTGTGGCCTACGACTGGGACGGTGTAATTCTTACACATGCTGTACCTGAAGGACAAACTGTCAACGCAGATTAATAATTCCCATTTCTACATCACCATCTGCTTCCGGCTATGTGGTGCAAACGTCTACGTTTATTGTACAACAATCTCCCTATCGTATTGCATGACAACGCTTGTTGCCATGTCGCAAACAATGTCTCTCTCCTATTGTGACAGTAGCAGTGGAAATCACAAGGAACATTCTCTATACTTACCCGACATGAGTCCCTGTGACTTCGATCTGTTTCCAAAGTTGAAGGTATCCCTCCGAGGTCACTGATTTCATGACATTTCAACTGTACTCCACGTAGTAGGATGCTGAGTTGCTCAAATCAACAATCAACACCTTGCTACTGGTCTACAATGGCTTCCCGACATATGGCAAAAGGTTATAAGCTTTGCTGGTGATTACATAGACGTAATGTAATGCAATTGTACTTGTAAGTTTGTTAAAAATTTATTTATACCTATGTTACCATTACTTAAATTACAACCCTCGTATAAATAGATAGTTTGAAGTAAATAGGGACTGCTAATGTCTTTATTATTATAAAGTTTTGAAATTTTAAAGTTGTTTCTAGGAAGAGGAAAAGATTTTTTTACTAACGCAGCTGGCAATGCAGGCACTATATGAATTTATGCCAATACAAGACTGGAAAGATGTTACCCATTTAGAACCACCCGAGGAACAAGTGTAGCTTAAGCGGTAGGCTAAGGACGTGAGTAACACTATCCTCGCTAAGTCCTCCTAATTTTGAAGCAGGGTACAAGCAGAAAACTCCCAAACTTGGCCTGAAACCCCCAGAGGTATCGTTTGAAAACTTGGAGGATATTGTGACTACGAATATAATTTACGTGCCCCAGTCACCTTTAACGAACATGGCGGAACTTAGGCTGACTCGAGCCCCGAACTCGCATTCTTTCAGTTAAGAGATAACTGCCTTGGCCAGCTGAGTTACCGTGGCTCCGGAAGAGCAAAAGAAAAAATACAATTTAATATAATTCATAAAATATTGTGTCTCATTAATAGTTCAAGAAAATAAATGATCTTTTCAACTTAGAAAAATAAATGTATTGAGACGAAGGAGATAACTTAAAATTAGATTGGTACAGTTATATATATAATCTATATATACATATTTTGCTTCAAATACAGTTCAATACAGACAACTATCTCTATACAAGATATGGCTGGAATACTGTTACTCATTTAGCACCAACCGAGGAATACATGTAGCATAAAGAATGATACAGATGCTAGTAACATTGCCCGAGCTTGGTCCTCGTAATTTAGAAACAGGAACCAATCAAAAGACCAGGCTTAGACTGCCACCTCCAACGGTAGCGATTGAACGTATGAACATGGCAGAAATTGGGACTACGAACATTTTCAGGTCCCTCCCCTACCATTAATTTCGAATAGATGAGTAAATGGTTAGGGCGCTAATCTGCGATTTTAGAATTCGTGGGTTTGAATGCCATTGTTGCATAGATGTTTGTAGCCGTTCGTAATCGGCAGTGGATCCCGGTCTCATTATCCCTCGTGTTGCAAAAAGTACATTGTAGCGCACCAAATCAAACCAATTTAAAATCACACCGCGATTAATAAACACGGTTGATCTTTGCTCGAGCATTGAACTCACAACCCTCCGGTTTTGTGATTGACGTTTTTTCAACTGATCTACTGCTGCTCTCTCTCTACAGGGAGTCCCAAAAGGTTTTTTACAAACTTAACATGCTGGTCTTTCATATCACGATGAACAAGATTTACATAGGAACTTGTCTCTGAAAATGCAAACTGCGACTGCTAGAGTGCTGTGATCACAAGTGTGGAGCAGGAGAAAAAAAAAGATATCGACAGTGGTGTTAACATGATTTTTACTACAGATGATGATTACATGACAGCAAATGCTCAAAATTGTTTCCCTTAACCACAATGCACGTTTCACATCCTCGGCGCATGGTTTCACGAACCCGTTCAATTTGGCCAAGAGTGTCACGGACACGTGGTGCCGCTTCCGCGATCATGCCGATAAGATCCATGTTCGATGTTAGCATGTCTCGTACACCATGGACTTCATGTGTCCTCACAGGTAGAAATCCAGGGGAGTGAGGTCCGCCTCTACTGATCCAGCAATTTTGCTGCAATTATTGCCCTCTAGCAGTAACAGTTTGCATTTTCGGACACAAGTTCCTATGTAAATCTTGTTCATCATGATATGACAGACCAGCATGTTAAGTTTGTAAACGACCTTTTGGGACATCCTGTATATATATATATATATATATATATATATATATATATATATATATATATATATATATATATATATATATATATATATATGTCATTTACTGAAATGAAAAAACGAACTATGATCTATGGTGTTTTTCCTTTTGTATTTTTTGTAAAGTTTTCCCTTACCGAATGGCAACGAAAGAGGAAGAACGATTTTTTTGTTTTGTTTTTTGATTATGGTTTTGAGTTGTTCCTTTTTTTTAAATCTATGTATAATGTTCTTGTTATGTTAAGTATTTCGTCAGATCATGTAAATAAATTTATTATTCGTTCCGAGAGACTCCTTTTTTAAATCGTGTCTGAAGAATATATTTTTCCAAAGCGTTCCAGTTCATCCGAAGGTGAAAGGGTAATAGCATTTTGGTATTTATTTTTTCGATAGTGCTTTTCCCTTAAAGTCGAAATTTAATAAATTGCGTATAACTGTATTACTTAAGCATGGCCCAAATGAAAGACTACTTATCACTAGAATTACTGAAAGTGTCACTTTGACTCCTCCGGTAATTTTTTTTTTCCTGACGCAATACTTGATTTTTTTAATATACTTTTTTCCTTTCTTGACTATTCATAAACTAAATTCTTTACCAACTAGGTGAACATTAATTTAACAGAAACAAATGACGACGAAAATACAAAAATTACTCTTCAGTTTTATACCGTTTAAGGAAAGTTAAATATTTTTTGTAGTTCAGTTTACATAGCTAAAAATCTGGAGTGTTTTAAACCACTACATTACGGTGTAAATGTGTCCTGAATTTGACTTTTGTTTGTCTAAAATACATACTTCTGGCAAAAAGGTTGAAGATATATAATACATTAAATACAATATTTTCATAAAACATTTAGTAAGATATTTCTTTTCTATAAAGTAACTTCTAATAAAAGCATATTTTAATTTTACAGTAGATTAATCTAAAATGTGTGCACTTTATAATTAACTACATAATAAATGTGACAGCAGCGTTAGTTTTAAAGAAAACTATTCAAAATGAAAAATAAATGAGTAATTTTCAATTTAATTTTAAAATAAGAATTTGAAAATATTACAATAGTCCCATTCTCTCAGTCTTTTGGGTTGGTCAAGCCTGCTCTATAACATGTTCTATAATCACGTTGTACAAGGAAGATTTTAATGTGGTATGTTTTAATATGTTGAGAACTAATT
This sequence comes from Pardosa pseudoannulata, assembly GCA_032207245.1. NCBI lineage: Eukaryota > Metazoa > Arthropoda > Arachnida > Araneae > Lycosidae > Pardosa > Pardosa pseudoannulata. The sequence continues at coordinate 51,950,560 of CM063510.1, read as the reverse complement.
TTAAAAATAACATTTCATTCTAATTAATTTTATTTTTTTAACATTTAAATCCTTTAAGACTCATTAAATATGCTGTTTTATAACACAGGATTAAAATGGAACCTCGCCGTTAATCTAGTTATATCAAGTATACCGTTATTTTAGTGTTAATTCATCCTAGTTTACTTGTTTTCAACATATTTATTAATGATGGTAACATTGCTTGTAAGATATATTTGGTATAAAAGCCCTGGTTTTTACCTTCATTAGCCGCATATCTTTGTAAATATAATATGGACTAAAACATAGCGATGATATATCACATTCTGTAAAACGACAGGCAAACTCAATTTTTAAGTAATATATATCTTTAGAAGCATCATCAATCTTTAATGATGCTTTTAGAGTTAAAAGTTCTTCAGGTAGTTTCGCATCGAAAAATGTTAAAAGACAAAGTTTTAAAGTTCTAATCAGTATTTTGTAATCTCAGTTTCATTTTTACTTAGCTAAAGTTTGTAAGAAGATTTAAATGATAAGGTAAACTAATTAATATATGTAAAAGACTAAAAATTACCTAATTAACAGGCTATATTTTATCAGGCATGTATCAGGAACTTTTCAATCTGCTTCTCCTTACAAAATGTTTAGTGAGTGACTTTTTTTCTATTGCTTCATTAATGATCTGATCAATAAATTTAATTCGATTTTAAAATTAAGATCTATTTAAGGTTATGAAACCTCAACTAATGTTTATTATTTTAAAAATGATGCTTGAAGCTTGCTTGAAGCGGTAAAATAACATTGGAAACCTATTTATTTGTTTTACAAATGCTGAACAATTAGCACCTAAACCATTAGTTACTGGATGTCGAATACTTTTTAACAATGTTCTCACATTGAGAAAGTACAACACAAATATTTAAATTTTAAAAGTCATTAGAGGACTAGAGTCACTCAAAACACAGTCCGGTGAATCCACTACTTCAATTCTGTAGAGATGGTCTTTTAAACATTGGTGTAGTCAGATCTCTAAAAAGAGCCACTACAGTGCTTGTCGGAAAACTGGGAACAGTTCTCTTTTCCCCTCAAATCCTCAATCTCGTATTTGTAATACGTTGAACCATATCTTGTTTTCGCAAGAGTCGGATTAGGAAAAATTTTATTGTATGAAATGAAAGGGGGTGATTCATGCGTTGATCTATCAAAGTTCCCTTTTTAGTCAGACCTCTAAAAAGGGCCATTGCAGTATTTCTCGGAAAACTGGGAACAGTTCTATCTTCCCTCCAAATCCTCCATCTCGTATTTGTAGCACGTTGAACCATATCTTGTTTTCTTAAGAGTCCGATTAGCAAACATTTTAGTTTTATGATATGAAAGAGAGCCATTCATGCGTTGATCTATCAAAGTTCCCTTCTTAGTCTTACCTCTAAAAGGGCCACTGCAGTGTTTCTCAGTAAACTAGGAACAGTTCTATCTTCCCTCCAAATCCTCCATCTCGTATTTGTAGCACGTTGAACCATATCTTGTTTTCTTAAGAGTCCGATTAGCAAACATTTTAGTTTTATGATATGAAAGAGAGCCATTCATGCGTTGATCTATCAAAGTTCCCTTCTTAGTCTTACCTCTAAAAGGGCCACTGCAGTGTTTCTCAGTAAACTAGGAACAGTTCTATCTTCTCCCCCCCCAAATCCTCCAATCTCGTATTTGTAGCACGTTGAACCATACCTTGTTTTCTTAAGAGTCCGATTAGCAAACATTTTAGTTTTATGATATGAAAGAGAGCCATTCATGCGTTGATCTATCAAAGTTCCCTTCTTAGTCTTACCTCTAAAAGGGCCACTGCAGTGTTTCTCAGTAAACTAGGAACAGTTCTATCTTCCCCCCCAAATCCTCCATCTCGTATTTGTAGCACGTTGAACCATATCTTGTTTTCTTAAGAGTCCTAGCAAACATTTTAGCTGTATGAAATGAAAGAGAGCCATTCATGCGTTGATCTATCAAAGTTCCCTTTTTAGTCAGACCTCTAAAAAGGGCCATTGCAGTATTTCTCGGAAAACTGGGAACAGTTCTATCTTCCCTCCAAATCCTCCATCTCGTATTTGTAGCACGTTGAACCATATCTTGTTTTCTTAAGAGTCCGATTAGCAAACATTTTAGTTTTATGATATGAAAGAGAGCCATTCATGCGTTGATCTATCAAAGTTCCCTTCTTAGTCTTACCTCTAAAAGGGCCACTGCAGTGTTTCTCAGTAAACTAGGAACAGTTCTATCTTCCCCCCCAAATCCTCCATCTCGTATTTGTAGCACGTTGAACCATATCTTGTTTTCTTAAGAGTCCTAGCAAACATTTTAGCTGTATGAAAAGAAAGAGGGTGATTCATGCGTTGTTCAATCAAAAATCCCAATTTAGTTAGTGTATGAGGCTCTTCATTGCACACAATGGGCAGGAATCTACTTTAAAGAATTTATATATGCTAGTGTCTTAATCATAAGTCTACATTATAAAATTCTTTGGAAACTATTTTGATAATTCATAAAAGCTCTTGATGACAGCTCTTTTATAAGAGTGACTAAGAACCGATAGCTGTTTAATTGTCACTGAAATAGCTTCAATTTCACCATCGAAAGCAATGGTAAAAAGACCCATTGGTAAGTAAAAACTAAACAGGTCACAATGGATACCTGCTGCAACCTATAAATCGTCAAAAACATTGAGACTGAATCTAGGAGAGCAAATTGAGAAAATTAGTAATTTTAATATTATCTATAGTAACCCTTATTACCCTATGACGGGTATGTTGCTTTTTGGCAACATACTTTGTTTAGTTTTCGTATTAGAATAATATTGAAGCACTAATACTTAATGTTGCCAATAACATACATACTGAAGATGTTATGAAATAAATTTTCCACATGTAGATGGAGACTTTACATCTTTAAAGAATATAGATAGATTTATTCGTTCATTTGTTTGCTGCATGTGCTTTTTTGGAAGCTTAAAAATGTACTATTTTGTTCTGCAGTACCCAAGTAAAAACTATTATATAAAAATCTAACGTATGTAGCCCATATTTATGACTTTATTTGGATATTTAACTGTAAAATATTTGCTGTAACCAGATTTTTTCTGTTTGCTAATTGCCAACATTTGGCATAAAATTCCACTAAGCTTAAAAGAAAATAAGAATTGTTCGCTTTATTTTCTTCTATATTAAATAGAAGTAGTTTACTTTTGTAGTAGTTGAACATTGTAGTTTATTTTTTAAATGTATATACAGTGAGCTTTATGCCATTTTCAAAGATTGTGACAAAGGTTTTTGTGGATAATTTGTACTGATATCGTCAAATATCATAAAGTAAACAATTTATTTTCTATTCCACATTGATTTTTGCAATATTTTGCAATAAAACTGTCATTTGTAATAAGAATTAGTTACTTTTAAAATAATCTTTTGGAAATTCCTTATTATAGTTATTAAAATTCATGTGTGCTTGTATTTTAAAATTTTAAACCATATACAACCATTTTAATAATTAAAATTTTAAACCGATTTTTAAACCATAAACTGCACTTGAAATAAAATATGATTTTTTCAAGTATTTTCCCATTATTTATTTAAGAAAGAAAAGCCAAAACAATTTTGTAATAGTTTTTAAAAAATATTGGGCATTTAAGGGTTAATTATTGTATTTTGTTATCATTTAAAAGGGGATTATTTTATAATTATATTATATTTTAAAGACATTTCTCAATTTTTTTTTCATAATTTCATTGAATACTCAGAAAAATACTGCCCGTCAAAACAAACATTTTAAGCTTGCTCTAAGCCATATTTAGAAGGCTTCTCAAGTAAGGCTTCTTTAACCTATATTCCCATAAATTTCTGGAATTCGGTAGAAAATTTATCATTAAACTATAAAGTAATCTCTAAAATTCATAGAAATCCTTTTACAGTTTATGGATAGTTCTGCGCAGAATTCTTCAGAATTTTCCAGTAACTCGGATTCATAAAAACTGTCACCGAACGATGGCCGATTGCTTAGGGTGCTAGCCTTCGGTACCGGAGTTCGTGGGTTCGAATCCCACAGTGGCATGGATGTTCGTAGCCGTTCGGAATCGGTTTTAAGCTGTAGGTCCCGGTCTCATTAGCCCTCGTGTTGCAAAAAGTAGACCGTAGCACTCCAAACCGAACCAAACCATAAAAACTGTCTTAAATTACGGGTTTAACAAAGAGTATAAACCGTTTAAACTCTACAAGTCAGAATGTTATTATTGGATTAATCAAGATAAAATATGAACTATCGTATATTACCATATATCGTTTACATCAGTATTAAAATTAGTAGGAACTTTTTTTAACTTTAACAATTTTGATACTTTTGGAAAAAAGGGATTTATTATATTTAAAATGGAACTGTTTCAAAGTTTAAAAAGTCCTTCAATCATTGGCTGAGGTATGTTTGTAATGTCGGAAATCAATAGTATATATGTTGGAATTAAATTTTAATGAGACACTTAGGGTTATTACTTTTTATAAAGCGAAACTCATTACAGTATCAGGTTATTTTCCGAACAAATGATGGCTCTATAATGGTGTTTGTATGCATAAACTCATACTTATTATATTTATCTATAAGTGTATGTATATATTTGCCAATTTACCTATGCTAATAAAAAGTTTACCAAAAATATTTAAATGAAATGTAAATTACTTTAAAATTCTAATATCTGTAATTATGAGTAAGACATATCTGTAACTATCTGAATCTAGAGAATATCAGAAGTCAATAGAATAAATATTTAAAATAAATATTTTGAAACACACATAGGGGTATAATTCAATATCTTTCCAAACTTCTTATAGCGTCAAGTTGTTGCCTGAAGGAATGATGGCGCTATAACAGGGTTTTACTGTATGTATATATATATATATATATATATATATAAATATATATATATATATATATATATATATATATATATATATATATATATATATATATATATATATATATATATATATATATATATATATATATATATATATATATATATATATATATATATATATAATATATATATATATATAAGTCAATAGAATAAATATTTAAAATAAATATCTTGAAAGACACGTAGGGGTATAATTAAATATATCGCCAAACAAGTTGTTGCCTAAAAGAATGATAGCTCTACAACAGGGTTTTATTGTATGTATAAACTTAACGCTTAAAAAGTAAACTCTTAACCCTTTGACAGTTTCATTTTTTTCCAGAATTTGGTCAAAATAATGTCACATTTTTGTTCAATTTACATTTTTAAGTAAAGATATGTTATTAAAATTAACATTTCTAATATTTTTAAGCATTTATTACAACTTCTTTTCGTTCTACGAGAGCATCATTAAACTGAAGTTTACCTTTAGTCTCATCGATATCCAAGTTAATTTTTGGAATTCCAGTGAAAGCAAATCTAGGAGGCGGATTCGAAGGATTATCACAATTAATTTCAAAAATTTATCTTGCTTAACTGATTTCATCTGTACTACTATCAGAGTTACTACTATCCAGGTCATCTAGTAAACTTTCGCTACTATCATTTACAGATAATTCAGTTTCTGATTCTGAGTCACAGTTCGAATCACAAGAAATTAGCTCCATACGCTCTGAATTATCTATTATTTAAAAGTAAAAATATATTATTCAACTCTTACATCAATAAATTTATAAGGCGGATAGTAAAATATATCCAGAAATCTATACACTGAAAGATAACAATTCTTCTTCTGATACAAAACATGCGAAAAGACCCGCGCTTTTGAACCAGTCAGAGTATAAAATACAATAAACTTCAAACTATCATTTACTGGACAACTATCGTCATCTATACGAATAATTTGTTGCAAAAATTGGAAAAAATAAGGCTGAAACAGTTCGAATCACAAGAAATTAGCTCCACAAGCTCTGAATTATCTATTTTTTAAAAGTAAAAATATATTATTCAACACTTACATCAATAAAATTATCAGGCAGTTAGTAAAATATAACCAGAAAGCTATACAAGGAAAGATAACAATTCGTCTTCTGATACAAAACATGCGAAAAAAACCCGCACTTTTGAACCAATCAGAGTAGAAAATACAATAAACTGCAAAATATCATTTACTATCGTCATCTATACGAATAATTTGTTACAAAAATTGGAAAAAATACGGCCAAAACAGTGCAATCGAAATAGAAATCAGATTGCCGTACGGGCAAATGAGTAAAGACCCGAAAACTGTGCCAGTATGGCGTATGGGCAAAACAGGGAAGGGGTTAAAGCAAATAATGAAAATCGTAAACAATTCTACAGAAGAAGCAGAATATATGAACAACCTATACTTCTTACTATTTTAGTCTCATATAAATAAATCAACTTGCGCGACGTCATTTTCATTTTAACCTGTCTATTTTCCTAAGAAGGAGATTAACATTTCAGCGTGGATTATTATTTTTTTGTTTCGTTTCATTTGCAAATGAATCGACTTCGTAACTCAAGAGCCCCAAATAATGATGACAAAATGTGCGTCGGGCTCATGAAATATGTCTTCCTAATGGATCCTCCGGGACGAAAATTATTCCAGTGGTTTACCGCAGTCATTTCTCATTTTGTGAAACATGCACGTGCCCTGTTCTCGCTCTGATTTGAACGTTCTTTAGAGAATAGAAACGGATTAAAACGGAACAATGGCTGCCTCAGGTAAATATTTGCAAGTGGCATATATTTAGATTGGGATACTCGTGCCGTTAGATTTATTAATAAGTATCTATATCATAACAAACCTGGGTAGTTTAAGGGTTTTTTACTTTCATGAACAAGACTTAAAGTTAGTATTGCAATAGTGAGAACTTTAAATCTTCAAATCTTAAAGAAAGCAATTATAACGTTTATGACTGAAACTATTTTAACAATTTTCTGATTTACGTCTGTAAGTATGCATTTTAGCAATTTTCTCTTTTACGTCTGTAGGTAGGTAGAACAACACTGTAGCTTTGAATCCTTAAATATCCATTTTTAACACCTCTGAATAAATTTTCACTAGTTAAAGTGAAAGACGTATTCGTAGGTATACATGCATATCTCGCACGTCAAAAATACTTTGATGAGTTAAATTATGTGAATGGGTGGGTTCCAAGTTGTGTGCACCCTCTTTACTTGGGAAGTTTAACAACGATCTTGTTCAAGTTTTTCAACATGGATCTAATCACTATGAAAAAGTTATGAAAACGTAGAAAATGTGTGTAGCACTGACATTATTACAATGATGATTAATAAATGTTGTTTTAAAGGGAAACATGGAACACGTGCATACCAAAGACAAGTAAATATAAAAGAAATCATATACAAAACGGAAAGCATACCTTGCCTCACAAAAGTGGAAGACTCGAGGTACTCGAGGAGTGAGTTAATAAAGTAGTGAAAACTCTTGCGTTAGAGTAAAAATTACTACTTACACAATATGTCTATTTTAAGCTTTTAAAAGATTCCTGATTTTCCAACTACAGACAGTACAATTTCTGTTCCTCAGTGTGTAAGACTTTATAGTTGTTTATTTCCATGGCTTAACTCTTTGCACTCGAGAGCTCCTTAGCGGAGCCATTTAAAATTTGTCTTCGAATTTGAGGGCTCCGCTACGGTGACAATGCAAATAATTTTCAGTTTTTAACAGAAGAACAAAAATTAAATCTAAAAACTAATTATTTTGTATTGTCCCCGTAGCAGAGCCCTTGAGTCTGAAGACAAATTTTAAATGGCCCCTCTCCGGAGCCCTCCAGTGCAAAGGGTTAATAATTCACTAAACCCGACTGGTTTTTATTATAATTTACATTTCAGAAAGAAATAATTGTTGAAACATCTGTTAAATTTCACCTATCTAAAAGTATATATCCGTCATACATGTTAAACTATTCGTAATTATTTAAGCATTAAAATTAAGCTTTTTAACAAGATTAAACTCTATTTGTGAATGTTTAATCATAGTAGCAGTTTCTCCGTTTTAAACACGAGACCAATTCTAGCTCACATTTTACTGTCCTTTAACGAACACAAACGGAACTATAGGTATTGGAGACAAATATGTATTAACGTTGCATTTTGATATTTGAAAACTTAAATCTTAATATCAGTTACTTCGTGATGTCAAGTAGTGATATATGAGATTCAAAGGTTCAAACAGACATAAGTTTTCTTTTGGGTTGTTTACTTTAAACCCTATTGTTTTCTGATATCCTATGAAATATATCAGTCATCCAGAAAAAGCTATTTCATGTACGAATCACGCACTCGTCCAACCATAACGGGGTAAGTGCATAACTCTCCTCTAAATGCTTTGCTGTAAATTTACTTATTTGATAACGTAACTGCATAATTGAGCTACTAGAAGAAATAATTTTGTTGCTTGGTTTTGTCGTTTAAACAAAGTAACATAACTTCATTTGATCATATCTTTAGATATAAGTTATACACATATGTTTGCACAAAAAAATATTCCATAGGTTTAACAGTCAGACATTAGGCATAAGTCCTTTGTACTTTTTGACATGTGGTGTTTTGAAACACTTGTCTTGTTCTTACTCTCAATTTACCGTTCTTTAGAAAATAAGTATTATCTATAAAGGATAATTGATATCTGGGACAAAAGATTACAACTGGTATATCGTCATATATGGAAACTGATACTTTTAAATCTTAACATCAATATTACAACATCAGAATGATTTGCTGTTTCTACCGGTAACATGCCTATTACTCAAGATACAGGGTATTTCATATTGAATGGGACAAAAATAAAACTTGATTGTCAACGTTGTAATTAATATATTTAGAAAATTCAAATTTACCTCAAAACTACATTTATTCAAGTTTCTACAAGTGTTCAATATGTGCCCCTCTGGTGACACGACAAATGTCTACACGGTAATCAAGCTCCTGCCACACTCGTGATAGCATATCCCCTGTTATGGAGTTCTTGCATAAGCAGCCGGTATCGTAGAACCCACTTGTTTATGTTATGCCGATGCAGTGGTATTTTACGAAATTTTGTGCTAAAAAGTCTTTGCACAACAGTTACCTAGGAGGATTTGGCATATTCGAAAACGCAGTACACTTTCTCCTGCATGGACGACATTTTGTTTAACAGCGCCTCTAGCGGCGAGTTCGTCATTCGATAATTTTTCCCTGTTGCCAAATAAAACTTGTATAATTGTAGTTGCAGAAAAATTTGTTTCGGCTGAATAAATCCATTAGGGCAGTCACACTGTGCTATTCTTTTTGTCCCATTCAATATGAAACACCCTATATTATATGTATTACTATAATGTTTATAATAGATTATGTATAAAAATTTTGTTTAAAAAATCTCTTGAGTTTAAAGCATGATTAAAATGCCATTATTCTCTCTTAAGAGTTAAGTATGTTTTGAAATGTAATTCAGAAACATTAATCAATCATTCATTTCTAGTATTAAAAATATTTAATGGAGAAATTTTCAAAACTCCCCAGGTTTAATTTCAAGCTACTTGAAATGACTTTTAATTTCAAACCATTGAATATATCTAAGTTGTGTTCACGTAATGTATGCTTAATGGGTAAAATATGTTTTTCCTTCCTTGCCATTAAATTTGAAATTTTTTTCTAATGTGTTTGGAAAGTTTCCTTAACTTTTCCACAGCACAGAGTAAAGAATTCCTGTTTCTCTAATAACCCCCAAATAATGTAGGATAAACTTTGTAACTAAATCCAAATAAGAACCTATGTAATTTCATTTTCAGTACGTAAACTTTTGCAGTGCCCTGAGCTAAATACGTGACTCCTCTTTTAATACGTGTACCAAGTCCAATATAAGATATTTGAGAGATTTAATACTTCTAAGACAAATTCCTTCTATTAGAGATATTTGTATTTATGATATTATTAGCTATATTTTTACATATTTGTAATTTTTAGGTATAATCAGACATCATTCCACTTTTTCCTGTTGTATAAATTAAAATTTAATAACTATGAATCTAACGAAATGTTTTATTGATACCTTTAATTTCCTTTTTAGTTTCTATACTATATAATTTCTGTATTGATTATGAACCGCATTAAATCATTTATGGTAACTCGTTAAAAAAAATTCCATGTAAGGCATGGTTTTGTGTTTAAGTGTTATAGTTTTTATTATATCATAGATATAGCGCATTTTGGATACACAATTATTAACAGAAACACCTGAAAAATTAATAAGAATAGCTACAGAAAACAGTTAGTGTAAATGAAAAAATGGCTTTAAAAATACAAAATATTTTCTTCAAATATTTATTTTTTATATGCATATTTCCCTCTAAAATATGTCTGCTCCAGTGGTTCTCAAGGTACTAGAGTACTATACAGCGGCACTTTTGTGTGCCGCAAAATTTTAGGAATGGATATTTTCCGATTTTTATTTATCTCTTGAAATTTTCGACCAGGGAGGAAAATATCTATTTTATCAGTGTTAACCAACAAAAAAAAACGAAAGAAATATTGAGACTGTCAAATGTAGAAGACGATATGACAATAGCATCGTTATTTTTAAGATCAAATATAAATGAAATTATCAAAATCATCAATCTCAAATTTCTCATTAAAAGTATTATTATATTGTAATTAATCCCTTAATAAACGTATTGTTGTTTTTGTAGTATGTATTATTTTATTTTACATTCAAAATTATTATCTAAAGCTATTTTACAAATTTTATTAAGGGTAAGTAAACAACTTTTAAACTTATCTTTTTCTTTGTGTGGTGACAAATTTTGAAATCGTGAAGATTGAGAATCACTAGTCTACACTATAAAGTGTGATATTTAAGTAAATTTTAAAAATTAGACAATTGCAGTGCTGTGAGTACTGTGGATGATGTTTCGAAAATTCAAGTTGCCTAACTGGATTTGTTGACTGATCACAGATGGTATTAGACCATTTTAAATTTGTTAGGTTTGTTTGTAATATTTAAAATGCCTTAGTCAATTGAAAATTCCACCAATTATAAATTACCTCTGTCGTTCACTTTTTTAATTCAAAATATTTGGTTTGGTTTGCTTTGGAGTACTTCGGTCTACTGTTTTCCTATAAGAGGGCAAATGAAACCTGGATATACTACGTAAAACAGATTTCGAACGGCTATGAACAACCCCACCAGCAGCGAGAAACGAGCCCATGAATCCCGGTACAAAAGCAGTACCCTACCTTTCGACCAACATTCGGTACAAAAGATTTGAAGAACATTAAAATGTCTGAGTAGCTTAGTGAAGTTTTCAGTGACATTAAAAAATTGAGAGGATAGATACTAAGAAAGCTTATTGAAATTTTTAAAATTAGCCGCATGAATATGCACAATGAGAAATATAAACGATTACAAAGTGACCAATTTCATGTCATTACTGAAGGCGTAGTATAGCAATTGATTGACATGTTTGAGAGAAATGGTGGTTTAACCTTTTTCTTTACTAAATGAGTTTCCTCAAGTTTCAAGATGTACCTTTTATGAAATTGTGTCACAACACTTAATGTGCTTAAGCCTGTATCATGCTGATTTCCGTCTCCGTTTCTTGACTTTTTGAAGGGAATCTGAACTAACTTTTCAAATGACACCTCAGGATGTAGCAGGCCAGGCCTGGGGGTTTTTTGCTTGGTTCCTGCTTCTAAAAAACTAAGACTAACTGAAACAAACTCTTTCTTTAACCCCAGCTGTTCTGGTCAAAAGAAAGACACAACCCATAGCCTTAATTCATAAGACATCTAATTCCTGTGTTTGGATCATTCAAGCAGTACTTAACCCTCTGACTGCTCATCCCGCGATTTCCACGGGCAATTCAAATGAAGCAAAATTTGCTCATTCCGCGATTTTCGCGGGAATGTGTTTTTCTTCCTTTTTTAAGAAGCACATTTCGCCTTTTCACCGTTTAACCAGTGGAATAAATTATATACAGTATTAGACATTTAATTTAGTAATAAATAGAATTATATGACTAGAACTATAGTTATATTAGATAATAGAATTATAGATAGTATGTTATAAATAGAAATTAACTGTATTTCAACTGAAATTTATTAAAAAAAAATAATTTTTTTATGTGATAACACCTGAAATTACTTTTTCTGAAAGCTTAGTTTCTCATGATAAAAGTCAATATAAAAAATATTTGTTAGAAAAAAAATTAGTATTTCAATTCTTCAATTATATATACATATATATATATATATATATATATGTATGTATGTATGCACATGTATGTATATATATATATGTATGTATGTATGTATGTATGTATGTATGTATGTATGTATGTATGTATATATGTATGTATGTATGTATGTATGTATGTATGTATGTATGTATATATGTATATATGTATGTATGTATGTATATATGTATGTATGTATATATGTATGTATGTATATATATGTATGTATGTATGTATGTATGTATATATATGTATGTATGTATGTATATATATATATATATGTATATATATGTATGTATGTATATATAGTATATATATGTATGTATGTATATATATATGTATATATATATATATGTGTATATATGTATATGTGTTTATATGTGTATATATATATATATATATATATATATATATATATATGTATGTATGTGTATATGTGTTTATATGTGTATATATATGTATGTATATATATATATATATATATATATATGTACTATATATATCTATATATATATATATATATATGTAATATATATATCTATATATATATATGTATATGTAATCTATATATATATCTATATATATATATATATATTTGTAATATATATATCTATATATATATATATATATATATATATATATATATATATATATATATATATATATATATATATATATATATATATATATATATGTGTGTGTGTGTGTGTGTGTGTGTGTGTGTGTATATATATATTACTTAAACTATGCAACAAAAAAATACGCAATTTTTAAAGAGATCTGGGTTTACAAATTGAGCAGTCAGAGAGTTAAACATACCCTTTCTTTAACCCAATGCTTGTGGTCAAAAGATAAATACATTCCATCGCCTTAATCCATAAGACATCTGATTCATGTGCTTGGTTTGTCCAAGGAGTACTGGCAACAACAGCAAAATTTATTTACATAATCACAAAAGTTGTTAAATATATAAATATATATCTATGCGTTTCTTGACTTTAGAAGAAAATCTATAGCTCCACAAGGAGTTGGATACCTAGGTGTTTGGGTACGCATACGGTTTTCTAAAAGCAAACAAATCAGCATTTCCAGCTATAACTATTAATGACATGAATAACTATAAACAATAATATAAACCAGTATTCAAAATAAATTGTATGCAGATATCAAATTTATTTCTTACTTATATAATTCACGAAATCCGTACACATACATCTGCTGTAGATATACTGTATAAGTCTGAAAATTTTGGGGATGGGTATTTCAACCCTAGCCGATTCCTTCGGCTACGATTTCGGTAATGCTCTAAAGAATTTGTTTTCGTTTCCAGGTTCTATTGGGATCTGCTGATGCTGCTGGTGCTGGTGACGAATCTAATAGTGTTGCCAGTTGCCATCTCCTTCTTCAACGACGACCTCTCGGCGCGATGGATTGCCTTTAACTGCCTCTCCGACACACTCTTCCTTCTAGACATTATCGTCAACTTCAGAACGGGTAAAATATATTTCTTTACTATATCCTATATTTAAATTCAATATTACTGTAACGAGATTGTAATGCAGTATGACTGATGTTACTTCGAAAATATTTAGTACTCTTTATAATACTAGCAATTATTAAGTACTATATATATTACTGAATTAAAGCACAACATTACAGTATATTTTGTGACGGAATCACTCTTTTTCAATTATTAGTAGGTTTTGACATAATTGCTTTATCATGTTAGCAATTAACGCTGAAGTTTCATTAATATAATACACACCAATAAATCAAGGGGAATAATCACTTAATTGAAATTTGTTCATATATATATATATATATATATATATATATATATATATATATATATATATATATATATATATATATATATATATATAGGGGGGGTTATAGACACCGGTTAGGCCGAATGTCCGTAAATTCTTTTAAAATGTATAAAAAACGGAAGGAGTAATGATAAATATATGCGGTTTGGATGAAAGGGGAAAACAAGAGTGATTATGTTATGAAACATAAAAAAGTCACAGGTAAAGAGCCCGACCATTCGAAACACAGTGAACAGTGCATTGTTCTCCTTTACTCGTGATAGAACAAGTGTTCAACATGACAGCCAGCATATTTCTTTGACATTTTTACGGTGACTTACAACACCCGTTACAGAAATATGTAAAATGTCTGGATGAATAACAGAAACGTCCCTCGAAATAGAATCTTCAATTGGATGAATGGTATACGAATGAATTCCAAATACCCTAATAACCAGAAACCGGCTGGAGTGAGATTAGGAGAATTCAAATTTCTTAAGGCTGCACCTAAAGTTACTTTCTCAAGCTGGTGGTGCCTAATAAGGTTATAAGAGGCCGCACGGCTAAATTTTCGTGAGAGTTGATAATTGGAAATTACCAAATACAGATGTTGCTAATTATCCTTTGAAAAATCTTGTCATTCTCTCAACCACCACAGCAACAATTCGGTACCGACTACTGAGGTCGACGGCTGAGGCATAGCTTGCCCACAGCTATGTTTCATATATATATATATATATATATATATATATATATATATACATATATATATATATATATATATATATATATATATATAGGATTTATATATAATTTAAGAGATTTTATATAGGGATTATATATAATATATTATATATATATAATATATATATATATAAGCAATTACTATAGTCGGACCTTTTGGCTCTCGAAGTAGTGAATACTGCCTTTGTTTGCATATAAAAGAGACGCCATGTATAATTATACGTGTGAGATGGATTAATAAAGAGATATAAATAATGACTTAGTGTATATATTTATATATAATGTGTATACTCGGACCATGTATATATATATATATATACATATATATATACATATATAGATACATATATACATACATATATGCATACATTACTCAGAGCTGCATGCCTTCACAAGGAGAAATACCCAGCCCTATGTAAATCTGTTTTTTTTATTCTGTCCTCCATACAGAAAATATAACTTTAATGGAGTATGCCATTTTAGTGAGCTAAAAAAACACACATCCATTTTTATTCTGTTTACATTATTATATGTATCAAGTTTTTTCGCCAAGTTTAGAGCTATCATATCGTCAAATATAGTAACTTGGTGGCATTAATGACCCAAATCCCGATACACAATTTTTATAATATAAGATATTATAAATCAGGTAGTTCTTGTGCACACACACACACTTACACACAACACACACACACACACACACATATATATATATATATATATATATATATATATATATATATATATATATATGACAAAGGTGAGAGAATCTCAGGTAAGATATGGGTTCACTCGTGAGTAAGGTGGTCGAGAGAACAAATAACTTACTTCTGCAAGACAGAAATGCAGCTTACTCTAGCATCATCTCCAGAAGGCTTTTGGGGTGAAAAGAACGTATATGACAATTTATTTGTGTTTTAGTGATTAGTCATGTAATGACACGGATGAAAGCGAAAACTAATTGTATAAGGAGTTACACAAGAAGAGCTGATGGACTGTATTTTTATTCTTACGAATACAAATACATTCAGATTACATTCGGTACGAATACAATGGATGTATTCGTACTCGTCACTGCTAAAGAAGTAACAAAAGATATTCGCCAAGGTTATCCATTACAGAGTAGAATCACTCAAAAACTATTTTAAGATACACTTATAATTACGTTGGAATTTGTAATGGATATTTTCCAACTCTACAAACTTATAATAATATCTATGTAGGAAAAAAAATGTTTTTTATCCATGAGTTTCTTTAGACAACCCGTCTAAACTTTGTATATTCGTTTATATACTGTTACGATGGTTCATGGAAGCCAGCTAATCAGATGCATTAGGATCATACGCTATACGGTTGGAGGGGGGCGCTAATACTAAAGGTAAGTTACGTAAGGTAGTTATTAAGATTAATTGAGCTAAACAAAGATTGACTTAGTGTCCTAGTGTTTGCCAAAAGTTTACCATAAATTCAATTTATAATAGTTATTAAGTTTATTAATTCTTTAAAATATCATTACATATATATAATAACTAACATAAATGTCATCATGGTCGAGTCTTTTGGAGGCAAAGGATTAAAAATAAACTATTTATGAATATATTTGAATATAAAATGGTGAATATTTAAATTATATTGCAATTATGATGCATGATAAAATTTATAGTAGTGTTTTAATAGATGAAGTCATCTTTTCATACTGTACGGGATAAATATGCCAGAACCTTCCATTAAAATGAAGCTCCAAAATTCACGAATAAAATTAAACCAGAACTGAAGATTTCAATAGCCAAGTACCTTTTGAAGCGAAATGTTTGAAACAGCAATCAGCTCCTAAAGTTCAATATGAATATTGTATTTAATTTAAAAGAAAGCCCGGGATGTATACAAAACTGTATATGTACTATTAAAACATCCTATAACAGTTCAGTTAGTTTATGAAAGGAATTGTCAGGAAATTTTGTGGAAAGTAAAAGCTGCATTAAATATTTAGGATGACTGATAGTATTAAAAATGTTTCAAAATAATCTTGAAATACAATTCCCCCTTTTCCAGCTTTTAATGCCATTATTTCAAGCCCAATTTTCCCCGGTTAAGAGCAGGTGATTAAATTTATCTATTTATCACATAAAAGATAGGTAAAAATAACGTTTTTTTCTCGCATTATGGCGCCATTCCTTTAACCACCCCATTTAATCATTTCTTATTTTAAATTATTTAAATATCGACTGTATTATTTTCATACGTTTTATCACTGAACTTAGATATTACGTAAATAATTGTCTTTTGTATTTGGCTTAAATTATAATAATTAGGTACATATGTGCAAATTTTAAATTTAATCTTCAATTATTTTTTGTTGCAAGGAAAATTTTACTACCGGTATTAACAACACATTCTATCTACCTCCAGGGTGTAGTGAGAATGAAAGCTTCATTTCTTTACTTCCATTAATTACTATGGCAAAAAAAATGGGAAGAACTGAAAGGTAATTTCGACTAAGAAAACTTTGAATTATCATTCTAAACGACTTCAACATGATTCTAAACTGCATTCACAGTATCGGGAGATTTCAGAGGAGTATGAAGATAAACAAATTATTGAGCTTGTACCAGATATTTCTCAGCCAAAAAGCAAACCATTTTTTTACCTGCCTCATAAGGTACTTTACTATTCTGAAAAATTAAAAACGTTATTGATCCTGTCATATGACGGGTTATATGCTAGTTTATTAATAATTGAAAATGCGATATATTTCCAGAAAATGGCAAATTTATACCAAGCACTAATTTTTAAACTGTTCAATTCCCTTATCAACGCATTTAAGTCAAAGAATCATATTTCTTATATTTGGAAAAAGCTGAAAAAATAGTCCGTCTTTTTGGTCAGTTTATTGATGGTGCTCTCATCAACATTGTCGCAAGAAAACATTCTTTCAGCCATAAATGACTTCAGAAAGTTGAAAAGATGAAAAGGGGAAGGTAATATATCAATGTTACAAATGAAATGGTTGATGATCTCCCAATCGAATGTAGTCCAAGTGTAGCCTTCTAGAAAGAAACTTTGATTCCGTATGTGTTTGGATGCTACAATATATACTTGTTACTGTGCTTAATCTGTAACATACTAGCATCAACTACTTTTCTTTCATTTCAAATAATGTATTTCTCGGGTAGTAGACATATGGAAGTAATTTACTTTACTTTCACATTTAATTGCAGGTAATTAAGGCTATTTTTCATAGATTGACGCATGTTGGACGCGTGAACACAATGTTTCACAAAGTTGGTTTCAAAAACATGACATTACTAAGTCTGCTATACTATTCATTTTACATGACATTGTAACGTCACGGAATCCTCGGGTAGCGTATGGCTGTCGAAGTCCTTATAACGCGACGTACAGCTTAGAAACAATAACAACGTTTATTCTTGATTAAAATGGAGTATTTACAAATTTTCCAAATGAAACTCACAGGGCTCAGGCGGGATGGTGCGAACCTAAAAGTCCCAGGTTCAAGGCGAACCAAAAAAAAGGCAGTCTGCGTACAGGTGCCGATAGATACCGTTGTATAGGAGTACAACTGGGCCTCCTTGAGTCCCACAAAAAGGCTGGAGAAAAGCTCTCCAAAACAAACCAACTGCCGCAAATCGAACCTTTGTCCGTTCTTTCTCTGGGGACTCTCTGGCGAAAAACTCGCTTCGCCTGACGTCACATCCCGCCTCTTCCCATTGTCTTTTTCTTTCCGCGTCGCTGTTCTGGTAGCCTCTGGTTGTCTTCTTCGGTGGCGCCTCAATGTCTCCCATTTCGTTGTCCCGTTCGTTCTTGCGATTCACCTCGGACATCTCAAGGTGTGATCGAAGCGACAACCCTTTGTAGTGTCAAAAACCTAAACAGAGTGTCGCCCTGTCCTGGGCTTTGACAAAACCCTTTTGTGAAGCTAATGTAGTGTACCGAAGTCACAACATGCTAAGTTAGTTAAATATAGTTGCAAAAATATTAATTTATATTAATTATACTATATATAAATTTGCGATAAAACTTTATCATTGTTAGGTGTTATCATCTTTATTATTGATATTTTCACTTCTAAATAAATTTAAACGTCATTGGGTCTGCGTGGCAATTAGATGACAATCAAGTAAGTCACTGTATATCAAGTTTTAGGTGCGTGCTGTGCATAAAATATTTTGCTTCTTGTAAAATCCAGTGGACGTAATAGACGAATAAATATGTTATATAAGTTTGTCTTTATAAATGTAATACAAAGTTCTAATTGTTCTTTTTGTTTTGCAGGTATAATGCAACAAGATAACTCGGAACAGGTGATCCTCGACCCGAAAGAGATTGCGCGCACTTACATCCGAACATGGTTCTTTTTGGACCTCCTCAGTTCGATCCCCTTCGACTATATCTTCCTAATATTCAACCAGGGCTATGGCGACAATTACCAACTACTACATGCGGGACGCGCACTTAGGATCCTGCGTTTTGCGAAGATGCTCTCCCTCCTTAGGTTGCTCAGGTTATCAAGGCTGGTGAGATACGTCAGTCAATGGGAAGAAGTCTATGTGAGTATCTATTCAACCTCCTCAATGCTTTGCTTACTCTTGCCACTTGTTTAAGGTCTATCTATCATAATTTTAGAGAAGTCTTTCCCAAAATGTTGTAAAATATTTAAAAAGAGGAAGACCGGCGTGATTCAGGCACAAAATTAAGTTTAAAAATGTAGTTTAAAGCAACAGATATAGTTTATGTAATTACACTGTCTTTCTTTTAAAACTGTACTTCTGAGCTCTTAGTCTTTGCCCTAAAGAGTTAAATCAGTTAGATTTGTTAATTCGATATTCACTATTGAGTTGTACTTACCATTGTACCTTAATCACATCCTGGTTTTCCTTTTACATTTATATTTCTAAGTTATCCTCACAGAAGATGTTGCTGAATTAGGGCTATAAACATGCTGTTTGCTATTAAAGTTTTCTTACTCTCTTTTCCTTAATCGCAATTTGATTTTTCCCATTGCACTGTTATACTTTTGCTCTACGTTACTTTTTCAATTCAATTTGTATTTTTTTAAGCTTTATAAAAAAAAAATTCCGAGCTATCTGCATAGACGATTTAGCTGTATTAAGGCTACAAACACGCTGTTTGCTATTAAAGTTTTCTTGTTCTATTTTTCTATATCATAATTTAATTTTTTATATTTCACTATCCTTCTTTTTCTCTGCATCACGTTTTGAATAAAATTTGTAAATTTTTACAGCTTTAGAAAAATTGTTCTAAGTTATTTGCAAAGAAGATGCTGCTGGATTAGGGCTATAAATATGATTTTTACTATTAAAAATGTAAATGTGATGTTGGCTATTAAGTTTTACTCACTTTGTTCCTTAATCTCATACTGATTTTCCGTTTATATTTATATTTCCGATCTATGAGCACAGAAGATGTAGCTCAATTAGAGTTATAAAATTGCTGTTTGCCGTTAATATTTCCATTTCTATTTTTCTTAATCGTAATTTGATTTTTGATAGTTTAATGTCATAAATTTGCGCTGCGTCAAGTTCTAAAGGCATTTTATCCTTTTAAAGCTTTAGATAAGTTGTTCAATTTGAAAAACATAACACCAACTTTTTCATGTACACAGCATATCATTTTTATGATAGCTTAAAAATCATATCAGAGAATTTTTTTGTATTTGCACATTGAATTCATCTTGTGATATTTTGCTATAATAAGCCTAATAATAATATGTTTTATAAACTGAAAAACTTTGGAGTCCAAAGTGAAAAATTACAAAGTAGAATTTCTATTTTAAACATTTTAAAATAAAAATTTCTTCTGGTTGGGAACACTTTAAGAGTAGTTTTTACCATTCGTTCTTATTAGTGGTAGTATATCCTTTTTAGGACCTAATTCACCCTTTCGTTTTCCTGTGATAGTTACGGTTGAAAAGAAATTTTTAAAATCTATTGGTGATCTGATACAGCAACGATAGAAAGATTTCGAAATCTTAGCTTAAAAGTAATTTTAAACTTAGCTGATCTGTATTATAAAGCAAAAATATATGGAAGCTGTATATTCTATATAGAAATATCGAAATATGTTTGTATATGTATACTTGTTTTTATGTTTTTATTTTAAAATGACAATAAATATACAAGAATTATGTTTTGTGATGACAATAGCAAAGTTATTCGTAAATATTTTAATCTTTATAAAATCATGATAATTCTGTTCAACATTTATACACACACACACACACACACACACACACACACACACACATATATATATATATATATATATATATATATTTATATTATATATATATATATATATATATATATATATATATATATATATATATATATTATATATATATATATATATATATATATATATATATATATATATATATATATATATATATATATATATATATATATATATATTTATATTATATATATATATATATATGTAATATTAAAATCCCTTATTTACATATTTTAATATTAATTTAATAACTTTGTTCATAAAGTACATTGGGGGTTTGCGCAGTAATTCTGATTTTTCCATCCAGACGCTATAGACTTAATTCAGCCTCTGTCTGTACTACTTTAGCCAATATTCAACGTGTTCTCTTTAAACATGGGTATTTTTTATCACGTGATCAATTCTGCTTAGGGATTATTCGTAGTCTTTTCACCTGAGGAATCCATACTTGAAAAGTGTATGTGCGGGATCACATTGTCTATGCGAACTACTTTGTAAAGGTGCTTGCCTGTTGTATGGATTTTATGTGTCTCACTAGAAATAAAATGTGTTGTACTTTTGAATGTGTCTCGCCCATATTACACAATCCATTGGGGTTTCCCCGCGTAGGTTCGAATCCTACTGACTTGTAATGTGGGCGAGGCTCATTCAAAAGAACAACACATTTTATTTCTGGTGAGATACATAAAATTCATACAACAAGCAAGCACCTTTACGACATCGTGCAGATACACAATGTGATCCCGCATATACACTTTTAAAGTATGGATTCCTCAGGTGAAAAGACTACGAATAATCCCTAAGCACAATTCATCAAGTAGTAAAAAATACCCATGTTTAAAGAGAACGCGCTAACTATTGGCTAAAGTAGTACAGACAGAGGCTGAATTAAGTCTAGAGCATGCCTGGAGGGAAAAACCAGAATTACGGCGCAAACCCCCAACGTACTTATGAACAAAAGTTATTAAATTAATATTAAAATATGTAAATAAGTGATTTTAATATTACATATATATGTATATAAATATTATAGGTATATCTATAAATGTTTATACATACATATATATATATATATATGTGTGTGTGTGTGTGTGTGTGTGTATGTATATAAACATATATATATGTTGAAATATAAGGTTGCATATGTAATACAACTACTATAGATAAATGCATTGTTTTTACGGCAATTATGTAACCGATTATTTTATCAATATGGAATATAGACACGATGAAAAACAGTTAGAAGATGGAGTAACTTTCTGAAAAATGTGGTTTTCACACATTCATTGATTAAAATCGATGGAAGATTTAATAAAAGGAGTCCTTATTCTGACTTTATTTTAATTAAATATTAGAAATAAAAACTTTTTCAATGGATATTCATAGGAAGAACTCAAACTTTTCTCGACGGAAATAAAATTAAAATCAAACGAGGGTTTTTATGTGGGACAATGGGAACATAAAGAAGATAGTTGTTCGGAATTATTGTAGATTTAATTTTATTTATTGGTACAAGGAGAGAAAGAGAGTTTTATAGAACTTGGGTGATGCATGCAGTTTCAATAACTTATTGATTAACTAGAATTCTGAATATGAAGAAAAAGCTTTGGAGATATTAATTTAGAAATTTGTAGCAAAATCCTTCTCAGAAGCCAAATAGATACAAAATAAGAACTTATTTTTAAAAATGATAAACTGTTTCAGATAAAGAAATAATAAATGTAATATTGTTTATTCTAGCTTCTCTACCTTTTATTAACTTATTTTTTAATATCTCTTTATTGGTTTTTCAATTGTATTAAAATTGAGTGGAATGGTTTCTTAGAAGTGGTTTTATTACTGATTGAAATAAAATGATTAACAACAATATGCATATAAAATGTAAATTTCGACTGAATTAAATAGTGTAGAAATGCGAAATAAATTTCTTATTGCGTCGATAAAATCAATAAGTAATTAAAAAAGAGAGTTAACTTGCGTTCATTATGTTTTTATTTGATTAAGTATTAGAAATGGATCTGTAAATTTAATATGTATAGTTTAGGCAGATGCACACCCAAAGTCAGAACCGACGAGACTGAAACCATGAATACTAAACTTATTATGTTCAAAGCTAAAAAGGGTGAAAACATATTTGGGAAACACAACACAGAAAAAACATCTTGTTAAGCACATATTTAACCTTATTAAGCATGCATGAAAATATTGAAGTTAACGTAAATGATGTATTTAATCAATTGTCAAGAAAAATTCATAAATTTTTATACATGTTTAAAATATATTTTATTTTTTTCAGTATGTGTTAGTTTTAGCGCTACTTTATATGTTTCAATCAAATAAGATCAGCTTAAAAATGAATAAAAAATAGTTAAAAAAATAAAACTTCGACTTTAGATACATTACATATTTCTTATAATTTGATATCACATATTGAGCTCTGGAAAACGATTACACTTTAGTTTATTGAGCCGCTCTCAAGACAAAATCTTGGGTGCACACCAGTTTCTAGAAATAACCTAAAATATTTTAAAGATTATAATTGTTGACAGTTATAGGAAATTTAATTGCATGCATTCAAAATTACAGGGGGTACCCTGTAATTTTCAGTCTCTTCAATAATGACTAATTTTTAGTTTTCTTTTCTTCAGTAAACTAATTATTTACAGGTTAATTGTTTAACATTAGATTTACGGAGCGAGCCAATTTGACTCATTAAAAATTTAATCTATATATATATATATATATATATATATATATATATATATATATATATATATATATATATATATATATATAACTTTAATATCACTTTTCAAAAACATGCATTTTGTTTTAGTTAAGTTATAAAATGTATAAAAACTTTCATTCCTCTTCCCCGCAGACCCCTTCATTTCGCATTATCAAATGCGGTATACCTATTTTTTTGTGGTTGTGAGCCAATTTGACTCATAGAATGTATATGAAAATAAATAATAGTAATAAATATAGTATATAGTAAATATAAAGTATAGTATAAAGTAAATATAGAGAAGAAGCCGAGAACACTTACATTCCAATGACAGAAATTCATGATACTGACGCACGAAAGAATTGTCCAGTTCAACGATCGTGCAAAAGACACAGATGAAGAAACCATTGTGCTAAATGTAATAGAAATGTTTGGGGAAAATGTGTTTCAGAAACAGATTTTATAAGTAAAAATGTTTTCCGTGAATTTTTTATAACAAACATTTTATTTAAATTAATTTGGAACTATTTTATTTGCAAAAAACTTCAATTGTCTTGTATGAGTCAAATTGGCTCACTTCAGTAAAAATAGGTATAAGATCAACATTCGTAAATCTAGTGTTAAGTTCCTCCCAAGACAAAATTTTGGGTGTACACCAGTTTCTAGAAATAGCCTAAAATCTTTTAAAGATTATAATTGTTGACAGTTATAGGAAATTTAATTGCGTGTATTACCCCTGTAATTTTGAATCTCTTCAGTAATGCCTGTAATTTTTAGTTCTATTCTCTTCAGTAAACTAATTAGTTAAGGTTAATTAATTGTTTAAATAGAGTTTGAAATATTGATAGAAGAAGCTCTAACGTTATCAGTTTAGAAAATTCTACAGAAACCTTTCTTTAAACCTATATAATGTATTGTTTACAAACTAAAAAGTTACCTAAAGGATGAAAGACTATAATTTAGTTAAAGTCAGTTTTCGTGCTCTTTATGCACTTTATTTTCCAATATCATTATTGGTTGTCAAATTAAAATATCAATTCTTGATTCATTATTATTTCCTTCAGGTAAAAGTATGTTTTAACAAATGGTTGAAATTATTTTAATAAAACATAGAATAAAAAAGTAAAATATTGACATAAATTATTGTTATGCTGTATATGGTTAATTTTTAATTTAATTTAATTTAAATTTGTTTTATTTTTTTCTTTTTTCATTATTATTTTTTATTTTTTTAATTATTGTATTTCTATTTTTATTTATGTTCTTGTTGTCTGAATTGTAATTAATTTTATTTTTTTAATTTTTTAGTTAATGTAACAGTTTCTGAATACAACAAGAACTGTTACTGAAGTTTTTATACTTAGTAAAGTAAAGGAAAGAAGCCCAGTGACGTTGGGGTAGTGCTTCGAGTTCCAATAACACAGGTCCGAGGTTCGATCCCCGGCAAGGTTGATTCGGTCTTTCATCCCTTCAGTAGGTAGATGAACTGAGGACCAAGCATGCTTGCGAACTAAACACTGGGGTTTCCGCGCAAGATTGACCTCCTAACCGGAACATATGCTTCGTGCCCCAGGGCTCTTGATTGCGTAAACGGAGATTGACACCTTAGGCCCTGGTCCCCTAGGGCTGTTTAGCGATGAGTTTAGTTTGTAAAGTAAAGGAAATGAACTATTTAGAAAGGCCAAAATTCATTCTCCGCTTATTTAAAATAAATAAGTGATTTTTTTTCTGTGTATTTTTAACCCAAAACCATTTCTCAGGGAAATCTGATGAATAATGAAAATACCAAATTGTTTTTAAATTTATATGTCCATGTGGATTTTCCATATCAAAACGAACCTTCTAATGTTACATAACATTTCAATAATTACATAAGTTCTTTTGAAAAATTGCATTCAAAATATTTATTAAATACACTATTCTCATTAAAAAACATGGTGCATTCCTGAGTGTAAAAGTTTATTTTATCAACCTGAGATATCTACAAATTAAATACAGTAAAAAGGGGTTATAACCATTTTATTTCTGTGTATTTTAACACGAAACCATTTCTCAGGAAAATCTGATGACCATTGAAAATACAAAATTTGTTTTTAAATTTATATGTCCATGTAAATTTTCCATATCAAAACGAACCTTCTAATGTTACATAACATTTCAATAATTACATAAGTACTTACGAAAAATTACATTTAAAATATTTATTAAATACACTATTCTCATGAAAAAGGTTGCATTCCTGAGTGTAAAAGTTTATTTTATCAACCTGAGATATCTACAAATTAAATACAGTAAAAAGGGGTTATAACCATTTTATTTCCGTGTATTTTACCACGAAACCATTTCTCAGAAAATCTGATGACCATTGAAAATACAAAATTTGTTTTTAAATTTATATGTCCATGTGGATTTTCCATATCAAAACGAACCTTCTAATGTTACATAACATTTCAATAATTACATAAGTTCTTTTGAAAAATTGCATTCAAAATATTTATTAAATACACTATTCTCATAAAAAAGGTTGCATTCCTGAGTGTAAAAGTTTATTTTATCAACCTGAGATATCTACAAATTAAATACAGTAAAAAGGGGTTATAACCATTTTATTTCTGTGTATTTTAACACGAAACCATTTCTCAGGAAAATCTGATGAGCACTGAAAATACCAAATTTATTTTTAAATTTATATGTCCATGTGGATTTTCCATATCGAAACGAACCTTCTAATGTTACATAACATTTCAATAATTACATAAGTTCTTTTGAAAAATTGCATTCAAAATATTTATTAAATACACTATTCTCATAAAAAAGGTTGAATTCCTGAGTGTAAAAGTTTATTTTATCAACCTGAGATATCTACAAATTAAATACAGTAAAATAGGGTTATAACCATTTAATTTCTGTGTATTTTAACACTAAACCATTTCTCAGGAAAATCTGATGAACACTGAAAATACCAAATTTGTTTTTAAATTTATATGTCCATGTGGATTTTCCATATCAAAACGAACCTTCTAATGTTACATAACATTTCAATAATTACATAAGTTCTTTTGAAAAATTGCATTCAAAATATTTATTAAATACACTATTCTCATAAAAAAGGTTGCATTCCTGAGTGTAAAAGTTTATTTTATCAACCTGAGATATCTACAAATTAAATACAGTAAAAAGGGGTTATAACCATTTTATTTCTGTGTATTTTAACACGAAACCATTTCTCAGGAAAATCTGATGAGTACTGAAAATACCAAATTTGGTTTTAAATTTATATGTCCATGTGGATTTTCCATATCAAAACGTACCTTCTAATGTTACATAACATTTCAATAATTACATAAGTTCTTTTGAAAAATTGCATTTAAAATATTTATTAAACGAACTATTCTCATAAAAAGAATGGTGCATTCCTGAGTGTAAAATATTATTTTATCAACCTGAGATATCTACAAATTAAATACATTATAAAGTCATTATAACCATATTAAAACTTCTGTTTTTATACTTCTAGTGTGGTGTAGTACATTGCTGTTGTTACTTCAAATCCATTAATAACCCAAGTTTGCTTTATATCGTCTTTAATATTAATTATAGTAAAATACCACTGGTCTATATTACAATTTTCAAATATAGAACAAAAAATAAGGAAATATATAAAAAATAAAAATTTAAAAAAGCACTCCACATGCTACACCTGAAAGAAAAAATTGTCAAACTCAAAGAGCAAGATGCGTTTTTTCCTTCCTTCTGAACTACTCCAGCAACCTTATACTTTATCTATTATCCTGTGTTTTTCGCCGAACGATGGCAGAATGGTTAGGGTGCTGGCCTTCGGAACCGGAGTTCGAGGGTTCGAATCCCACAGTAGCATGGATGTTCGTAGCCGTTCGGAATCGGCTTTAAGCAGTAGGTCCCGGTCTCATTAGCCCTCGTGTTACAAAAAGTAGACCGTAGCACTCCAAACCAAACCAAATTATCCTGTGTTGATGCGTCCGTTGTCCAATTGTCCTGTGCACAATGCGTCCTTTCCCGGCTCTGTCCAGATTGACCGGGACCCCAGACATAGTCCTGAATCTCCTCCTGATGACCAATCACAAATCTCGAAACGTGGTGAAGTTTAAGTGCAATCTTTTCCACAGACCACACCACACTCCTCCCGGAGTAGCGAAAAAATACCTGGGCACGCAATGCAGAACGTGTGAGCAAATCAGTTTCGCAAACCTTATGTCAAACATAGCTGCACTCTCCCAACTTCCATCAATAATATCAATATGCGATTTAAAAAGTCTTCATTCTAAGTTTATTGAATTATTTGAAATAAAGTTTTTCTGTATTAATAAGACTAAGACAAGATCTTATCTGAGGAAAAAGAATAATAAAATCAAATGCAATTTTTGTGTCGGACAATGTGAACACAAAGAATATAATTGTTTGAAGCTATTGGAGATTTAATTGCATTTATTGTCACAATGAGAAGAAAGAGATTTTTAGAACCCTTGAGTAAGGCCAATAGTTTCCCTTTAATTGTATTTATTTAATGTATAATTGTTGAAACAGAATTCGGAATATCAATAGAATAAGCTTTAATGGTATTAATTCAGACAATTCTGTGGAAACTATTCTTGAAATACAAATAAATTATTGGTTACAAAATAAGGAATTCTCTTTGGCATAAACAGTTTCTGTTAAAGAAAGAATATGATTTTGTTTATGTCAGCGTCTCTGTCTTTTGTGTGTCTGATTCTTTGGTTATCTCATTAATACTTGTCTAAAAGTATAAATGAAGTAAAAAGAAATCCCTTCTTAGAAATAATTATACTATTATTTGATTCAAATGAAATTATTTGTAACAAAAGATCCCGTATAAAAAGTAAAATCCAATATGAAGTGTTACTCTTAGACTTTTAATTAAAATATACCCTATAGATGTATTCGATAATTTATTTTCATTTAAGTTTTAAAAGATTTATTTTTCTCAAAATATGTTCTCCAGAAGGATTTAGGCCGAACGCTGGCCGATTGGTTAGGGCGCTGATCGTCGGTACCAGAGTTCGTGGGTTCGAATCCCACTATGGCATGTATGTTCGTATCGGAACTTTAAACAGTAGTCTCATTAGCCCAAAACAGTAGACCGTAGCGCTCCAAACAAAAAAAAACCAGAAGGATTTAGAAAGAAGGTTGAGATTGTCTAGAACTAGAGACTATCTCAAGAACTAGGGATTGCAATAACATACCAAAAGTTTAATACCGATATTCGGTATTTTTTAGATCTTAATACCGGAATACCGGTTTTAATACAGGTAGTAGGAATTTTAGAAAAAGAAGCAAAACACGGGGATTTCTTTGTTTTATTTGCCAGTTTTATTAGCGAGAGTAAATATCACAAGAAATTATTTGTAACTTGTAAATTATTACAGTATATAAAGAATCACAAAAATGTAAAGGTACAAGGAACATCTTATGAGTTAAAATCACAAAATGATGTAAATATCACTATTCAGTCTGTGATACTATTACAAATTTTTTAAATGTAATCTTAAAAAGCATAATGCTTCAATTGTATTGTCATTAATCTTGGAGCGTAATTTTGTGCAAAAATTACCAGCTGTCGAAAAGGCTCTTTCAGCATCTATTCTAGGTGGTGGTACTGTTATCAGTGCATGATATACTTTTTCTAAGTACTTACTTCTAGATCCCTTATCTTCAAATAAATCAATTTCCCGTTTGATAGTTTTGGATATAACTAATTTTTGTATTGTATTTTGGTTTGTTGAAGATTTTTGAGTTATCGCTAATTCTAATTCTTGTCCAAGAGACAATTCCTTTTCACTGTCGACATTTGTGTCAACATTGTCTTCGATAACTGTATCTAATTCTTCTGAATGTGGATACGTTTATGTAAAAATTTTAAGAATATTTACTATTAACTTGATCAGATTTGAATTGGTTAGTCACCTTTCTTCTTTCTTATTTTCATTTTTAAAATCATTATAATTATATAAATTCCGTCAGACATTTTCTATTTCGGTATGCCTTTCTTCTGTGCCATTTTCAACTCCTCTTCTTAGCCCACTCTCCTGTTTCTAATCATGGATCTTGTTGGTGCTTCAACCACATTTGGCGAAATTGGCGTGCTTGCAGCGTGGCGTTTGAAATCTGGCGAGGGGATCGTAACTCAACAAATTGATACATAAACAAAAACAACATTTTGAGGAAAAATTTTACAAAAATTGAATATTTAAAATCTAATTGAATTAACAAAGGAAACACATAACATTCATACTAAATAGACTGAAACATTCATTTATTTCTTTTTGATTTTGAGTTTCGTTTGCTTTTTTATGTCGATCATATTCACGTTGTTTTTGAAGTCGCTCTTCTTTCTGACTTTGCGTTTCATTTGTTAGCATATGTTGGACGTATGCACGGTTCTTTTGTCTTTTACTTTCGTTCGTTGCATATTCCTGCCGTCTTATTTTCAATTTCTCTTCATGAAGTATAGGATCATTGACCTTTTTGTCCTTTTTTGCTTGTCTAGTCTTTGCAAGCCTTTTTTCTCGCTCTTCAGAAGTTTCTTTTTCTCGTTTAGCTCTATACTGTTCACGACGTTTTTGAAGTCGAGCAGCCTTTTGAGTTTCTGTTTTCTGTTTAACCATTTTAAATTTGAATGGTACATTTTTATATAAATTTTTCTTTTTTAAGTAAATAGAGTGATATTAACTCGTTAGATACTTGGTAAATTCTTTTTCCAATTTTTAAGTAAATCGACCGATCTTTGCAGAACACGTTAGATACTTATTTTTTATTTCAATTTTTCAAGTAAATCGACCGATCTTTGCAGAACACGTATTTTGAGTGGAGGTTGAAGAGGAGTTGTAAAATTGAACATTTTTTTTCAAATCTCTTATTTCAATGTAATATATATTTCTTCAGATAGTGTTGTATGCTGTTCTTTCAGTGATTGCAATGTGAAATTTATTGTTTGCGTTAGCTGTTATTTTCAATTCTCTTTTCTTTTATTGTATTTATTTACGTATAATTGTTGAAACAGAATTCGGAATATCAATCGAGGATGCTTTAATGGTATTAATTCAGACAATTCTGTGGAAACTATTCTTCCAATACAAATAAATTATTGGTTACAAAATAAGGAATTCTCTTTGGCATAAACAGTTTCAGATAAAGAAAGAATAACTATAATTTTGTTTATATCAGCTTCTCTGCCTTTTGTGTGTCTGATTCTTTCGTTATCTCATTAATACTTGTCTAAAAGTATAAATCGAGTAAAAAGAAATCTCTTCTTAGAAGTAGTTATACTATTATTTAGTTTAAATGAAATTATTTATAACAAAAGATCCCATATAAAAAGTAAAATTCAATATGAAGTGTTACTCTTAGACTTTTAATTAAAATATACCCTATAGATGTATTCTATAATTTTTTTTCATTTATTTTTTAAAAGATTTATTATTCTCAAAATATGTTCTCCAGAAGTATTTTGAAAGAAGGTTGAGACATGTAACTAAAAGTATTGCAATATAAGTAATGCGGACCAAAAGTTCAATACTGGTATTCTTTATTTTTTAGATCTTAATACTAGAATACCAATTTTAATACAGGTAGTAAGAATTTTAGAAAAAGAAACAAACACTGGTGTTTTTTTGTTTTATTTCCCAGTTCTATTAGCGAGAGTAAATATCACAAAAATCATTTGTAGCTTAGAAGTTATAACAGTATATAAAGAATCCCAAAAAAGTAAAGGATGCATCTTTATGTATTTAAATCACATCTTATGTATTTAAATCACAAGATACTGTAAATATCAATATTCAGTCTTTGGTATTATTACACATGTTTGAAATGTGATCTTAAACATGATACATCAATTGTACTGTCATTAAACCTGGAGCGTAATTTTGTGCAAACATTACCAGCTGTCGAAAACGCTCTGACAGTATCTATACTAGTTAGCGGTACTGTTAGTAATGTGCGATTTCCTTTTTCCGAGTATTTACCTCTAAATCTTTCATCTTCAAATAAATCAATTTATCTTCGGATAGTTTTGGAAATAACTGATATCTGTAATGTAGTTTTGTTTGTTGAAGATTTTTTAGTTATCGCTAATTCTAATTTTTGTCAAAGAGACAATTCCTTTCCACTATCGACATTAATGTCATTATCATTTTCGAGAACTGTACTTAATTATTCTGAATGTGAATAGGTTTGTGGGTAAAACATTTTTAAAAAATTTCTATTAACTTGATCAAATTTGAATTGGTTAGTCTGTTTTCCTCTTTTTTATTTTCATTTTTAAAATCATTATAATTATGTAAATTCCATCAGACATTTTCTATTTCGGTTTGACTTTCTTCTGTGCTATTTTTCATTGTAATATATTATTCTTCAGATAATGATGTGTGCAGTTCTTTCAGCTACATGCTGCACAACGAGCTGCAATATGAAATTTATTGTTGCATTAGCTGTTATTTTCAAATCTCTTCTGGTTTTTGTATTTATTTAAAGTATAATTGTTGAAACAGAATTTGGAATATTAATAGAATAATCTTTAATGTTATTAATTCAGGCAATTCTGTGGAAACTATTCTTCCAAGCCAAATAAATTATTGGTTACAAAATAAGGAATTCTCTTTGGCATAAATAGTTTCAAATAAAGAAAGAATAACTATAATTTTGTTTATGTCAGCTCTCTGCCTTTTGTATGTCTGATTCTTTGGTTATCTTATTAATACTGGTCTAAAAGTATAAATGTAATAAAAAGAAATCCCTTCTTAGAAAAAAATTATACTATTATTTGATTCAAGTGAAACTATTTATTTTAGTAGAGGTCTCATATAGAAAGTAAAATTCAATATTAAGTGTTACTCTTAGACTTTTAATTAAAAATTACTCTATAGATGAATTCGATAATTTATTTTCATTTGCGTTTCAAAAAATTTATTATTTGTAAAATATGTTCTGAAGAAGGATATAGAAATTAGATTAAAATATATTGTAACAGATCATCAAAGCCTCTTTTGTTAAGATACATCCAATCTTAACAGTAGAACAGTGTAATAAGTCATTATGACCCCAAAACTCTTATGTGTACAATTTTCTTAAAAGCTACTTACGAAATTGAAGCAACTTCTTGACTTTTCCTAATTTTATATGCATAGAAGTTTATGAAAATATTATAGAATCTGTATGTGAAAAATAGTTCATTACTAACCTTTAAAGTGTGGTTGGGTAGTTGGATGGTTGGTTGAAATTTAGTGGCACTAAATCCTCTTAGGACCAACTGCGCCAAACAAGACGGAAAAAATAAAACCCAATAAAACAAAGTTCGATTAAAAATTTAAAATTTAAAAAAGAAATTAAATAATTGAAAATCCTACAGTACAAAAATGAAAATTGTGAATTTAAAAATTTAAAAGTATTAAAATATTAAAAATTTAAATAAGAGATACAGATTTAATTGAATTCAAAGCAAAGCAAAATGCTGAACTGAATATTAAAGAATAATTCAAAAAAATTTTAATTGAAGAATTAAAAGATTAAAATTTAAATAATATAAAACTGAACATCAAAATTTAAAGAGCCAGCACAAATCAGATTTAGAAATATAAGCCAATAAGAGGAAGAAAGGGGAATAAGACTGGATGCATCGTTTTCCCAATGATTAAATTAAGATTAAGCGACGAAAAGCCGAAGAATTGAGGCCAAAGAATTTTGTGCACAAAGATTTAAAACAAAAACAAGAAGTTAAGATATGTGCAACTATATAAGTTGTCTTACGTACACTGTGGTGGTGCATCACCCAGCAAGAAATGTGCATAGGTGAGACAGTTTCTTTCAAGTGTGTAAACAAATCTGTAGATATTTATTCTAACCGTAAAATACTGATATGTAGAAAATGTATAAAATATATATAAAAAAAACGTTGCCCGAACTGTGCCTGAAATGTGTAAGAAACCTTGACTGGTAAGAATTCTACGTCATTGGCTTCCATACATCCCAGATGCATGTGATTGGAGCCGTAAATAATTACAAAAAGATAAAATAATAACACACTTATAGCATAGTATAGTAACTACAATAAAAAACAAGAACATTTAAACGAGCAATAAAATATTAAAAACATTAAAATAAAATCAAATCAATCTCTGGGTGTCGACTATATGATCTCGACATGCAAATATCGACTGTATAGGTTTTCCTCTTTCAAAGATGGACATTTTTGGACACAGATGGACATTGCAAAGTGGTCTTTGTGCATTTCAAAAATTTTTTTGCACAGAGTGCACAAGGTGCTATGACAGGTGTTTCTGTGGTAAAGGTGTCTGGCGAGGCAATCGCGACCGTAAGAAACTAAATAATTCCATTAAATCTGTCTATATATTTTTCTAATCCTATGTACTTTTCGATATTGCAATATCTAATTTTTTATTACTTTTTATAAAAATTTAAAGCTTAGATATGAATTATTACATGTAAATAGTGTACTTTTTGAATAATAACACAGATTCATATAAATTCAAATACATTAAAAGTGCTAGTAACTTATTGTAGGTGAAGTCAATTCTAATATAGAAATGAGTCTTAATGGTTAAAATAAGTTATTTAAAAACATATTTTGAATTTTAACAAACTTAAATTTATTACCAGTATTGTTTTCTTAGTAAAAAAGTCATTTATATACTACCCGATTTATTAAAAGTGCTAGTAACTTATTGTAGGTGAAATCCATTCTAATACAGAAATGAGTCTTAATGGTTAAAATAAGTTATTTAAAAACATATTGTGAATTTTAACAAACTTAATTTTATTACCACTATTGTTTTCTTAGCACCAAAGTTATTTATATGATGCCCGATTTATAAAAAGTGCTAGTAACTTATTGTAGGTGAAATCCATTCTAATACAGAAATTAGTCTTAATGGTTAAAATAAGTTATTTAAAACCTTATTTTGTATTTTAACAAACTTAATTTTATTACCAGTATTGTTTTCTTAGTACTAAAGTCATTTATATACTACCTGATTTATTAAAAGTGCTAGTACGTTAATGTAGGTGAAGTCTATTCTAATACAGAAATGAATCTTAATGGTTAAAACCTATCATTGATGCCTTTTTTAATAGACACTGTGCCTGATAAAAAAATATTACTTTATTTTATCATCAACTGTCTAACTTTTCCTGCTTAACAAAAATTTGAGATCCTATAATTTAATTTATGCTGCAATGCATATCAAGGACCGAAGAAAAAGTGATGTCGAAGTAATAACCAAACAGGAAGATTCAGAAAAGTTTCCAAACAAATGCGAAACATAAATTACAAAGAAAATAATATATAGCGTGTTTTTTTGTACAACCTCAAGTCTGGTTTTATTTATGGTGACAGCTTTCTTTTGATATTTCTTAGAAGATTCAGAGGATTTTAAATGTTCACGAATTTTTAAAAGTATTTTAGAAAATTATTTTTTCAGTAACCAATTTTCAATATAATTAAAATAACGAGTCAATATATTTAAAAAAACGAGTCAATATATTTGAAAAAATGAGTTGAAAGATTCATTTAGAATACAAGTTGCAGAAAACGTTTACAGGGAATATTACACAAGTCGTGTGCTGATTCTTTAAATTTACAGGGTTATTTCTTAAAACTATAATTATCCTCATTATCAGAATCATTATCATTATCAGAAATATATTTAAAAAAAAACGAGCTGAAAGATTCGTTTAGAATATAAGTTGCAAAAAATGTTTACAGGGACTATTACAGAAGTCGAGTGCTGATTCTTTAAATTTACGGGGTTAATTCTTAAAACCGTAATTCCCATCATTATCAAAAATTATCAGAAACATTATTATCATAATCATTATCAGAAATATATTTAAAAAATGAGTTGAAAGATTCATTTAGAATGCAAGTTGCAGAAAATGTTTACAGGAACTATTACACAAATCGAGTGATGATTATTTAAATTTACGGGGTTAATTCTTAAAACCGTAATTAACATCATTATCAGAAATTATCAGAAACATTATCATTATCATAATCATTATCAGAAATATATTTAAAAAACAAGTTGAAAGATTCATTTAGAATACAAGTTGCAGAAAATGTTAACAGGGACTATTACAGAAATCGAGTGCTGATTCTTTAAATTTACGGGGTTATTTCTTAAAACCATAATTATCATCATTATCAGAATCATTATCATTATCAGAAATATATTTAAAATTAACGAGTTGAAATATTAGTCTAGAATACAAGTTGCAGAAAATGTTTACAGGGACTATTACAGAAGTCGAGTGCTGATTCTTTAAATTTACGGGGTTAATTCTTAAAACCGTAATTCACATCATTATCAGAAATTAACAGAAACATTATCATTATCATAATCATTATCAGAAATATATTTAAAAAACGACTTGAAAGACTCATTTAGAATACAAGTTGCAGAAAACGTTTATAGGTAATATTACAAGTCGTTTGCTGATTCTTTAAATTTAAGGGGTTTTTTCTTAAAACAATAATTATCATCATTATCAGAAAGATTTAAAACAAAATTATCAAACAAATCGGCTTGAATTTCTTAGCTTTTAAGTAAATGTTTGTTATCTCCAGAAAAATTAACTACATAATAAATATAACTTCCACAACTAGTTAAAAATTCATTGAAGATTTCAAATAAGTTACATCTAATTATATTTTAACAATGTAATGTCTTATATTACAATATAGTCATTATATTAATTAATTCTGCTGGTAACAAGTATATTTCTAAATGTGGAACTTTTCAAACGGATTCTTTCACTTGTTTTACTAATCCTACATAAAAACTTTAAAGTTGATAGTTTTAAAGAGTAAAAATCCATAGATTAAAGCAACACGTAGGAGGCACTTAAAATATACTATATAACTTAGTCTATAACACTTGTATAACATGTATTTTTCAATGCGGTATTTTATTTTGTTGAGATAAATTTCATAAAAATTAGTATTAAATAACCAATGTTTTTGAGAAGTTAGTACTCAAGGAAAGAAGGTATTATTCTGTAACAGTAAATTTAAGTACTCTCTTTTTTAATAAATATATTCACATTTATCAATGTAATGGAAACTAAAATTTAAAAAAAATGCCTAAAATATAATGAATAAGGTGCATAAATATTTAATCAATGTGGAAGAATTTTGGCTTTCAAATTAAAAATATATAAAAATGCTTATCATAGACAGCTACTTAATGGATTTTTACAACCGATTTTATCAAATAATTATTCACGGCATGTAACATATAGTATTTTAATATCTTGAATGCAAATTTTTTCAGCGTTATTTTTTTTCTATACATTTCTATATCTTAATGTATAAAATTTATTAATTTGAAATATTTTATATATTAAACTTCAGGTAAATTTTTTTGATTTTCATTTGAGTGTCTATAAAAGATATCTCTGCATTAGTAAAATGTAATTTATTACTCACCTCAAATTCTCGAATTGCAAAATGTTACACATATTAATGAATACTATTTTTTAAAAATTTTCGCTTGATAAAATCAGATAGTTATATTTTCTTTCTATAGACACGAATGGAACATATGTTTAAAATTTTGCTTAAACCTCATTTAATCAATGCATATATCTTAAATTTACTTAAGACCTGTGCTCAGTATTAAATTTATTTTGATGGGTGGCAATGCCATGTATTTAACTATTAAGAATTCTCCTGTGATGCAAGAAATTACCCTTAGAAAAGCAGATAGTACTTGTAACAACTTAAAATCTTAAAAAATATTAATTACATACAATAAATTTCGGTATACAGCACTAGATAACATATTTTATCAACCATGTTTCAAAGAACTAATATATATATATATATATATATATATATATATATATATATATATATATATATATATATATATATATATATATATATATATAATTATTATTAATATTATTATAACTATAATTATTATTATCAGGAAACTTTAAAATCTATTTCATATCATATGAAATAAAAGAATTAAATGATTCCAAGAAAAATGACAGATTAGGTTAATCAGAATATAATTTAGACGTTATCATCAGTATGCATAAAAATAACTTAAGGTGAATAATAACAATAGCAAAAATATCTATTTTTCTGCAGTTATTATCACTAACAGATCTCTGCAATTACAGAATAGAGCGATGTGTTTTTAAAATCATTAATTTTAATTATAGATCCTTTCATTAGCTGTAAGGTAAACAGTTTACACTGTTAGCTATAGAACTTTATAAGTTGGAAAAAATGACAATTGGTGTTCAGACTTATTTCAGGACGGAATTATTTCCTGTTTGTATGAGTTTATTTTTGTACATAATTTCATCCACAAATAAACAGATTTAAAGTTTCTTCAAATACTATTATCAGACCATATTAGAGAAATATACTGAAGCACCACGTTGGTTACTTTAATACACAGTGTGATAGACTTGATGGAATGGCTCAAAGATCAGTCTACTTTGACGATTACTTCTGACTTACAAGAAGCTGTTGGAATAACTAGATGTCGGTCACCATTGAACATTAACTCAAAGATTGGTTAAATTTGACGATTACTTCTGACCTGCAAGATGCTGCTGGAATAATTAGATTTCTGTCACCATTGAACGTTAACTCAAAGATTAGTCTACTTTGTTGACTACTTCTGATTTCCAAGATGCTGCTGAAATAACTAGATGTCGGTCACCAATGAATGTTAGCTCAAAGATTAGTCTACTTTGACGATTACTTCTGACCTCCAAGATGCTGCTGGAATAACTAGATGTCGGTCACCATTGAATGTTAGCTCAAAGATTAGTCTAATTTGACGATTACTTCTGACCTCCAAGATGCTGCTGGAATAACTAGATGTTGACCACCGTTGACTCCAAAGGCAACAGATATGCTCCTACATTTCAGAGGGATTTAACATCTTCAATATAACAAATATTTCAGAAAAATACATCAAAAAATACATAGAAAAATACATCAGAATAATACATAGAAATTTTTCCCTGCTTGATTTGCAGCAATATATAATGGAAAAGATCATATAGTATTTATTTTGGTAGATAATTTTTTAATGAATGGAATATCTTCTATATTTAAATATTAGAATTAAAATAAAATATTTAATGGAAATTTTTAAATGAATTAAAATTGTTATTCGTGGAATAGAAACATCAATTCTTCTTTTGTACGAATTTCGTTTGGGCATTAACAATTTTGTGCATATGAGAAATCTAAACTGGATTCTGGCGACACTATCAAGTTAAAAATAGTTAGAAATGCAATAGTTAGAATGCTTTTAAATATCCATAAAACCCGAAACTTGAATTTTTATCAATTATATGTCGAGTCAATATTTACAAACAATATCGGAGGATATATAAAAGCAAACCTTTTAGCTTATCTTTCTTAGTTATTTTTCATGAATCAGTGATATATATATATATATATATATATATATATATATATATATATATATTGAATTTTCAGTTAAATTTCTCCTCTATGAAAGTTCACTATCGCCTTAAGCACCTTTATATCTCTTG
Organism: Pardosa pseudoannulata; assembly: GCA_032207245.1. Taxonomy (NCBI): domain Eukaryota; kingdom Metazoa; phylum Arthropoda; class Arachnida; order Araneae; family Lycosidae; genus Pardosa; species Pardosa pseudoannulata. Next base: position 51,911,176 of record CM063510.1, on the reverse strand, counting down.
CAAATGCAGGAAACACTCTCTAAGCTTCCAAACTAAGACTTTGATGTTATTAATAAACTTACATGAAATAAATCTCACTGACAAACTTCACTTGAAATTTTAACATTAATTTACCTTGAAACTTCGCTCATGGTTATTAATTAATGCTGAGAGTAAATTCCAAACTGAAGACATTTCATTAAATATCTATAAACTGTCGAAATCATGGCTTTCAACACTATCTTAGTCGTATATCAATCTTCCCTATTACAAAGTTTGTTATGAGTATCCAATGTGTATGGGCGAAAATTGACTTGAAATGTAATATACATATTTTGTTAAATACAGTGATACCTTTAGTATGATTAATTAAAAAGTTTTCAGTTAAATGAAGTTTTCTCTTTTGGAAATTAATATATCACGAGAATATGATTCACATTAGACATCGGAAGTCTAATGTAATGCATTAAATCTTAATGTAATATCGAAATTTACCTTGAAAACTATTTTCAAACATTATCATTTGAATTATATTCTGAAGGGTATATTTAATCAACTAATTAGAAAGTAACAACTATAAAAAATGTTAGTTTTTACACTTTGAATTATTATTTTAAATAAACCTGTCAATGGCAATCAATGGAGATAATACAATAATTTACAGTTGTTTAAATTAGTCGGTACAAAATTGCTTAAGATAATGGTTACCATTATACATATTTCATACCTTAAGTAAAAAATTTAAATTTCTGAGTATAAAAATCATATATATATTATGTCAAAGCTTTAAACTTTAAGACTTGTAGATATATGATTTGTAATTAAATTGATTAAAATTATATTTCTATCATGAAAAGTTATATCTGCAAATTAATTGTTGCATGTTAATTAATTAAATATTTAATTATTTTTTTAAATATTTTATCATGCACCATTTATGTATTTAAATCTATTTCATCTTATCATACACTAGTGTGGGGGTTTTTAAAGCAGTAAAACAGGATGTTTCATTAGAAATAATGAGTAATTAACCATGTGACTGCTCAATTTGTAGATGGAAATAGATTAAAAAATTGTGCATTTTTTTGTATATTTAAAATCTACATATATTGAGGAACTGGAATATGCACTTTTACTTTCCAGAAAAGGTTTTATATATAGATTTTTATCGTGAGAAACTAAACTGTCACAAACATCAATTTCAGATGTTATTACAAGAAAAATATTTTTCTAATAAATCTCAATTGAATTACAGTTAATCTCTATTTATTACATGATATAATTATAATTATATTATCTAACATAATTATAGTTCTATTCACATCATTCTATTTATTACGTAATTAAACGTCTAATACTGTATATAATTTATTTCACTAGTTAAACGGTAAAATTGGGATGTACTCCTGAAAAAAAGAAGAAAAAGACATGGCCGTGAAAATCGCTGGATGAGCAAATTTTGATACATTTAAGTTGTCTGTGGAAATCGCGGAATGAGCATTAGGAGGGTTAAATTGCAAACAAAATTTTATATTTAAGTCGTATTTAGACATTATAAAAATCTGTTTGCAATTAAACATTTGATATCAATAACAGCGTATTTTAATCTCAGGGCTTACATACCTTTAAAGAACTGATATGGCATAACTAAAGAGGTCATTCGATGAGACCTAGATTACAAACTGTAGAAATAGGATTGTACAGTAATAGGAAAATAAACTTGGAGTTTAGTGTCAGAGAATCCCTTTTCTTTATTAAGCCCTGAAAACTTTTTCATGGAATAGATGGAAGTGAGTAATTTCTTTGATGATTCTAGATTCTACCATACCTTCGGACATCTACCATGCTTTATCTCTTCGTTACAACCTGATTTCAATTACCTATTTCCCTTTTTCTTTTCATGCCATGAAAAGTTGACATCCAAAACCATGCCAAGTTGATGATGACCAAATAGCTGGAAGCAGCAAGCTTACAGCTAGCAGCTGTAAACTTCAAAATGGCGATAAAGGTGGGATAACGAAACACACCACCAAACCCATAGATATTTTCCAGTAGCATTGAAGAAGCAAACTTAATTTGTGGGAAAATATTAATGAATAGTATGATATGATAGTATATTTTGATGAACCACGTACTAAGATTAGTTTAAAAGTAACGTTGTTCAACGGCAATTTTGCTTAAAATTTAGAGTAAATAGTTTAAAGGAAGACGTAGTTTAAATTGCATAAATATCATCTGTGTATGAAACACCACCACCAGAAGATAATACCAATATATTTTACCATTTCTATGAAAATTTTGCCAAACCCTTCCACATACATTCTAAACTTTAGCTTAGATGATAAAAAGTTGATTTTTAATGATAATACAATATACTAATAAAAAAATTATTCCTATAATCTAACTACTCAATTAATCGTTACGTAAAGTAATAACCAAGTGTGTTAAGGATACATTTTTAAGTAATAAAATTAAGAAAGAAAATCTAAATTCATGGAATAATTATAAAAAATTAAAAAAGTATTAAAAATTAAAATTTTAAAAAAAGTGGGACATAAAACCATTTATAGTATGATCAATAATAAATACTACATCACTGTTTATGCAAGAAAATTTTCATGATTCTAAAGTTAATGATTTAAAAAAGTTTTACTACGTCTACATTCCTTTAAGTTCAGTTTAGGAAAAACTTCATATCTTTACATCTAGCTATACAGTTTTATTCTCAGTTATATTACTTACATACACTAATATAGTCTTAAGTGTGGCATTTAAAAAAAGTATTTTTATATTTTAAATCAAACTGCCTAATTCGTTATGATTTCGCGCATTGAAATCATAAAAAAAGTTTGTATGATGGAATTCAAATGCAATTCCACAGATTTCATGTCTTCAGAAAAAAAAAAACTTCCATTTAGCATGTAGGTAGAAAAGTAAGTAATGTATTATTTAAAAGAGGAAAGAAAACTATTTATGATGGAACATATGTAAGTTGAATGAATAGGGAGTTTTTCGGTCTTATATTGGCTTCTTTTGTGTCTACCAATGAGCAAGTTCAAGCTTTGAGCTGCATCTCAAAGGACTCAACATGAATAAAAATATTTTATAAGGAAAAAAACTTCCTATCATTAAAATTTTGGTTACCTATAATGACTTCCAAAAATCATTTGGGAGAGATCCAGTGAATTCAAGAAACTAAAATTGACTTTCTTTCTTAAGAAATGTAAAAAAAAGTATGGAAAACCAATAAAATTAAATAATTTTCGTTATAATATTTTTTGTTATACCTAAGTGAATTATGTTTTAGTTTCTTTTGAACTTTTCGAATTAGTTTCGAACAAAACATCAGCATATATCCTACATTAGGAATACAAATTTTTCTGCAACTGGAATAACTGAAATATTCCAGTTTTTCTCTTTATAGTAGTAATAGTTACTGCTGTAACACAATTAAATGCAAGATAGTTTAATATTGACTGCCGGTAATAATTTATTTAGTTATAAAGCAATTATTTAATATTTACTCGTTTCTTTTAAACCGGTGGTACTCACACGTGCTCCATTGAAGTAATTTCATATGAAAATGAATTATTACTGGTGAGTTTATAATATGTCAATACGTTATTTTTCATAAAACATATAAATTCAATTTTTGTTGGGTAAACATTTTACAATTTAGAGATAATACATATTGTTCAAAAGGGAAGTTCAACTTTCGGCAATCTAACATGAAAGGTTATAAAATCAAGATTTATAAAATCCAGAATACTTATTCAACGATAATAGAGAAAAATAATAGTCTAAGGAGCACTATCTATTGATTTAACAAGTAGTACCCAAAGATAGCATCTCTTCCTTTTGACTACTCATTTTTTATTTGTTAACAAAAAGGTTGTATAATTTGTTCGTTTCACTGCATACGTTAAGCTAACATGTATTGGGGAGTAGAATATTTTCGTAACAAAGATATTTTCATAATCAAAATTTGATTCAACAACTTAATATTGTAGAAAAGGCATTAATAACAATTTTGTCTCTGGAAAACTCATAACCGCGAAAATCACAGTAGAATAATCAATTTCTCTAAGTTAAAAAAACATATTTGCTTTACAGGGCATTTTTTATATTATTTGTAATAAGTTTTATCTAAAATTTTATATAAAATAAAACTAAATATATAAAATTTTGTAAAGACACCAGTCGAAAAGTTGTCTTACAGATTATTTTCAAAAATTTCAGATTAAGGTGATTTTCTTCATTTTTTCTCCTTATCAGTCATCGAATTTTTTAGGTTCCCAAAGTACTTAAACGAGCAATGACTGAATGGTAGTGTGCTGCTCTTCGGTAGTGAAATACGCGGGTTTGAATCTCACTGCTACCATAATTGTTAGTAGCCAGTCGGAGCCGGTTTTAAGCCTTAGGTCTCGATCTCATTAACTCTAATGTAACAAAACAGTAGACCTTAGCACTCCAAACAAAACCCAAGGCACTTAAAAATTCTTTGTAGACTAAACGTCCTTATATTGGGTTGAATTGCATCATGCTAAAGTTTGTGCACAAGTTATGGGCATTATTATATCTCTAATTAATTTGAGTTTTTCTTAGAAAGACTCAAATATAAGTATATTCGCATATTATAGTTATAACAATCTAAAAATTCGGAAGAAATATTTTTTCACGTAAATAATTAATTTGATTGTGAATTGATTTATTTGAATTTGACAGTAGTGACTCTTAAACAATGCGTATTTCATTTTGAAATTGAGAGCGAAAATCCTAGGTGCGCAGTCTATACGAAATGATTTTACGGCTTCCTGTAATCAATGGATATACGTAAAAAAAGACAGGTGTTCAAGGAAAAAAAATTTAAAATCATACTCGACAGAAGTATTGCTGTTTCTATATTTCATTTTGATTTCACTTCTTTTTTAGAACACTGCTAGCAACAGTAATCATTAACTTTCAAAGCTGAATTATCTGTTTGATGTCCGATTCCCATTACATTTTGCAACTACTTGCAACTTAAATGTTGTAGTTTAATTCGATCTCTACTCCGTCTAACTTACACGCTGTCAGAAAATACTCGCAGCTTATGTAAAAAAGAATACAGTAAATATAATCCCTCGTATAACCGCCAAAAAAGGGGAGAATATATAAAGCTTTTAATTTTAGATCCCACGTTCAATTTATATTAGCCAACCCCTCTCCCTCTACAACATCCTAAGATAACTGGTTCTGTAAAAGCACCAAGTACTTAGTAAGAATGAAATCAACTTTAATACTTCACGTGCTGGCAACGTATTTTTACGCTATTTTTCGCAGCCTGCCACTGGAGCGCGGGTCACGTAAAAATACGTATTTAGTAGATTTGCGGTGAATAACCGTTAACCACCACAAATCTACTAAATACGTATAATTATATGCGGGTTGTTTGAGTTGCTATGCAACGCTTCGCATTTTTTCTTTCCACATGTTATGACTGTCGAGTTACTCGGTCTTTTGTTGCGTTATTTCGTCTTCAATCGAATTCCTAGCTCCATAACGTACAAGTCGTGTTTTGTCACTTTGAAGATTGGTTTTTTTATGTTGAATACATAATTGATAAAATGAGTCGTTGTGACAAAGATAGTGATGAAGAAATATGCGCTGACAGATTATCGGACTTTAATTTTAAAAATCTTTTATGTTCGTGATTTCGTAGAAATATAGTTTTTATTTTATTAAATAATCATACAGTATATATTAAAGTGTAAAATAAAAAAAAGTTTCTTTCATAAAAACAAAGTAGTTTTCGATTTACTGCGATTTTTCTGAATGACTAAACTTTAGCGCGATTCACGAAAAATCGTCCTCTGCAAGCTTAAGTTGGCGGTGAAGTATAACCGCATGCCAAGTGTTAAAATAACATTGAAAGACCTTGCAGGTTAATTCATTGAGTTAATGTAGGATTGTTTGGTAATCTGGAAACGCACTTTCATGTCAAATTTATCATGTGCGTTTCATAATTTTTGCCATTTTTTTTCTTAAATACATGGTGTGAAGTAGGATAGAATACTTATGGTGCATAAGGTGAATAAATAAATAAAAAATGCAATTGGAAATCTAAATCTTATCTTTGCCGTAGCTAATCCATACCAATGGTTTTCTTTCAAAATCGCCTGATAAGGTGAAAAAATTTAGATGATTTGAAAGAAATGTCGAAATACAATTTTGTAGATAACATTCAATCGATAACTTGTCCGGAGAAATTGCTTAATTCATGAATATTTCATCACACCGTTTATGTAAATTTCTATTCATACAGCCTTTGATTAACATTTTAAAAATGCAAAGACTTGTAAATAACTCGAGTATTCTGAATGATAATTTGAAGTTTTTTTTTAAATTTCGACAGAACGCCAATAGAAATAAATATTAAAGAATTCGGACGGATTGAATCATGTGTGTCATCAGAGGGAAATTACGAAGAAATCGATTTTAATAGAATTTACTTTGTCAGATTTCGAAAAAGATATGGGAATAAATACGCATCAGTTCATTCTCTGCTGAGATATTGAAGACTTCATTTATTTAATCAGCTTGAAAGGAATTTATATGTTAGTTCATGAATTGAGTTCGTGGTAAAAATATATTTGTTGCATTAACGCATGAACTACTAATGCAAACGTTATAATTATTTATATCGATAGATGGGAAAAGTTACAAATAATGCATTTGATTCCTGGAATGTTCCCTTCTGATTTTTGCTTAATCATTATCAGTTATCTTGTATTGACATTCTGTTACACTTAAACAGATTTTTATTGAATGTTTCACAGTAATTACTGTAAAGGAAATTTTTAGAGTGCTGTAAATTAACATTTTCAGAATATTATGATTTAAAAAAGACGGCTTGAGATTTCGGTCAGTTAGGGCTGCAAAAGACACTGAATTTTGTAACTTATATGTATATAAGAGAGAGAGGAGTTTCTGAATAAATCACAGACTACCCAACAAGATAGGGGAAATAAGGCTGTTGTGTTATGGTATCGGATGCTGTGATTTTTAATCACGCTTCGGATCAATGTTCGTAACCGTTTGGAGCCATCTGTAAGTAATCCCCTATATAATAATTGCCTAAGTTATCTGTCCGTCTGTCCTCGAATTTACGAAGCGGTTGGACCTGGAACGGATAGAGGAATCCATATTGGATTCTTGACGAGTTAGGTTTACCAACTTCAAAGCGAGTAAAGTTTATCTGCTCCTAAATTATCGAGCCGATTCTGAAATAAATTTGTATAAATATACTTCATATCATAGTGAAAAACACTGTCGTCTTTAAAACGTTCGAAATCAACCCCCACCTTTCCTTTTCGTGCATTTAATGTCATTATTTCAAGCACTATATTTTCCGGTTAAGAAAAGGCGATTAAATTTATCAATTTATCTCTTAACCTTTTGAGGTGCACCCATAGAAATTCTTCAGTTTTCAATGAAATTGGTTTATAAATGTTATCTATGGATCTTTTAAATATGATATATATGAAAAATAAATTATATTACTTGAGGAATAAGCAAGGCTTAATTTGATGGCGTAATCACCTCCCTTGGAACACCATGAAAATGACATATTTTTTTAATAATATTGGAAAAATAATTAATAATTTTTATTAAAAGGGTGTATAAATCCAATCGATAAGAAATTTGTATGTGAAGTTTTAAATAGGTACTTTTATTTTCAAGTCTTAACTTTGAAAAATCGAATTTTTGCTTTTAGGATCAGGTTTTATTAGAGCTTGATCCTAAAAGAAGATTTTGACAGGAATAATTAAAAGAAGGGAAAAAAATTAAGTGTCGGTAGTTTGATGAAAAATTGAAAATCAAAAACTTTTTTTTCTATATAAATCAGAGAAAAAAAAATTAACAGATGGTATATTATATATACCAGTGCCCTTCAAAGGATTAAATAGGTAAAAATAACATTTTTCCAGCATCAGGACTTTATTCCTTTAACCCTCTCATTGAATCATTTCTTATTTTAAATTATTTAAATATCGTCTGCATTATTTTCACACGTTTTATCACTGAACTTAAATAATACTTAAATAATTTTCTTTTATATTTGGCTTAAATAATAGGTTAAGTACATATGTGATAATTTTAAATTTAATCCTCGATTAATTTTTGTTCCAATGAAAATTTTATCACCGGTATTAACAACAGATTCTTTTCATAAAAGTCTATGATATTTCACGGACTAATAAATATCTAGAGTTTAAGTTATATATCTTTGAAAATTAGGAAGTTTCTTCGTTTGTGTGTTTGTTTTTTATACATAACCACACGTTTTGACTAAATGATTCTAAACTATATTCCCAGTATCGGAAGACTGTACTTTACAATTTTCAAAAATTAAATATTTTATTGATCCTGTCATATGACGCGCTATATGCTAGTATCCTTATAATTAACCATCTGGTTGCGATAATTTACTGTAGTAGTCCAAGTATACAAAACACCCTAAACAAGAATGTAAGCTTGGATGGAAAAGTTTATCACTTAAAATGTAAGCAGCTAAAATGCGTCAACAGCATTTTATATGGTAATAATATATGTTTCCAAACACCTCCGGCTCCTTGGAAAGTATACAGAATTGCAGTATCATGGCAGGAGTTTCCGTAACGGCTCTACCAATTTGTAAGATAGCAGTCTGAAATAAAAAGCATTGTTATGATGCGATTAAAATAAAAAGATAAAATAATTTTAATCCATTTTAATCTGATAATATAATTTTAATCCATTTAATTGACCTCCTTTTATCCGCCATTCCAGGGGCTGTCCAGGAAACACCCACTCAAATGGGATTCGCCGATATCGGCCAAAATGATGGTAGTTGGTCAAAACTATTGTTCCTGACTGTCTCGGTAATTTAGACAGAATGTCTGACCTTAGACAGTTTTCTTCCTGTGGTGTCGGCTGTGGTATAACCACATTCTATTTAAAAGGGAATGCTAGGAATTGCCGGCTTCCTGACCTCTTATTTTATGGAATGGTGCTTGTCCATGTCCAAGTCACATTGAATCTTCCCGCGCTGACCATCCGTGGGTTGCCGTTTTGCTCTCCCCAACTTTCACCAATTGTCCAGCTTGAGTGTTGCTTGGCGCCCTAAGATTCCTAGGCGGTTCTTCCTACTCAGGCTACGTTTTGGCGATCGTTTTGGGTTCCTGCTGGCGGGATTTTTCCACTGACATCGCCATGCGCAGTGTTGAGTGGGCATCATTTTGGCCGAAATTGGGGGAGAGATCACTCGCATCATTTAAAAAAACGAGTATTTTTTTTAGCCATTTTGATTTTTCTTATCTGTGTGTCATGTCGAGAACGGGTATTTTTGTGACAAAGTCAGCAAGGAATAGAAAATAAATAAAATTCCTTTAAGCTAATCAGTTAATAGTACTCCTTTCTATTCGTCAATAAGCATTCAGCTCTGTTCTAAAATTCTGGAGCATACCATATGAATACACTGAATTGTGTCTGCCGCCATATAGTTCCACCAAAGAACCGGTGAAAGGTTATTGCGGCGTAAAGGATAAATGTAATATTCAACAACATCAATAATTCTACAATAATAATTCTACAGCGGCATTGCTGACAAGGTTTCCAAAGTTCTTTGACAAACCCGGCCATAGAAATCTTCCTGACAACCAGTCTGAAAACCATGCCTTGACAAATTTAGCTTCTCTCCCGTCTCTTGCACCACATGCAAACAGTGCACGTTTACAACGGTACTATTTTGACACATTTTCGATCACTTTGCAGCGATAGGGCTGGGAGTCGTTACAATATATAAGAATATACATATTCATATAAATGTATATATTAAATTTAATGAAGGTAGTTTAAACGAAAATACATACATAAATTAGATTCGTTTCATATATTCAGAAAAAATATTTATCTTTATAATTGTTCAATTTTTCCCAATATCATCAAACTAAGTTAACTTTTGCCCTGCACGATCAGTTTTGAAAAGGGTTTCCTCCCTGTGTATATATTTTTCAATGACAATTATGTATTTGTAGACCTGAATTAACATGTTTTTTCTATTATATACTGAATATTTATAGCTTCACAGCCTACGCACTGCCTGCTGTGCAATAACAGGTAAGCTAAGTAGTCAGTGTCGTCTTATATGTTTCTCTGTATGCAGAGTATGTTCTCTTTTTTCCTCGTATTCATTAGCCTGCATTATGTAATCTCTAAGTATCGCATGAGTGTTGTATATCGGTGAGTCTTGAATACGAAATGTACATTTTGTTTGTTTGTTTTTTCCAAGTGCTGGATTATTATTGTGATACTTTTAAGTGTCTTGTTATGTGTGATAATGTTTGTTCTCAAGTTGTGGTCGTTCTGTGTGAACATTGTCTGTCAAAATAAATGGCTGTCTGATAAATTTGGAAGGATTTTTGAAGATAATTTATGAATTATTACAAACTGGTGTACCGGATGGCAGATTAAACTTTTAGAAATGTCAGAGTCACAAAATTTTTTTTTACAATTTTTCCTAATTTTTGCAGTTACGAAGTGTAATTTCATGAAAATATTCAAATCTTACTACTTTTAACGGTAATGGGAATACTTGCATTAAAATTGTAGACACTTATGAAGAAATTGATCTTTCATCTCTCTTTAAACTTCTTTAGAATCTCTATAATAATTTTCTAATTGAAATAAGAAATGTGTATATTAAAAATATTGCAACTTTGAACCTCCTAAAATCCTAATATAAAAGGATTAACTGACTGTGTAGTTATTAGTTTGCACTAGTTGAACTGGCTCTACAATTGGGTTTATGAAACCTTCTAGCCCTTCCACTGTACACAGTGTTCCGTCTTTTTTTACCCGAAGCTTATTTTTAAAAGAATCCTTTTTAATGGTAATTTTTGATTATTTCTAATGACTGTTCCAACTTGTTTCTTGATATGGAGTAATATAAGCTATAAACACAGTGTTATTAACCCTGTGTCTTATGACAAAATTACTTGGAAATGAAAAGTTATATTCTTGATTCCAGAGTAGATTTCAAAATGTTATAGTTATAACCATGTGAAATCAAAAATGAAATTTAACATTCTTACAAATTTTAATTTTATTCGAAGTGTAGTGTGCTAGTTTTTCTTTTTGATGCTAAAACCTTAAACCTTGAAGTTATGAAAATTAAATTATTTTATTATTTCATTTTAAAAACGTCTGAACCAAGTCAATTAAACAATTGTAGATAAATTTTAACTGTTGACGGCAGTAATATCAAGGTAAGAGGCCAGAGGAGTTTATTCAAACTTTTCGACTTATGATAAACTAAATTTTAATCTAACCCATTTATATTATGTCTATATTTTGTGAACCAACTGCTTTCCAAAATTCTTTTCGATTTATTGGAAATGGATCGCTGCAGTGTTGACACCAGTTTTCTACCATTGTCACTATAGACAACTGTTTAATTGGAGATTAAATCTTAACTAAGTCCTTTGCCCAATTGTAGCAACTGCTTTCGTAATTTTTTTTTTAATTTATTGGAAATGGATAGCTGCAATGTTGACACCAATTTTCTACCGCTATAGACAACTGTTTGATTGGAGAATAAATCTGAACTAAGTCCTCTGCCCAATTGTAGATAAAGTTAAGTTTTCATCAACAAAATTGCCAGATGTAGATTGTTAGTCTCGTGAGGTTTGGCTAAACTTAGCTCGTATGATAGATTCGCTTCTAATATAATCCATATCTACCTTGGTCATACTATGATGAGTGTGACTTCTAGCTTGAATAATTGTAACTCAACAGATGATTGCAGTGTTGCAGTTGATTTCTATTACTGTCAACGGAAAAATTTGTTGTTGTACGAAACAATGAATCAAAGCAGAATTTGTTGTTAACGTACTAGTGGTTAAAAGCTAGTTGTTGATTCCCATCTTCTTTTAACGAACATTTTGCAAACTTAAAAAATATAAATCTTTACCTCATTGTCTATTAATGAGAATGGCTCAATTTTCATCATGTATCAGAATAGTTCGGACTTGGCCCTACACAGTGTGCAGATGTCAGTGAGCCTCGAGATAACGTCAAAATTCTCTGTGTCTATATAAATCGGCCTTCAGCAACCAAATGGTCAATGGTTAATGTTCAGCAGGCATTTTAATACCGTCCCCAAGTCAATTTAACCTCTTATGATAATTTCATACTTTATGAGATAAGTCTAGGTCTAAACAGATTTCCGATATGTCAGTATGTATATTTTTAATATTTTTTACATCCATTCAAATTTGTTGGACAGCTTAAATAAATACAATTAAGAATAAAATTTTAACAAAACATTTGTCTAATTTAAAATGCTCGATATAGAAATGAGGAACCACAAAATTATATAAATGAGTGGAAATATTTAGAGAATATGAAAATAGATAAAATAAAACCAGAAATGACGTTGAATCTAGTTAGAAATATTTTTTTATACTTTGATGATTAAGAAATCGTGAAGTATCAGTATAAGAAAATACCATTATATTGAATATATTTTGCTGAAGAGGAATGACAGATGTTCAAACTTATTGAAGTAGATCTCTGAAATAATAATAAAATATTTTTAAGTTTTATCAATAAAATAATCTAACAGTAGGTTTTTATAGTTTTTAAAATATACAATTTAAATCCTCAATACTTTGGTTATATTTAGAGAACTGTTATCTCTAAAAACTTTTTCAAATCTAAATTAATCCCTCTAGAAAACCAAATTTTAGTTTTGCTGAAGAATTTCTACGTCAAAATTCTTTTGTGAATCTTTCGCCAGACAACTGATTGATCGGAGCTATTGAAACACTTTTTAAAAAAGGGCGACTTCAATTTCCTACTGTTAGAAAATAAATTGCCGTAAAAATGCTACCGTAAAAATAAGTTTTTGTGAGTTGTCTTTTATCAAAAAGCATCAATATTTTAAAATAAAATACTACGATATTCTTTCACACATTTTTACGAAAATTATGTGTTTACTTTTTGTGAGATAGAATAGAAAAATTGAAAATATTTTCAATATCCCATAATGTTTTTTGGTAAATAATATATAATTTAAGAAAATTGAATATTTATTTTATGATACACTTACTAATACATAATAAAAACTGAACGATGGCTGAAGGGTTAGAAGACTGCTCTTCTATCTTTCGGTGTTCATGGGTTTGAATCCCATTGATGGCTTGTAATAGCCCTTTGGAATCAGCTTTAAGTAGAGTTTCCGGTCTTATTACCACTCGTGAAGTAAAATAATAGACTGTTGTACTCCAAAATAAACCAAAATCATACATAATAAAAATCATAGTATCTGGAAACTTAAGTAGTTATGTGACTGCTTAAGTTATGTACTAAAATACACTCACTTACAAAAGTTAAGTACGAAGATGTAAAGTGCAAAAAATCAACAAATACTGCTTTGATTGACACAAAATTCAGAAGGAAAATAGCATATATATTTATAAATAAAACAAAATCAATAATTATATACAGTAATGAAAACAATATTATATTTTTTAAGTTATCAGATAATGACATACTGGAGACTTAAACAGAATTATGTATAAAGTGAAAATAAAAAGCATAAAATGAACAAAAGGACATTAATATGGTATGTGATCCCTCCTCATCTGTATACAAAGTTTAAACCTTGTGAACATGCTTTCAATTAGGTGGCTAACCACCGCAGAATTAAGCAGTCGCCACTCTTCTTGTAGAGCAGTTTCCAGCTCAATAAGAGTGGATGGAGGTAGGAAACGTGAAGATACAGCACGGCCGAGAGCATCCCAAAGATTTTTAATGGGATTAAGATCGGGCGAATATGCTGGCCACGCCATACGCGCAAGCCCTTCACTCTCCAGGTAGTCATCGACTATGTCAACTCTATAGGGACTTGCGTTATCGTCCATTATAACAAAATTAGGGCCAACTGCTGCAGCGTAAAATCTCTCTAGTGGGTTCTAGGACTTCATCTCGATACCGGACAGCTGTCACAGAACCCCGTTTAAAGATGTGCAGGTCGGTGCGGTATCCTAATGAAATCCCTGCCCACACCATAATGCTTCTTCTTCGAAATGCGTGATGTTCGGTGAGTTTTGGATCTGTATCGGTGTTCCTTGTTCACGCCATATCCTTATACGCTTGTCATCTGTCTCCAGAACAAATCTTGATTCATCAATAAACAAGACATTGCTCCACTCAGACACAGTCCAGGGGCGTACAGTAGCTGCAGATATCGCCTTACCAATGGATGCTATAACCGTAGATGTCATACGTGTTTTGGTCGCTCTGTGATTCCACTTGGCGAAAATAGTAATATATCTTCGGGGTTGTAACCCTTGGGCAACCGGTTACTGGGCTTTCTGACAACTGTCTGTGTGGTTTGGAATTTTTTTCCATAAACGTGAAATTACAGAATGATGAACGCGGAAGAAAAGAGCAACATCTGTGATCGACTGTCCTTCTTCAATGCTCCCCACAATAAGCCTGCTCTCAGAATCTTCCATTCGTCTTCTGGAAGTCATAGAGACACGTATGTCTTGAAAACAAATTGTACGGAAGTTTTAAACACCTTCTATCAGCACTTACGATCAACTTCAGCAACCTTTCATAAAGTTGGTAACTGATAACACTAACCTTTTTGCATATTTTTTGACATGAAAACGTGATTGGCTGTTAACTAACATATTTGCATACTTCCCTCTACCTCTGCATCGAATTTCATCCTTTTCAATTCTCACTGGTTTCTGGAAATAAGCATTTTCATCTTCGTGCTTAACTTTTGGAAGTGAGTGTATAATTACCGCTTATATAATTTTCGATGCTAAACAATAAGTGAGATGGAAGACTAATATAAAATAAAACAAAAAAATAATGTTGATTAAATATCTCTATTCAAAGAGATTGTTCAAATAAATATATACACTTATAATCACATCATAGCTCTCGCTTTAAAATCAGACTTCCAACAAAGCATCATAAGTGAATATATAAAGAAACATTGTATTAACTATCACGTATTGATACATTATACAGTATACATTGAACACTTCAAATTCACTTTAAAATACATTAATGACTAGGGATATGCTTGTTTAATGTAACCATTATGTGCTTCAAACAAAATATATTTCTATTTATTTGAAAATATTTAGTTTGAACTTTGAGTTTTAAAAAACCCATTCGGTTGTTCATATGATCGAAAACATTATGCTTTATTTTCATTTAAGTGCCTTTGTTGGAAGTGTGCATGCTTTTTTTCTGTGCATATTCGATAAAAATTTGAATATTTCCATTATTTTTCTTTTTAAGATATTTTATGTAATCATCTTTGATATGTATACCCTCCTATCTGTGATTAATGCCTAATAAATATTTCTGAAAATCCTTTCATTCATTTTCTACACACTGTCAGATTTAAACCTTAGTAAATTTCCAATTCTCAATATCTTCGTTATTTTCACCTGATAGTAATTTTCAAATCAACGTTATATCTGGTGTCCACGAAAACAAGTACCAAAGACAATTCGTGTTTACCTTATATCTTCTTAGTGAATTATCAATAAGTGAAAGCTGAAATCTGATAAAACTTCAAATATTTACTACCTTAGTGAGTAGTGTTTTAATTCTTAGAATAGGCGTTTTCAGCAGCATAAATATATTAAAATTGGGGCTTTATCTTCAACATTTGCTTCTTTCTACCTCTTTGCAGATGCACAACTTGGCCTCGCTCACGCAAAGCACAGGACCTTTCAGCTATTTGTTTGAATTTTGCGGGGAATCATGGGCTTTAAAGGTGGGTAATAACAAGGGGTAATACATATCCCAATGTCTATATAAATCAATAGATATATATATATATAGGAATATTTTCAAAATCTGAGACCCAAAGAGATTCCATCTTGTGATACTTTTTTTCGTTTTTGAGAAATTAGTGTTTATATTTTTTAAGATAATTCACAACTAAAATGAAATTGATGTGATAAGATAATAAATTTTAGCTGGATATTTCCTTTCATTACACAGTTAATACCAGTCAACAGACACAACCAATTCTTTTATGTTTTATCAACTTAGGTCTTAACCCTTAATTTGACAAGATGTTTTTTCAAATATTTTTTAATTTTAATTTCTGTTATTTTCCCATGTCTGTATAGACATTAGGATCTCTGTAAAATGAACAAAAAAATATGTACATCATTTTCCAATTTTGAGATAATTAATGTCCGCTGTGGCGAACACTGACAATTATGTTATATAGTAGTTATAAATATACATGTCCGGTGTAGCGGACTTAGTCAAATTAAGGGTTAATACAATTCAATAACTGATATATGTTTCATTAATTATCAATAACATATTATGCATACAATAAAAGAACTAATAAACGTTTCAAAAGTCATATATTTTCCTCACTCCTTCATATATTTCTTTAAAAACCATAACATCTAAGCACACACATTGTTCAACATTGTAGAAAGTAAAAATACTGTACAACAAAATTGTAAATAATACATTTATTTCCACTCTTATTTCAAAGTAAAATGCCTTATTCTGATGCACCTTGTATTTGTGGCAAAGAAAATTGTATTTTAACATGTGAGCTAGGTATGTTACGCTTCTGAGTCAATCAACAACTTATTTCGAGTAAACTATATTGCTTAGTTGCTTCAAAATGTTACAACTTGAAGATTAATGGTTGTAAAAGGTGAACGAAAATACTTTGATGTATTTTGAAATTTGCAATTTAAAATCCATCTTAAAAGCTGGAAATATGCATCAAAAGAGTAAACAATAAAAATAAAAATAGAAAAAATTATATAGAAAAGTATAACCAAATGTTTACACTTTTCTGTATAGATGAAATAAAACTTTATAAAATATTGTTTAATATGCATTTCTGTGTATCTTAACACTGTATTCTACTGAAAAAAAAGTATCAAGACAATATTAGAATTTCCAAAGCAAAAAGTTTTTAATCTTTAAATTTTTTTTTGTGTTTTATTTACAATTGGTCTGACTATAATTAATATTCTGAAAACAAATAGTAATTAAAAACTTTGAAATTATGTAAAAAATTTTGTCCTCTACATAACTAGAAAAGAATGAATTTATGCAGAGGAGAAATATATATGTTATATACATATGAATTTTGTATTTGACTGAAATTTCCCTTTTTGATCCATCTTCAATTGCATTTTTTTGGTCTTAATTTCTGCTCATGTACTAAACAAAATTTTTTTGATTTGCGTCACATCTAGTTTAGGCTGTGGAGTCTCTTTGGTGTTAAATATATATTTAAAAAAACCCTGCTTTTTGTTCTTGTTGCTTTTCTTATTCTATGTATTACCAAGTATGAAGTGTTTCTTTCTTATCTATATGCACTTTGAAGCTGCTTTTTTGCACCTGCATTCTCTAATTCTGCCTTTTGCAACTCCAGAAATCCTAGCATAATGATAGTCATTTCAAGGAAGCAGCAGGCATTGTGGATGGAAGAGAAGAACTTACGTTCGTCTTTAATGTTGTTTTTCAGGTCCTTCACCCGGTACAAACACTCTAAAGCTCATTTTGACACTTTTGTTTCATTTTTTTTTTACCTTACAACAAACCAAAAGTTTATCGCATATGTTATTACGATAAAAAAAAGAGTCTAGTTTTTTCAATTTTTTTCTAGCACACACAAATTCATAAACTTACGTGCTTAAGTATAAAATTTCAAAGCTCTGATAAAAATGATATTTAAAAAGTTAGAGTTAAAAGGAACATTCTAATTTAGAATGATTATTCTCAAGAAAATGCCCGACAATGATTATAATTTGTATATTTTCAGCTATTTAATTACATTTATTAAACACACCAAATAAATATTCAAAAGTCGTTTAAAATAGTTGTCTGAAAAATATCACAAGCAATGCCAGTTTAAAGAATAGTTTAACTTTACAAAGTAAAAGTTTATGTACAAAAACCATCAACTAAATTATCTACATTCATCATATAATTTGATGGTAGAGCTCAAAATTGTAATTTGTTTCCAAAACATTTTTTTTCATTTTTTCATGTAAAAACTTTAGTTTATGCTTAAAATTTTGTTATAGCTGCAACATTTGATAATTAAAGATCTACTCTTTTAAACCAGATACAGATCTTTAATCCAAATTAATGTTTTGGTAGTCATTTAAAATCGGCTTTATATAATACATTTTTTTCATTGCCCCTATTCTCTTTATTTGCCAGAGTTACTGGGCAAGGAGAGGCCGAAACAACTAGTAGTAATAAATAATATTGAAGTTTGGCCACATTGAAGAGAAGAACAATTTTGAGAACAACTGGAATTTTTATTGGGCAGCTGCTAAGAAGACATCTTTGCCAGTCAACGGTAGACAAGAAAATTATACGAAAACATATTTGGGTACCCCAGAAAGAGACAGATATAATTTTCCGAAAGGACAAGAAACTTAGTCAGCGAATTTAACTGTTAGATCAGTGGGGGGGGGGAGGG
The DNA here is from genome assembly GCA_032207245.1 of Pardosa pseudoannulata. NCBI lineage: Eukaryota > Metazoa > Arthropoda > Arachnida > Araneae > Lycosidae > Pardosa > Pardosa pseudoannulata. The sequence goes on along the minus strand of CM063510.1, from coordinate 51,892,662 downwards.
TAACTGAGTGATTTACCTACAGCTGGAAAATGTGTTGAAGGGACAAAAAGTGTTACATCTAATACACAAAAAGCTTTGGGAAATAAGTTGGAAGAATTTTAAGTCGAGGACACTCCTTTAAGACATTTTGTGGCTGGGAAAATAGATTTTAAAGAATTAGAATGGGAGAGAGGTGGTTTTAAAGAGATGTTAAAATGAAATAATTTTGATATATTATATATATATATATATATATATATATATATATATATTATATATATATATATATATATATATATATATATATATTATAATATAAATCGGATATACTTTAAGATCTCATTTACATATATATGTATAATAATCAAGTTATCGGAGATACTGATGGTAATTTCAAACCGAATGGCAAGTTAGTTACGTCATAATATAAATAATGATAGCAAATCCAAATAGAAAGTTTATAGGATAAAGATTAAAATACGTTAAAAAAATTACTATTAATATAAATAAATCTTAAACTTCTTAGACAAAATGTTAAGCATGCATAGTCTTTACAGGTAAAATATTTCAAAGTTCTGATAAAAATGGCATTTAAAAAATTATAGGTACAAGGAACATTCTAATATAGGATGATTATTATCAAGAATATTCCCGACAGTGACACTAATTTGGATATTTTTTAGCTACTTAATTACACTAATTTTAAACACACCAAATAAATTTTGAAAAGTCATTTAAAATAGTTATCTGAATAATATCGAAAGCAATGCCAGTTTAAATAATATTTTAACATTGTAAAGTAAAAGTGTATGTTTTAAAATCCTCAACTAAATTATCTACATTGATCATATAATTTGATGGCAGAGATGAAAATTGTAATTTGTTTTCAAAAATATTTTTTTTTCATTTTTTCATGTAAAAATTTTATTTTATGCCTAAATTTTTGCCTTAGCTGCAATATTTTATAATTAAAGATCTACTCTTTTATAAACCATATACAGATCTTTGAATCCAAAATTTTCATAGTCTAATAAAATCGGCTTTAAGTAATACATCCCATTAATGCACTCTAATCAAAAGACAGTGAATCTAAATAACTTTTGATTTTCTACTACAAAAAAGTGGTAAAAAAACGTCAACAAAAAGTTTATTCAGATATTGATACATAATTGTTTTTTTACGAAATAAAATTTTTTTTAATTCCGAAATATATTCAGTAAGGAAAAGAAATTTTTAGATTTTTTTTTTCGATAAGAAAAAGTTTATTTTAAACATAGTATAAAAGAATTTACGTTTCTACAGAATACAGTTATCTCAGTTCACAAGTTGGTCCTCAGTAAACATGAAGTCGTATCTCACAAATACACCAAAAATATCTTCTAACAAAAGAATAAAACTTCCAGATAAGTTCAAATGCCCCTTTTAGTTGAATTATTGATTTTTTTCACATTCATAGGCTTTTAGAATTGCTTTTTCACAGTTTCCGCGTTCTAAAGCATTTGTCAATGCAGCAGAATCTTTCATACAATATTGGATCTCCATTTTTAAAAATATTATATTCGAGAAACATCAATAAATCAATAAATGTCAGTTCTAAAAAATTTAAAAAAAACTATCCGTTTTTCTAATTAAATTGAATTTTAGAATTTTATTGTATTATCATATAACTATTGAAATATTAGATATCGGTAAAGAAATGTCACACCTATATGATATCATTCTATTGATTACAAATTACATTATATTTTTTATCTCACAAAGAAATGAGAGATTTTTACTTGAGATCAGATTGAAAATACGCAAAGTAAAAAAGTGTGATATCGCATGATGATATTTTCTAAAGAAATAATGATAGAAATATTTTGTCTTGAATGCCTATCGAGACTAAAAAGAAGTGTTTGCAATATCTCTATTTTTAAAATTCAAGCTTAATTTCGTTTGCATCATCCAATTTTAAAGTTTATTTGATTTCAACGATACCTGTTTAGATTTAATTTAGTTACTTTAATTGGACTGTTTATCAAAATCAAATATTAAGAATATTTATGAGTAAATTACTAATGATTCACATTCATAAGATCTTAACAATTTCCACAGACCTCAGGCCGAACGATGGCCGATTGGTTAGGGTGCTGGCCTTCGGTACCGGAGTTCATGGGTTCGAATCCCACTGTGAAATGAATGTTCGTTGCCGTTCGGAATCGGCTTTAAGCTGTAGGTACCGGTCTCATTAGTCCTCGTGTTGCAAAAAGTAGATTGTAACACTCCAAACCAATCCAGAGACCTCCGAAAAATCTGGATTACTCTTGAGAAATTTCATCGTAATTCAAAAGTAGATATCCACTGTGTTATCTAATTCGATTATACATCATATTATTCATCAAGAGTATTTCATAAAACATGTCATCGAATATTTCGTGAAAATTAACTACATCTAACCAAAAAAACTTTAATGAGAAAATGATTGTTATTTATTAGTAAATAGTTTGTGATACCTTCAAAGCAATGTTTTTGTGGGTTTTATAGTAATTGTAAAACAAAAATTAATAAAAAGGAGTATGCGTTATCCTCTGAGATTAAAAACATTTTTCTGTTAACACAGTTTAACACTTCCCGAGGGATACATGCCTTTCTCGTTGAAACCAAAGCTATTAACTTTATTTAAATAAAATGCATAAATTTTGTCAATATAACTAAATATGAAATTAAATACTACAAAAGTTTTAAACGAGAGAAAAAAACTTAAAAAATAGATCATTGAATTAAGGAGAAAAATTTAATATAACAATGCATTAATCGTGAAGAAAATTAAATATAATGGAAGACTGTTCTCCCGTATCTGAAATTATTCTTTTCGTTTCCCCGAGATATATAAATGCCATAACTAATTGCGAAAAAAATAAAATATCTCCGAACTGTTTATGCAAGTAATTTTTCTCACTGTAATTATGTGACAAGGAATGTTATAAAACCTAGAAAAGTTTGATAAGAAAAATCATCTGCGTGGATTCATCTTCATAGCCGTAATTTTTTTTTTCATTTCTCAAAAAGTAAATTGTTTTAGTAAATCCATTTAAAGAAAAAGACTTTTTATATATGTGTAAGAGTTTGAAAATAAAATAAAAATATGCCAAACTCACATTTTTCGAGTAGTTTATTTTTTATTCTATGCTCCCTGTTACACATTTTTCAAGGCATGTATTTTTAATCTCTTCAGAAGTTTTAATATTTGCACAATTTGAAATTTTTCTTCATACCAGTCTCTATTAATTTGTCTAATTCAGTAGTATGTGGACTCTTTAGAGAATATAAGGTAATTTTTACTATAATACTCATAATTTTTTGAACAGTAATATATTTTATTGCATATATACTCAGTAGCTGAACTTGTTAGTACTAGTTTATTAAATAATTTTCTCAGGAGTTGGAAAAAATTACTTAATGAGATCATTTATTATTCTATTGTTAGGTCTTATAATACCCTTAAAGCTTTTTTATATACTCCCAGGTGTTAAAGTATTTTTATTTTATGTAAGCTATTTAAGTTCATGCAAGACAATCCACTT
>CM063510.1:51879117-51884117 GCA_032207245.1 Pardosa pseudoannulata | reverse complement strand
ATATAATAATTTCTAATAATTATCAGTAAATATAATAATTTCTCACTATTTTTATTTATAAATTATAAAATGTGGATGAAAGCTTTTTACGTAGCTATTTTTTTGTGCTGTAATTGAATATAGTGGTAAAAAATATAATTGAATAATATAGATCCGCTAAAGAACTGTCGCTATTAGTAAATATAATAATTTATAATAGTTATTAGTAAATATAACAATATCTCACTAATTTTATTTATAAATATTTAAAAGGTGGATGAAGGTTTCTTTACGTGGCTATTGTTTTGTGTTGTAATTGAATATAGTGGTGAAAAATATAATGGAATAACATAGAGCGTCTAAAGAACTGTCATTATTAGAAAATATAATAATTCCTAATAATTATTAGTAAATATAATAATTTCTCTCTATTTTTATTTATAAATTATAAAGTGCGGATGGAGATTTTTTACGTCGCTATTGTTTCTGTGCTGTAATTGAGTATAGTGGTAAAAAAATATAATTGAATAACATATATCCTCTAAAGAACTGTCGCTATAAGTAAATATAATAGTTTATAATAGTTATTAGTAAATATAACAATTTCTCACTAATTTTATTTATAAATATTTAAAAGGTGGATGAAGGTTTCTTTACGTGGCTATTGTTTTGTGTTGTAATTGAATATAGTGGGGAAAAATGTAATTGAATAACAAAGAGCCTCTAAAGAACTGTCATTATTAGTAAATATAATAATTTCTAATAACTAGTAATAAATATAATAAATTTTCAACATTTTTATTTATAAAATTGTAAAAGGTGGTGAAGGCTTTTTTACGTACCTATTGTTTTTTATGTTGAAATTGAATATATTGTTTAAAAATATAACTGAATAACGTGGATTCCCTAAAAAACCGTTATATATCCGTGGTAGGTGATGGATTTTCAAACCAGGAATACTGTTAAAATATAGAATAAAAACAGGAACTTTATTATTTAAAGTTTAATTTTATTAGTTTCTTATTTATGCAAAAAGTTCACTAGTACTAGCATTACACAGTTTTTCATTATTTTTAAAATTTATCATTAGTCAATTTTAATTTATAATAAAAGAAGAGCAGATAGTCTATTTACAGTCTAATAACATTTATTTAATGTTTTCATTATTGAGCTAATACTTAATCTCTGTGTGGGTCTATTGTTATTAAAAATAATTTTTTTATTCTATTTTATTTTTATAGGTCAAAATAGAATCATCTTTTTTATTTCTTATAATATCGTAATTAATTCATTAATACTGTTATTAACCTTGGCATCCAGTTCACTTTCATTCTTTCCTTATCCATTTTATTATATCCATTAAAATTCATGAGTAGCGGAACACTATTGATTTAATTATAGTAAACCATTCATTTAAAAAATTAAAGTAATTCGAACTAATGTTTCTTTAAAGAAAAATAATCGCGAAAGTTATACTTTGTTTAAATGAAAAGCCAACTTTGCGCCGTAGCATACTGAAATATCCATTCACAGAATCCAAGCTAAATTTCATACATGTGAAGTGCCTGGATGAATCCATTAGTTGCAAACGAAGCTCTTTGCATAGCAGGTACGCAATGATCGTCTCAACCATGTGGCTTAAAGTGCCCTACAGCGAATGCGCAAAGTAAGCAATCTCTGATTTTGGTTCTGTAGAGGAGATATTGAAGCGAAACAAACTAATATTCAACATGAGCTTTTGATCAAAACGTTTATTAAAATACTAATAAGTAAATAAGTAGTAAAAAATGTAAAGTATAAGACATCAGTGCGTTGATAACAGCTTGCGACTTGCAAGTGATTAACAGGCGAAAAGTTGTTTTACACAAGCCTGATGATTCCAAAGCTGAGAGTGATCTCTCGACTGAACTGTTATTATGTTTTTATTGGGAATATGCGATTCATTTGGGTTTAAATATCAGACATTTTTCAAATTAATGATATTTTAAATATTTGGGGTTAGAAAATGAAACTAATAAGTTTATTATACACGAGTTCGTATACACAAGCATTAGAAAAATATTACTAGATACACTTGTTTCTGCACTCATACTTTTTTTTCCATTAATCTAAGAAAATTAGCTATGGAAGTTAGAGTGGGATCAAGAACACTATAGCGTATTCAAATCGGAGGAAATTAAGAAATTCATTGTTTCTGAAGAAAAATATGCGCGAAGTTAGATTTTTTGTTAAGAAGTACAGACTTTTCCATTCGGATTCAGCCATGGAGAAATTCATTTTCAGAGCCAATAGAATTTTATGCTTTATCTAGATTTACATAGCAGATTGTCAACTATGCATTTATAAATGCAAGTGAGAAAAGAGATTGGCTATAAGAGCCAATAAAATATTTGGTCTAAGATACAACTATTTATTTTATATTGCTTAATTTCAAGCATGTAGTAAAAATGTTTTAGTTTTTTCATTTTAATAGATATTTATGGGATCTAAATTTTTACACAAGCCTGATGATTCCAAATGATATTTCTCTCGACTGAACTGTGCCGCTCACTTTATATACGGGAACATGCTCGCGCGTGCAGCAGCGAGGGAAATTTGCATCCATGCGATTTGCATTTGCGGGAGCTTCTTCGATGCTGCTATCAGAACGCCACAGTTCCATGCAAATAGCGTGTGCTGACGTATCCCAGTTCGGGGGGCCCGCCGAAGCCAGTGGGCAAGGCAAGCATGGGCGATATCACCAAATTCTAGAACCCAGATTTCTGGCAAACCTTGCTCTTCTTTTGGGACATTTCCGCCATCCCCGAAAAAAAGGGAAGGTGTCAATCGGCGCCTTTAATTTAGGGTATTCGGGGAAATGACACGTGATTTTAATATCTGACCCTTATTGGTTCCTGTAACTAACAATACTCAAAGATCGCTGAATTTGGATTTTCTACCGTCCGTTTCAAGTCTTTGTCCATTTCGGCAGTGCTCTGGAGGTTTGTCCATTTTGTGTCCATCCCGTTCTTTTATTTTCATTTTAAGCTAATAATTTCTAGAGGTAATTTGTACTGTATTTTATTACTTTTGAATCTTTTGATGCTTTTAAAATAATTTCATTAAATAGCAACCGTATTTTATAAATGTAACTAAATTTTATAAGCGTAATTGCCTAAATATAACCTACCAATGCTTATATTTTGCTTAATTTGCCCCTATTGCAAAAATTCTGCACTGTTTATGTCAATAAGCAGTGCATTTATTAAATGCATTAAAAACTCAAATTTAAATTTGTATTCATCTTAACAAAATTTCAAAATGTTTTGTTCAAAATAATTGGGTATAAACTTAATACAAAACGAAGCACAAATTGTAAATGTCACTTGGCGACAATTTGGCGATTACTTGTACAAAATTAGAGCCAAAAACATGGCTGCCGGCCCCCGGAACTAGGATTCTACCGGCGTGTACCAAGCAATATATAATATATATGCATATAATTGCATTGTATATGTGCATGTACTTTATGCAATAATCTTTATGAAATTTACGTAACTAAAGTAGTAGTCTTATTTGGATGAAACTTACAAGATTATAAAACAACGATTTCTAGACATAAATCAAAATAAATGAATGAATAGTCATATGAAATCTCTAAATTTTTTCTAGGATATATTAAAAATTAAATATGTAGGCATTGATTAGAGGTTGCTAAAAATCTGAAATATTGATCTCCGGTAGTCCTTATACTTCGTTGATGTCATAGGATTCTTTAATCAAATTCCAGAATTTAAACGCGGTTATTTCACTGGTCTGTGATAAAAAGTAAAGTGTGTTATCATATTACAAAGACCAATTAATTTCTATACAATCGCAATAAAGACAAAATTATCACAAATTTCAAATGCAATTTTTAGAGTTCATTTTACTCAGAAAAAAAATCGAATATTTTTTTCGTGTCTAACGGTTTAGCGAAATCACGATGTTTCATAAATAAAAGACTTTTTGAAGACACTTATTTTGTAACACAGTAGTTTTGCATCAATTGAGTATCACAACAATTCATATCAATGAAAATTTTTACTAATAAAGTAACAGGAACCCATTAATTTCTTAATGTCTATCATTCTTTAACCCCCCCCAAAAAAAAAAAAAATGTTAGGATATATTAGTCGTTAACATACAAAAAAATTTCTTTATTACTCCAAAAAATGTAGTCTTGTATTTAACCCCTTCCCTGTTTTACCCGTAAGCCGTACGGGCACAGCTTTCGGGCCTTTACTGATTTGCCCGTACGGCGTACGGGAAAACTGATTTCTATTTCGCTTGCACTGTTTCGGCCGTATTTTTTCCAGTTTTAGTAACAAATTATTCGAATAGATGACGATAGTTGTCCAGTAAATGATAGTTTGCAGTTTATTGTATTTTCTACTCTGATTGGTTCAAAAGCGCTGGTTTTTATGCATGTTTTCTATCAGAAGACGAATTGCTAACTTTTAGTGTATAGCTTTCTGGTTATATTTTACTAACCGCCTGATAATTTTATTGATGTAAGAGTTGAATATTATATTTTTACTTTTAAATAATGGATAATTCAGAGCGTAAGGAGCTGATTTCTTGTGATTCGAACTGTGACTCGGAATCAGAAACTGAATTATCTGTACATGATACTAGCGGAAGTTTACTAGATGACTCTGACAGTAGTACAGATGGAATCAGTCAAGGAAGACAATTTTTTTAAATTAATTGTGATAATCTTTCGGATCCGTCTCCTAGATTTTCTTTCACTGAAATTCCAAAAAGTATCTTGGATATCGATTAGACTGATGGTAATCTTCAGTTCTATGATGCTTTCATAGAAAGAAAAAAAGTTGTAATAAATGCTTAAAAATATTAGAAATATTAATTTTAATTACATATATTTATTAAAAATTTAAAATGACGAAAAGAAATGCAATAAAAAAATGTGACATTTCTTTGACTGAATTCTGGAAAAAAATGAAACTGTTAAAGGGTTAAATGGCAGTGCGATCGGAAAA
>CM063510.1:51844117-51874117 GCA_032207245.1 Pardosa pseudoannulata | reverse complement strand
ATTTAAATAATTTAAAATAAGAAATGATTAAATGAGATAGTTAAAGGAATGCGTCATAATGCTAGAAAAAATGTTATTTTCATCTACTTATAATGTGATAAATTGATGAATTTTATCACTTGCTCTTAACCTGGGAAAATTGAGCTTGAAGTAATGGCATTAAACGATCTAAAAGGGTGGAAGGGGTGGATTTCGAACGTTTTCGAACTCACTCTGGATTTTGCCAACCCTAACTCATAAAGAATCCAACATGGATGAATCTATCCATTCCAGGTTCAACCGCTTCATAAACTCGAGGACAGACCGACAGATAACTTAGGCTATTATTATATAGGGGATACCGGACTGGTCAAAGCTATCCTCATCTGCTACATTCCAGGGTGTCTTCCAAAACTTTTAAAGGAAGTCAATGTAAGGAAACTCATGCATCTCCTCGATAATGCACATTTTTACACACATTGATTAACAGTTGAAATTCTTTAACAAAAACACATTAAATAAATAGATAAAATATCCAACCTATTTTCTTGATCTTACTTGATTTGGCATTTCTTACTTTTTAATCTAAAAAAACTTACATTATAATCGTTTCCATTCTAAGTATGAATGATGCTAAACTATGTTTTGCATAGATTCCAAGAAAGAGATGGCTTAACCCTTAATTTGGCTAAGTCCGCTACACCGGACATGTATATTTATAACTACAATATAACATAATTGTCAGTGTTCGCCACAGCGGACATTATCTCAAAAATGGAAAATGATATATTTTTTTGTTTATTTTACAGAAATCCTAATGTCTATACAGACATGGGAAAATTACAGAAATTAAAAAATATTTGAAAAACATGTTGTCAAATTAAGGGTTAAAGCTTCCACACTTTGGAAAACTCCCCTAAAAATTACATTGATGCTAGAAGAGATTATTTTTAAATACTGTCAGATTTGGTAACCTTTTCAATTTAGTCGTATCTCAAAAATTTTAGAATGACTGGCGTACACATAACATAATAAACGGCTTTTTGACGTTGGAGGAGGAACTTGTTTTTCTTCGATTTGTCTTTTTACCGTAAAGCATTTTTTTTTTACATTTCTTATCAAATACTATTTGGATTAACCCCTTCCAGGTTCATTTTATTTCGGGATTGTGGGTCAAAAAATGTCAATTTTTATGCTTATTTTTATACATACATAGCCTTTTAAGCATAATAGCATCTTTCGCATACAAAATTTTATAAAAATTAATGTAAAAAAATCCATTTAATTTGACTGAATAACATATGTGATACAGTTTATTCTTTCTGTACGTCACAATATATATAACTGGTGTTTTCATACCATGGCTATCAGTTATCAGTTATATCTATGGATTTGATATTACGATTATTATTTAAATTTATATTAAATTTTGGCTAAGTTTTATGAAAAATTAATATTTGCACATATCCAACAAAAAAGGGAATATATATAGAAATAAAATTTGTTTGTTTTGAAATATTGATATAAAGAAAAAATACAAATTACACAAAAAAAAATGGTCCAACATTTGCAATTTTCTGCAGTCAGTGTAAAATAATGGTTTTACATGTATATTTCTTTCTGTACGTCAGAAATCATTAGACTTTGAGCATCTAGTAATCTTGACAATTTTATTTAAACTATGCATTTACATAAATGATATGAAAAAATTAATTAAATTTGTCGTGTATGATACAATCGTAAACACGGAAAGCACAGTAAACATCGCAATCTGGACAGTAGAACCTTGTTTCTCTCCCTACCTTCTTCCTTCTGTCTCTCTTTGAGCAGCAAATAATCTAGTAACCAGAAAAGTAAACAAAAGAATTCTAAACCATAAAAAGCACATGTGAAATAATTCGGGAAAGACGGATTGCACAGTGTAATATTTCACAGTACCCGAGCTACACTCAATATGAATCATTTCCTGAATACTAAAACCGGGAAGGGGTTAATAAATAATAAATCAGTTTTGTCTATTTCTTAAACAATATTTAATTGCTTAAGTGTTTCAGGCTTAAATTAATATTTGGAATCTTTATTGTCTTTAAATTATATGCATTCTACTCTAGTATAAAGAATCTTGTTATTTATTCCTTTCTGTGATGTTACAATGATATATTGTCTCAAGCGTATTTATTAATAATTTATACTGCAATATTTTCATGCATGACATAACATATAGCATGCAAAAAATGACAATCTACTAGGAATATTTTTCTGCTCTAATGTCATTGGAACTTGCTTCTCTCTATTTTTTTTCATAATTCTTTCTCCAGCTGCATTTTCTCTTCGATATTTCCTTCCAAACACTGACTTCGTTAATAAATCATTTTACCGATTGCTTACATAGCATTTAATTGCATCTGAGCTCATATTTAAGTAAATATTTGGTTAATGCTTCTAATATTTACTTTGATAAATATTAGATTCCTCGTTTAGGAAATTGACATTATCACGCCAAACGCAGAATTATGAATTCACCTGAGAGATACAAAGTGTATATTTTCGAACTAATTAAATATAATTGCTTTTCATTGAAACGAAACCTAATGTATTTCAGTCTACAATTATTAGTCTCTATAAAACAATGGGTAATTTTTAAATATTAGTAATTTTAATAAGCAAGAAGAGGAAAGTAAAAAATATCTGCAGTAAAAATGAAAACAAACAAAAATTTTTAATATAAATATATAATCGATACAATCCTTCCAAATAATTTTCCATTGTTAAAACATGGATAAAACCCATCAGAGAAATTCACCTATCAAATAATTTAACTGTGACGTCATAATTAGTTTTTTTCAATCCAACAGATGAAATTCAATTGTTTTTACATTTAAACCAAAACAATTGATATTTTAGGTAGTTTTCAATAAATATCTGTTACTCATAGTCTTATAAATATAAGACTTAGCGAATACAATTTTCCTTAATTTCTCAAATCCATGGGTAATTGCTTCGACTCCAAACTCCCAGCTAGATGAAAGGTATGTCATAAAAATTCCCTTTCAAATATGAGGGTTGGAACTTTATTAGAGGAAACTATTTATTTACATGGAACACAAAATTGATTCATGTCTACATGTTTTATAATCCTTCAGTGTAATCGCCAACATTGTGTATAACCCGTTTCCAACAATGTAGAAGTTGTAGAACACCTGTAACAGCGCCTGTTCGGTTGATAGTTCGAATGAACCGGTCTATTGCCTCAAAAATCTGTGGAACAGTTCTGAAGCGAATGCTACTCGCTTTCTTCAACTGAGGAATGAAGTCAAAGTCACAAGGTCTTAGACTGAGGAATATGTTGGATGATAAAATACGTTCGAGGACTTAGATCACTGTCCAATAGTACTGCAAAAGCATGCACTTCTGCTTCGCTGACACTAGGATGACCAAGCCGATGCATATCTGCGACAATTTGGTGTCCTTCATCAAAGGCTTTTACCCATCTTGCTACAGTTCTGTCAGGCAATGCAGATTCCCCACAAGCCTTTGAAACCTTAGATGACATAAAATTTTATCCAATTTCATTGTTCTTGTTTTGTTAACACCCTGATAACACTTACTTTAGACCGCAAGCTAATACAAGGATGAATTCTTCGCGTCACTCCGCATACTCATGAGGTAGGAAGGGCGAGTCTTTTAGCTGAGAGGTAAGGTAAGTATGTAGTCCCACTTGTGGTATACGCGACATTCTTTGGTTTGGTTGTGTATTGTTTTTACATCAGTGTTGCCACTATTAAAGTTCCAACCTTTGTAATTTAGGTATGATGTCATAAACACATAATATGCTCAGATATATAACCATAAACAGAAAGTTTGCTCAGAAGAACAAACATTAAGACAAGAATAATTCGCATTTTAAGTTATTTTTAATTGATATCATGGTTAATTAGGGTTCTAAGATGTTGAAACTTGCCGAAATAAATTTAAATAATTTTCTGAGTTCAAGGATCCTTGTATCAATCCCAAATTGCCAGTCGTTTTCGAGGAGTTGAGATTGCATTCTAAGAGATCGACAGACAATCACGAGCAGATTTTAATATATGTAAGACTTTTTCCTTTATTGTAAAATATTTTCAAATTTTTTCATTAAATGTGCATTTCAATTTGTAGAAAATATGTAGACCAACATAAAATTATTAAGTACTAACTGCTACGTGTCCAACTTTTTAATCTGGGATTTTAAGGCTCCCTAATAAAAATTTGTGTTTATTTCAAAATTAAAGCTGTTTTTAGATTATACTAGACAATTATTTAAGAATTTCAAATGTAAAACAATTCAGCTTGATAAAATTAACAAAATATTTTATTTTAATTTATTTCATTAAATTTTATAAGGCTTTATTTGGCATTTCATCTCTGTACTTCATCATGGTAGGTGTGTACCTTGAATATGGGATTCCTCTCTCTCAATTTTAACTTAAGTTAAAAATTAAATTATCTTTGGCCAGCTAGCATTTAAAGAATTCTTTTAAAAAAATGATACTTGACACAACACCAAATTCTCTAGGATGCTATATTTTCTCTTTTTTTTAGGAAAAAGTAGAATTTTATAGAATTATCTGTTTTATTCCGTGGTATATTTTACTTTTTAATTAAGAATTCTTCATATCAGAGCCATGAATTTTATTTTTCCCGTAAGTTAACATTAACAAAGAAAAATGTAAGTTAACAGATACAGATGATCCTCAAAGGAAAAAAAAGTAGCTACATTTTTTTCTCAATTATTTAAATAAAATAGAAGCACGTGTATAAATATATTAAGGCCTGATTTCACCAAAGTCTATAAAAAAAAATTCAAGATTTACTAGATTTGTCTAATAACTATTCGGTGATTGGTTAATTGACTTTGGTGAGATCTGTTCTTAGGAAGTGATATACAGATTTTTTTACAGTTGTAAAAAATTTATAATAAATTATACTGGCTCGACTTTTCTTCGTTTTATTACCTAGATAGAATGTCTATCTTTTTGTTCTAATGAAAAAATATTTTATAAAAATTTACAATTTAAAATACTAAGTCAAATGATTCATTAAATTATCTAGTATATATGATGTTTGAAAAAGGAATTTAACGATTTCTAAGGTACTAAAATGAAATGAAATAAAATTAGTAAAAATATTTTTAATAACTCTCTTATTTTTAAATAAACTATTAAGTATATAATAATTCTCTTTCTGCTACGCTTGAATTTCGAAATCATTCATCATTAAAAATAAAAGCTTGAAATGTTCTTAATACATTTCAGTTTAAGCTGTTTTATTTAAATATATAAAACAAATATTGCTTAAAATTCTTTTAAAAGGTGTTACGATTGTATTTATACATAAATTAAATTTATAAAATAAATTATGGACCTCTTCCGGCTTTCATTTTTAATAAAAACCTTCCATTGTGTCATAGTAGCTGAAAATAAAATTATTTTATACTTTAGAGTTCATTTTAAATAAAACCGTGTATTTTTAATTATTTTTACTATCTTTTATTAATATATTTTTGCAATACTTCCGTACTCAAATATTTTTTGTTTCGCTTTATATAAGTTAAATGTAGACTGGAAAGTGCTACTACAATTTATGCAAAGTTATGTAAATCAAAAGTAGTTAGTTGCCGAAAGTTGGCAATATTTCCGTATTTTTGCAATATTTCTGTACTCAAATATTTCTTGTTTCACTTTAAATAAGTGAGATGCCTTCCCGAAAAGTGTTCCTATAATTTAGGCAAATGGTAAAATAGGTATGTAAATCAAACTTACTTAGTTGCAGAAAGTTGGCAATATTTTCGTATTTTTGCAATATTTCCGTACTCAAATATTTTTTGTTTCACTTTAAATAAGTGAGATGCCACCCGAAAAGTGTTCCTATAATTTATGCAAAGTTATGTAAGTCAAAAGTACTTAGTCGACGAAAGTTGGCAGTTTTTCTAAATGGATTAGTTTATCCAAAGTCATTATCTTCCTCTTTTTATCTTCTGTAGCACAATTTAGTTCCATTTATGGAGAAAAAACCACTTATATAATGTACCTCCATTGTTACGTTGGTCAATTTTGCGTGACTCTAGAACACATCGCAGTTGAACCTATGTGGTGGAGGTTAATGCATCTATCTAGAAAGCGAATAATGTTTCGACCACTCCCACGGTGTACTGAATTAAATATCGGATATCGCGTCATGTTAAGGCTATTGAAGCGCACCGAAATATCCTGTATTAAAATATCTGACCGAAACAGTTAAGTGATCTTGAAAATTTCGGCTTCTGTATCAAAACCTCGAAAGTTAATCTTGGATACGTTTTGAATTTCCATCCAGTCAAATTCCCAAAAATAATAAAATTTCCCAAAAATAATAAAGTATGTTTACGTAAACAGGAGGATCATATTTTATGCATATCATTGCTAATATTATAGCTTATTATAAATATCATTGTATAATTTGCCTATCATATATGTATCAAGTAACCTATCAGACATATTATACATCAGATATATTATACATCTACAAGTTAGTTACTCTCAGTGAAAATAGGTCCCAAATTGTGAATTTATCTTTAACTAAGTTGTCTATGGCCAATACCAAAAGAAAATTAATTACCCTTGAATACAGAGAGTTAATGCAGACAATGCATTTTATTTAGCAAGCATCAAACATTTTAAAATTAATTAACATTTATATAGGGGATTATGAAAGGAAAAATGAGTTGCTATTAAATATAAAAATAAAATATATGGATGTTATAAAATTGCTATGTTAAATTGATAAAAATTAAATTCATTGGCTTACTGTTTCCAAGACAACATGGTTAGTAGAATTTCCTTAACAAAAAGAGGATTAAGAGCATGGTTAAGAATAAATAGCAAGAGACAAATTCATTTTTTCCATATCCGGACAATAATGAGACAAGCCGGTATGATTGGCCAACAATAAATGTTTGTATGTGTGTGAGGCCCGTGGATATACACATCATCTCTTTTTGTTCTGCTGAATTAGGAGGTTTTGGCTCTAGATACCAGATATTATCACTTTGAAACTTTTCACCAATAGGTTAGCTTCTTTCCATGTAATTTTTCTTTGATGTTTGGAACAGAAAAATATGTTCATTTCACTTGCTCATTCTTCTAGCATGAAAATTTTCTTATTTGTTAACACCCAACATTGGTTCATAGAGTGGCTTAAACCAGATCAAACCTTTAGTTTCTTGGATAGTTAGATTGGTCTAAGATCTGTTTTCCCAATGTGATCCCACTGATCCCCAATTTTATTGTGATAAATATCGTCTCTCTCTTTTTTTCTAGCCGAGCAATGGCTCAATGGTAGAGAGCTGTTCTTCGGTATCGGGTTCAAATCCTGCTACTGGCATGATTGTTCATAGCGTTTCAGAATCGGCCTTAAGCAGTGGGTCCCGGTTTCATTAACCCTCTTGAGAAAAACAGTAGACCGTAGCGCTCGAAATCAAACCAAACTTTCTATTTCTAGTCCTATAAATGTCTTTAGACATTATCTTCTGTTATAAGGATTCATCACTCTTCTAGTTGAAAATTAGTTTTTATTCCGATACCCATATCATCTTCCTTGTTATGTTTAACTTTTGATGGCAATTAGATATATTATAAGTCTAAGCACTCAATATGTAGAAATGGGTTATATCATTTTACAATATGTCACTCTATGGGCCTGATTCAAGTTAAACGTGTATCTCTCGCATCTCACCATCCGTTCGCTAAGTTGCAGAGATAAGAAAGTTTCGGGTTTGGTTTGGTTTGAAAAGCTACGGTATACTTTTGCAACACGATGGTTCGTGCGGCCGGTACCTACTGCTTAAAGCCGATTCTAAATGACTATAAACATGCATGTCTTGGTGGAGTCGAATCCAAGAACTCCAAAAGGTTCAAATCCAACCAAGGCATGGATGTTCGTAGCTATTCTCATTAGGCATTGTGTTGCAAAAGTGTGCAAGTTTACGGATGGAAGGCAAGATACGAGAGATACACGTTTTACTTTAATCGGCCACTATATCATATATCCGGAAAAAACAGTTTTGTATTGCTTAAATAGACACAAAAAAAGCATTTTTGAGAGAAAACATGCTTGTATGTAAATAAAAATCCATCATATCACGGATTATTTGAAACTCATTCAGTTTCCTATATTGAAAATAAATGTTTTATTGTCCAATGTCCTTTATTTTAATAATGGTAACAAATAACTTCGCTTTGATTTTAAAGTACAGGAATAAAGTCTGCTTAAAAGCAATTTTACCTGCCTTGACTTAGATGGTTTTAATTTATATTGTAGAATCACATTTAATTTCCCTTTACTGTTTCAAATCCCTATAAAAAGGCAACCTAAAGTAAAATTTTTGTAATGCTAAGACAGGTTAAAAAAAAATACACGTTTCTTAGAAGTACCATCGTTGTGGTTAAATAAAAATCCAATCCATATAACAGGTTATTTTGAACTCGTTCAGCTTTCTATATTAAAGATAAAAATTTTATTTTTCTGTCTCCTCTTTTTTGATCTTGGCAACAAATAACTTCCCCCTGATTTTAAAGTACTTGAATGAAAACATAATCGTCTTAAAATAATATTCCCTTGAGGTCAATAGTTTTTCTTTTCTATATTAAAGGAAATATTTTAAGTCACTTATAAAAGAGGTTATTCGATAAAAACATGAAATGGGAAACATCTAAAGAAACTGGATTGAAGCCGATGAATTGTCAAAAATAAATATAAATATAAGGAAATTAGCAGTATGACGTCATTGGAAGTTAGAAAAAAGGTCAAGAGTTTTCTAATATGAACATGGCTTTTAAATTTACAAAAATATTGATAATCTTTAACATATCTGTAATTATTTTTATATTTGAATTTCCTTTAAATATCTGTGACAAAAATTTAACTGGATTTTACTTCTGTTTTTATTTAAATCCGTTAACATGTTAAATGCTACTAAAAATACTAAAAGCATTTATCATAAAATCTTTCTATAAATTGAAATTTAGTTGTATATCTGTCTTAATATGTAAGAGAAAATTTAATAAAAATCTCCAATTCGGGGTCTATGAGGAATACATAAGTTCATTTGTTTTGTTCTTTGGATGTTGTACTATACAGTAATTTACATTATAGGAACTTTTATTATAATATTCTTTAAGTTATTCTTTTACATTTACAAAAATATTGATAACCTTTAACATATCTGTAATTATTTTTATCTTTGGATCGCCTTGAAATATCTGTGATAAAAAATTTAACTGGATTATAATTCTGTTTTTGTTTAAATCCGTTAATATGTTAAATGCTACTAAAAATACTAAAAGCATTTTTCATAAAATCTTTCTATAAATTGAAATTTAGTTGTACATCTGTCTTAATATGTAAGAGGAAGTTTAATAAATTCCAATTCTAGGTCCACGAGGAATGTATAAGTCAATTTGTTTTGTTTTTTGAATGTTGTAGTATACAGTAATTTACATTATAGGAATTTTTATTATAATATTCTTTAAGTTATTCTTTTACATTTACAAAAATATTGATGACCTTTAACATATCTGTAATTATTTCTATCTTTGGATCTCCTTGAAATATCTGTGATAAAAAATTTAACTGGATTTTACTTCTGTTTCTATTGAAATCCGTTAATATGTTAAATGCTACTAAAAATACTAAAAGCATTTATCATAAAATCTTTCTATAAATTGAAATTTAGTTGTATATCTGTCTTAATATGTAAGAGAAAATTTAATAAAAAAAACTCTAATTCGGGGTTTATGAGGAATACTAAGTTCATTTGTTTTGTTCTTTGAATGTTGTACTATACAGTAATTTACATTATAGGAACTTTTATTATAATATTCTTTAAGCACGTGAGAAAATCTATCAAACATTGGGAGCTTATTAGTAATCGGGAAATGACTGAACAAGTAACTTGTTACCTTTTGGTACTAGGCCAAACGATAACTGAATGAGTTAAGGCGCTGCTCTTCAGTATTGCAGATTGTGGGTTTGAATACCACTCCTGGCATGGATGTTTGTAGTTGATCCGAATCTGCCTCAAACACTAGGCTCCAGTTTCATTAGCCATCATGTAGCAAAATTGTATACTGTAACCCACCAAACGAAACCAAGCCTTTCCATACTGTAACCTGTGTATTTGAATTTCACTGTAGGTATGAATAAGTAGTTAATTGAAATTAGCTTTAAACATAATGTTCCGATTTAATTATCTGTCCTATTGCGATATGATTGACCGCAGTATTCACTAAATCACCATCATCTGGTAACTCTAGCTCTAAAAACCGTTAGATGGTAACCTTCCTTGGTGTCTTCTTTTCCTCTTCAGATGAATCTTTCAATCTTTTTTATTTATGCGCTAATAATTAATTAGTATAATGGTGAATCGGTAAAATTAGCAACAATTTGGTTGACTTCCATATGTGGAAAAAAGGGAGAGGGTCACAATAACTTACACTGTAAAGATTTATAAATCTTCACTATTGTTTTTATCATATTGCAATATGATTGACCGCAGTGTTCATTAAATCACCATCGTCTGGTAACTCTAGCTCTAAGAACCGTTAGATGGTAGCCTTCATTGTGTCTTCTTTTTCTCTTCAGATAATTCAATATCTTGTTTATTTATGCATCAATAATTAATTAGTATAATGTTAAATCGGACAAATTACCAACACTTGGTTGACTTGCATATGTGGGAAAAGGGAGAGGGTCACAATAACTTATACTGTAAAGGTTTCTAAACCTTCACAATTATTTTATACTATTTGTGTAGGTTTCCAGTATCAACTGTAAATGGATTTCAATAAAGTAAAAGAGTGAATGTAATAAAAATTTGATAAGTTCTAGGTAAACATTACATACTTTTAAAATTTGAAACTTGTGAATTCGAATTATTCAAACATTCTAAAATTTTCTTCCAATCAACCACATAATTAAATAAAAATTACCTTTTGTAAGAAATCCTTGAAGAATTCTTACTATTCAAATTGTCTAAAATTTTGGTTTAATCAAAGTTATGTATTAATCAAGTTTAACTTGCATTTGTTTTTAAAATTGTATTGCGTAATATGAGGGTTGGAAGTTTAATAGTGGCAACTATTTATTTACATGGAACACAAAATTGATTCATGTCACCATGTTTTACAGTCCTTCTATATAGTCGCCAGCACTGTGTATAACCCATTTCCAACGATATTAAAGTCGCAGAAACCTATAGCAGCGCCTGTTTTGTTGATAGTTCGAATGGACTGGTCTATTGCCTCAAGACTCTCTGTAACAGCTCTAAAGTGAATGATAAGGAGTGGTTTCTTCATCATAAGAATTAAGACAGTCACAAGGTCTTAGATCTATAGGAGTATGTTGCATGGTTAAGCACTTCCATGCCTCATCGATCGAACAAACCAGTCACAGCTTTCGCTGTATGTGGCCGAGCATTGTCATATAGATTGATAGGGGAAGTTCTGCAGAAAATGCAGAATTTTCTCATGCTCAGGCGTTTCTCCAGAATGTGCAGCACAGTCGAATGTTCAAATCCTGTCTTTCGGGCCAGCTCACGAACGATGGCCGATTGGTTAGAGTGCTGGTCTTCGGTACCGGAGTTCGTGGGTTCGAATCCCACTGTGGCATGGATGTTCGTAGCCGTTCGGAATCGGCTTTTAGATGTAGGTCCCAGCCTTATTAGCCCTCGTGTTGCAAAAAGTAGACCGTAGCACTCCAAACCAAACCAAATCGGGCCAGCTCACGAATTATTTGGCATCAATCACTGTCCATTAGAGCAGCAACAGCATGCACTTCTACATCCCTGACGCCCTGGACGATCTAGCCGATGTTTCTCCTCCACATTTTGGAGTCCTTCATTGAAGGCCCATCTTGCCCATCTTTTTACAGTTCTGTAATACATTGCAGATTCCTTGAAAACCTCTTGAATCCCTAGATGACATTGTCTTGATGTACAACCTCTGGCACATTGAATATTTATCCATTTTTGTTGTTCTTGGTTTGAAAACATAATAACAACACTTACTTTAGACCGCAAGCTAATACATGGATCAGTTCTTTGCATTACTCCGCATTCGCCTGGCGTAGGAAGGACGAGTCTTTTTGCTGAGAGATAAGGTAGGTATGTAGCTTACGAGTGGTATACACGACATTCTTTGGTTTTGCTTCGTAGAGTTTTACAGCAGTGTTGCCACTATTAAAGTTTCAACCCTCATATAACCATTACATTTTCATTTTAAATTTTAATAATATTAAGTTTTTGGTGATAGTTAAGTTAGGATTAGGTGTTGAGAAATTAGCTGTTTGTTAATCTATTAATATGGAATAATTTGAAATAAACATTGTAACACATATATTATTTTATGCAAATTACAACTTAATGAAAAGTATTTTTATTTTCAAAAAATATCGATATCACTATATAAACATTAGAAATATCTTAATATTCATCACGAGTTCACCTCAGCTTTACATTAAAAGTCTTAAGACCTGCTGAACGATGACTCGAGTTCTGCAAATTGAGAAAGTGAATTTCAGCGGAATGTTATTTAATCAACTCGCCCGTTCCTATACAAATCCCACTTCTGTGTAGAGTAAACTTTAGATAATCCGGTACGATTTGGAAGCCGTCGGTAAGGGATTACGAAATTTGCCACCTTATTAGAAGTTAAATATGAAATGGGTGGAATTAAAAGATTCATTTAGGACTAAAGTGTATGTTAAGTATAAAATTTTATTACTTGTACTTATAGTAGAACGTAAATAAAGTGTTAAGTTAATCCGAAACATACATAAAACTGAATTAGTAATCTTGAACAAGCTCATATTGCTAGTTTGATCAGTTAGCTTTCAAATACGTTAATCGTACTATATAAATTAAATTTTATAGTTCAAAGTTCAGGAAGGTAGTGCTTGATAAAGCTGTTTATAAATAACTGGAGGAAACCTAAATAGTTAATGATCTGGAGTTCTGACCCTGTGAATGTTGAAATTAATATTTCTATCTTTACAAAATATATTTTAAACAATTAGCCTCTGGTAACAAATGTAGTTTCCAAAAATAAGTTTTCCAAAATATTTAGTTATAAAACTAACAAAATTTGGTTTCGAATTAGATTATGTAAGTGTCAAATGTAACTTCACCTTGGATATATAGATCAATTAAATGAGTAACAGTTAAGTACTGTAACAATTTAATACTTGAAGAAACCTTGAATGTTACAGCCAGCAATTTTTCCCATTTAAATAACATATCGTTTAAAGAAATGTATAATTATATTGAGTTTTAGACAAATTCACACTGGGAGTGTCCAAAAAGATCTCCAATAACTTGGATCACTGAAGTCATGAGTACAAGAATATCGACACCTTGTTGGGTAAAAATAAAGCATTTAATGGTGTTTTCTCTCAACGTAAGAACAATTCTCGTGAAGAATTTAAAAAAAATCTTTAAGCACTTTCTGATATTCTTATCAGTTAAATTTTTTATTGTGGTTGCTTATCCCAGGTCAGGACCACATGACTATCGAGGTCTAAATAGACCTCATCGCAATATACCGCTCGTCAATGACTAAGGTTAATATGTAGCGTCATTTAATCAAATAACCACTAGGGGTTCAAGTGTGATTAAACGAAACCTCAAGTGCACTCTGATAATTTAGAAGCAGCGAACAAGGAAAATGTCCCCAGCCTTCACTTCCCGCCTCTAAAGATACCATTTAGGATCTTGGAGTATCTTGGGATCAAGAACATATTTTATGTCACCCAGCCACCATTAATGAGCACTGCCTGATTTTTGGCTGGTTCAACAATCATACCTTCTCTACCTTCCGGTTACGAGGCTGCTGCCTTTGCCAACTGAGCTATCGCGATTCCAGTGAAATCTTTGTTTAGAACATTGACGTAAGTTCCCAAAAATAAATGTTTAATTTCTTTTAAAAGCATAGCTATATTGGTAACTTTGATAGAAAAAGATAACTGTTTTATGGTTTTAATTTTTTTTTCATATACTTTTAAAAAACCTTTGCAAATAAGATTTGGAAATATAAATTAAAATACACTATGTTGCTTCATTGAAAGGTAGTAAATTAAACTTGTAGTATGTATGTACCTGTCGTGTAGTCCTCGTTATATATTTGAGTAAAAACCTGTGATCAAATGTATAGTGGGATTTATTTTTAATTGCGTTGTGTTAAATATTTTTGTACTAAGATTTAACCACAGGTTCTGAGAAACTACAGACATAAATATGAAGAAAAAACTAACCGCTAAAATGATAGCAACCGAGACTAGCTTAATATAAAAAAAGTAAATTTATTATAATATATTTATACATCTATTTACAAAACCAAAATGATGCTAATTTTCATAAGTAAGCTTAGTCAATATATTCAAAATTAGTTCTGACAATTTTTTATACACTTAAGCAAATATTGTAAGTAGAGAGAGGACCTAATCTCGATTTCAAAATGTAATGCAAAATGGGTACCTTTGTGGGTCTAAAATGTTGGGCCCGGAACACTTCTGGTTGAAGGGTATCAATGGCTGATCAGGAGAGGGAATCTATACATCATCCGTTGATCTGTTACAGACATCGTCAGGGGCTTTCTCCTGAGTCTTTGGGGTGCGGGCCGTACTACTTTGCAGGAACACTTCCTGGCGGACTTGGCTGGACTCTCCTAGTCTGGACTATCGAGCACCTTCTTTTTGCACCTCCGAACCAATCTCTTCTGGGACCTCCTAATCCATCTCCTCATTTTTTAGATTTTTCATATTTTATTATCTCAAACTTTGTCCCCTCCTCCTTCTTGTCTTCCAATCGGGATAGTTTCCCGAATTTCATTGGTCTGACCAAACCCCACCCTGAGACCACCAACGTCAACAACCTTATCCCTTCTAATTGGGCACTGTCCCTTAGGGACTCATAAATACTCCACAAAGGTACATTCTTATTTAATGTCAAGTACGGAGACGGGATTCTAATCTGGGACTGGAATCAGAACCCCGCCCGAGACAACCGTACAAGACTACAATATCCGTTTTATCGAAATTTATGGTCCTCTATCTACAACGATGTGATGAGGTCAGATTTAGATCCCGAACGTTTTACTTCCTTTATGAATGAATCAATTATAAAACATATCTAAATCGCCTCATCACAGTACCTACCTAACTTCTTATTTATCTAGCATTATATATATATATATATATATATATATATATATATATATACACATACATGTGACATCCACATAATTGAAACATTACTTTAGTCATCACTGTAAAGAATTTATTAAATGTAGTAGCCGAGTAGATTGATGCAGACATTCACTTACTAAAACATCTTTTATTTAGAACATAAGATGACAGTGAACACACAGATCCCCGTAGGAAAAAATAATACAAAACACAGCAATATTTTGGTGGTACCGTTTTGCATCGCGATCTTAAAGGAAAAGCCACGAAATCTGGGTGCCAGCACTTTTATTAACCACTGGAACGGGTGTGGCTTCAGGAATGACGTCATTCCGGTAATCAATCACGTTTCTTTAATATCTCGGATTTGCGTAACCGTTTCTTAAACATCTGGTACAATCTGTCTCCGTCCATCTACCAAGGACTTGTGGCATCCATGTCAAGGCGGGTTGAAGGTGTGTTCCGCGTGAAAAGTGGGCCAACTCATTATTGACAGGTGGTCATAATGCTTTAGCTCTTGAGTGAAATTTGTTACATTTTATTTACGAATATAGGTATTTATATACCTGAAGTTATTATAATCAAGTATGAAATTGTTGCTACTGTTTAAAATACCATATTTAATTTCTTACCAATATTCTGACATTTATTATTAATCTCAACTTTTATGAACCATAGTTTTTTTGCTATCTTCAACCCACGAATGTTTAAAAAATTTAGTGCTTATAGGCTTAAATATTTCTTCTTCCATGTTCTGTTCATTTTTATTAACATCATTATAGAAGTACATTAAAATTTCAGCTGGTAATTACAAATTCTTTGCTTTAAAATATCCTCTCGGTAAATAGCAATAAAAAACAGTAAAATATTGTACAGTTAATTACTCAAAGGAATTTTCTTATTTTTCCACGCTTGCGAAATTTCTTATTTCGCCATGTTTGTTCACCTACGTAAATTTAAATGTCAAAGAATAAACGAAAGCTTATTTCCATAATAAAATAACTAAAATACACAGTGGTAATGAATATTATATATATATATATATATATATATATAGATAGATAGATAGATAGATAGATAGATAGATAGATAGATAGATATACCTAGATATATATAGAGAGAGAGATATATACACATATATGTGTGTATTTACAAGTACAGTCTTAAATAAATAGAAAAATATACATATATATATATATATATAATATATATATATATATATATATATATATATATATATATATATATATATATATATATATATATATATATATATATATATATATGACATGGTCCAGTGTTAAGGCTAATGGAATAATTAGTCCTTAGTAAAAACACTTTTTTATTTAATTTGGAGTTCCCGTTTCAGGCATGGCTTGAGCCATTACCATTTATTCGTGGCGAAGATAAGCACAGAGTGTGTTGACAGCTCCACGACCATGCACTAACTGGTTCTTCTCGCTTGATTAGTTAGTCATCAACCTTCTGGGAAATATCCCCTGACCGCATTACTACAAAAGGTTACGCATCAGTGGGTCTTTTACATTTATTTTATTATTATAAAGGAATTCCCTTTTTAAAATCGTTTACAACTCACGTAATTTCCAACTACCCCATTTTTAGACCTGATATATATATATATATATATATATATATATATATATATATATATATATATATATAACTTCTTACTTTTTAATCGATAGGCAAAAGTTGTTTTAGACATAGAGATAATAGTAGAAAGGAGGGTATTTAACCTTGCGATTTACCATGTGTATTACAAATGGAAGTTACTTTGCTGAGCCAAACATAAGTTATATACGCTTAGAGTGTGAGAACAATCAACAGCTGAGCTTTGGATGTTTGTCTTGTTAGGTCATCTCCTAGTCAATCTGCACCATATATGAAAAATGCATAGAAACCCTCTTCAGTTAAGTAAATTAGACTTCATTATGACAATCTAAAAATAAAGGACTGGTTCTTATCTGACTGTATAAGTATAGATCATTGTTGCTATATCACCATTGGCTTCTGTTTTTGTGTGCATCACACACATACTCACTCACATATTCTATCCCGTAAAAATAAGTGTGCGACAGTGAAGGAGAGGTTGCAGTCATGGCGAGGTATTTTATTGTGAAAGAGGAACTGAAAACTGTTTTAAGAATTTTTATTCCTTATTATTGGTTGGATTGGTTCACTCTACATTCTAGGGAAGGACCAAACTGCTTCGCCATAAGTATTTAAGAATATAAGTAAATCTCTGGATGTCTCTGAAAAATCCGTGAAATAAATCTGTCTCTGACAGGCATCCTTTTCGTTCAAAATTTCTTAAATTGGCCTCAAGGGCACTATACAGTTTAAACTGGGTACACCTCCTTGGCTGACAGCATCAACTTTAGACCTGGTAGACAGATTAGAGAAGGGGTAAAAAAGGGAAATTCATAGACACGTTTGGTTTTCATCCTCGATTCAATTAGAATTAACCCCTGAGAACTTTCTCGGTCAGCAATAGGGATGTGTGACCATAAATGGACTTCGATACTTCTGTATATCAAATTACTGGATACATTTTGGCAGTATTGATGATTTAACCAATTCGCGACCAACGTCTCGTATATGCGACTCAGCGATTTCACTCTTATCAGTCCAGCGTCGTCTCCACGCGATGATGTCCGGTTGATATTGAGAGACCAGAGTCGCGCATGAGTAATGTGGCATCTGAAAGCTTTGTTTTAATTTTTAAATGCTAGATTTAATTACTAGATGGCGTAAACGGCAAAGGTTTTCACAAAGGTTGACTCGTACAGCTTTTACGTGCTGGACCTCAAGATGTTAAGGGGATCCTCTCCTGTGTTTTTTGCAATATCGCTGCATATGTTTACAGATTTAGCTTTAGTTATTAGTTATTTTTCCTTATATTATATATATATATATATATATATATATATATATATATATATATATATATATATATATATATATATATATATGCTAGACTTTATCCCTTCCCGTGACGGGATCAATAAAATTCAGGTAAAAAAAATGGTTTGTTTTTTGATGAGAATCATCTGGTACACGCCCAATAATTTCTTTATCTTGATACACCTGTAAAGTCTCCCGATACTGGTATTGCAGTTTAGAATCACCTTGAATTCATTTAGAAAGATAATTCCAAGTTTTCTTAGCTACTTCGAAATTATCGTTAAGTTCTTCCTAATTTTTTGCCACGGTAATTAATCGAGGTAAAGGAATGAAACTATCATTTCTACTACACTATGGAGAGAGATAGAATTGGTTGTTAATATTGGTAGTAAAATTTTCGTTCCAACAAAAAATAATCGATGATTAAATTTTAAGTTATCTCTTATGTACCTAATCCATCATCTGAGTCAAATATAAAAGAAAATTATTTATGTGATATCTAAGTTCAATGATAAAATGTATGAAAATAATGCAGACGATATTTAAATAATTTAAAATAAGAAATTATTCAATGAGATGATTAAAGGAATGACGTCATTAACTATTTATTATGTGATAAGTTGATAAAATTAATCGCCTGCTCTTAACCGGAGAAAATAGGAATTGAAACAATGGCACTAAACGCTCGAAATCGTCGGAAAGGGGTGAATTTCGAACGTTTTAAAGAGGACTGTATTTTTGCTGAGAAATGAAGCATATTTATACCAATTCATTTTAGAATTGGGTCGATAGTTTAGGAGACGAGAAACATTACTTGCTTCGAATTTTGCTAACCCTAACTCTTCAAGAATCCAATATGGATGCATCTAGCTATTACAGGTTCAACAGCTTCATCAATTCGAGGACAGATGGACTGATAACTTAGGCTATTATTACATAGGGTATATATATCTATGTATATATATATATATATATATATATATATATATATATATGTATGTATATACATATATGTATATATATATATGTATATATATATTATATATATATATATATATATATATATATATATATATATATATATATATATATGTATATATTATATTATAGTATGTAGTATATATATATATACATATATATATATATATAGATAGATAGATAGATAGATAGATAGATAGATAGATAGATACAGAGATAAATTTTATATATATATATATATATATATATATATATATACAGAGAGAGAGAGAGAGATTAGATATATAGATATATGTATGTTAAATATATCCTTAAAAATTATTATAAAGTATAAAATTGCAAATATTTTCAGTGTTATTTTATAACCTTTCAGAAGCGAAATAGATATTATTTATTTATACACCAAGTATACACTTTTACAATTCCTTCCTATTTAAATTATTTTATTGATGATGTAAGTAGAATTTAAATTGAAAAGGGAGTTAGAAGTTGAATATATTTGAGTCGATTAAAAGAGAGAAATAAGAGAAACTGAAGTAATTGAAAACTCTGAAAAGAAGTTTTATTAAGTGAGCATCGGGGAACAAATATATCTCTGTTTTTCTTAGATCTTATCGAATCTGGTCTCCCTCTACGCCGATTTTATTAGTAGGCGATACCAGCAATTGTGATTTTGTATTTATATGACTTTATTTGCGCATTGGAACATTTTGTGATCGCATATATCGATTCCAAGCATATGTTGAAAATATTTTGTCTCTTATTTGTTTGGTAAGATTTTATGTTCTTTCAGTTTTGTTAACTAAATTTTTAAAAATATGGAAGTAAGCAATAAAATTTAAAATTCATCATGTTCTATAATTATATTTAAAAAGAAATTTTCTTCTTGAGGTAATCGACCACTTTCAAATAGCAATTTTCGTGAAAAATATCGAAAAAAAATTATTCGTTTATTTTAAAGATCAGTCCTTTAGCTTTCGAAAACAGTTTTCATCTTGTTTCTAGAGTCGTTAGAAGTCATGATACAGCTGTTTCATCATCACCGGAAGTGTCGAAAACATACCGGAAGTGAGCTGTTAAAGGACTGGACTTTTTGATTGTTAGCATGAAAAACGTCGTAAATAGAGTATTATAGCTTCTAAGTAAATAAAAAAAAATTACTCCAGTATGTTTCTGAATGTTTATCAAATTATAAAACACTTAATGAATTTATCCAATAAAATCTTTAAATTGTATTTCTAAAAAATTCGATTTAAAGATTCTGAGAAATCTGTGATTTTTGCTACACCGCCACATCTCAACAGTCATAACTGCTAAAATAATTTTTAGAATTTAATTAGAATTTAACTGTGTATTTTTAATGATGTTATGTATGCATTGAAACTCGGGATTATAAATATATTCATTTTGAGCTAAGTTATGGGCATTTGAGTTAGAAACTTCATTATTTTTATCTTGAATTTTTACTCTAATTTATTTGATTGGCTATAACTCATTTATACTTTAGAATATTTTCATTCTGGAAGTTGAATGCATACATAATGGTTATATGTCTACATTTATCCAAGCAAAAGTGATGTGTTTTGTGTGTTCGTGTAAAGGGAAAAATGTTTGTTTTTTCTCTATTTTTGCCAAATTTTAAGACAATATATATGTATTTACGTTTATTTTCACATTTTTCCATGTTTTATAACCTATTACTGCAATAACTAAAAATATTCCCATAAAACCTTATTTAAAAAACAATTTTGCCTACGAACGTGATCGGTTACCTTAAGTCAAAATAACAAGATGGTACATAACAGTAAAAGAAAAATTTGATTTTAGATCATAGTTTAGTATTTTCTAATGTTTTAATTTTAATCTCAAAAACAGTAACTATAAAATTGTAAAATATCAGTACAGTAGTTGCATTAAATAAATTACTTCTATTGACATACATCCATATAATTATGAATTTATTTGAAAAATCTTTTATCAACATTTTTCTACTGAACAGATTATAACTCCAGCAATCTTAAAATATAATGGGTTACTGTAAAAAAAAATATTTGCTTTTAAAAGGTATATTACATAAGATATTATATATAATATTCTAAATTGTATTTGAAAAAGAAATGAAAATGACCAGATCACAATATGAACTTGGAACTTTGTTATAATACTATGCACGGTCTACTTTTCATCATAAATTGCAATCATGAGCTTCATGACGGGGAGCAACCAAACTTTCTGGGCCTAGCCCCTTAATACTGAGATTTCTAACAGCAAGCATAAAAATGACAACGAGCAGAAATTGACAACTGAATAAAAGATAACAGAGATAAAGTAGTGTATTCGTGAGTTCATAACACAATAATCTAGAAGCCTAAAGATGACCGAACTGTTAGGACGGGGATCGTCGATATCGGAATTCGTGTGTTCGAATCCCACTGTGACATGGATATTCGTAGCTATTTGGAATCGGTTTTAAGCAGTAGGTCCCGGTCTCATTAGCCCTCGTGTATCAAAAAAGTAGACCGTAGTAGACGTATGAAGTGGTTATTTTGATCCAATTTTTTCCTTTCTGTTTTCCATGGATTTTTTTTACAAAAGTATTATTACATAACATACATTTGTTTCAAAAGAGTTTATCAAAAGTGAACTATAGTTTATCTATTTTATGTAGATTTTGTCTAACATTCACGATGTATGAAAAAAAAATTGGGTGTTCAGATTAATACTTTTCTGTAATTTTTGATTAATAATTTAAATCTGAATCCATAGTTTAAAACTAAATAATTTAAAATAGTTTTATGTGAGCTGTATTATTTTATGTCCCGATTATTTTTTAAGTAACTAAGTACATAGACAGTGCTCGTTTACCCATTAATACCTAGCGTGCCTCTTTAAGAACAGTTAAAAAGTAATTTGTTTTGTTTTGTTTTGTTTTCTTAGCAGGATTTTTCCTTTTCGGGAAAGCTATTGGAAAAATGTATGAAAAATGTAATCCTCTATACTTTCTAGCATCTGGTATTATTTATACTTTTGTCATTTAGATCGATATTTTAGTACTTTTTTGTGCTCGCACGCTAATTTACTCTACACTATGTACATCAAGTAAAGTCAATAGCAATATTTATTTATGAACTTCATTTTACACTACTTCTCTAATGTAGCAAAACAGTGAACCGTAGCGCTCCAAACCAATCAACCAACCTTTTATGGTACTATATTTACTTATGATACGATAAAACTCTCTTATCATGAAGTTTTTATTTATAAAAATGGAATAGTATGATGCTTAAATTGGCAATTCATAGCTAACGCAAACAAGCTGTAATATTGAATATTACTTAATGTTCCTATTTTTGTTAATCCAAAAAGTGTATAATAAATGTATATTTAATGCATTCCTTAATTTCAATGTATTTAACGGGAATGGTTCGAGCATGAATGAGTTAAAGTTATCTACTTTTGATAATCAATTCAATTTTCCTTCTAGACTTCTAGTAAATATAATTAACAAACAAAACAAAAACTTACATCTTTTTAAAATCATATTATGATTATTTATACTTCAAAAACTTTATTTAAATGTACTTCATAAATTACCGTTAATTACTGTTTCAGTATTTATTATTATTATTATTATTTCCTATGCGGGGGCAATTTCTGTTATGTAACCTTTATCCTATGACCAATTGTTCACCACTCCAGTACTGGTCCTGATCGGGACCATGGACAATGGTTCACGGGTTGCATCCACACACTGGGCCACTAAATGATGCTCGTGGTTGCGTCTATAGAGTTTACTGCGCCCTTTGGCAGCACATGCTGATTTTCTCTGATCTTTGGGTAAAAACCGCTTTCGAAGCCATCCTCCAAAAAGACTATTTTATCGTTTGCCATCGTCGACCTTGATAAGCCATTCCCCCTTTAGATGATAGTAATGGCTTGCAATGATCCATGTTTGGAGGGGCTTTTATAGAATTCGCCGCTATCAACCAACATATGTTTATTGATCATTTTTAGTATGGGGGCACCATAGGGCCAACCAAATTAATCTCTAAAACAATATAAACAAACAAAGGGGGTTCTCTTAATTAAATAGAGCACCCCCCATGCTTTGCCTGCTACCTCTAGACGTAGCGTTTAGGATCTAGGAGGGCACCTATTTTACGCACCACGGCCATCATTAATAAACATGGAAGATCTTTGGCCTGATCAAGCCTCGATCCCTTTGCAGTATTTGGGTTATAAACTATCTACAGTTGTTCAATTCAATCCATTTATAACAAGGTAACTTAGAATGCACACTGCAGTAGGACATAGAGAAATTTAGTAACAAATTACAATTCAGAGGAGTGAATATGCTAAGAGGTGGAATCTGACAGATCGAACAACAGCAGCTAAAGGCAAAGTTGGTGTCAAAAGAGTTACTGGTGTTCAATTCTTCACACAAAGTACCCTTTTAAAACCTCTCATATAATAATCAATTGGTCACTTGCAACTTATAAGTAACATATTTCATGAAATATTAAAACGAAGAGAAATACACTTAATGAACTCCAAACAAACACATTTGTTTTGTAAGAGCCACTTGTTATAACCAAAGATCAAAGTTTTAATGGACGATCAATGGAAAAATCATCTTTATCATGACGATTTCATCGACAAAAGTTTTCTCGCTTATTTTGAACAATGCCGAGGTCTGTATTCAAAATGATCCACTTCAAACTTTTATGATCTCATTTCGGATTCATCTGAACGAAAATTCAATAACAGCCGTTAACATTGAACTCTAGAATGACTTATTCGCAGCTTCTATATCGACTGTTTATTGTGGAGCCATGCATTATTTATGATTACTTAAATGTCAAAAGAATAAATCGAGCCCTTCTCCGCCGTCAATAATGTCACTGGTTTCAGATAATGCGCTGTTTCTGGTTCATATAAGTGCAAACCAAGCAAACGGAAGAAGCATTTTAGATTAGAACACTGGGAGTTAAAGCTATGAATATTTAAGATATTGATTTGAAGCTAAAGCAAAAGTGGCTATAAAACTTCCATCGTGTTGTATCATAAATGAAATAGAACTAAATTCATATATTCAGGTGTTTGGTTTAATAAATAAGTCATTCTTTCTTAAGCAACAGAAAACGAAACGTGATTTTCTTGAACTATAAATAACACATTGTATGCATGACTCGTACTATTGATACTTGATACTTGAGCGCGTGTCACGTACTAGTACCTTTTCTGGCGATTGATATTTGACCGCGGGTTACGTACTAGTACGGGTTAGTATAAAAACATGGTTTGTTTGGGGGTACAAAAATAACGGTATATACAGGAAAACGAAGCCGAATGTTCTTGCCTACTACATAGATTCTGGAAATATTTAGACAAACAAAAACTAGTTTTTACATTATTAGTTTTATGGTTGCTCTTTTCATTTTGTTATAATGTAAAAATATTTATATATAATATATTTCTAAAATATTGAAACAATATACTACTATTTCTAATTGATTTTTCATATTTACGATATTAATATAAATTTATCTACTAAAAAATATATTTTCTGTTTACAAAAATCTTATGGTTGTTATTTATATATTTCTATTTATATATTTGTTTATATATTTCAATATAAAATACGAAAATTTGGTTAAAAAATTAAATAATTTTCGAGCTATTGTGATTAATTAAATTTATGCGCAAAACGCCCGCTCCCAATTCGGCTGCGAAATGTACCCGCACACAATGTAATAAGATGATGTTCCTCTGAACTATATAACTCCCCAAGAAACAAATTTTTAAATATCTCACATGCAAAATGTTAGTATTCAAAAGGTGCAAACATATTTTTATGAGATGATGAAAAAGTAGCTTTTTACGGAATTCTATACTGTTTAAGATGTTAATTAGGGAATTCTCAAAATGTAGTTAGGGAAGAACTATCGTTTTCTCGTTATATTTATTCATCATTATTCTCCACTATTTTTAAACTAAGGATTGTTTTAAAACTGGCAATGTTGTAAAACAACCGAACAAAACAATATATAACCATTTTGGACTTCAGGCATACTTAAAACTCAACATTAGAAACATTCATATGGAAATTTGTTTTTAAATTTAAAAATCGGGTATTTTAATTTTGCTACTGAATTTCTTAATTTTTTCTTTAAATTTTCCTGTGTATGAATTTTATTGTGTTGTGACAAGTAGTAAATTTTTAACAATTCCTTTTGCGGCTTTACTGCGCCAGATTTGGCTCTTATATTTATCATCACCAAGTATTCGTATTTTCTCCCACAGGGTAGCCAGAGGGTTTTCGAACTACAATTGTGAATAAAATTTCTGTTTACTGCTTGAAATATTTGAATAGTTACTTATATTTTATCCTTTTTGTTTCAATTGTATTTCCCATATTTTTTCGTAAGTTTTCGAAAGATTTAGAAATTTTAAAACTTGTTCTCCAAACGTTATCAAATTTGAATATTTGGTAAAATGTGTATGTAAATTTTATGTGTTTTATATTTACTGTGTTTTTTAGTATTTTAATACTTACAGTTTATTTTTTTATTGCATTTTTATTGTTCTTTATCTTCACCATCTTAAATGGCATGGTAAATCATTCTATCTTAAGCAAAAGAAATCGAAACATGCTTTTCTTGAACTATAAATAACACATTGTTTGCGGGACACGTACTAGTACGTTTTCTGAGCATTGATACTTGAGCGTGGGTTACGTACTAGTATGGGTTAGTGTAACAACATGGTTTGTTTGTAGGGCACAAAAATAACGGTATAGTACTACAGGAAAACGTAGCCGAATGTTCTTGTCTACTACATAGATTCTGGAAAATTTAAGACAAACAGAAACTAGTTTTTACATTATTATTTTTGTTATTGCTCTTTTCATTTTTTGAAAATGTAAAAATGTTTATATATAATAAAATTCTGAAAAATGAAAACAATATACTACTATTTCTCTTCAATTTTTCATATTTACGATGCTACTATAAATTTATCCACTAAAAAATATATTTTTGTTTACAAAAATCTTATGGTTGCTATTTACATATTTCTATTTATATATTTGTTTATATATTTCAATATAAAATACGAAAAGTTGATTAAAAATTTAAATAATTTTCGATCTTTTGAGATTAACTAAATTTACGAGCAAAACACCCGCTCCTGGTACAATTCCGCTGAAAAATGTGCCACACAAAATGTGATAAGATGATGTTCCTATGAACTATATAACTCCCTACGAAACAAATTTTTAAATCGCTTACATGCAAAATGTTAATATTGAAAAGTAGCTAACATATTTTTAGGAGACGATGAAAAAGCAGCTTTTTATGGAATTACATACTGTTTAAGATGCTAATTAGGGAATTCACAAAATGCAGTTAGGGAAGAACTATCTTATCCTCTTAATATTTATTGATCAATATTCTCCACTATTTGTTTAAAAAATGGCAATGTTGTAAAACAGCCGAACAAAAAGTATAACCGTTTTGGACTTCAGGCATATTTAAAACTCAACACTAGAAACGGTCATATGGAAATTTGTTTTTAATTTTAAAAATCGGGAATTTTAATTTTGCTACTGAATTTCTTAATTTTTTCTTTAAATTTTTCTGTGTACGAATTTTATTGTGTTGTGACAAGTGTTAAATTGTTATCAATTCCTTTTACGGCTTTACTGCCCCAGATCTTGTTTCTTATAGTTACCATCCCCAAGTATTCGTATTTTCCCCTATATGGTAGCCAGAGGGTTTTCCAACTAGAATTGTGAATAAAATTTCTGTAGACTGTTTGAAATACTTGAATAGTTACTTATATTTTATCCTTTTTGTTTCAATTGTATTTCCCATATTTTTTCGTAAGTTTTCGTAAGATTTAGAAAATTTTAAAACTTGTTCTCCAAACGTTATCGAATTTAAATATTTGGTACAATGTGTGTGTAAATTTTATCTATACTGTGTTTTCACTATTTTAATAATTATAGTTTATTCTTTTATTGCATTTTTATTGTTCTTTATCCTCACCATTTTAAATGGCATGGTGGCACTATTGATGACAAATATTTCCAATAAAACAAGGGGGCACCATTAAAATGTCTCTAGGGTTTTAAAAATTTAAAAAAAAAATCTAAAAACCTGTAACGAATTATTTATTCTGATTAATTATCAATATGTCACTGCGGGAAAATGATTTTTTAATAATTTATCAGCGTATGAAAGTAATAATTAATATTAATAAAAGTAAGTACTTTTCAACTGTTGTTAGGGGATCTGAAAACTTTCTGGTTTATACCTTAATATTTTTAACTAAAGGAAATTTCTCAAATAATTGGCTACCTTAATGTAATTTGCATTTTTATTTTCTTATATTGCAGTGAAATATTCTTTATTATTTTCGTATTTTAATTAAATATAAAGAATCCCTTATGTAATAATAGCCTAAGTTATCTGTTCGTCTGTCCTCAAATTTATGAAGCGGTTGTTCCCGGAATGGATAGACGCATCCATATTGGATTTTTGATGAGTTAGGGTTAGCAAAATTCTAAGCGAGTAAAGTTTATCTTCTCCTAAACTATCGATCCGATTCTAAAATAAATTGGAATAAATATGCTTCACATCACAGCAAAAAATACTGTCTTTTTAAAACGTTCAACATCGACTTCTTTCCTCCCTTTTGGAGCGTTTAATGCCAACATTTCAAGTCCTATTTTCCCCGGTTAAGAGCAGGTTATTAAATTTATATATAAAAATAGTGCCAATAAAACAAGGGGACACCCCAAAACTGCATTTTTACCGCTTTTTCAACAATATAATGTTAATTTTTTTTATTTAATAAAACTAAATTTATATTTACTTTGATTTTTCCTCAAAATTTATAATGCGACCATTGTACTGCGTTTGCCGTGTTCACCCGTTATTGTTTAATTTAAATTACATACCGCGTGAGGGACGTTTAAAAGTAAATTCCACAGTAAACTAGTTAAATCTCTAGAAATGGAATAAAGCATCACTAATTGGTTTTAACCGAATAACTTCCTTATTACTACAGAACGAATATAAAAAAGACATGCACCATCAAATAATTTACTTATTATTTGTTTTTGCAAATATTCATTTGGTTTAATTTTTTATATCTTGTCTTAGTAAAGATAATAATAGTCGGCGAATATCATATTGAAATTTAAAAAACTTGTTTTTATTTGACATGAATAAAAGATGGACATTTTCGCTGATAACCATTTAAAAACACTATAAAGCTGGTGGCACACACAGTGGATTTTTTACCTAGCGGATAATTTACCTCCGCTGATTAACGAAATCAACGTTTATATACAAGGCGGGAAAATTTCCGTCGCCGTAGTCTTACTCAGAGTAAAAATTGAGCTGCTACAGAACAGGACCCGCTCTATAGGGGCGTCAAAATTCCGGCATTTTGGCTGCGAGTGTGAGAAAAATATTGATATGTCAAATACTTAACTAATCGAAATTTATTCATATCGAATTTTCTTTCACTAAAAATTTACAATTCGTATTTATACTGTTTATGATTAAATCCTAAAAAATATTTACAATACTTAAAACTATAGGAAACAGTTATGAAAAGCCGCATGTTTAATGAATAAGCAGAAATTCTTCAGACTATTTTTACGAGATCCAACTTCTGTTGCAGGCTGTAAAAAAGTATTCTGCACTGGTAGTATAGGTATGTGAGAAAATATAAATATTAAATTGATTTCTCTCTTTTTCTTTCAATTAATCGAAATCGCTTCGAAATTCAAGGCAAACTTCATGCCAAGCTTTAGGAGTAGAGTTTTTGTCCTTAAAAACTGCCAGAGTTTTATCCCATAAAACAGGTCTTTTTTGTATTAATGAAATCAGAATTTCCTTAGCAATAACGGTCGTGTTCATATAACTATTCATATTCACTACGAAAGTCCTATGCAAATGATAGAAAAAACCGCAGTGTGTGCAAACTTTCACTGAGTCACATAGACCTCTAGTTCGAAAAGACGGATAAATTTCCTGTAGCTCCAGTGGCACCAGATGGATGCAGAGCTACCGTTCAAGGCAAATTAACCGACCATTTTTTTCGTGTAATGTGCAAGGTCTAGTTTATTTCAATGGACTACTATTGGAATGGCGGTAACGGTAAATTTCCCGCACTGGAAAATTCGCCGTGTGTGTAAGCAGCCTAAATGACTCTATAGTGTATTACATTCTAAACAGAAATGTTTTTAAGAGCTTTAATATTTATAAAATATTTACAGTGCTACTATATAGGCAGTATAATCACTTGAGCTACCTTCCCCTACTTGCCAAACGATGACCGAATGGTAGACATCTTCTCTTCAGTACCGGAGTTCGTGGGTTCGAATCCCGCTGATAACATGGATATTCGTAACCATTCGGAATCGGTTTTAAACTGTAGATCCCGGTCTTATTAGCCCTCGTATAGCAAATCGGTAGACCGTAGCGCTCCAAATGAAATGTTATATGTCATACATACGAGGAGCACCCAGAAAGTAAGTTTCCCTATTTAAAAGAAAAAAAAAGAACTCACACTTTCACGAACATATTTATTGGCAATATGTACAGCAATGTTTCAGCTATTTTTCAACATAGTCACCACCAGGATTGAGACACTTGTCGTATTGTGGGATCAGCTTTTGTATACTTGTGTCGTAGAACTCTGCTGCCTGTAAATGAAACCAGTCTTCCTATCCCAGAACGCCGTGCACATCTCTTTCCTACCGACAGCTTCTGTTTGAATTTGGTCCTGACCGAAGATCCACTATGATGCCAATGCATTGACTGCTGCTTGGTTTGTGGGGTAAAGTGCGAA
>CM063510.1:51811617-51834117 GCA_032207245.1 Pardosa pseudoannulata | reverse complement strand
TTTACCAGGGATTAGCTATTATTTTAAGCATCATACGAGGGTTGCTATTTATATTTTTGGCCTAATAATGAAAAAAACAAATATGTAGGATCTAAATTGGCTTTATTGATATTCAAAATATTCTCCATGATGATCAATACACTTTTGCATGCGTTTGAACCAATTTTTAAAGCACTTTTTCCAGTCCGATTGAGGTGACTCCAAAACATGCGTTTTGAATGCATCAACCGCTTCTTCGGGGGTCAAAAATCGTTGTCCACGTAATTTATTTTTGATGTGTGGGAATAAGAAGAAGTCATTGGGGGCCAAATCAGGGTCGTGCGGCGGATGACCCATCAGTTCGATCTTTCGCTCTCAGAAATGCCTTTGTTTGAGTCGATGTGTCAGAGCTCGTATTGTCATGATGAAGAATAGTTCGCTTGTTCTTCTGCTTTTTTCGAATTTCTCCGATGACTTTGGCAAACAAATGGTCGTGTACCATTCAGAATTGACCGTCCTGCGTTGCTCTAACGCCACTGTTGCCACATGATAATGCCGAAGAAACAGGCAATCATTTGTTTCCATGTGCTTCTTCCTCGAACAACTTTTGTTGGTTTTGCCTCGTCTTGGAAGACCCATACAGTTGATTGCTGTTTTGATTTCGGCTCATATGCATAGATCCATTATTCGTCTCCTGTGTAGATTTTATACACAGCCTTTGATGTACCTTGAACGTATTTTTCCAACATTTCCTTGTACCAATCGACACGAGCCTTTTTTGAGCGTTTGTCAGATTATGCGGGATCCAACGCGAACAAATTTTTTTTCCGCTCAAATGTTCAAGCAATATTTTATTCATGCTAGTCATACTAATGTCCAAAGACACCTCTATCTCACGGTATGTCACGTGACGATCTTGCTTTATTTATGTCTCTGCTGAATATCTCTGCTGAATTTATGTTTAAAAATATCAAACTTTCAATTAAAATCGTCTGCGGTCGCCTAGCAACACTTACTGTTGCCAAGGCCAGAAATATAAATAGCAACCCTTGTATGAATTCATAAAATATTATATAACATTTAATTTTTATATAAAAAAACTTCGGGGGAAGAAATTCATTAGAAATCACCTGTAAACACAGTACTGTAAAGAGAATTTTTACAGTAAATAAGCATGATTCTAACCAATGCACGTACCATAAAAGCATATTTGCGTGCAAGAATAGAAAATACTCAAATGTCACCTTAAATTATTTGTTAGAATTTTTCTAGCATATATTAGAAAATTTAGGAGATTGTTTGAGGGATTGATCTACGTATGCTGAAAGTGAAAATTCGTTTCGAGAAAACATAAAAATTCTATAAACTATTTTTTATCCGTCTGTAAAATGAGACCCTAGTTTAAGATAATAAACATTTAGTTCAGTATATACTCCATAGAGGATGTTATTGTTCTTCATGAAGGAAAATTCAGTCACATAATGTAAGTTTTTAATATTGTTTCGTTGTGTCTCCATTTTTCATTTCTGATATTCAAGATTATATAGGAAACCTTTTATTAAGCTACTAGAAAACATGTTTCTCAGCTGTAAATGATATTTCCTGTTTTGCCAAATTCTTCCTATGATGGAAGTTTCTAGAGAAAAGTCCTTTTCATTGTAGTATAAAAGAGATACATATAAATTTCTTCATATTTTCTCTTGCCTATCTCATTTTTTATTCATAAAAGAAATCTATCCTATTTCAAAAATACTAAAACACACACGTTGTGTCTAGACAAAACGTACAAAGTCTTAAAATATAGATGTTAAAATAAAGATGATGCTAGTAATAACTATATTACGAACTTCAAAACATTGTGCTGTTTCATGAAGATATCTTGCTAATTTTCACCTAAAAAATTTCATTTGAAATTTTCTAGCTGTAAATTTTGGGTTTATCCTTACTTTTTAATTTTCTAGGAAGTACATGAATTACATTACTTATATAAAGTCATTAAAAATATATCACCGAAACTAGTATAATTTAATTTAGCTACTTTGTAACGTGTAGACAATATGACCCTTTTAATTGAATATAGTAGTCCAGATATGGTGAAAATATCCAATTTCTTTATTTGATCAAATTGTCATTCCATACATGTAGGCAAAATTTTAAATCTGTATATTAAATAATTCAAAAGTTATAAAAGTATATGAAATTACCGGAGCTTTTATTAACAAATGGAAATTTTAAATGGATTATACTCTTTTTTTCCTCAAATTCAATGGATTTAAATTACTAACGCCTTTTATTATTTAAGGTACAGTTTGTTAGGGTACAGTTACTATTTAAGGTTTTCCATTTGAAATTTTGTTGCTGTATATTTTAGGTTTATCCCTACTTTTTAATTTTCTCTGAAATACAGTAACATTACTTATATAAAGTCATAAAAAATATATCACCTAAACTAGTCTAATTTAATTTAGCTACTTTAAAACGTGTAAACAAAATGAGCCTTTTAATTGAATATAGTAATCCAGATATGGACAAAATATCCAATTCCTTTATTTCAACAAATTGTCACTCTATACATGTAGGGAAAATTTTTAATCTGTATCTTATATGATTCAAAATTTAAAAAAGTATATGAAATTACAGGAGTTGTTATTAACAAATTTAAATTTAAAATGGATTATACTCTATTCTTCCTCAACTTCTATAGATTGAAATTGTTAAGGTCTTTTATTATTTAAGGTACAGTTTGTTAAGGTACAGTTATTATTTAAGGTTTCTCATTTGAAATTTTGTAGCTGTATATTTTAGGTTTATCCATATTTTTTAATTTTCTCTGAAGTATATGAACAACATTACTTATTTATACAAAGTCATTAAAAATATATTACATTAAACTAGTATAATTTAATTTAGCTACTTTATAGCGTGTAAACAAGATGACCCTTTTAATTGAATATAGTAATCCAGCTATGGACAAAACATCGAATTTCTTTATTTGATCAAATTTTCATTCTATACATGTAGGCAAAATTTTGAAATTGTATCTTAAATAATTCAAAAGTTATAAACGTATATGATATTACAGCAGCTTTAATTAACAAATGGAAATTTTAAATGGATTATGCTCTTTTTTTTCTCAAATTCTAATTCTATGGATTGAAATTCTTAAAACTTTTTATTATTTAAGGTACATTTTGTTAAAAAAATATACAATTTTTTTATGATAATATGTATAATAAAACTGTTCATGGGATTAGCAATAAGTTGTTGAAATCATTTTTATTTATATTTGTATAAGTATATTCAGGAAACTATCAAATTTTAAGGGCTTTTTTTAAGTATGACTAAAAAAATTTCTGAAATATAATTTTAGAAGTATTGGAAAATTCATGCAACAGTTATGTGTATAAACTTTTAATAGAGATCAAAATATTTTTGAAACAAAAATATCAATATTTGTAAAATGTTATAAAGATATCAAAAAATATTATAAGTTTAGAAAATTAATAAATAAACACTAATTTAATAAATGAACTGTTCAAACTGTTCTTTCAATTTTCTTCAGATTGGACTGTAAATTAGAAAATAATTTTATCAAAAATTTTATGCTTTAATGAATTAAAGAAAATACCAATTATCACATACATTTCATAAAACAGAGAGAATTGGCTTTTCTATCTTATCATTTACTTTACTTATTATACTTTATCTTATTCTCAAATCAAAATTATTATGTATTTATTAAATTAGTTATTTGTTAAATTATGTATAAATTAAATTAAAATATTATATAAAGGTTAAATAAATTAGTACCTTTTCTACGTACAATTTTAAAAATCTATAAAAGTATTTTAAAAACTCTTTGAATAAAATAATCTTTTAATAATTTCTTATAATAATATCGTATTTTCTGCTTATTCAGTAGGTGATATCAGATCTATAAACATGAAAATCTGTAAAT
Organism: Pardosa pseudoannulata; assembly: GCA_032207245.1. Classification (NCBI taxonomy): domain Eukaryota; kingdom Metazoa; phylum Arthropoda; class Arachnida; order Araneae; family Lycosidae; genus Pardosa; species Pardosa pseudoannulata. The sequence goes on along the minus strand of CM063510.1, from coordinate 51,830,180 downwards.
TTTTCAAAATTTGTTGTAAATTTTCCTTTACCAGATTTAGTTTATAGTTTCATTAGTAACGCCTGAGAGTAAAATTTCAAAAGTCATTAAATTAGAATTACAGACACTTGTCAAATATTCCGGGATGGAGCAAACAATTATTTTCATTCCGAATAACGTGATTTCTGGCTTAACTATAGCCAAATGGATAGGGCGCTGATCTTCGAAACCGGAGTTCGTGGATACGTATCTCAATCTGTCATGGGTCATGGGTGTTCGAATCCGTTCGGAATCACCTTTAAGCAGTAGGTCCCGATCTCGTTAGCCTTCGCGTGGCAAAAATGTAGACCGTAGCCTCGAAACCTAACTAAATAAAACAAAACCAACACATGATTGGTTTTGTTTTATTTAGTTAGGTTTCGAGTATTCTGAGTTAGGTTTCGTAGATTTAGTTAGGTTATTTAACATTTGTTCCTACAGTTAACGTACAGTCTGCATTATCTGAAGTTTATTTGAAAGCCAATCAATCGATGAAATTAGTTTTAGGATAGTTCTGAATAAGTCATTATTTAGGATAGAACTGAAAAAGTCACCAATGATGCAATTAATAGAGAGTACTCGATTAATCCATCTATAATATTACAAGATAATTAACCTAACCAAACAAAACAAGACCAATACATTATTTATGTATTTAACATTTGTTCGTATAGGTAACTTATAGTATGCATTATCTGAAGCTTATTTGAAAGCTAATCAGTCGATGAAATTAGTTTTAGGATAGTTCTGAATAAGTCATTATTTAAGATAGACATGAAAAAGTCACCAATGATGCAATTAATAGAGAGTACTCGATTAATCCATCTATAATATTACAAGATAATTAACCTAACCAAACAAAACAAAACCAACACATGATTTATGTATTTAACATTTGTTCGTACATGTAACGTACAGTCTGCATTATCTGAAGTTTATTTGAAAGCCAATCAATCGATGAAATTAATTTTAGGATAGTTCTGAATAAGTCATTATTTAGGATAGACCTGAAAAAGTCACCAATGATGGAATTAATATATAGTACTCGATTAATCTATCTATAATATTACAAAATAATTAACCTAACCAAACAAAACAAAACCAACACATGATTTATTGTTTAACATTTGTTCGTACAGGTAACGTATAGTATGCATTATCTGAAGCTTATTTGAAAGCTAATCAGTCGATGAAATTAGTTTTAGGATAGTTCTGAATAAGTCATTATTTAGGATACACCTGAAAAAGTCACCAATGATGCAATTAACAGTGTTCGATTAATCTATCCATAATATTACAAGATAATTAAACAGAAATATTATAGTGGCTTCATAGGTTAATAAGTGATTAAAATAGTCTCTCTATGGCGTAGAAAACTAATGGCTAAGTTTCTTGCTGCTCAGATAATGTTGATGAGCAGAAACATTGGAAAAAGAAAAATCTTTCTTATTTTTTTACATATGGGAGATCAACTTAGATGTTAGAGATGAGAGTTTTTATGTGATTGGTTAGTAATGCTGTTGATTCCAATACATCTGATCGCCTGAGTAATAGCTGGCCCAAAGACAATATCCTGTTGTCGTATCGTTACTTCCCAACTCCTAACATTAACTTATCACCCTAACTATCGATTTTCCGTTAAAACCAGAAGATTGGAAAGGAGATAATTCATTTTGGCTTGGAATCTATCTAAAATCTAATCAATTATTTAGTCAGATATCAAATAATTACTTGATATCTTACAGTATTGCCTTTATAAAGGCTTTTTGTTATAATGACCATTATAGGAAGTATTAAAATGAATGAAAATCAATTTGAAAAAAAATCGATAATTAACATAACACGAAAGTAATATTTTTAGCATGTTAACACCTAGAGTCTTTTTTTAAAGATTTGATGTTGGAGGCTGTTAAGGTGAAGACCGACTGAGCGTCTAGGCCAGCCGAACGTATAAGTGGAGTAATCGTAAGAAAATACAAAATTGAAAAAAAAAACTACTTCTTCCTGCTAAATATTGTTTATTTTGAATTTAAATAAAGGTGTAAATAGGAAAATAAATGCTATTTAGGCCATCATGCCAAATGGATCATACTCGGTCGAAAATCAGCCCAACATGGCGTCTTAATGTAAAAAAGAAAATGGTGTAAGAACTGGTGCAGAAAAAATTAAGCTCCACACTCCTTCATCCTTGCTCTTTCTCTGAGGGGGCCCGCAGATCTCCCCAAAAAGTTCGTTGGACAGCGTTGCCTTGGCCGAAGATGACTACTCTGAGGTTAGCAACTCCTCTTGACCAATAGGGTCAAAGGAGGGTCACTCGCATCACTTTCGCCTCTAGGTCAGTTTCTCTCTGGACTAGGTCAGTTTCTCGCTGTTTCTTGTTGAACTGTAACGATTCGTTACAGATGTCATAGTGGACATCGGTGACCGGCAATCTGATTATTTCAATAGAACTGGGGTGTCATACGTGACCAGTAAAGTATAGGATCGTTGAGCTTCTCAACTCTGTCGGTCTGACTCTGTATTTCCCTATATAAGTGACCTACAATAACCTTCTGCATATCACTACTATTTGCTTTGAGAACATTATTTGAAAGGAAAATAATATATTCCCACTTGTAGTAGATCTAGCACATACCCCATCATTTGATGAGATCAGTAATATTTTGCTAACCCTAACTCGTAAGAAATCCAAATTGGATGCCTCTATCCGTTCCAGGTCCACCACCGCAGAATGTAATTGGTTTAAATACGTGGGTTCAGGGAAAATCTTCCAAAGTTTACCGAAGTTTAACAGCGATACTCAGAAAGCGATGTTAACTAGTGAGGAGTACAGTTAAATCCCACACAGTGAGAGATATAGTTTTATGTAATAGATCCTACTCAACATGTCATCATTCAGAAGAAAAACAAAAAAAAATTACATAAAATTACTAACAAAATTTTAGGGATCTGTGAATTTGAGGACCGAACGAAATCATTTTACCTTTCACGAGATTTACGAAATTATCATTACCACTGAAATTTTCGAATAACTAAAAGAAAATAGAAAATTGTGGTAAATAAAATCAAAGTTTAAAATACCTATAATAGTAACAAGTCTATTCGTATAAGAAATGCGGTAATTTGGATAATTTAAGACAATTAAAACAAATGAAAAGCTTTGAGTGAAAATTAAAACCATATGTAATTGTTACCTATACACATTCTGCCTCGCTTTATTAATGGCTGAGCTAAATAATTACGCTATCTTTCAATTAACTGGATCAAAAAATCATTTACCATTAACCTCTTTGTTGTTATTATCGTCCCTCTTTTTCACTCAATTCATTTACTCAAGAAAATGGCAAGCGAGCCCCCATATTAACTCTATAAAACGTGTTGATTTGATTTAATGTTACTGTCAGTAAGTTATTTCGGGTAAAGAACAATTAGACTTTGTTAATGGAATAAAAGCCTTTTTATGCCTCGTAGCTTTAGTGACTTGGAAGTATTAAAAATCTCGGAGAAGGCAAATCAAATTAGGTTCAAAGAATTAAATATATCATTAATTTTTTTCCTTTGTTCCAGATGTGTGCAGATATTTCACGAAATAGAAACTGAAGAGGCAGTAATAAATCAAATTATTGTATTATGTTCCCAAAGGCCAAAGCATTTATGGTCGTTTCTGATATAATTATATTTTTCCCTAGTTTCAGATTGTACGTTAACCTTATGAAAGTGTACTTTAAATGTTGCCTTATTAAAAGAGAACGTTCTACGTCGAACATATCATCCGCGTTCAAGAAAAAGCTGTTAAATGAAAAAATTATTTAGAAGCTATTCGTAGGACAATGAAATTAGTCAACACGAACAATAGCAACAGCTATTTCATGACGTACTTCCATCAAAACATCAGTAAATATGATGTTGCAAATCAAAATCCGTAAAATATTGTGTACTATTTTTTTACAAAAATCTCTAAATTGTAATTGGTTATATATCTATTTTGAACTTAGTGACGTTTTCCTGAACAGGTACAATTTAATCTACGCAAAAATAGGCCACGCAATATATCAATCCGTAAAATAATGTGTACTATTTATGTGTACTAGTATTAGTATATACTAGTATAGTAGTACTATTTATGTTTACTACTAGTAATGTGTACTTAGACTAATGTGTAATATCCGTAAAATAATGTGTACTATTTTTCTAAAAAATCTTCAAATTGTAATTGGTTATATATCTATTTTGAATTTATTGACGTTTTTTGAACGCATACAATTTAATCTACGCAATAATAGGCCACGCAATATAGTAATCCGTAAAATAATGTGTACTATCTATGTGTATTAACATTAGTACTAGTATAGTAGTACTATTTATGTGTACTACTAGTAATGTGTACGTAAACTAATGTGTAATATCCTTAAAATAATGTGTGCTATTTTTTTACAAAAATCTCCAAACTGTAATTGGTTATGTATCCATAATGAACTTAGTCACGTTTCCTTGAACATGTACAATTTAATTTCGCAAAAATGGGTTTTTTAAACATGCTGCAATATGGGTGGAAAAGAAAACTGATGCTTTACCTTTGATCAAGTGTTGATTGGTGGTTAATGTAGTAAATCAATATGCTGAATAATAGACAATTGCTACATAAAATATTTAAATAAATATAATCTAAAATAAAACAATATTGATTAAGTTTTGAAACACTTTTGCAAAAATTGAGTTGTCTAAAAGCATTCATTAAAAATTGTTCCCAGTGCATACTAAAACTTTTTTACATATTTAGCACTATATAAACACAGAACTAGGTATCAATTTAGCCTTATATAAAATGCGATTTATATAAAGCTATTATTCAAATAATGGTCAATGTTTCAGCATTAGTTTTTGCTGTTTTATGCTTTGAAACCATCGAGAATTGAATAAATGACAGCACGTTTTAAAAAATCATACTTATTTTTACGTTAATAAATAATGCCGAAATATTTGGGAAATATAGAAAAAAATTACTAGATATGAATCATTTTCAAGCATCTTTGAAGCATACAAAATTAAACTATAAAAAATATTTTTTAGCAAAGCTGGAAGGCAAAAACAGGTATACATATTTAGCACTATATAGAAACTGAACTAGGTACCATTTTAGCCTTACATAAAATGCAATTTATATAAAAGTATTATTCAAATACGATTCAGCATTATTTTTTGCTGTTTTACGTTTTGAAACCTTCGAGAATTGAATAAATGACAGCACGTTTTAGAAAATCATACTAATTTTTACAACATATTAATAAACAATGCCCAAATATTTGGGAATTATAGAAAAAAATTACTAAGTATGAATCATTTTCGAACATGTTTGAGGCATAAAATTTAAACTATAAAAAATATTTTTTAAGTTTAAAAGCAAAGTTTTCAAACTTTTCGCCATATAGCCAAGTAACAGAAATAACTGTTATGGACAAGAAACTTTGAGAATAATAGAATTAGATCAAGAATACATTGGCAAAATAGGTTTTATTCAATGTAAATTACTCTTCCGCTTGTAAAAACCTGAATTGGCTTTGAATCTAGAATCACTCCTTTGGAACTAAGAAAAACATTTCGTATTCTTGATATAATTCTATCATTCTCAACTACCATAACAGTTGTTTTTGTTATTTGGCGATATGAAACCCGCTGTAACTCAACAAAATAATTCATATTTTAAAAGTGCATTAGAGATGCATATTTTTTACGAAAAAGACATTAACAGGCAATGTCCGAATATTTAAGAGCAAATGGGTAAAAAAGTAATGCATACTATTAGAAGCATTCTAAAGTTCTTAATATTGTGCCAGAAACATCAAACAGCAAAATATAATTTTTCAGTTTTAAACCTTTTAGGTCTAATAGACAATATATCGTCGTTTACAACTCTTTCAAAAAGTGTCTACAACAATAAATCGTTACGTATGCGATTGTGCCTCACTGTTCGCTTCATAGAGGAAGGAGAACCCAACAACATACATAAATTACATAAATTTCTTGGCAAAAGAATTAAAAAATTTATTTTTGATGTAAATTTTTGTTGTATTCCATGTTGGTTTGTCTGTAATAATCTAGAGTGATAATCAAGCAATTCGGCATAAGGTACTTTGTGAATAATCGCAGGATTTAAATAGTTGTTGGAATAGAATAGATTCTTATTTTTCACGAAAGACTTAGTCCGACACGGCGAGAATATTTTTTTTTTATCTTTTCTAAGCTTCTGCCTATTTTTTAGCAGTCATGAATTGAATAACACCACCTTCATTGTTATTTTTCTATTATTGTGAATTTGTGAATAATTGCAGGATTTAGATAGTTGTTGGAATACAAAAGCTTCTTATTTTTCACGAAAGACTTAGTTCGACACTGCGAGAATAGTTTTCTTATCTTTTCTAAGCTTCTGCCTATTTCCAGTCAGGAATTGAATAACACCACCTTTATCGTTATTGTTCTATTATTGTGAATTTGTGAATAATTGCAGGATTTAGATAGTTGTTGGAATAGAATAGCTTCTTATTTTTCACGAAAGATTTATATCAACAAGGCGAGAGTAAATGTTTTTTATCTTTTCTAAGCTTCTGCCTATTTCTTAGCAGTCAGGAATTGAATAACACTACCTTTATTGTTATTGTTCTATTACTGTGAATTTGTAAATAATAGCAGGATTTAGATAGTTGTTGGAATAGAATAGCTCTTATTCATAAAAGACTTAGTCCGACAGGGCAAGAATAAATTTTTTATCTTTTCTAAGCTTCTGCCTATTTCTTAGCAGTCAGGAATTGAATAACACCACCTTCATCGTTTCTTTTCTATTATTGTGAATTTGTAAATAATAGCAGGATTTAGATAGTTGTTGGAATAGAATAGATTCTTATTTTTCACGAAAGACTTAGTTCAACAAGGCGAGAATAAATTTTTTATCTTTTCTAAGCTTCTGCCTATTTCTTAGCAGTCAGGATTTGAATAACACCACCTTTATCGTTATTGTTCTATCAGTCAGGAATCGAATAACGCCCCCTTCATCGTTATTGATTTATAACTCTTTTGTCAAACACTCTTAATTTAAATAAATTTATCACATTAGCACTTTGATCTTAAACTTCAACAAACTAGTTCGGCATTCTCTGCATAGGTTTAATATTTTCTATCGACATTAAAGAGTTAATATAAGATTACGAAAAAACATTTTATGAAGTAATATAATAATTAATTTGGAAAACTTTAATTTCATTGTAAAGTGTATTCCTAGCTTGACAAAAATATCTTTTCAAATTCTGTCATTTTTAAAGTCTTTTGTTCCTTTATTTAACAGAAACAAAATTATTTTAATCCTTGCAAATTATTTTTTAACCAAACTGCTTATTCTCGCTAAAATTACGTTATAAAATTTCTAATAATCATGCTGACAACATTTTATTAGAAATGCGGTCAATATTTGTTAATACTTAATATCTCAAATGTTATGCGTAAACACATTATACCCCGAAAGATTACTTACACTGCATTTTACTCTTTAATATTCCATAAATAAAATTAAAAACCTGATTGGACTTTTAAAAGATAAGCATTTAGGCTTTTGATTAAAATTTTGATTTCTCAGCAAATGAATAGCAAATTTCGACATCTCAGAAAGACACAAAAAAAAGACATAAAAAAGAAATTAATTAAGCTGTAAGTTGGGTATATATTTTAAATAAATAAATAATGTCGTAACATTTTAGGAAATTACGATACCAAGCTAGTAATTTTAAAAGTGCTCATTCGGAGTTTTTCTTTATGCCGCGATGGCAAAGAATGAGTTGTTTCATAAAAGAGTACCAAAGTTTAATAAATTCGGGTTGTGTAAAAAAAGGAAGTGAAGGCGGAGGAAGGATCCCTAAATAGCTTTCGTGGGAAAATTTATAGACTGCATTTTTATGGGACTAAGAGATATTTTATTATCCTTGAACGGAAAACTTTATTAAAAAATTAATTTCCATCCACGTAGTCCATATTTTACCCTATGACCCTATTCTTTCTAATGAGGTTCTTTGATATATAAAAATGCTACTAGTATCATTAAAAACTTTTTAAGGGAGCCTCTTTTGTCTTTTCGAGGAAGTCAAGGAAAATGAAGGGAAGAATTAAAGATTATTTTTTGCAAATTCAGAGAAAATTATAAATATCGGCTCCAACATTTTTTATTTTTATAGTGTGTAGCTAATTTATACTATTACACGGCAAAATGGAAGAAATAGTTTTATCGTTTCATGAATACAATTAAAGATTATTTCTATATTAAGGTATTCGTCTATGTTGAAAACATCATTTTTGCCCAAAATCATATTTTTTTTATTTCTCCATTTTAAAATTTCAACTTTTAGGCTTCTAAATATGCTTTTGTTTTGTCTCTACGGCATATTAAAGAAAAATTACATCTATTTAAACATCAGTAACAGCTGTCAAAACAAATCGGAAGTAGCGATTTTAAAATTTCTTTCATAAACTTTAAATACGTTTTTCTCAGAACGGTATTTTTAATAAAATGTTGAAACCTTAAATGTGATTTCTCAAAAAGTTCTTAAAATATTTTGTTGAAAATTATTATGAATGCTTTTGATAGTATTTACAAGTGAATGACCTAAAAGCTTTAAATTTGGGTAATTTTTAATGATGTTACACTCATAGTTAGCTATACAGGCAATGAAAAGGAGGAAGGATCCCTAAATAGCTTTCGTGGGGAAATTTATAGACTGCATTTTTATGGGACTAAGAGATATTTTATTATCCTTGAACGGAAAACTTTATTAAAAAATTAATTTCCATCCACGTAGTCCATATTTTACCCTATGACCCTATTCTTTCTAATGAGGTTCTTTGATATATAAAAATGCTACTAGTATCATTAAAAACTTTTTAAGGGAGCCTCTTTTGTCTTTTCGAGGAAGTCCAGGAAAAAGAAGAGAAGAATTAAAGATTATTTTTTGAAAATTCAGAGAAAATTATAAATATCGGCTCCAACATTTTTTATTTTTATAGTGTGTAGCTAATTTATACTATTACACGGCAAAATGGAAGAAATATTTTTATCGTTTCATGAATACAATTAAAGATTATTTCTATATTAAACCTTCCGAGTGGAACACATCTAGGAAAACATTCTCCAAAATACGCTAATGTCAGTGGCTAAAGAGTTCTATGATTTTTACCTTCACCCTTTGTCGAATGGAATATGGAAAACCCACCCTCGTTATTGTCCCTTTACTCCCGGTTATATATAGATATATAAATAGATATTATAGCTTGTTAATTTTTAATACATGTAAAGCTCGTCAAGTCTGGAGTATTATCCCAAAAGAAATAATGGATTCTAAAAGTACAAATAGAAATATTCTTTGTGAGACTTATTTATATTTTTTTAAGAAAGTCATCCAAGATATTTAAGTGGTGCAATGAGAGATACATCTGTTACCGCAAACGAAATACTTCGAAATAGAGCCATGAAAAGCTATCAGCCTCTTTGTGCCTCAGGGGTTAGGGTTGCATCCCTCAAGAAATGTCAGTGAAAGAGGGGTGCAGTTCCTAAACAATAGACCTGACCCTCCTGCCTCAAAACTCCAGGGGGAAAAGCACTGGCAAAAATGTACATTACATCCATTTTCGGAGCGTTTTTGGGGGTCGAAAATTGTACGTTTCAAAGTCATCATCGGTTTGGCGGAATTGTACGTGCAAACCGCTTAGAGGGTTAAGGTATCCGTCTACGTTAAAAACGTCATTTTTTGCCCAAAATCATAATTTTTTTTTAATCTCTATTTTAAAATTTCAACTTTTAGGCTTCTAAATATGCTTTTGTTTTGTCTCTACGGCATTTTAAAGAAAAGTTACAGCTGTTTAAACATCAGTAACAGCTGTGAAAACAAACCGGAAGTAGCGATTTTTAAAATTGCTTTCATAAACTTCAAATGCGTTTTTCTCAGAACGGTATTTTTAGTAAAATGTCGAAACTTGAAATATGATTTCTCAAAAAGTTCTTAAAATATTTTGTTGAAAATTATTATGAATTCTTTAAATAGTATTATTCTTTAGATAGTTTTTTAAGATATCTTTACAATGTATACAGAAATGTAAGTAGGTATTTAATTTCTCTAATGCTAAATACATTTTAAGGTATTCGTCTACGTTAAAAACGTCATCTTTTGCCAAAAATCATATTTTTTTTATTTCTCTATTGTAAAATTTCGACTTTCAGGCTTCTAAATCTGTTTTGTTTTGTCTCTACGGCATTTTAAAGAAAAATCACAGCTTTTTTAACATCAGTGACAGCTGTCTAAACAAAACGGAAGTCGCGATTTCAGAACCGGAAGTTGTGAATTTAAAGCCTTTTAAAGACCATTTTTTGGACAAAACTTTTTAAATTTTCATGAAGATTACTTTAAACATTTTTCTAGTATTTTTAATAATTAGCAACTTGGCAATTAGAAAGTTTTGAAGCAAGAAAGTATTGGGAATTTTAAACATGTATTTTACTTTTAATTGTTAAAGTTGCTTTCATAAACGTTAAATGCGTTTTTCTCAGAACGGTATTTTTAATAAAATGTTGAAACTTAAAATGTGATTTCTCAAAACGTTCTTAAAATATTTTGTTGAAAATTATTATGAATGCTTTTGATAGTATTTACAAGTAAATGACCTAAAAGCTTTAAATTTGGATAATTTTTAATGATGTTACACTCATAGTTACCTATAGAGGTAATGAAAATTCGTTAAAGATTAAGTTTGTATAACTTTGAAGGAGCCCAAATTTTTTACCAAATGTAAATTAAGCAAAGATTTTAGGTGATTCACTTTTAAAGTGTATAAGAAATATGTTGCATCAAAAAATATTGAAATAATTTAATTTATTAAAAAATTAGAACTTTTCAAAAAAACCTGATTTTTTTTACTAAATTTTCTTCATTTATTAGAAATTTTATAAAAACTTCTCCAGAAATAAATTTTTTAAGTGTAATTATCTATGATAATATAAAAAATAAATCTGAAAATGTAAAAACATGAACTAGTTTCTACGTTTAAGCAAAAAAAGTTCTCCGAACTTAGATGGATACCTTAATTTTGACAAGTATTTCCATTTGCGTGGGGTCTTTAAGAAATTACTTTAACACTTGTCTACAAGAAAATGTCTAAATTTAATCTTTTAACCTTTTAAGTAGTTCTTATTTGATTTAATGAATTAGATTATTTATCTATCTGACATCAGATTTGTTCTTGCAAATGCAAAGGAAATTATATCAGTTCCAAATTTTTTACCTATCTGCAGTTTGTAGCTTGTTACACAATACGCTGTTGTAGAAGATTTATTTTTATTCTTTACAATAAAACAGTAATATTTTTACATTGATTCTGTGATGTCTTTCAATTTATGTGGAGTTATATTAGTTGATTGTAAGAACGTTCGTGTGTAAGATAATGTCAAAATTCATTCTAAGTAAATTCAAATTAATTCATTGCTCTTAAAACAATGGTTCTCAAACTGATGCTACGGAACCTTAGGGTACCACAAGATTGTCTTTAAGGTACCTCGGAGGATTTTACAAAATGTAATTGAATTGAAACAATATAAACTGCAGAAACCTACTATCCACACTTAGTTTTCTTTATTTGCATGAAGGAAAGTTTTGTGTAGAACTCTAATATTCTGTGTTGGCTGTGATCTATCATTCTAGTCATGGTTGTTCCTGTACCAGAAGTTAATAATAGAGTTGTTGCTGTTTTGAAGCCATTTCAAGCATATTTATGGGAAAACCATTTTCGAAATTTGTGACAACAAAAACGATATATTCTGGGATAATAATAATTCCCTCAGTGGAATCAAAATGCTAAAAATAAAGAAATGTAATAAAAATTTAAATACAGAAGCAACTAAAGATTTTTTTGCAAGAGTAGTTCCCAATAGATGGAATTTTTTAAGGAAGGACGAGAAATTCGAATCAAATTTTGCAGATTTTAACAATGCAGAAAGGCAGGAAAAACCATCAATGTCAACTGCAATTAACCACATCCAGCATTAGCAACTTGGGGTTTTCGCATGTTTTTCCCGCTGAAAGAATATGTGGATGTATTCTGATTCACAAGTGATAATTTGATTAAAATAGCTATGTTATGCTATCCTCATGACTAAGGAACAGATTTTTACTGCTAGAGAATATTACTACTAGTGGACCATTCCGACAAATGTGAACAGTGACTGAGTGACTACATAGAGAAATTGAGTATTGTATGTGGGTCATACCGTTTTTGTAATTTTTCAAAAGAATATTATTGTCCTGCTATGTTCCAGTGTAGCTTACCTACAGACTGCCCCTCGCACATATCAAAGACTAGCATATACCCCGTCATATGAAGGGATCAGTAAAATTTTTAATTTTCCAGAATAGTAAAGTACCCTATAAAGTAGAAAAAAAATAGTTTGTTTTTTGAAAATTTTGTTTGTTTTCTGAGAATTATCTCTTATACCTTCAATAATTTGTTTATCTCATGCGCCTTGTAAAGTTTCCCGATACTGTGAATGCAGTTTAGAATCACGTTGAATTCATTTAGAAGGATAATTCAAAGTTTTCTTAGCTACGTCGAAATTATCGTTAAGTTCATCCGAATTTTTTTGTCACAATAATTAATGGAAGTAAAGGAATGAAACTATCATTTCCACTACACCCTGGAGGTAGATAGAATCTGTTGTTAATATCGGTGATAAAATTTTCATTGCAACAAAAAATAATCGATACTAAATATAAAAATTGTTACATGTGTACCTAATCTATTATTTAAGCCAAATGTAAAAGAAAATTATTTGCTTAATATTTAAGTTCTGTGATAAAACTTATGAAAATAATGCAGACGATATGTAAATAATTTAAAATAAGAAATGATTAAGTGAGATGGTTAAAGGAATAACGTCATAATGCTCGAAAAAAATGTTATTTTTACTTATTTGTTATGTGATAAATTGATAAATTTAATAGCCTGCTCTTAACCGGTGAAAATAGGGCTGGAAATAATGGCATTACATGTTTCAAAAGGGGGTAAATGGTATATTTCGAACATTGCTAACCCTAACTCATCAAGAATCCAATATGGATGCCTCTATCCATTCCAGATACAACCGCTTTATCAATTCGAGGATAGACTGACAGATAACCTAGGCTATTATTATATATAGGATAAGAGTTGAGAAGATTATTATTTTAAATCATAGATGGGAACTCAATTATTATGTAACATAAACCTAATTATAATTTTTTTTCAATCTCAAAACCCCACACTTTAAAGTTTTATCCTAAAATGTGTACAAGAGAATAGCACATGAATTAATTAAACTTTTTATTTTTTCTCTCTCATTAATATATTATTTTAAATGAAGAGCTAGTTACCTATATTTTAACCATTCTAATCACGATTTGATGATTGTACTTTTTGTATTATAATTTGTGTAATATTAGCAATGATTGTTTTACTTGTATTTAAAAGATAGAGTAGTTCAACTCATACATTTCTGCATATATATATATATATATATATATATATATATATATATATATATATATATATATAATATGGACGAGTGGTTATGGCATGGAAGACACATTTGATTTCATATATAAAAACTTCTTTATTGTAATCCTTCTGTCCATACCTATACCTTTTAGATAGCCTTTGTTCTCATAATTTGGCACGACGGAGGATGTTATCTGCCCGAGTTAATTCTCAGCTATGTCTTTTTTGGCGTTGCTACCTAAGCAAAATTTCTATGCATACTTCCGCGTCACCTCTTTTACTCTATAGTTCCCCTCGAGGGTGTGTGTTTCTCCTATTACGTTTTGGTTAATTAGTTCTAACTATTTTTAATTATAACTCGCTTAATTCTTAACCCCTTTTTTAAATCTGACATATATATATATATATATATATATATATATATATATATATATATATATATATATTTAAATATATATAATATATATATATATATATATATATATATATATATATATATATTATATATAAATATATATTGCACTGTACTAAATTTCCTCAGATTTGAATTTAAAATAAAGTAAAAGTCAACGGAATTTGAACTTTGTATTCAGTGGATTACAAAAGAATTTTTTTATGTAGGTGTAATTTCTGGATAAAAAATGGTCAAATCCCTAAACAGTCATGGTAAATGATTATGGCAAATTTGTTTTTCATTCCTTTCTCTAGAAAGAAAGAAATTACCTCTTAGATTTACAGTCTCATTAAAGGTACTTTAAAAAGTTAAAGACATATATTTTCTAGTTTTTTCACGTACATCGCATCGCACAAGACCTGCTTTTTATTTTTTCTTCATTAAGAAGTTCTGCTGAGGAAGTGTCAGCAAATTTATTTTATTTTTGTTATATAGCAAAGGGAATGAAATCTTAGGGCGTTTTTTCTTTGAAAATAACATACCTTTCAAGCTAGTCATTATAATTGAAAAATCTCGCAACTGATTTCTAAATTTTAACAAAAGAGAAGTTAATACCTTTGAATAGACTCTTACAAGGCATGCTGATATATCTTTGACAATAGCATTGTTTTTTTTTTCAGATACCGTTTATCAGCATAAATGACAATAGCATTTATTTGATGAGTGGATCCGGACAGCCGTATGGTTCTACAGTGCCAGGAGAAAATCGCTTTATTCACTGGCGCCATCTATTTACTAACATATTAACTAAAACTATTCAAGTAATTTTTTATGATCTTGGGCAGCTCTTGCATTATTTTATTCAATTTTTGACAATATTTTAATTTAATTCTCTATTTTCTCTTTTTTATTTTTTTGCTTAAAATTAAAACGTTTTATTTTCATTTTTGTCAGTTTTTGTCGTTTTTAATTAAATTTTTCTAAGAAGTGAGCTTGAGAAGTGCTTGTATCAATTCTAATATTTTATTTACATTTTTTGACAATTTTTAAATTTAATTTCTATTTTTACTGTTAATTTTTTTATTATCATCTTTTTTTAAGTTTTTAAATTAATTTTTGCCATTATAAATTTTATACCTCAAGATGTCTATAAGGGGTAGTAAACAGTCTGATTTTTAAAGATTAAAACAATGTTCTAAAAAAAATATTCAATATAATAATATAGAAACTTACATTTTTCTATTATCTGGTAAAAATATGCAATCACAATGTCTTATTCAAGGAATTATGTTTGTTCTCAGTTTATTTTAATCGAGAATAAATAGCCTGATTTAAGCATGAAAAAAATTACTTGATGAAATACATTCAATATAGTAATTTAGAAGCTTAGATTTTTCGATCAAAGAATATTAAAGAATTCTTTTTTACTCTTTACTAAGAGAAATAATTATTCAATATTGCTGTATACTTTTGAGAAATAGAAAAAATTAAACTTATGAATATTCTTTGATAGAAACATGTAAGTTTCTAAATTATTATATTGAACAACATTTTTTCAGAATAATGTTTTTATCTTTAAAAATTAGGCTGTTTACTGCCCATTATAGACTATGGACATTGAGGTATAAAGTTTATAATGGCAAAAATAGATTTTAAAAATTTTAAATAAAAAAATAAAATAAGAAAATAAAAAAATTGACTTTTAAAAATAAAAATTAATTTTGAAAATTGTCAAAAATGTAAATAAAATATTATCAAATTTTAAAATATAATATTAAAATAAAAAAATAATAAATAATAAATATAAAAATTAAAATAAAATAATTTTAAGAAATATAATAAAATATTAGAAATATTAGCATTCCTCAAGCTCATTTCTTAGCAAAAATTAATTCTATAAACTTAAGACGACAAAATTTAACAAAATAGAATATAAAAATATAAAATTCATGTAACAAAAAATAAAAAGGTGAAAATAGAAAATCAACTTAAAATATTGTCAAAAATGTAAATAAAATAAGAAAAACACTGCCCAAGATCCTACAAAATTACTTGGATAGTTTTAGTTAATATATTAGTGAATAGATGGCGCCAGTGAACCAAGCACTTCTACCCTTGAACTGTACCACCGAAATTGGCTGTCCCGATCCACTTGTTTTATTTGTATACTACACTTTTGATTTAAGCTATAGCATTAATTTTGTTTCTAAATTTTAATGTTTTAAATTAATTCTTTGACCACTTTTATATACTTTTTATAGATAATTTTTTTACCAATATAATATTATGTAATTGAAATAGGATTTAAAAAATTCTCATATTATGAGAATTCAGAGCAGATTTCAGCAGTTTCACGGAATCCTCTTAGTGATTAATGATTCTGAAGAGAAAACACAGTAAGGAGTGCTTACTGTGCGGTGTTGTTCTTAGAAATACTAGGAATACCATAAGAGGAAATTTAGCTTTCGTTTAGATGCCAAGTTGCTAAAAAAAGGGTACCAGAAAAGATAAACATCACTTGATTTAAGATGCCTTGGCGATACAACTCTGAAGAAACTAGCCTGACCAAGAAAATGACGTAAACACTGTTCGGACCTGTCGTAGATGATAGGAAAGACGTTGCCAGCATGGGTACATTATCAAAATAGTTATCGCCAAAAAAAGTCGCCAACCATGCCAACCTAGGAAAGCGGCACTCAAGGTACACTCCCCACTTTATTATCTGTGTTTATTACTACCTTTCTCTTAAAGTATTTAATCCCATTAAGTCAACTTTTGGGGATAAGAAATTACATTTAAGACAATCTATATATATATAAAAATGAATTTCTGTCTGTCTGTATGTACTCAATAGACTCAAAAACCATGCATCCAATCGCTGTGAAAATTTGGGAAATGTTTGGGTATATCCCTGGGAACATTTTTGTAAATTTTTAACGTTCGAAATCCATTTCTTCCCCCTTTTTCGAGCATTTCATGTCATTATTCCAAGCATTATTTTCCCCCGGTTAAAAGCAAACGATTAAATTTTTAATTTATCGCATCATAACTAAGGGAAAGAAGCAATATTTCTAGCAATGTGACGTCAAACCAAGTAGTTGTTTTAAACGCAGTTTTCCTCGGTTAAAAGCAGGAGATTAAAATTTTGAATTCATTACATAATAAATAGGTGAAAATGATATTTTTCTATCATGACGTCATTACTTTAAATATCTGATTTATTCATTTCTTATTTTGTATTGTTTAAACATCGTCTGCGTAGTATCAATTCGATTTGACCTGGAAATTGAGATATAAAGTGATTCACTTTCATTTCTATGTGACGCAAATTATAGCATTTTTATATGAGAACTAATTTTAAATTTAATTCTTAGTTAATTTTTCCATTACAAGGAAATGTTTATCAACAATATTCTAACAAGAAAAAGTACAAATTTCAGTGACTCTCGTGGACAATTAAAAACTTATCATTTTATATAGTTATCTTTATATTCATATGGTTGTTAATATAAATGTGTGTTTCTATTTCATACATAACCATGTGGTTTGTCATCAATTTCCTTAATTTTGAACAACATTTATTTATGCCTCCAAAATTGCACTGTTGTTCTCAAAACTCTGCTTCCTATTCTACCACGTAATATGGCAATATCTGTTAACTTTGCTAATCAATGTGCAGTAGTAATATAGTAATGTAATTTAGGGTTAAAGTTATAATTTACCATAAAAAAGTTTGAGCAAATTTAATAAAACACAAATTCGATTATAAAAACTGAATAATGTTATAATATCCTTATGATAGAAATATATAAATATGCCAATGACTCGAACTGAACTGTGACGAATTTAGAGAGTTATTCACGAAAAAAAATCTTTGTTTAAAAGTAATATATTAAGTTTACCGTAGCGAAGCCCGGGCATAGTTGCTAGTTCATTATAAAAGATTAGGAATTTACCTTTAGTTCAAATTTAATTTCTTCAGTAGAAATTTATTTAAGCTTAATGTAAATAAATCTAGAAATAACGATGCTAAAATTAGCTCAAACTCCAAGTCAACAGCTGCGTCTAAATTCTTCTAAGAAATTTAGACCACAGCTATGTGTGCACGTGCTGATCATCGTGGGAAAGTACATCAGTACACAAATAATATTGATTTGTCTTTTATAAATATTTTCATATTTTTCACCACAAAATTTATGATTTCTAACAAAGATTCTTCTATAGGACTTTATTATCCCTAACGTTCAACAATTTTGTGTGAAATCTGAACAATAATATAAATTAAACATTTTTAAAAAAGGACTTTAACAACCGAATTTAAATACGATAAAGGCTTTTGCAATGCCATTGTCCTTTTAAATTAAAAAAAAACATTTATAGGTGCTGTCTGTACTTTTGCAATACACTGTAAGTCTTTCTTCCTCCTTATAATTCATTTTTAAATCTCATAATTGAAACTCCTTACTCGTAATTGTAACGATTTTCAGTAGTTCTTTTTTTCTATGTTCGCCATTTTACGCGTAATTGGATTTCACTGATTATAGCGGACTTATCTCAAACTTTAAATCCTTCATTATGATAATTCTGCATGCTTATA
>CM063510.1:51786617-51806617 GCA_032207245.1 Pardosa pseudoannulata | reverse complement strand
CAATCACAAAGTCTTTATTTTAGTTTATATATTTAATTATACATTCCACTAATTCTTAACATCTCACATAAGGTATTTAAAACGCTTATCTTTGTTGTTGTCTTATGCCACTTGTTCAAACCAAGCACGATTGAGCCTTAAGCTACTCGTATTAAGGCAAAGGGGTGATGTTTTAACGAACACTACAAGGATGAAAGTACGACTTATGCTCAAGTGGATCCTCTTAATTTCGAAGAAGGGACCAAGCAGAAGATCCATAGGCTTAGCCTGCCACCCCCTGAGATGCTGGTTGAGAACTTGGAGGACGTTATGACCACGAACATATTTTACGTGCCCCAGTCACCTTTAACGAACATTGCACATCTTAGGCCAGCTCGGGTTCCGAACCCGCAACTCTCCAGTTACGAGTGTTACCTTTGCTGACTGAGCTACCACGGCTCAATCGCTTATCTAAAGCGATGAATTATATTAGCTATAAGTTCAGGGATATAATTCTTGAATTTTAAATTTTTAGTAGTCAATGAAAATATCTTTTCATTTTAAAACAGTGGATTTTTTCTAAAATCAATAATATTTAAGAGTTTCCACAAATCAATGAAATGACTTTGATAAAATTCGGCAGTTTGATGAAAGAAATGATTACCTATCTAAAACCCTTTTTAATCCCTAAAATCTAAAAAAAATTTCCCCTGCTTAAAACTAGTACGGTTAAATATTCTAAAATTTTAATGTTTATCTGGTGTCCTTGAAAATCAGTGAATGAACAGGGTAAAAAATATTAAAACTTTTGTCTGCCAAATGATTAGTTGTTCCATTTCTAATTTAATTCTAATTTATTTGAAAATCTGCTTTGAAATTAAATTACCATGCTTGACAATATTCCTCCGAAAGTCTGTGACAACTTGAAGTAAAGACAAGGAAGTAATTTTAAAACAAGGAAAAGTTGTCATTAACATCTAAAACAGTCATAAAATATTTGCTACGTTGCATACACGCGTAATATCATATATCACATTGTCTAGACAAGAGATTCTTAACCTGTCGTTAAGAAAATTCCAGGTGTCTCTGATGCCATCTTAAGTTATACCACTCAAGTTTTCTTTTTTACAATTTGAAGTAATTTTCATCCAATCAGATTGCAAATATATTGCCAGATGACACCTTTTTAATCTGGTATTTCCTTTCAGAAAAAAACAATTTTTTTATTTTTTTTCTGAAGGATTTTATAAACTTTTTCCAGAGTTGAAAGGGTACTTAATAACGGTCTGTGGTATAGAAAAAGAAGAGATTAAGAATTCCTTCCCCTAATAATTGCATTTCATCCTCTTCAGAATTAGACACACTTTGAGCATTAAATACGAAATCACGAAAGTACATAAAATTGTCTCGATTCAATATAGCTCAATATAACATAGCTGACTTTACTGCCAATTAAAATTACATAAAATGTAATAAAACTACTTAAAGTACTATTTATTACTTTTAACTAAAGATTATAAACAGGTTTAATGTTTTATTTACCGTATTATCTATTCCACGTAACTCTCACAACCTTAGGAAATCTTAATTTCTGTTTTTTTATTGAGATACATTTCATTATTTTATTCATTTTTATATTGAAATTACGAAAATGTTTCTAAACTTTGCTTGAGTCACAGGATTGCATAAAACAATTGTCTAGACATGGTTCGCTTGTGATTCGATTATTGGTTAGCAATGAACATTTATGTACATTTCAAATTTGACAAGTTAAATCTTCAGTACTTACTTTTAGATGTAAACTAAATTTTTATATTGCATAAACTTATTGGATTCTTTTTAGAAATTTATCTGTTAGGATAAACCATAACGGACACACCAAAGGAGCTTGTTTCACAAGACCTGTTTACAGTATACAAACGAAACTATACAAAAAAAAACTGTCAAAAGAACAACACCAATTCCCTAAAACTATTCTCGGTGTCGCTCGTTGCCAGTTTGAAAAATCAAGTATAATTATTAATATCGGATTTAACATCGGGAAATCAAAAACATGAGAGGTTTATTCAGAGAACCAGTGTTTTTGCCCAGTTTAACATTGTTTTCGTTATCCTTTTGCCTAAGCCTTAAATATGAAATCGCTATTTTCCTTAAAAATGATGTATTTGCACTTTTTATATATCCATATTATGACATAATAAGAGAGACTGCATTCGTTGTACAGTATTTTCTGCACAAAAAGCTCAAAACGTGGTCATGATTAGGAATGTTTTGGTATGTATAGTCCAGTAATTTAAATTATTCCTAAGAAGACAGGACATTGCTTGGTCGTGGACAATCATTACATATTATTGTAAAGGGTTTAAAGTGAGATGGCATTTTGTATGTAAGTCCTCCTCACTCAATGCCAAACGATGGACTGATAGGTAGAGCTCTGCTCTTCTGTACAGAAGTTCGAATCCCACTGTATTATGAATGATCGTAACCGTTCGAAATTGGTTTTAAACGGCAGATTCCGGTCTCATTAGCTATTTTGTAAGTAAAAAATGAACTACAGTGCTCTTAAATAAACCCTATTAAAGCACACTTTTTCACAGTAAATGAATTTGGATTGATCTGAATTAAAATGAATTGATCAAAATGATTTGGATTGATATCAATCAGTAATTAAGATTCAGCATAGAATTTCAGCACTCAAGTACTCACGACTCATTTCCTTCGATATCGAATCTCGTTCAATGTACCTACACATTCACGAAAATTCATACACGAAAAGAGTTCGATTATGACGCTACAATTAAACTTATCATGCTTCATCAACATCACATATAAGACCCATTCATTTCAATAAAGGGCGCTCCCTATCAACTCAGCATCAGATTCAGTTAAGAGTTAATGTTTCCCCATTCATTACAGAGTTTGCAATAATTGCGTATATCAAATTAGCTTCATCAAACAAAATTATTATTGTGAAGATTTATTATTTCATTAGCAAATAAGCCGTACAATAGCCGATTGGGCAAGGTGCTGTTCTTCGGTACCGGAGTTCGTAAGTTCCAATCCCCAGTTGGCAAGGAGCTCTTAGTCGTTCGGAATTGTCTTTAATTAGTAAACCCTTGTCTCATTATCCCTCGTGTCACAAAACAGTAGACTATATCGCTGTAAATTAACTCAATCAAAACAAAAGCACTAAGAAAAAATTGCACTTGGCAAATTGTGTACCGTTCTTCTGTTGTAGTAGACTTTCTGCAATACGTATTGTATTTTAGCATTTCAGATCAAACGAAATTCATCTGTATAGTAATCAATTCTTTAATCATTCGAAAAAATATATTCAATTTATTCACTTTGTTCTGAAGAACAGGATACCAACGAGGAAAAATATCAAAACCCTGCCATTTTCGTATTATTTCAAGAAAATGGAACCTACACTTTTATATGATTGGAGTAGCTTTCTATGAAATATTATTGCGTTAATCGCAACTGCCTTTATGCTGGAAGTTCAAAGGCAACTATGGAATATACGAATAAAGAGGGAATTTGGTTAGTATTCTATTGACTTCATTTTGACTCAGTTGGTAAGAAGGCAAGAAGATCACAAATCAAATCCGCCTTTATTCATATTCATTAGTGGAAACCCCAAATCCTTTGTAGTTTCACAAACTACAAAAGATTTGGGGAAATTTCTATGTTCAAAATCAAATTGTGTTTTATTAAGTTAAGGATTAAGTTTTTTATTTAAATATAAAAATGACATGTTATTCTGTTTATTTTGCTTTAATTTAAGTTTTTGTATAAAATAGTATTAAAGTACATTACGTTAAAATATTTTTTTTATTTCTAATGGCAAGGTAGCTTACAATTATAAAAATAACAATTGTGGAACAACTGTACAAGTAACAAAAGTAACATTGTTCGAAGTCATTGCCTCAGGCGTTCTCTGGCTCTCCAATACAGGGTAGTCTCGGAGTCGGAAGAACCGCGAAGTGCCCCGCATCGACGAAGATAACCTCTATTTAAAGGTTCTCCAAGGTCACATAAAGAACAAAGAGGGGAGTCAAAATGCCAATTCTATGGAGATGTTCACTTAGGCAGTCATGTCCTGTCACTAACCGGAACAACGCCACTGCCTCACGACGAGGACGATCGGGAATGTTGGCGAGGTCTTCGGCACTCCAGGTCTTCAGTTTAACACGATCTTGCATTTGGGATTCGAATTTCATATTCAAAGCTTATTTCCAAAAGAGCTTTTTTGAGTGAAAAGACAATCTAGAAGCATTTGTTATCTGTGCCTTTGTTGCACATTTACGTGAGAGAAGATCATCCTGATCATTCCCATGAATGCCGCAATGGCTGGGGATCCATTGTAACTTGATATATTTGTCTTTTCTACTAATACAACGCATCAATTCTCGGTCTTGTAGGACCTCAGCAGAGATAGGAGCTTCAACGGAGCCAATAGCCCGTATGGCTGCCTGCGAGTCCGATTGTAGGACAACCTTTTGGAATTTTTGAAGACAGTCCAGAAGTTTCTCCAATGCGATACGGATGTCCTCTACCTTTCTCCATCAAAGGCCGTTCTATTTTTTCCCGCAGACGCAGAAAAGAAGAAGAGTTTAGAAAAGATTCCGGAGCCTGCAGATGCACAGTTTTCAGAGTATGACCTATCAGTATATACATGCAGCAAGTCTTCTTTTGGATATTCAGTATAGATGGTCTCTAAAGCAGAACACCGAAAAACTTGTGAAGCAGTGTCTTTCTTGCATATTTTATTCAGCAGATTGAGATTAAATTCAACTTCGTAAATCTCTAACGGATTTATGTGCTTCATAATTTTCTGTGGATTTTCTTGGAGCTGATCGTCTTGCAAAATAGCGAACACTTTTTGAATAAATCCACACTGCGTCTTTAGATTTCTAGTATGAATTTGATAGTTAGCCCAGAAGGGATTTCCAAGACGAATTAGTTTTTCATAGAGTAAGATAGACTTTTCCTCTATAATAGTCTTAATAGGCCTCTTTTTAGTTAACAATAGCATGGAATCAATTGGTGTGGATTTGACAACGCCAGTAACAAGTCTCATAGCCTGATTTTGTAAAATATCCAATTTATCTAACGTTAAAATATCAAATAGAGTAAATATCTAATTCTATAAATTATTCAATAATCATGTATCTCATTTCTAATCTTTTTATAATTGTTATTTGAAAAATAAAGCAGAAGGGAAATTTCCCCATTTTTATGTATTTTTCAAAATTGTATGCCATAGCTAAAAATCTGAGTCCTTCCTATGGTGCATCTTAAGATACTCTGCTTGCTATTTTCACTTTCTTTTCCTCAAAGTAGTAAAATTTACCCTAAAATGTATTTAATAACAAATACTATAAAGAATGGTTTTAAAGAAAAGGTATTTTGAATAAGCTTTGAAAAAGATGATCCTCTTGACTTATATTTTTCCATTTTCGATTCCTCATAGAAATAAATTGAACTGTAAAACTCGGATAGCATCTTTTACTGACAGGAACAAATCTCTTAAAATACGTAGTATACTTAACTTACTTTTTATTTGAAGAAAGTTATTTAGAAGGGATATTACTACACTGTCTACCAATAAGTATTTGGACACCTGTGATAGAAAAGAAAAACTAACTTTATTCAAGTACTTCAGATCGCTAGATGTGATGTCCCTTAAGAATCGACCACATTTGTGATACCCGATAATTATACCTTTCTCGAACTCCGAGCGCTCCGAACTGCGCGGTATCTCGCATGCAACAAACGACGATGCTGTTTCCTACACAATGTATACCGGAGGAGGCCGTAACGTACCTCAGGACCGCAGATATCGGCATTTGCATAGGTGTCCAAATACTTATTGGTAGACATTGTAGAAGGTGAAAAATTCGTATTTCTTAAGGTGTATACTTTTTTATTGTAATACTGTTTATTGCTTACTGATCTTACTGACCTTATTGCTTCCTGACTTAAACCTGACCAAGAGAATAAATCTACTGTTCCTTAAAAGATCAATATTATATCACTTCGTGATGAATCTTGTCCTACCTCAAATCAGTTGACTGGGTTATTTCCTTGTTTGCCTTTATAATCCCTTTCCTCTATTGAATTTGGATCCCCCTCTTCTTAAACCTGGAATAACGTCAAACATTCTATAGTAGTCCATAATTTGGGCTCTAACCATATGCATAAAGTCAGTACAATGTTAACAGCCATTAAAAAATCATTAATTCGTGTTTTTCTGCATATACACAACTCAATACTACTCACCGACACAAAATCCCATTTTCTTCTTTCTCGAAATTAGAAACAGTGCTAGTGCTCAGTGCATTTTGAGATAAACAACCTAAATAACCATAAGAAATAAAAACAACTAAAATAGTAAATCTCTTTTTAGATATGCTTTTTTTACAGCAAATGAATGTGATGGGTAAATCATTATTTCTGCACAAAGGTTCCTGGTTTATTCCATATCACATTAGATAGACTACACTACTTTATAAGTTAGCACGGCTGTAAGGTTTTTCTTTGTAAACCAAAAAAAAAATTGAATGAATGCGTGCGTTTTTAAGTAACATCGTGCTCTCGGATTTTTGCATTTACAAAATGCTATCACAACGAGAGAAGTTTAGAGTGATTTTAATTTTCAGTGCCCTGTTTTTTTGAAAGCTAAAACTAACACGAACCCGGCACCCTAATTTACTTTAGAAACTCATATGAATGGCGTAAAACATGGCTTAAATAAAATGCAGAATTTCATTTTATGCAACGGTTCTGGGTTAAAGTTAATTACGAAAATGCATAGTTTCGCAGTCAAAGTAGAGTTCCCGTTACTTCAAAAGTAAACATCGAAATGACATTTTAGACATCTAAAAACTTTCCTTTTTAGGTTCTAGAAGGGAAATCATAATCCCAGATGAATTTTTTCTTTAACTTAGCTGTTCCTAAGTAATTATTTCGATGAGCATTTTTACGAAGATATATCGTATATTTTAGTCTCTTGATATTGTATTTTGACGTATAAAAGATAAATCCTGCAAAATGTTTAATGCGATGATATTATATTAAAACATAAATCTCTTTATACAATGTATTCTTAGAGTAGAAGAGTAGTTCTTTCTTCAATATTATTTATTCATAGAGACGTCAAAATTTATATAACGCGTATATATATATATATATATTATTTTACATCAGTATTGTTAAGTGTATATATAATATATATATATATATATATATATATATATATATATAATATATATATATATATATATATATATATATATATATGTGTGTGTGTGTGTGTGTGTGATAATGGGGAGCGATATTTAAAATATTTCTGTTTTGGTTCAAAATTATATATGTCAATTCTTATAAAATGGAGGCGTTTTTCTGGTTTTGGGATTTGCACACGGCAAATCTCAATTGCATTCTCAATTGCATTCAAGTGTGAAATATTATAGCAACATAAAGTATAATGCCTCTCAAATTATCTCGAGAGAGCACAGTTTGGCTAGTTTATAGCGCTCGAGTTAACTTGAGAGTGCACTTTAAAAGGTTAAATAAAAAACGTACCTTTAAAATGGTTTTGAAAAACTGATTTTTAGAATTTTATGTCACTTGATAGGGAATTTTAATCTGAATAAAATGCTGTAAAAAGTTAGTTTAATTAATTACACACCAAATAAGAAAATACAATGTAAACTTACTTTCTCAAAATCCTGTTTAAATCCCTAACTAAATGTTGAAGATCTCACAATTGCGCAAAATAATTTTTGGCTTAATTCCCAAAGTTACTAAAATCGAACAAGAATATTGTATACTTATAAGAAAAATGTAATATAATTGGTTTAAAGCAAAAATTTGAAATTGAGAAAAGCTTACAAAATTAACCGCTTCACTTACAAAGTTTTTTGAAAAAAATTGCAAAAAATCATCACATTTTTTTTTATTTTATTATTAAATACAATGAAATAAAACGGAACAAAATGTGTAGGCTTTTAGTTTAATTTTTAATTTTTTTTTTTCATGTGTAACAGCATTTAGTTTTAATGTTGGTTTACTATCCCGAGTTATATCAGGCAAATGGAAAAGTTAAATATTAGTCATTGTATGATAGTTTTTGAAACAAGGGACAACACAAAGTGATACCTGACATTCTGAACACTGGTATCTGGTCTCTTTTCTTATTGGCTTACCTTTGAAATCTGTTTTACGGGAGCACAGAGTACACTGTCTCATTGGATTTGATTTTTTTTCCAGTAGCAGGAATAACATCTGGAAAATGCTTTGAGGTTAACCTGAGTGGTAAAGGACTAATACTAGGTCTTCCTGGTGTGGCAGAAAACTCGTCACGATGATTTTCTGAAATTAGTTTTCTAATTAGTGAAAAACGCTTGATCAGTTCCGTTAAAAGTACCGAGAAACCAACAAATCTTGGCAAACTACCTATCAAAGCTGAATCTTCCTTTTATTTTATTACTAAATACAATGAAATAAAAAGAAACAAAATGTGTAGGTTTTCAGTTGATTTTCTAATTTTTTTACATGTGCAACAGCATTTAGTTTTAATGTTGGTTTACTATCCCAAGTTATATCGGGCAAATGGAAAAGTTAAATATTAGTCATTGTATGATAGTTTTCGAAACAAGGGACAACACAAAGTTTGACATTCTGAACACTGTATCTGGTCTCTATTTTCTTATGTTGACATATTTTTGTTTTTGCACAAAAAATAATGCTCAAGGATTGGATGTTTAAATTTTTTCTTTTAAATACATGACAAAATAATATCTGGAATAATTATTTAACTTGAAAGTGGAATTCATAATACTAGTTCCTCTCATGTGGAGAAACTCATCATGTGATAACTGACGATGATTTTTCTTATTGCTACTTACTGAGAGCACAGAAAGTCATATTGGAGTAGTTCAAATAAAATGAAACCAACGATGGATACTAATACTAACTGTGTCAAAATCGTCACGATGATTTCTGAATATTTCTAATTGTTTTTTATCACCGTCAAAAAACGAGAAACCAACAAATCTGGCAAACTACCTATCAAAGCTGTATTTCCTTTATTCCTTAGGTCGATAAAAATCATGATAAAACATGCATAATATACTGATTCCACGAGTTTTCGAGTAATAATTAAGCAATATCCCGAGATAACTTGGGATAATCAGGCAAGCGGTTAAAATTTAAAATATAAGTTGTTTTTCCTTGAACATCGTTTTCGTAGTTTGTCCGTGTGATTACTACAAAATTATTTTACATGTATTTTTAAAACTTTTGTGCATTCTAAGCTATAAAAAATAAGAAAGACGAGAATTAATAAATGTTGCTGAATAAAACTGAAAATTTTGCTTAAACTGTTTGAGGAAAATTAGTTATGTTTTATTTTATATAATTTACCCTGGACCGACTTTTAATGAAATGAGTTATGTAATTCAGTCAGGATTCGAGAAATCCAAGATTCTTCTTTAAATCAAGTAGATGTTCTTGTTTAGATTGTTAGCTATAACAATGCAATTTAATTTAAAGTTCATCTTTGTCTGAAATATGCTCAAAGTTATGCAATTTTATTGGAATACTGAACGAAAAGAACCCAATAGAATTGCTGTTTTAAAAATGTGATTGCATCTTAACTGTATGTAGTATTTTATTAAAATACATAGCTATTCATTTAAACACATAAAAGTTTTACCTACGTGCATTAATGGTCTCGGATTCAAGCATTTATGTTTTGCTTTAAAATTAAATAGCAAACTTCATTTAAATATTTTGTAATTACCATTTGTCAGAGGTATATCATCCTCTTTAATATAAATATCTACATAAATTACGAATCTTGATTGGATAAATCCGAAATATTCTGAGTAGTAATAGTTTTCAATTTTTTATTCGCATCAGAAAGAAATTCACAACTACATTAGACGACAATACATTGATCCATTTTCTACTCAAACCAGCCGTGTTTATTTTTATGTACGTCGGCTTTTATGTACGTCGGAAAATCTGTTCACTGTCTACTTCTAGAAAATATTCCATTCTCCATGACTAGACACATTAGATGCCGCCCTTGAAAGAATTATATAACATAAAGTACGAGTCAAATATTTAGAAAATTCTTTCGAAATGCATATAATGTTTTTGTAAAGCATCTTCTAATATTTATTTCAAATATGGATTTTTAACTGTGATGGAAATGTATGAAAATAGGACTTGTAATATTTCACATTGCATCTCACATATTAGAAGAAATATCTGAATTTTTTCTAATAGTGAGATGCAGTGTGAAATCTTACTGAAGAAGAAATGTTACTTAACCCTTTAAAGGTCACCAGAATAAATTCATGGGAATTTAATGTAATTTGTTTATAAATGTTATCTATAAGCCTTGTATATATAAAATATATAAATTTTCTTTACATTCCTTAGAAGAGTTTGCCTTAGAGGATACCAGATTAGGGTTTGAGAACTGGTTAAGTTGAATAACCCCTACCCTTGTACATCTTGAACATTATGTCTTTTTAAAAGTTTAACTATACTGGAAGAACAATAAATGATACTCCTTAAACAGGCATAATAAATAAACGTCTTAACAACTTAAAAGTGCTGTTTGTATAGATACTTTTATTTGAGGGCATAAGTAAAATAAATTGAATCTGACTTCTCAAGTACACAAAGTTTAAATACATATATTTCAATAGAAAAAGATATAAATAAGTTAAACGTAGAACTATCATCTGTTATATATTTAAAATATCAAAAATATAATATGTATAAAATGTATAAAATATGTAAAATATATAAATTATATAAAGTATTTTTAATATATAAAATGTATAATATGTATATATAAATATATATATATATACATATATACATATATATATACATTTACACACACACACACACACACACACACATATATATATATATATATATATATATATATATATATATATATATATAATCGAAAACTCATCCATATTTCCAAAAAGTTTTTTTAACTGCAAAAGCTCTTGATTCTACATCATTGGCTTCCATATATCACAGATGTATGAGACTGAAGCCGTAATTAATTATAAAAAGATAAAGTAAAGTACTCCAAAAAGTTAAGTTTAAAAAAAAGATGTTTAATAGGTGGTTCTGCTACGAAACCACTGTCCGTTAAAGGGTTAAAAGAACTTGTTTCTGTAACACATACATATAGGTTTTTAAATATATGTTTCTGTTGTTGTTTCTATTGCCAGAAGTGCAATGGCGTAACTAGATATTATTTTCAGAGGAGGACCAAATGGTAATACATGTGTTTTTGTGAATAATACTTCAATAAAAAACAAGGTTTTTTTTTATTTATGTATACCCCTACTGAAAACCATAACACAATGGGGTTTTAAAATAACAAAATGATTAAAAAATGATATAATGAACAAATTTAAATTTTAGAATGAGTAATAAAGTACCTGCACGCTGAATTTAATAGTAAAATTAACATAAAAACTGTTTTTATATTTTTTTGTTTAAATTTCTCTCATTTAGCTATACAACAAAATCTTGTCTAACGTAATAAGTTGAAGATATTTTAAAGGATTTCTATCCTTTCTGGGGGTTAGTCTGGAAGTTGTGAGTCGGTTCACACGTTAGTTCTGCAGTCCTTTTCACTTCAGCTTGATCGTTTGCTGGCATACTGTCCGCAAGCTGACGTCCAAATGACGTCAGAACGAACGTACGAACAGACTCCCAACGTCCAGAGCAAGCCTCAGATTCTATCTTCTAAAATATCTTCAACTTATTACGTTAGACTATATTTTGTTGTATAGCTAAATGAGAGAGAAATTTACTCTTTTATTATCATAATTTATTTGTTTAAATTTCTCTCATTTAGCTATACAACAAAATCTAGTCTAACGTAATAAGTTGAAGATATTTTAAAAGATAGAATCTGGAGGTTACTCTGGATGTTGTGAGTCGGTTCGCGCGTTCGTTCTGACGTCCCTTTCACGTCAGCTGGATCGTTTGCTGGCATAATGTCCGCAAGCGGACGTCAAAGTGAAGTCAGAACGAACATACGAACAGACTCCCAACGTCCAGAGCAAACCTCAGATTCTATCTTCTAAAATATCTTCAACTTATTACGTTAGACTAGATTTTGTTGTATAGCTAAATGAGAGAAAAATTTAATTACATAAGTGCAATGATGGTCAAATTACGACCCTCGAGCCAACTCAGACCCACCTGAAGGTTGTATCTGGTTTGACTATATTAAAACATTAATAGCATTGTTAATCAGTTTACATTTCGGTATAGTTATAAACATATCGACGATTTCATTCCATAAAGGAAATTGCAGAGATGTGTAAAGAATTTTCACAATAGCTAGGAGAATCTAGTGTACATAAATTAAAGCACTCATTTTAAGCTTCACACTTTGATTAATCCTGAATTCAGACGCAGATTTCAAGGTGCTATTTACAAAGAATTAGATATTTTCACCATGCCTTTCAACGTAATTTGTAAAGTGCAATTAATATTAATCTAGTTGTAATCTAACAATCAACTTAAGCAGTTATTTCTCAATGATCAAAAAATAGAAATTCAAAATTTCCAAGTAATTTTGCTAACTTGATATCTCTTACCCAATAAATTAGAGCTTTGTTTGTTTTGTCTTATATATGTGTACAAGTTTTTTATACTGTGAGCTTTAGGAAAAATTCAATTAAACCGACAGTTGAGAAATTAACATTATTTCTCAGACTTACATCGCAGTTGAAGAATAAGGAACTACTAGGAACTTCGTCAAATTAATATTTTAAGATGTTTTTAAGGCTTTAAAAGAAATTATATTTCGGGCCACTTCCCAAAACGCTTTCCTAACAATGATTTAGTGTAATTCATTTGTGATACTTGCAAACCGGTGTGACATTCAAGTGACAGTCACAGGTGGTCTAAGTTGGCAGGAATGTGTGACTACCAGTTGCAATATTTTATTCTGTTTTAGAGTCCTTAAAACATACTAGGATTCCATTTTAATTTAAATACTTAAGTATTAATCATCAGTGAATTATACTTAAAGAAGACTATTATGCAATTTTTATTCTCTACTATATTTGTCTTAATTACAATAAAATCTACAACCAAGCCCTGCTTCACACTTTTGATTCTTAAATTAGAGAGAACATATATACACCTTTATCTTTAGAAAAAATAGTATTGTACATTATAAAATACTAAATCTATTCTGTCGTGCCACCATCTGTCGTTTTTTAAAAGTCGTTTAATCTAAAGGGGATACCACATGTCTGGGAGGAGAAGGTTTTAGTACTAAAAGTATTCTTTGACAATATTAATTACGAGCGGTGATCAGAACAAAAGGTTACAAGTCGAATAAAGGAATATTTAGTAACCATAAAAAGAAAATACAAAAGGAATTAAGAGGCATGTGTGCCTATCACGTTTCAACGCAATCACCAAGTCTATTTAGGCATTTATCAGAACACAGAAGCAACTTGTTTAACCCTTCTTGGTGGAAATCAGGTCCCTGTCCATTGAACTAGTCTCAGCTGATGGCACAGCACTGTCTGAAGAGAATGGATTGCTGGATAAGTGCTCCCTCAACTTCGGAAACAGGAATTAGTCACTAGGTGCAAAATGTGGGCTGTATGCGGGGGGGGGGGACTCCAGATTTCCCACCTGAACCAACACCTCCTCCAACACCTCTTTCAGGAGATATTGCCTCAACCGTCACAATTCCTGGGTTGCAACACTTGGCTCAATTGAGATGGACCTGATTTCCACCAAGACAGGTTAAACAAGTTGCTTCTGCGTTCTGATAAATGCCTAAATAGACTTGGTGCTTATATCGAAAAGTGATAGGCACGTATGCCTCTTAAATCCCTTTAGTCTTTTCTGTCTATTGTTAATAAATATTTCTTTATTCGACTTGTAGCATTTTTTTCTGATCACCCCTCGTATGTTCAAAAGTTGATGAGTTTACGACAAATCACGGGAACTTGTACAAAAAACAGATGTACAGATATACACTCCCTTTTTATACGTGATGAATACTAAAACATTTTTAATGATCATTTTTAGAAAACAAATATGCTTTGCACTATCCTATTATGGTAACCATATTTATTAAAAATCACAAATCCGTCTTTCAGTAGTAGTTTTTTATTCCAGTATTAAACTCATTGAGCCTTCCTCGATATACCTCATTAGCAACAAAACGAGACTTTACAAAACTTGAAGGGCAAGTTTATGGTTCTCCCATGTTTAAGTTTTATCTAATAAAAAGTCAAAATAAAATTTCGCGATTCTTAAACCAATGTACCCTCAGGCATCATTAATACGAACTTTAATTACGTCCCTCAGATTCATGTGCAGCATAAAAGGAAACTACCAAAATAACTAATTGCACTAGTACTATAATTTGTGAATTATATTTTTAAAACAGTTGAGTTTATTTTTCTCTTGTTTGAATATAGTAAGAGTTAGTTTACAAATAATTATTATTATGTATAGTTGTGATTAGCTTTTTGACTATATTTGTAAAGACCATATTTGTATCGAAAGCAGTAAATAAAGTTTGTAACTTTTTAAAATATCAAAGGGAATTACTAAATTCTTTTTTAAAATTTAAACAACAATATGTCTTATTTACTCAGTAAATATCCCGTAATTGTTTCATTTCAGCAAATGATCTCTAATTTTTAAATATATAGTGGGCGTCTTATTTGCTTGCGTAACAATTTTACTGCTATAAAAAAATGTATTGCTACAGAATATAATACTTGTTTTGTATTGAGTAAAGTAAACAAAAATTGGAAAAAATGGAATATAAAGTAAAAAATCATTTATTTTATTCCCAATATTTTTTTAGTTATTGTTTTATATATTATTCCCAATAGAAGTCATTATTGTTGCAGTTTGTAGTGATATTATCTATAGCTAGTCGGTATATAAACTGACTTTGGCCGAGAACTATGTCACTTGATTAATCCTTAATTTGGCTAAGTCCGCTACAACGAACAATCAAATAAATAAAATCTTTATAATACATATATATATTTTTATCGATAATATATAATATATTATATATATTATATATAATTATTATTAATTATTATTATTATTTAAATTATTATTATTGTTATTATTTATTTAAATATTTTTAATCGATATTTGAAAAAAAACATCTTGACAAATTAAGGGTTAAGGCTCCTATAGACGTACTTACAGGAGTTGTCGTACGGCGGCAAATGGTTGGTGCTGATCTTCGGTACCAGAGTTCGTGGTTTCGAATCCCACTATGATATGGTTGTTCGTAGATGTTCGAAATTGGCTTTCAGCATTAGTCCCCGATCTCATTCGCCGTCGTGTTGCAAAAGATTAGATTGTAGAGCTCCAAAACAAAACAAACCAAACTTACAGGAGCTGTAATGTGACAAACTCCCCTGTTTGACAACTTTCTACAGAGGTTAATGTTTTTACATCGTCAGGTGCCATATCACCCATTACCTTTACCCGAATGTTCTTGTCTACTACATAGATTCTGGAAAAATTTAGACAAATAAAAACTAGTTTTTACATCAGTCGATGCGGAAACACGGAAGGTTGATTAAAAAAATCAATTTAGATTTAAAATTAACTTTTTATTTATCCTTTCAAAAATGATATTATATATATATATATATATATATATATATATATATATATATATATATGTGTGTGTGTGTGTGTGTGTGTGTGTGTGTGTACATTTATATATTATACGTATATTTGTATTTATATACATATTTGTTTATTTATCTATTTATATATTTGCTTATATAATATAAATGGTTAAATAATTTTCGATCTATTAAAATATAGCTGAATAACTAAATTTATGCGAACAACGCCCGCTCCTGGTACAATTCCGCTGCGAAATGACCCGCACTACACAATGTGTCAATGAAACACAATACTATTTGTTGGCATTCTGCTAGTTAGCCATTTCTCAATATCGCAGTAATTTATACATTATGCTTCATCTTTTTCTGAGAATTTATAAACTTGACAAAACTGTTCCACCAGAGCACTGAACTGAAACTTTGAAAAAAAAAGTGTTAAAGGATTTAAAATTCTTGATAGCGTTCATTAATAATTATTTTTGCAAATACTTTATAACTAAGTTTCAGTGAAATGTAGATATCTATATTCTAGATTGCTAAAAACATCCATTCCATTTTTTTTTCATTTGAATAAAATAGACTGAATACTTATAATCTGATACTCAATCCATCCCCTATATAATAATAGCTTAAGTTATCTGTCCTCGAATTTATGAAGCGGTTGGACCTAGAATGGATAGAGGCATGCATATTGGATTCTTGATGAGTTAAGGTTAGCAAACTTCAAAGTTAGTTCGACAACATTCGAAATCCAGCCCCTTACCCCTTATCGATCGTTTAATGCCATGATTTCAAGCCCTATTTTCCTCGGTTATGAGCAGGCGATTAAATTCACCACTTTATCACATTAGATGAAAACAACATTTTTTCAAGCATTATAACGCCATTCCTTTAACCATCTCCTTTAATCCTTTCTAATTTTAAATTATTTAAATATCGTCTGCATTATTTTCATTCGTTTTATCACTGAACTTAGATATTACGTAAATAAGTTTCTTTCATATTTGGCTTAAATAATAGATTAGGTACATATATGATAATTTTAAATTTAATCATCGATTATTCTTTGTTGCAATGATAATTTTATCACCGGTATTAACAACAAATTTTTTTCATAAAAATTCAGGAGTCTATTTCACAGACTAATAAATATCTAGGTTTTAAGTTATATATTTTTGAAAATTAAGAAGTTTGTTCGTTTGTGTATTTGTTTTTTATACAAAACCACACTGTTTGCAATCGATTCGCTCAATTTTGGACATCATTCATATAAACAACCAACTAATCACTGTCAATATTAAAACCTCTGCTGTTCATCCTATCACGTAATATGGCAAGATAAATTAAAGTTGGCAAATAACATGCGGTCAATAAAGATAAACAAATTATTGAGAGTGTACCAGATAATTCTCATCCAAAAAAAAATTTTTTTTACTTGCATCATAGAGTACTTTACAATTCTAGGGAATTAAAAAGTTTACTGATCCCGTCATATGACAGGCTATATACTAGTGATATAAATACTAAAAAAGAATTAGATTAGATTATCTCTACCAAAACTAGTATAATAGTAATTTATCGAAAACCAAATCACAGTATCTTCTTTATATTCAGAGAACAGCTATTGAAAGTGATCATTTTAGAATCTGTCTTTGGAATATATAGAATTTCAAAGAACACGTTTCAGTTTACAGTGTGGTGCACTCTTTTTTCTCGTTATAAGTTTAAGCACGTACTCTGTTATTGAAATTCTTCGAAATCTTATTTATTATTCACTTTGGCTTATGTTCAGTGTCCCTTTAATTATATTACCAATTCCTTTGCGAGTTATAATGCAATCAATATTCACATGAAATTTTCTACCAGCGTCCAGAATGCAGGATGAATATTTTAAACTTCTGGAACCGAATTCTTGTTTCAATCTTCTTTTTTAAAAGTTTCATGCAAGCAACAGATGCATTAGAACGTAAATGGAAATTCCATTCACACTGGAATAAAATGATTTTGAAACTAACTGAAGATGTGTTTGTTTGATAATACAATTTTTACTTTCAAAATATGAATCAAAATTGTTTACTTAACCAATCTTGAATTGATATGTTATTTTATGATTGTATATAACAAACTAAGTTGTCTATTGTTCTCATGACTGCTATTAGTTAATTTTTATAAGGTTGTCGTGTAGCTCTCGTTTATATTTAGATATTAACCTGTGATCAAAAGTATTGTAGTATTTATTTTGGTTAGTCACAAAGACTAAGTATTATTTGGTTGCGTTGTGTAAAATATTTAAGTGCTAAATTCAACCACAGGTTCTGAGAGGCTACAGACTTAAAAATAAGAAGATAAACTAATAAGCTAAATTAAAAGCCACTGAAATCAGCTTAAAATAAAAAAAGTAAATTTATTATAATGATATATATATATACATCAATATACACACAACCTGATTCTATCTTTATAAAATTTACTTTATCAACACTTTCAAATTCGGTGCCACACTAATTTAGGTCTGACAATAATTTTCCATCAATTAGGTATATAATATATAATATATATCTATATATATATATATATTATATATATATAAATATTATATATAATATATATATATTTAAGTATATGTATATGTATATGTATATATATATATCTATATATATATATATGTATATTATATATGTATATATATATATATATAATATATATATATATTATATATATATATATATATATATGTATATATATATATATGTTATATTTATGTATAATAATTATATAGTGTAAATATATATATATATATGTAAGAATATATAGTTTATATATATATATATAGTGTATATATATATATATATGCCAGTGGCGTTGGGTAGCGCTTTGCGCTCCCACGACACAGGTCCGAGGTTCGATCCGGGGCTGGGCAGGTATGACTAGCCTTTCATCCCTTCAGTGGGTAGAGAAATTGAGGACCAAGCATGCTTGGAAATGGTTCCGCGTAAGATTGACCACCTAACCGGAACTTTGCACCCCAGGGCCATTGGTCACGCAAACGGAGATTGGCACCGTAAGCCTTGGCCCCCTAGGGGCTGTTGTGCTTTTTAAATAAATAATAAATAAAATATATATATATATAATATAATCAATATTATATATATTAAATAAATAATATATAAATATATATATAATATATATCGTGTATATGTGTATATAGAACCTATATCTCATAATTTCAAATGTATAATAAGGTGTACCTTTTGTGAGTTACTATGGTGTATATACATCTGTTGATATACTAATAACCAGTTATTTATACTCCACAAAATCATATACTTCTTATAGATATTCTATATATTCTTCTTTCTTATATAATCTCTGGTTATTAAATAATACTATTATTAACATATTTTTATACGTTCTTCTCAAATATTATGCTTTATATATATTTAATATATATTATTTTTCTATTATATCTCTATTCTTTATCTCTTTATATATATTTATCTATTTTACTATTTTTTAATATAATTATTTCTATAAATTATTTAATGTATAAGTATTTAAAAATCATTAAATATATATCTAGTTTATTAACTATGAATCATTCTTATAATATACTTATATATTTTCTTTATATATATATTTAATATATATATCTATTTATGATTGTACATGTATTCTCTAATTCTATATGCATCCAGCAATGTCTAGCGATATATAAATCTATTGTAATTTATCTGGTATTTAATCTCGCCCCACTTTTCGATTTTTGCAATTTTAGTATCTAATTTTGGTTCTCAATCTCTTTTACACCCATCTTCATCATTCTTTTTTTACAATCTATTATCGCTCTTCTACTATTCCTTGCTCTATTAGTTAAAAAATAAAAAAACTTTTATTATTCTAATTATATTATATATCTTAATACTTATCTTCTATCTTCATACTTACTGTTTTTATTATTTTTATCTCAACTTTTTCTTGATGAATTTTACCTCTTACCACTTACTAATCTTTTCTCCGTCGGTCTGTTCAGGGACTTCCTTCTGAGTATTTAAGGTGCGGCCGTAATATTTGACGAAGGAACCCTGCTGGTAGCCGCGATGTTCCAAACGTTTCCGGAGTCTCTGTCGAACTCAAGGCTATTCTCCTTGGACTCCCGAAGTCTCACAGTCACAATCGTCTCCTCCGACATCTGACCTCTCTGCTCTCCTTGATTCGACGCCACTCTCGAACACCCCTCACTTTCTAGACTTTTTCTTCTTTATATTAATTTCATCTTTATCCCCTCTTCCTTCTTTTGGTCCAATCGGGAGAGTTTTAAAA
>CM063510.1:51730524-51779017 GCA_032207245.1 Pardosa pseudoannulata | reverse complement strand
GATTGTCGATAAGGAAGCCAGAAAGCGAAATGATTTAACACTGAAACAAAATATCGAAATTTTAAATCGTTATGACAGGTTGATTATGATTACGAACAATTTATCAATGAGCTTCTTAGAAAAAATTGTAGACAGTGAACAATTGATCAATTTTTTTAATTATGTATACAAATCTTATTATTCAAAGGATAATATACAGTACATAAATATAAGGTGTGTTTCTTTTTCATTTTGTTTTGAAATTTAGTAAGTGTGAATTAAAGGGGGGGGATTTGGCTAATTTTGAATATCGTTTATTGATATCAAAATCACGATGTCCCAAAATGATTCCATTAAGCGTAGTCCACTGTATGTTCTTAACTTATTTATATATAAAACGGATTTTGTACTCAAACGATATATTTTAATGATAATAAAAGCAAATACAAATCCCTTCATTAAGCTAAAAATAGTTATCGTAGTTTTACTTTTACCATATAATACTTTAACATGAAACGAGAAATTCTTATATTCCTAAAAATCCATCTTTATAATAAACTTCCTTTCCCGAGGCTGCTTCGAGAGTTCCGATATATTCCTTTTTCTATTCTATTTAGCGAGTTTTATATTTTCTGTCATATGTTTTAATAATTATTTCGCTTTGTTCTCCACTCGATTGTTAAAAAAATTAAAATAGTTAAGCTAAAGAGCACTAATCACGCATTTCATGTGAAAAGAATCAAATGCTCTATAGTTATGTATGAAACAAGGATTAATTCCACAAGGCACAGAAAGATGCACACTCCAGAATTCATTTCTTTCGTTAGAACCAAAAGTGGTTCGTCTAATAAATACCCTGCAGAAATGATTTCATTCACCTGTCATATCTCACTCAAGTCTTCTAATCATAAAAATCTAATACTTGTTTTGCTACATTAGACGAAACCTCATAATAAGGACAAATTTCCTTCGTATGTTCCCATCAATTCTGTCATCAAATAAACTAAAGCTTGATTTTTTTGTTTATATTCATTTATGTAATAGTTAAAGCTGTATTAACGTAAGTTAATGCATTAATTTCTTTAGGATAGAAGTATTGCCCTAAAATGTTTTCCTTTACTTTTTTATTGAATAGGAGGGAATTCCGTTAATAATCTGGTCTTTTTCAACCCTTGCAATTTAAACGAAAGTAGAATCATAATGAAACAGGAATGATTTTTAATCATTATATAAAAGTTAATTTCTCCTGTGTTTTGCTTATTTTAATAAATTTCTTAGTTACACAGCTTTATTGAAATTTTAAACATTTTCGGCTTCTGGGGCATGTTATTACTCTGGCAACTTCTGCCCTAGTTATAGTATTTGCAAAGAGCATATTAAAGAGTAGATTATATGTTTGACATATTAAAAAAATTGCGATTTTTACCACTGGAGCAAATTTAGAACCTATTTCAGCTTATTTTGTGGAATGGGCTTGTCCATCCCGAGTCACCTTGAATCTTCCCGCGCTGACCATGTGGGTTGCCGTTTTGCTTCTGATCTTTCACCACTTCAAGCTGCCCTCCGAAGTCCTGGTTGGGAGGGATTTTACCCTGATCCTCGGCCAAGATTCCCACACATGATCATTTTCAAATGGTGAGTTGAGATCAATCCGTGGGTGATACCTTTCATACATTTTTGAGCTATGCGCCATCTTTGGTTTTTGCAATTTACGTTATTTTCTTCAAGATGTGTGTGATAATTCTACAGGTATTTTATTTTAGACTATTTTGTGTGATTTGCATTTTCCTCTTCATAAAGTTTTGGAGCATTCATATGAAGACAGTGAGTTGTCTGCCGCCATTTTGAAAAAAGGTTATTGCGGCTTCTGGGGAAAATGTTACTACTCTGGCAACTTCGATAAATCTAGTTATAGTATTTGCAAAACTATTACATAATTAGAGCATATTTTTTATCGTATAAAACGGGTGATATAGGTGTTACCATATTGAGGTCGAGGTGTGGCTCAGGTGACTTCTACGTGATTAT
Organism: Pardosa pseudoannulata; assembly: GCA_032207245.1. Classification (NCBI taxonomy): domain Eukaryota; kingdom Metazoa; phylum Arthropoda; class Arachnida; order Araneae; family Lycosidae; genus Pardosa; species Pardosa pseudoannulata. The sequence goes on along the minus strand of CM063510.1, from coordinate 51,777,010 downwards.
GACATGAGAAGTTGCTAGAGAGGGGAATTTATGGTACCAAATTTCAGTCTCTGACAACTTTTGGCGTCTTTGTATGCGGGACTCGTACTAGTACTTTTTCTGACGATTGATACTTCAGCGCGGGGCACGTACTATGTTTTCTGACGATTGATAATGAGCGAGGGTCACATGCTAGTACGTGTTAGTGTAACAACATGGTTTGTTTGTGGATACAAAAATAACGGTATGTACAGGAAAAAGAAGCCGAATGTTCTTGTCTACTACATAGATTCTGGAAAAATTTAGACAAAAACTAGTTTTTTTCATCAGTCGATGCGGAAACACAGAATGTTGATTAAAAAAATCAATTTAGATTTAAAATTAACTTTTTATTTATCTTTTCAAAAATGATGATATATATATATATATGTATATTTATATATTATACGTATATTTGTATTTATATATATATTTGTTTATTTATCTATTTATATATTTGCTTATATATTTCAATATAAAATACGAAAAGTTGGTTAAAAAATTAAATAATTTTCGATCTATTAAGATTTAGCTGAATAACTAAATTTATGCGAACAACGCCCGCTCCTGGTACAATTCCGCTGCGAAATGTACCCGCACCACACAATGTGTCAATGAAACACAACACTATATGTTGGCATTCTGCTAGTTAGCCATTTCTCAATATAGCAGTAATTTATACATTATGCTTGATCTTTTTCTGAGAATTTATAAACTTGAAAAAACTGTTCCACCAGAGCACTGAACTGAATAACTAAATTTACGAGTAAAACGCCCACTTCCGGTACAATTCCGCTGCGAAATGTACCCACAAACAATGTGTTAAAACATGGAAGTCCACTGGAAAGTTAACCCCAATATAGCAGCACTCTTTATCTAAATTAAAACATTTTAAGTGTTTATTTAGAAACCCTTCAAGAATTGAAGATAAACAATTAGAAGTAATTCCTTTCTAAAAGCACTGTTTAAGAAGATTATGATATATCAGTTTCTAAAATGACACAAGTCCAAAAATCTGTAATTTTGAGTTAGTACCAAGGCAAAGTGGGACTGTTTATTTCATTTGTCTATAGTAATAATTCAAAAATACAAGTTTTTGACTGATCATTTTAGAAACCTATTCAGAGTACGTATAATGTTTACATGTCATAAAAGAAATAGTTTAACTTTATAGGAAATAAACTGTAATAAAATATAGCAATAATGCGTATTTAAATTCTAATTAGATATAAATCTAATTGTATTACTTATGATAATAATATTATAATTTCGTTAACAATACTGGGTGTCTATAAAAGAACTCCGGGGTTTTAAAAATTCATATCTCACTAACTATAAAAGATAACAAAATTTAGTCAATTTCTCTGAAAAGAGTAGCTCAAAAAGGTTTACTCATACCAATTGGGAATGTTTGTATCAACTGTTGGCGGCGCTTCAGGGCGTTGACCTTGAAATGACGTCGCGAAATTTGAAATGATGGTGACTCCGCAACAAAAAGCTCAATGTGTTATTTGGCTCATAGAAACGAAGCCTTTAGTTACCGTACAAAGAAACTTTCAATATAACTATGGTGTTAACCCGCCTTCTGACAAAACCATTCGTCAATGGTGTGGCAACCGTCCCCCCAGACATGCTCGCCAGGACATGGGAAGAGGTAGAATACCGTTTAGACGTCTGCCGTGCCACTAACGGAGCTCATATAGAACTTTACTAAGTGTTAAAAAAAAAACTTGAAAATGTAAGCTTGCCAGTCATGTATAAAACATGTATGTATGTTTTTTATTTCATTAAAATATTTTGCCTCAAAACCCCGGAGTTCTTTTATAGACACCCTGTATTATAAATATGAAGTAATCCCATTAGTAATATTTACTATTGTTATTTATCACGAAATAAATATATAAAAATGCATTCCTGTACAGAAATAAGATTTCATTTGTGTAGTAACCAAGCAGTTATTAAAATGAAACTTTCAACTTTTTTTTTTTCGAAAGTATTAAAGCACACGACTATATACTCATTGTTCATCCCCCTTAATACTAGATTTACGGACCAAGCCAATTTGACTCATTAAAAATTTGATCACTATATATATATATATATATATATATATATATATATATATATATATATATAAAATTTTAATATCACTTTTCAAAAACATACGTTGATTTTTAGTTAAGTAATAAAATATATGTAAACTTTCATTCCTCTTCCCTGCAGACCCCTTCATTTCGCATTATCCAATGTGGAATACCTATTTTCGCGGTTGTGAGCCAATTTGATTCAGAATATATATATGAAAATAAATATAAAGTATATAAAGTATAGTATAAAGTAAATATAGGTTTGGTTAGGTTTGGAGCGCTACGGTCTAAGAAGTCGAGAACACTTCCATTCCTATAACAGAAATTAATGCTACTGACGCACGGAAGAACTGTCAAGTTCAACAATCATGCAAAAGAAACAGATGTAGAAACCATTGTGCTAAATGTAATAGAAAATGTGTTTCAAAAACAGATTTTATGTGTAAGAAATGTTTTCCAGGAATTTTTTAACATTTCATTTAAAATAATTTGGAACTATTTTCTTTGGAAAAAACTTTTCTTGTATGATTCAAATTGGCTCACTTCAATAAAAATAGGTATACGATCAACATCCGTAAATCTAGTGTTAAATAGCATGTTCCGCTCCATCCATACAAACATCGGCAAAATACATTTTTCATTTTGCTTCAAGTAAATGTTTAACCAAGATTATCTCCAAAATTATCCCTTAAGCCCGTGACATTTCTTAATAAATAGATTAGACGCGGAAATAAAGTTTCCCCAAAATTGAAGCTCGTTAGTTGCCAAAGTAAGCAGATGGGATAGAGAGGGCGAAATGTCGTAAATGACATGAGTAATGATATAAAAGCGAAGGAAAATCCATCACTTAATTCATTATGAATGGAAAGAGTTGTCATGTTTGATGTTTAGACGGGCCAGCAACTTACTCGTATCGGTTACTCGGAGCTTTGAAATTAGCGATAAATAATTGTTCCTGTCAAAATTGTTTATTTAACATGTTTAAAAAAAGTCTTAATTTAAAGTTTACTAATCACGCGTAAATTTCTAAAGTGGCACGAGTCAAGTATTAATACAGCGGTAGGTACACATGAGGTCAAAGAGAGACAAATTTTGGTTTTATATAATATAATAATAGTCTAAGATATCTGTCTCTCTGTCCTCGAATTTATGAAGCGGTTGGACCTGGAATAGATAGAGACATCCATTTTGAATTCTTGATGTGTTAGGGTTAGTAAAATTCAAAGCGAGTAAAGTTTATCTTCTCCTAAACTATCTATCCCATTCTAAAATAAATTGGTATAAATATGCTTCATGTCACAGCGAAAAATACTGTCGCCTTTAAAACGTTCGAAATCCACTCCTTCCTCCCTTTTCGAACGTTAAATCGCCATTATTGCAAGCACTATTTCCCCGGTTAAAGGCAAGCGATTAAATTTATCAATTTATCAAGTAATAATAGGTTCACGAGTTAGGGTTATAAGCGAGTTCAAAAACGTTCCAAATCCACCCTTCTCCCCTTTTTGATCGTTTAATGCCATTATTTCAAGCCATATCTTTCCCGATTACGACCAGGCGATGATTAAATTCATCAATTTATCACATTATAAGTAGATGAAAATAACATTTGTTTCTAGAATTATGATGTCATTCCTTTAAACATCTCATTTAATCATTTCTTATTTGAAATTATTTAAATATCGTCTGCATTATTTTCATTCGTTTTATCACGAAACTTAGATATTACGTAAATAATTTTCTTTTATATTTGGCTTAAATAATAGATTAGATACATATATGATAACTTTAAGTTTAATCATCGATTAATTTTGTTGCAGTGAAAAATTTATCACCGGTATTAACAACGTATTTTTTGTCATAAATGTCTAGCAGTCTACTTCAAGGACTCACTAGCGTTTCAGTTTTATATCTTTAAAAATTAAAAAGTTTGTTTGTTTGTGTGTTTGTTTTTAAAACATAACCACGCAGTTTGCAATCGGTTCGCTATATTTTGAACATCATTCATATATACCGCCAAATAATCACTGTCAATATTAAAAACTCTGCTGTCCATCCTATTACGTAATATGACAAGATAAATTAAAGTTGGTAACTAACATGCGGTTAGTAAAGATAAACAAATTATTGAGCATGTACCAGAGAATTCCCAACCAAAAAAATAAGCCATCTTTTACGTGCCTCATAGAGTACTTAACAATTTTGGAAAATTAAAAATTTTAATGATCCCGTCATATGAGAGGCTGTAAGGCGATTTTACGCAGCAGGGCACATCTCAACTTATGACGATTCTATCTTTAGTTTCAAAGGAAAGAGAAGTTTACTGTTTGTCTATCGGCGGTTGTAAACATGAAAATGAATGGGAAGGGCATTATAGTAGTCCGTAACTTTGTGATAAATTGCTCTAAATGCTAGTACTTTATAAAGATATGCACTACATTATTAGATCCATAAATTAATTTTTAGTTTAATTCAAATGGTACACAAATCTTACTTGCTGTATATAACAGAGTGAAAAATATAAAAATGCAGTGTGTTCCATAAGAGCGTGTCGCTCATAGCTTCGTCACTAGATAGCGCGCAGATACCGGCTTAATTGCACGAATTCATCCAACATTAGAGAAGAATGATTTATTGTTATATTTTTTATCCGATTTGTTTTGCTGTGTTTAAATCAACAATTCCAAAATGAGTTCCACGTATGCTAGCCGTTTTGAGGCAGTGTTTTTGTGTAACCCTCCAAAAGGACCAAAAATGTCTTGTGCAGTTGCAGGACAATACATGAAAAAGTCGGAGTCGTTCGTCAAGAAGTGGGTAGCACGTTATACAGAGGTACAAAATGTGGACGACCTATCGGAACAAAATAAATGCCGCTCAACGTCAAAATCGAATGATAAAGTGATTATAATCGATAATAATGGGGACTGGGCAACTTATTAAGTGAAATGCATTTCAGTTTAATATGTATACTACACGGTACAAATGCATTCTTAACTAGTTCGTTTGTATTTTCAAAGAAATAGACGACACGCTCTTATGGAACAGACTGTAAACTTTCCTATAAAATAATTGTTTGATATATTATTAATAAAGTTAAAATGTAGCAAAAACGTATTTATAAATTCTAAAGTCTTTAACTAATGATCAAATGTTTGACCTATGATCAAACATTTGGTATTCAGCGCAAAATGTGTAAATCTTACCACAAGAATTGATATTTAGAAATCATTTTGTAAAATGATAATTACTCGACTGCGAGTGATATTTCGATTTCAATTTCGATTCGATACGGCAAGTAGCTTTCTTTAAGTGTGGATATTTTCATGTGATAACAGTTTCGGAAATGCTATTACTAAAATAGATCTGGGCTACATTTACAAAGCCTTTTTCATTTCTACGAATTTTTTAGCTGCTTTTCTAGTAAGTATTATTTCCAGTATTGACATCGTATCTACAACAATATCGTAAATGAAAGCATTTACAAAGTAGGCATGATTAATTACTAATTTTTAAATTTTTCTTAATTTTTAATTTGACAGTCAAATTGTTTTTGTGTACTTGTGCAGTACGAAATGCACACTGTGAGCAATTTTCTTCGAATAGTAAAAGAAAGTAGTTGAATATAAAATTTGTGTTTTGTTATCAAATATTGGAATTTTGCCATGATCAACGACACACAAAAGTTTAGTTCTATTTCCTAGTTGATCAAGCTGGCGTTTTTAGACTGTCCACCATTGCTATATACATATGTCCACCATTGTTTCTATATACATATATATATATATATATATATATATATATATATATATATATATATATATATATATATATATATATATATATATATGTGTGTGTGTGTGTGTGTGTGTGTGTGTGTGTGTGTATGTGCGTGTGTGTGTGTGTGTGTGTGCGTATGTATGTATATGCATTCAGTGGCACCTACTTAAGAATTTGTTTCTTTGTGTTTTCCCACTTATAAAGTTTGATTTCTGTTGTTCCAATTTTTACAAAATATTGATAATTTGTAAATAAAAAGTTTGCTCCTACACATTTTTCCTCTTGTTGTTCTGCTGCTTTCAACTTTATTGTGAAGCTAAAATTTTAAGCCAACGAAAACAGGATTTCACGTCCCCATGAAACAGGGATTACAAAATTAGGGTACAAACACACCAGGATAGGTAATAATATCTCTCAATGAAAAACTGAATTTTGGGTTACATCAAGAGTCTTACGGTTCATTTTCATACCTCGGAATGTCTTAAGTTCGCAGTCTGAGACCCATCTACAAACCAAAAAAGTTTCTGGAGAAAAGTGTCCTCCCAGTTAAAACTAACCTCTCCATTATACGATTTCTTTGGTGAAAAACCAGAAACTTTTCACTCATGAATACATATACAAAAGTGTTCATTTTCACACTTGAAAATTCTATTTATAGTTTATCTCCATTAGTTAGACTCATACATTTTAGTTGTTTAATAAATGCCGCTATCATAGGCTAGAGTTAGTTGAAAACCCAGTTTAGATTCGTTTTAACTCTGTTCCATTTTATCCCGGAAAAATGTAGACATTTTTGGGGCATAATTAAATTACCTAAAGGTTCGAAAAGCGTATTTACTAAAGTAAGTTTTTTTTTGTTAGCTTCCCTAGTTAGATACTTCAAGACTCCTTAAGACTTTCTCAAATTAAATATTACTTTAAACATGTCTACACGAAGATTAAAATGTAAAGCTTTATCTATTGACAAGAAACTTAAAATTTAAGAAATCGATTCCCACTTATCCGGTAAATTGCAAAGAAATTCGAGTTTGTTGCTAAACGAAAAATTCTAATCAAACGTTTATTACAACTTTTAAAGACCAGAAAATGTATAAGGAAAAATTGGAAGATCGTTAAAATAACTTTAATTTAGAATTTTAAAAAGTGGGATCAATATATATATATATATATATATATATATATATATATGTATATATATATATATATATATATATATATATATATATATATATATATATATATATATATATATATTATATATATATATATATTATATATATATATATATATATATATATTATATATATATATATAATATATAACGTGTATATTATAAATATATATATAATAATATATATATTTATATATTATATATATATATATATATTATATATAATACATATATATATATATATAATATGTATATAATATGTATAAAGATATATGTAATTAAATACTAATACTAATAACAATAATAGTAATAACTATTATAACTTTATATACACACATACATATAAAATATTCTCATTTTTTCGCTTGAGAGGTTTTTAAAATTTGGTTCCTTGAAGAGGTTTCATGGGAGGGTCCATTGTGTGTGCATGTATATGTATATATATATGTGTGTGTGTGTGTGCGTGTGCGTGTAGGTATGTATTTATTAAGTACAATCAAAAAGTAATGTAGCTTTCTATGTGTTGTCAAAAATGGCCCACACGGACATGCATAAATCTTCCTTAACCTATTAATGATTACAATCCTTTTTAGATAGAACTCGTAAACAGTTTGTAGAATTTTAATATTTTCTCAGACAGAAAGTTCTTTTTTAGCTAAGATAGTTAGAAATCTTATATACAATGTACCAAATTATCGAGTATCTGCTTTCATTTATAACTTTGTCTTTTGATTCGATCGTTCATGATATTTCTAACCTCACATCTGAATTTACTTTTTTGGCAGGTACATCAACTAAAATCATGATTAATTGCTTTATCTACTGTTAAGCTTCCTTTTATAGTGCAGCGTTACTTAAGATATGAAACAAGTCTCTTATTACAAAATATTTCTATTTTTATAAATGACTTCTTATGGTTTTTAAAAGGACAGCTGATTACTGATGAAGGCAAACTATAATATTCAAAGTATGTTTATTTCGGTATAGTCCATGATAATTTGTAATTAATATATTCATCAGTATACATTCGGCAGAAATATCTCTGGAATTAATGAGTTAAAATATATAAAAAGACCAAAACGTGAAATTTATAACATAGATTTTTCGACAGCACAGTTACTTATAAAATGGAGCGTATGTGTAGGTAAAATACCTCTTTGAGTTGATGGTTTCAGTCCCGAAATTGTTTTAAACACTTTGACTGTACATCACATATGATCTACACATCTAATACTTTTATAAGCCTTTATACCACTTGTGAAATACAACAACATAAAGTATAAAATATTTAAAAGCTTATATATAAAATATAGTCCGTTCTTAGATTGATAGTTCAATAAATATAGCTCATAATGGTATACATTACATTAGAAATGTATATCATATGTGATGTACGAACTGGTAAAAGATTAAACAGTAAGTACACTGTCCAGTTAGCTCTAATATAGTAAACAATTAGCTATAGTGCAAGTCAAAACTAAATTAGCTTATAAATATGCCTAATTTTAGTGTAAGATTTATATAGCAGGTTTAATATCTTTTGAAATTTATCGTATCCAAACGCACAAACGGAAATCCTAAAGCAAAACAAAATATCTGCCTTGATTCTAAAACGCAATTTTTCCTCTATACATAGTGTTCCATAAAATAAAAAATATGAACAAAAACCATCGCAACAAAATAATAATTCTGCGCATTAATGAAGCAATCTGTCTATTCCTTTCCTATCATTTTTGACATCAACGGATATTAATCTTGGTCCGTAATTTTGGTATGGATTTTAGTCAATAAACCAATCAATCCGTGTGTAGAATGCGGTGCATGCATATTATTGTATTACTTTCGAGTATACCTCAATGGATTCATAAAAGTGAGTTTCAATACTTGCGAAGGATATTACGAAAACTCGATCTTAATTCGCTGTTTCTCCCTTTTAAAACTAAATTAAAGGCATTCCGTTTCAGAAGTTAACCGATGCGTGATCGGGAAATTGTAAAATCTGGTGTAAACTTCGAGAGAAAATCAATTATCTGACATGCGCGGAGAGAATTTTATTTGCATTTCAACATCATGTAGTTCAACAAAAGCTGAAATGAATATTTAATAAGTTACATGCTTGTGCTTAAATGGTTTATCGATATAGTCAGCCTTTATTTATTTGACCGTATATAAAAGGCGATATTTCCATTTAATCTTGAAATTGTGGGTACAGCACCAATTTCGTCTCATGCATAACGTTTTATTTTGGTGCAAGGAATATTTGAACCGACCCAAGAATTTAACGCCTTAATTATATATATATATATATATATATATATATATATAATATATATATATATATATATATATATATATATATATATATATATATATATATATATATATATATATATATACATACATATATATATACATACATATATACATACATATATATATACATACATATATATATACATACATATATATATACATATATATATACATATATATATATACATATATATATATACATATATATATACATATATATATATATATATATATATATATATATATATATATATATATATATATATATATATATATATACCGGGTAATATAAAAGTCAAGACGAACTTTAAAAATGAACAATTTTTTTAAAAAAATGAAGATACATAGATACGATTTGCACCAAACGGATGGAAAAGTAACCGGATTTTGTGCATCAACGAAAAAAATAGTTCTATTGGCTACCAACAGATGGCGATCATGTAGGATTATGCAAAGTAACAAACGATATAAAAAGAAGAAACTGATCATTTTTTGTCTAGATTCCTAAATATATGTTTTGATCTGCTTACGTTCGGAGGTTAAAGTGAAGACCTTACACTTCGCTAGGTACTCCGTTAAACCCAATTACCTTGTCCTTGACATTTAAAGGTAATCGAATCTTGAATGCATCGAAATACTGCCCATGATTGAAAAAGCCCTCTTATTTAAACTGTATTGTAAGAATTTGGAAGTGGCATTGCGGCATTGCGAGCATATCGCCACATAAAGGGCATGCGAGTTAGCAAAGGGCCAATAACGTCTTCTGCATTGAACAAAAGGATGAAAACATTTGAAGTTACAGGTTCTTTGGCGTCACGTCCAAGAAGTGGACGTCCCTCAACAGCCGCTGCTGTTGCCACGACAGTGGATCAGATGGCTGTGAACAGTGTGGTAACTTGTCTCACAGCTGTACTTCTGAATGATGGACAGAACATTGAACATATAATGTAGTACTAATTAACTGTAATTAAGTTGACTTGTAAGTTCCCAATATTTTTTCATTTGTAAATCATATTTTAGTGTAGTAAAACACTACAGCGCCACCTGTTGGTCATCAACAGAACTATTTTTTCATTGACACACAAAATCCGGTTTCTTTTCCATCTGTTTGGTGCACACTGTATCTTTGTATCTTAATTCGTCATTCGTTTTCAAATTATTAATTTTTAAAGTTCGTCCTGACTTTTGGATCACCCGATATATATATATATATATATATATATATATATATATATATATATATATATATATATATATATATATATATATATATATATATATATATATATATATATATATATATATATATATATATAATATGCGTGTGTGAGAGAGAGAAGGAGAGAAGTGATAGAATAGTAAATTTGTAGGTTGTAGTATTAGAACTCCGTATTCTACCCGTCAAATCGCAGCACCTGCCAAGAAGCATCTGGTTAAATACGTCACGTAATCTTAGGATAGTGAATTAGTGAGTGAGTCAGATACGAGGAAGGGGGGGATATAAGAGAGTGAGAATGGGGGAGAGAGTGATAAGAAAGAGAAAAGGGGAAACAGTGGGGTCGTGCGGGAGTGGTATAAGAGAGAGAAATAAGCGATAAGAAAAGAGTGAAAAGAGAGATCAGATAGGGATTAGAGAAAAGAAAAGTGAGGGAGCAATAAGTGATAAGAGAGCGAAAAGTGAGCAAGAAAGTTTTTTTTTTTTTTGCGATTTTGTCTGTCAGGAATTCGCTTGATGTTTGTAAGGGAGAATGTTGACATGTGTTAGACACCCAGATCATCTTACGTCTCTTATTTTGTACAAGCGAGATGTTTAATTGAGAAAAACTGGGTAAATTCCCATTTCCGGGGGCCCCACTGCCATGTTTTTAGCTCTAATTTTGTACAAGTGATCGCCAAATTGTCGCCAAGTGATGTTTACAATTTGTGTATTAAATTTATACCCAATTTCAAAGCATATTTTGTACAAAAAAGGCTTAAAATTTTGTTAAGATGAATACAAATTTAAATTTGAGTTTTTAATGTACTTAAAGGCGCTTTTGTACTGTTTATTAAACTAAACAGTGCGGAATTTTTGCAATAAGTGCAAATTAAGCAAAATATACGCATTAGTTGGTTTTATTTAGGCAATTATGCTTATAAAATATTTAGTTATATTAATAAAATACGGCTGCTATTTAATGAAATTATTTTAAAACTATCAGATTAAAAAGTAATAAAGTAAGGTACAAATTACTTCTAGAAATTATTAGCTTAAAATGGAAATATAAGAACGGAGTAAATGTTTTAAATAAATAATAAATTTTTAGCTTAAAATTCTGAAGGAAGTAAGGGAGTGAAATGATTTTTCTTATCTAAGTGATGTAAAGCTCACCTTGATCTTCCGTAACAATAACGGTAGACGGTCGAAATAAAATTACTTTTATTACTTAGCGTATCACTTTTAACAATGTAATACAGTATAAAATAATACAGTTTAAAAATATTTCTTTTTCATTTTGTATTAAATTAAGAGACAATTTTGAATAAAGTTCAAAAAGCAGTAAATAAAAAAATATAAATGTGAAATATAACATCACTTGTTACTCCCCGAAAATTAAGCATAAAATATAAAATAAATAAAGCGCTAACCTAATTTAAGTATCCTGAGTTGTTGGTGGATATACAAACCTCCAGAGCACAGCCGAAATGGACGCTAGAAAATGCAAATTCAGCGGTCTTGGAGTATTGTTAGTTACAGGAACCAATAAGGGTCAGATATTCAAATCACGTGTTATTTCCCCTAATACCCCAAAATAAAGGCGACGATTGACACCCCCACCTTTTTTAGGGGGTGGTGGAAGAGTCCGAAAAGAAGAGCAAGGTTTGCCAGAAAATAGGGTTCTAGAATTTGGAGATATCTCCCACGCTTGGCGTCCCCACCGAACTTTGTTCCGGGGGCCCCCCGAACTGGGAAACAACCAAAAACTGTACTTCATTAAGGTGTCCTTGTACAGTTGTCTTTTTTAAGGGAGTTACTTCAACACCACAATATGATGTTTAACTTTTTATATTTTCGAGACGCTTTTCAAGTATATAGAAATCTGTTGGATACGTTTAGCATCTTCCAGTGTTTTACAACATTATTTGAAGAAATAGTGTTTATCCTTTAAAATAAGAAATTTTATATTTTTTCTGATACTAGAAAATTAATATTACTAGACTATTAATATTCTCTATATTGACTTGTAACCATATAATGATCACATTTGATGTCCTTCATGTAATATGTAGTCTTAGTAACATCAACCGTCTCCAAGCTGAGAAAAATGTTAGAAATATCCTTACACGTGAATAATTTAAACCTATTTTTAAATATGAAGTATAGACTATTACTATTTCATAAGTAAAGTATCTATCATCCAAATTCTGAAAGTAAATTCAGCACAGGACAATCAAGCGAAAAGGACACTGCTTCTGTGATTTTCCAGATAAAATTCCACTAATAGTACAATATATGCACAATTAGTGTGTGATTAATGTGTCTGCTAAACAATAGATAGGGTGAAAACTATTATCTTTTATAAAGAGCTACTTTGGTATTAGAGTGATTCGATTCCGGCAGCAAGGAAAAGTAGCACTCTACTCAAAATTACCATTTAACTTTAAAATTAACTGGAAGATCAATCATCTTGTAGAATTAACAATCATCTTGTAGAATTTTTATCCTTTCTTGGGAGAAATACTTATTTTTAGAAAAGGTAGATTACAATCCTATAAACAGCTTACCAAGTTTTCGACAATTGGATATTATTTGTTATTTTGTCATTCAGATTGACATTTTAAGATTTTAGTAGATTTAAAACAGTATTAAAATCTAATAATCGCATGTACTATTTAAGTACTTTTTTAAATATTTTAATTTTTTTAGTTAAATCTACTTTTGTTAGGTAGATGGACTGAAATCCTGATAAATAGACTTATCTATTATAAAACTTCACTTTCGAGTAATATTTACATGTGATACCAAATATATATATCTTATTACTAAGATTTTCTTTTTCGATGATTGGCTTAGTACAATGATTAAAAAACAGATTATCACTAAGAGAACAGGTTGAAAAGTTGAAATTTTCTAAATAAGAAGTTTGTTTTATTCACATTGTTGTAATGTACTTACAACACTAACACCAGTGTTCGTTCTCAAAGGGGAAACGCAGTAAGAATATAATACCTTATATTTGAACTAAAACATTTATTAGGTACACTAATTATTTACAGACATTATTTCTGAATTAATATATATAACATTCATTACTCGACGTTCATCATTATACAACAATTCATTACAATTTTATTTTTGATTTTATACATCATTCCTTAATCAAAAGATTCTGAGACCCAGGGAAATAATTATGAATATTATCAAATTTACCTCCAAAAATTACAGGGGAGCTGGCAGGGGCTTTCACCCGTCTGCACGTCGGTGCGGGCGTGTAAAACATGATTTCGATGTCCAGCCACTCTTGAATCCTGGCTTTGACTCCTTTTTTTTCACTCTCTGTCACAACTCGTCACCTCAGTTTTAACGCCCCTTTTTTTCTTTGCCAATCACTTGTTGGTGAAATTTTCCCACCTCTGCACCCCCTTCGGGCGTGCAGGTGGGCTCATTAAAATAGCCGCTTTTGTGAAAGCTGACATTATTTCGTAGCCTTGCCCCCATATCTCATGGCTACATGTCTTTCTGGGCTTGACCGTTACACTTGTGCCATTCCGTGATCTATAATTCCTCCGCAAGGGTCCCCACAAAAACTCGAAGTCAACAGTTGCACCTAAATTCTTCTTGGAAATTTATTCCATAGCTGTGTATGCACATGCTGACCATTGTGGAAAGGTACATCGATACACACAAAAACGTACAATGACTTAGGTTCACATTATACATCACATACTGTTTGGGATAATTAAGTCGGGCATTAATATCTTAAAGATTATATAGTTCAATATAAAGTGAGCTTTACTGATATGCTGCTTTACTGATATGATGTTACTGATATGATCATAAATATGCTGTTAAAAGTGTGACATAACTGTCACACCTGTAACAGCATATTTATATTTTTTAAACATGTAAAAAATAAAAGGAAATTCTTTATTTTTTGCAAAAATCCTTCATTAGGTGTTACAATTGTTTCACAAAAAATATATATTTGAAATATTATATTCTTTACACAAAAAGGAATAAAAATAGTTCAATGTATCACACTCGTTTCTGTGGATTGGGGGAATAATTCTTTTATCTCTCCAAACGTAATTTCATTTAGAAGTATTGTCGGCGTAAAGATCCTGTACTCAAACAAACCATTGATTCCTACTAATTTATACGTTTGCTGCATGGTAGTCATTCTCGAGGAGATTGGACGAAGAAAATTCAAAATTTACAATTTCTCTCAAAACCGACTCTAAAGTTCTCAATTTCTGCAGTTTGGTATTCATCTATGTTTAAATTCCCTTCCTAGCATTTCCACATTATCATTGTTTTAAATGCCACCTGGCATTTTGAATTAAGACATAAGCTGCAATTTATCTGCAAGCACACGCAAATTGAAAATATGTTTCAAATCATTATTCCTTGATATCTATTGTTCAAGAAATGCATAACGCATCGCTGGACTCAGAGGATATGGAAAGTTCTGCTATTTAAAACCTAATTTTAATTAAAATACTTTATAAAGTATGCCTTCGAGGTTTCATATGAGTCGTTATATGATGAAATATAGCTAATGCGATGATTCTGAAACAATTTCTATATTCTAACTGCGAACAATCGTTTCTGTCGTCTGAAAACCATTGTATTCAATAAACTTGTAAATCAGAAGGGAAATATTTTCACAGTGGGAGAGAATTGTGACTTAACTGATATTTACTAACTGATTTTGCTGAGAAATTTTAAAAAGTTTGTATTTCAGTATTTAGTTGCAATTCTATAAATTAGCAAACAGCAATTTCTTACTAATACTCACAACTAAAGATTTTGATATGCAGGGTTAGCAAGAAATAAGTTTCCTCCTTTTCTAGAATGAGACCTCTAGAATACGTTCTATTCTTCCAAATGGGATAGAATCAGAAATACATATAATACCGCCGCCAAACGATGGCCGATTGGTTAGGATGCTGGCCTTCCGTACCGGAGTTCGTGGGTTCGAATACCACAGTGGCATGGATGTTCGTAGCCGTTCGGAATCGGATTTAAGCTGTAGGTCCCGGTCTCATTAGCCCTCGTGTTGCAAAAAGTAGACTGTAGCACTCCAAACCAAGCCAAGCCAATTGATGCGTTATACATTTATAACATAAAACATTTTAGTAAAAAAAATCCACCTATAGATGGCGCTATAGCACATATCGTTGTTATTTAGTTTCATTAAGTTAAGTGGAGCATTAGTTTGCTGTTTGCGCACCATAACTCAGTTGCAAGAAAAGGTGATACTTGTAAGACTGTCTTACCATCAGACCTCCTTTGCAGCTCTAAAAGAATTCTGTCGTATGAAGCGGGTACGGTCAAATGTCTGCAAGTGCCTTACGCAAGATAATCATTCGCCAAGTATCATCCCTTCCAACTGGCTGTGGGGTTTCCTGAAGGTCAAGATCTACCGTCAAATTCCAGCATCTGTGCCAAATCTGACATGTTGTGCGACATATTCTTGATATTCCAGCAGACTCATTCGTGTCACCTGTGGAAAATATGGTTCTACGATTGCAGAATATTGTTGGGCATGAATGGGGACATCTTGAGCACTTTTAATGCTGCTTTTTAATATTATTTTGCATTCATAAAGCATATTAAATATCTTAACATGTCTCACAGCGCCATCTATAAGTGGATTTTTGTACTAAACTTTTTTTATGAAAATAGATATCAAGCGCGTCATTTGAATTATCTGTAGTTCCAAATGTAATTCATTTAGACAAATAGAACTTATTCTAAAGTCCTCACAAGTGAGGAACTTATTCTTACTAAACCCTGTAGTTTATGTGCCTTTTTATGATTCTAAATATATGCCTATTCGTTTTAGTATCTTTGGTAATATACGCTGTTGTATATCTCCTATTATTCCGCTTTTAATATTTAGAGTTAATATCTTATTAATCTTCATCAAAAAATCAACAAAAGCTAAATTTTCTAATAATTTTGCTCATTTTCCTTTAAAACGATAAAAACGTACCTGACAGCTAGAAAACATTTTCTAGCAGGAAAGGCAATTAAATTAGTCCAGAATTTTTCTTCAATTATCTCTTAATTTTAATGCTATTTAAATGCTTAGTATAAGAGTATCCAAGAAGATGTTTAAATAAAGTATAACCATTGTTATAGTTTTACTTAAACACTTAAATTCCTTACTTAAAACAAGAGAGAAAATGCACTATAACTTAATAGGCTTAAAACCAAGTTAAGTAGAGTCACTTTAATCCTATTGAATCAAAGCTCCTCTAGCGTAAACTACATTGCTAACTAATCTTTTAAAATTCTGTCAAACTGTAACCCTATCTTGTATACATGAGTTAAAACACTTTATGAATTTTCTTCATTGTTCATAATAATTAACATGAAGTATTAAATGAAATTCTGTACATTTTGTTCTCGCTCTTGTCAGTGAAATGTATAAAACCAAAGTATTTGATGAATACATACCTATAGATATTCCATTCCAAAAACTATATCGATGTGAGGTAGTTCGATATTTCCCCTGAGATACCATAAAGTTCCGAACTCCCTCCAGTATTTCTTTTAGTTATTCCATGTAGCGAAACATTGAATTCTATTGTTTTTACCGGAAAGCCCCAGGGTTTTTCTATGCTACGAACAATTCTTTTTCTCCGCCTTGAATCTATGATAAATGATTGCCGTTACGGAACCAAGTTTCCCAACTGAGAAAACTATTGTACTTCTGTTTCATTTCCTCTATTGTGTACAGCATTAAAGAAAACACTTCTGTAGTACATGAAATCGATAGCAGCACAATTCATACGCGTTTTATGTTTAGAAGCGTCTGAAAGACTAATCAAAATGACTCCAAACTCTATTATTCTCACTACTTTTCAACTAGATTACAAGTTTGAAAGAAATCTTCAATTACGTAATGGATATATTTTTTTTTTTACATTTTGCCTTTCGTCTGGATTTATATGTACAATAACTTGCCGATATTAGTTAATTACTATATATCATACTGGAAGTTTTAACTGTCCAGATTCAATATTTACTGAATATAATAACATCGCTGACGAGGTAAAAAATAAAAACAAGGCATTGTATCAAAAGTAACTCAAAAGAAAATTTAATTTGCAGTAATAAATGTTTTATTAGAGTGAAAATAAAAAACGAAACTACTTGCATTTAATGGTGTAGATACCTCACTGATTCTGCGTTACTTTAGTTTTCGTTGAAATTTGTGAATACATCGTTCATTTTAGAGGACAAGTGTGATTAGTGGTAAAGTCCCCTCCACACTATGGTCCACTGCAAGCCATCACCACCATCTGGAGGGGGTATGGTTTATCGTGGTCGATGGTAGCAGACAATAAAATAGCCATGGTGGACGATGGCTTCTGAGGCGGTTTTTCTCCAAAGATCACAGACAGCCAGATGCGCAACTAAAGTGTGCAGTAGACCCTATGGATGAATCCAAGCGCTCGGCTCATTTAGTGGCCCAGTGTGTATATGCAACCCATAAACCATCATTCAAGGTCACCATCAGGAAGTGGGGAACAACTGTCCATAGTGTGGAGACTACATTATTTAAGTTATTTTATCGTATGCCACCATCGACCACGATAAGCCATATCCGCTCGAGACGGTGGTTAATGGCTTGCAGTGGGCCATAGTGTGGAGGGGCCTCTTAGATTTCTTTTAAAATCGTTTGCGGTTAAGAGAAAGCTGAAAATAAAACATTTGAAAATGGCTGATGTTTATAGAACAGACTGTATTGACTGTACCTTTTGGGAAGTTCGTGTAAACAGTTTATAGGCGGGTGGACCTCAAACGGCCTGTGCGACAATAACTGTATTTACTCACAGCTGAAGGAGCAATGAGAAAACAATTTTGAAACCGATTTAGTGCTGGAAAAAATTTCTCAATATTAATGGAACGTCTATCAAAGAGTTATAAATCTGAAACATTTTCGTTTCATGGTCTCTTTAATTGTTATCTGTAATTGTGTTCAAAATTATGAAAGTTAACAATTGTACCTTAAATTAAAGTAAGAAATTTCTAGACATTAGAGCGCCCCCAGGGAGCAGCCTACCCTATCGGGGGTACGGCTTGCAAGTGCTACCCTGGGGAAAAGTCCACCCCTGACTCAAAGGCGAATAAGAATTTTAAAAAATAAATAAATAAATAAAAATAAAATAAAGAATTAATAGAAAAAACTGATTAACATTAGAAAATAATAGCAGGGAATACGCTGGTACGGGATGGAATCTTCTGAGATACTTCGATACCGTGAAGGTGGCTTAAAACATAACATGCTAAAACAAATATACATAGACAAAACTCTGGAATAGACACTTGACAATTAACAGAACTTATAAATATTATCAATACGCAAAACTGTTATAAACATAATTAATAACACTATAAAATGTAAATAAAGAATATAGATTACAAATATTATATCATTACCCAAAAGGCGGCTTGATACATAACGTGTGAAATCAAATACACAAACACAAAGCTCTTGATTAGGTAATTAACAATTAGAAAAAAAATAATGAATCTTGACTGTAATTAAAACTGTTAAAACATTAATAAATACACAATAAATAAGTGGAGAAAAATTTCGAATATTATATCAATACCGATACACTGAATTTGTGTATTGATTATCGTTTTGAATGGGGTTAAATTTAAAAAGCATTATCGACACTTTTATTAATTATTGAATGTTTTTGACTAAAGAATCTTTGACACTGAGTTAGTACCCTGAGCCTTCGTTGGAATGCTCAAGGTATCTAGACATTAAAAAAAATCGGGTTAAACAGAACAATGTATGCTTGTTTCCTGATTTGAGCAAAGCGAATGTTCACTAATAAATAGATCAGTCATTGCAGAAAAATGTTAGTGGCAGGAAACTTTATAAATGGTTGAATGGTTTGGAGAGCTAAAGTCTACTTTTATTGCTACACGAGAGCTAATGAGATAGGAACCTACAGCTTAAAGCTGATTCTGAACGATTACCGGGCCGAACGATAGACGATTGGTTAGGGTGCTGGCCTTCGGTATCGGAGTTCGTGCATTCGAATCCCACATTGGCATGGATGTTCGCAGCCGTTCGGAATCGGCGTTAAGCTGTAGGTCCCGGTCTAATTAACCCTCCTGTTGCAAAACGTAGACCGTAGCATTCCAAACCAAACCAAACCAAACCTGAACGATTACCGAACATTGATACCAACAGTGGGATTCAATCATTTAAACTCCGGCACCAAAGACCAGTGTCTTACCCATTTGGCCTAATAATAATTAATATATAAATTTGTATATTACTAATATACAGTTATACAATTTTGTGTACGATTAAATAGAAGTGTAAGCAAATTAACCACATGAACATTTGTTATAATCTATTTGTATTTTAAAAAATGCATTTGTAAGAGAACTTTCATTGAGCTTTAAAATGCAACAACTTTACACCTTAATTTACAATTGATTAGTACAAAATGTTTACCGAATACTCCTAATATATCTTAAAATAAATCGTTTTAAATTTCAACTTTATTTAAATTATTAAAGTTTAATTTAAGTATTGAAAATCCTAATTTTTAATGACTATTCTTTGTGTAAGTGATAAAATATTTCCTATTTTAACTCTTTAATCTATCCACAATTAATACCCTAATTACCAAAAAAGATATTTTTACATAAGATTAAGGCAAAAATTAAAGAAAAAATTAAAAGTTAGTTCATAGGGAAAATTTTAGGAATTCCCAAATTCTTTTTAAAAAAGGTAACACATTTTATTAATATTTTTAAATGTAATTTGTTTAGTATTACACCAATGCATATGCAAATGAAGTTTCACAGCTTTAAGTTGATAATTTGCAAAAGGGTTTTTTAACCGACCGATTATCTTTTTTTGAAAATAGAATATTTTCCTTTATATTCCATTTAATTTTCTGTTTTTTATTTTTAATTCTTTCGGTGAGAATCTTCGGTAAGAAAGACACTTCAAACAATTATTAAGAATGAAGAAAGATGTGTCAATTATTCTTTTAACCAAATATAAAATGACTAGTTCAATCACGCAACTTTGATCTCCAAGATAAGTACCTACTTTTTATTTCCATGATAAAATATTCTATCTTATACAGGCAGTAGAAAAGCTTAAATGTGCCTATTACCTAAATTTCTGATTAACTTTTATAGAAACAGGTATGTTGAAAAAAAATCTTAATTAATTTCTAACACTTATCGAACCTAATTTCAATCATTGTACTTTCGGAACAGGAAGATAAAATCAATTTTGGCCAACTAATTTAGACTTCCATGCGAACAGGAGATGTCGCAACTAACTTTCACGCAGTCGAATGCTATTTAAGCTCTTAATTGTGTGAAAATGATTAACAGACTTTGAAGCTGCTTCTGTCTAGAATGGTGAAGCGCAAAATTTAGAAATGCAATATGCAGAGGAAATATATATATTCTGTAAATGACATTTTGTATTACAATTTATAACGAGGTTCTACTCCAAAGTATTTGTATGTATTTTCTTCCCAGTTTTTAACTATAGTTAACCGTCAATGTAATTTATGTGAATAGCAGAAAATTATTTCTAGTGTATTTTCTCTTGGTTATAAATATAAGCTTTCTAAAGTTTTCTATATAATACATTTAGTTAATTTTTGTATATAAATTGTACTAGAATATATTTTTTTTCCAATAAATTAAATGACCCAGAAATAGTTTTGGCAGTAAAATCTTTTTAACACTAGATTTACGGATGTTGATCTTATACCTATTATTACTAAAGTGAGTCAATTTGACTCATACAAGAAAATTGAAGTTTTTTGCCAAGAAAATAGTTCCAAATTAATTTAAATAAAATGTTTATAATCAAAAAATTCATGGAAAACATTTTTTCATATAAAATCACTGGACTGCACTGCTCACACGAGATGTAAAAATTGAAATGATGACAGAAGTTGGTAATAATGTAGCGGAGTAGCGAAATCAAAGAACAATGGCTCACACACACACACAAATATTGTATGTAAGGAATACCAAATAAGAATAGAAACAAATCACGTGCGACTTAACTGTTGCCCAGGCCTGATAAGACCAATAAATTTAATGTTATGCGATTAACTGTTAAACCATTCTATGAGTCAAATTGTCTTATAACCGTGAAAATAGGTATACCACATTTGATAATGCGAAATGAAGGGGGTCTGCGGGGAAGAGGAATGAAAGTTTACATATATTTTACTACTTAACTAAAAGCCAACGTATGTTTTTGAAAAGTGATATTAAAGTTTTATATATATATATATATATATATATATATATATATATATATATATATATATATATATATATATATATATATATATATATATATATATAAATATATATATATAAAGGACATATATATATATATACAAATATATATATATACAATATATACAAAATATATACATATATATATACATATAATATATATATATATATATATATAAATAAATGTTATATATATACATATATATATATATAATATATATACATATACATATATACATATATAAATTAAATATATACATATATATATATATATATATATATATATATATATATAAACATATATATATATATATATATATATATACATATATAATATATATATATATATATATATATATATATATATATATATATATATATAATAAATATATATATATAACAGTCCCCGAAGTCCGACAAACTTGGAGGGGAGGTAGAGTACATTTGGAGCCAAATGACATAGGAAAGCAGGGCGGAAAGCAATGGTATAGCTATACGCGACCTCGCAAGATCGGCACTTGCTTCCTCTGTTCAGACACAGACAGCGTGCGATGAACGTGAATAATTTTACGAACGCCAAGTTGGCAGATATCCATTTCATCTACGGTCTAGCCAACAGAAATGGATGTGCTGCTGTTCGGATGTATCGGGAAAGGTATCCAACGAGGTATCAACCAAATCATCAAACGTTCGCACGGATGCATCAGAACCTCGCGGAACATGGATCTTTCAGAGCCACGATTGGACGTTCTGGAAGGCCACGAATAACACGAACTCCCGTATTCGACGAAGGTGTTCGTGAGCATTTGGACTGGAAATTTCCAAACAGGTGGATTGGTGGTCCAGTCACTTGGCCTCTCAGATCCCCTGATTTATCTGCTCAAGATCTTTTTCTCTAGAGTGCCATGAAGAGTCTTGTCTATGACACGTCCGTCAATTTTACAATGGACCTGGTTGCACGGATATCCATCGCTGCTGCTACGATACGTGAAACGTCCGGTATTTTCGAAAATGTCCGCCAATCCATATCGCGTCAGTGTCGTGCGTGCATTCATGCCAATGGCAGCAATTTCGAACATATCCTCTCATACTTTTTATTTATTATTGTTGTTTTTTGTGTAATAAAGCGTTTTACACTACATTCTGTGTGTGTCCTTATTATCTTTGTGTCTCTTTATCTCGTAAAGTTTTACATTTCCGCCTATACTTTCCTATGTAATTATGGCTCCTTACTAAGTTCTCTACCTCCCCTCCAAGTTTGTACACGGACTTCGGGGACACCCTGTATATATATAATATATATATATATATATATATATATAGTGATAAAATTCTTAATGAGTCAAATTGACTCGGTCCGTAAATCTAGTGTTAATATTGAAAGCATTGCCCCTTCATAAGTTCCTGCTCTTCTGTATTGAAGTTCATGGTTTCGATCAGCTGGCCCGAATGTTCGTAGCCGTTCGTTATCTGCTTTAAAGGCCCCTCCACACTATGGTCTACTGCAAGCCATTATCACCGTCTGGAAAGGATATGGCTTATCGAGGTTGACGATGGCCCACGATAAAATGACCTTGGTGGAGGATGGCTTCTGAAGCGGTTTTTCTGCAAAAGTCAAAGGCTAATATAAAAGAACTAAAGTGCGTAGTAGACCCTATGGTCGAATCCACTCACTCGGCTCATTTAGTGGCCCAGTGTGTGGATACAACCCGTAAACCATTGTCAAAAGTCACCATCAGGAAGTGGTGAACAATTGGCCATAGTTTGGAAGCTACATTAGTGGTTCCAACCATTCATACAACCCTAACTTGAAACTATTACTTTCCTAAAAAGGAATAATGTAGATTGAGCTATATAATGTATACTGAATCCACGTTGTGTTACCTGCGTATTGCATCGTATGAATTATCTATAAAAGTAAAGAGAAATGTATGTCTGTCTGTGTGTGTGTTTGTGCGTGCGTGTATATATATATAAATATATATAAATATATATATATATATATATATATATATATATATATATATATATATATATATATATAAAAGTCAATATACATATAAAAATATATATATAAATTAATATACATATATATATAAAATATATATAAATATATATATATATATATATAAATTATGATTGCACCATGTTGGAAAGAGCTACTTGCATGAGATTAGGTACAGAGGTTCTTTCTTAAATCCTTCAAAACTTTTCTAAGTCATTTTTTTAAATTGTTTTAGTTTTTATTTATTTTATTTTTGAATGATTTTAAATGTGTTTTTAACTTTTTTTTTAAACGTTTATTTCAAAGTCAATCGCAGACGATAAATTTGTCGTAATTTAGCTTAAATAAAATACCAAGCAAACGTGTTTTAAAAATTAGAAATGACATAGTGGATGAGTATTACCTCCAAGGTTTTACGATTATTTTCCTTTAATTTAGCAGTAGTACGTCATTCCATGAAATACTCGTAGCTCATTTATTCATTACTTTAAAAATTCGTTTTCCCTTCAATAAGATATTCCACTATTAATTGCATATTATACATGCCGTAACTTATTCTAAAACTTAATATTATCACATTTAAATATTTAATTCCTGTTAGTTTTAAATTGGTTCTTCAATTAATTTTTATAAGTACTGTATGAGCCATATTATAATCAATTTTTTCATCTATGGTTTAATAAATATTAATCGTTTCATTTTTATTCAAATCTTAAATTAATTAAAAATTCTGTGTTATCTACAATCGTCTGAAATCTTCTTCAAAATTGTGTTACAGTGAAACCGGTCTTATAATAAAAATATAATGGAATATGTGATTACAAAAAAAAAGTAAATAAATATAATAAAACGGAAGATCAAGAATTTAAAAATTGTGTATAACATTTCTTTATATCCTTTAATGAAATACACTGTAAGGAATTTTAAGACTTATTTTAAAAATCGTAAATTGGTTAATTCTTTAAAAAATTAAAATTCTGTATTGCTGTGTTTTGTCTTTTAATACAGGTTTTATTATGTATACAGTTTTCAGTTACAATGTGTTTTAGGAACATCTGTGATATATAGCCCAATCGGTCACATTTTTTATTAGTAACTTTTTTGTCAACAAGCCAAACGGTGTTAATACCATTTAAAAACTTTATTTTGTAAAATATAAATTTAAAATTAAAGCGTTAGGGAACGTAATGTGAGCTTTGTAAATTCAAAACTTATCCATAAAATTTCAGGTAAATTTTGAATTTTTCTCAATTTACATCCCTTATAATATTTGGAAATAAATTCAAAAAAGCCCCAAATGTAGAAAGGACGCCAATGGAATCTTATACTAAAGTTGTACCCAAAATCCATATTTTAAATAGTCAAAAGTTAAATCTAATTTACATGAAAACTTGATAATACATGTTCTGTTATCCATACATGTAAAACGGTAATACATGATCAGTTATATTCAGTTTAACTTGTTGGTAATAATCTTCAAATTTTGGCATTGGACAAAATTTACCAAACATTATTGATTTTTGACAACAGTTATTTAACAAATAATTAAGGTGATAAGTATTATAAAATAATACAAAGTAAATTATCAATACTTTGATTAGAATGATGAGTTGTTCGCTTTTACTTTTAGTGTAATATAATCTAACTTAATTGAAATTTGAAATAAATTTTCATTTGGGAACATTAATTTTCCAGACCGAAATCTGGGTACGAAATAGCTACTATATCAATAAAAAAGGTAAAACTAATATTTTTATATTAATTAATTTCTTCTATAACTAATATATATCATTTTATGAACTAAATCTATAAAAACGAGTTAAAAGGAAGATTTTTAACCTATATTGTTGTTTCTTATTGAACTGGATTTAAAATTATCTATAGTTTTGTTTATGCTACTTAAAACAACACCTCGGCACACTATATTTCTTTTACATATATTTTTACACATATATTTGAGCCCCACACAAATATATTTGGATGACGCTTAAAAATAATATAAAAATCTTTTTATTTAAGGATAAAAAATCCTCGAAAACTATAAAAAACAGACATAACGTATGATGTTTCTCCTATATAATAATAGCCTAAGTTATCTGTCCGTCTGACCTCGAATTTATGAAGCGGTTGGACCTGCAATGGATAGAGGTATTCATGTTGGATTCTTGGTGAGTTAGGGTTAGCAAATTGAAAGCGAGTAAAGTTTATCTTCTCTTAAACTATCGATCAGATTCTGAAATAAATTGGTATAAATATACTTCATATTGCAGAGAAAAATACAAATAAAACGTTCGAAATCCACACCTTCCCGCTTTTCGAGCATTTAATGCAATTATTTCAAGTCCCATTTTCTCCCGTTAAGAGCAGGCGATTAAATTTATCACATAATAAATAGTTAAAAATAACATTTTTTTCTAGCATTATGACGTCATTCCTTTAACCATCTCATTTATACATTTCTTATTTTAAATTACTTAAATATCGTCTGCATTATTTTCCTACTTTTTATCACTGAACTTTGATATTACTTAAATAATTTTCTTTTATATTTGGCGTAAATAATAGGTTAGATACATATGTGATAATTTTTAATTTAACCATCGATTATTTTTTGTTGCCAGATAACTCTCAGTCAAAAAATCAAAACATTTTTTTACATGCCTCATAGGGTACTTTAAAATTCTGGAAAATTAAATATTATACTGATTCCGTCATATGACAGACTACATGCTAGTAGAAAAATGGTAACTATGTGCAACATCCAAATGAAGTTTCTTTTCAAAGATAGAACTCTCACGCTTATTTAATGATGAAAATCAGAATAAATTAGATAAAAACATTGATATATGAACCAGAGCAATATAAATGCTTTTTTTTTCATACACACAGTATATGGGACTTTGGGTATATGGGAACAGCTGGGTTTTAATTCATTCTTATAAACTTTACTGTGCACTGTACGGATAAGAATCTCATTCAGGTAAGTGAAAGGTTGAAACTGAATAAATGGCAGACAGTACCCTAATTTCTATTATTTTTTCTCGTTTCAGTTCTTCAACATGGCTAGCGTATTTATGAAAATCTTCAACTTGATATGCATGATGCTGCTGATAGGACATTGGAGTGGTTGCTTGCAGTTCCTAGTTCCCATGTTACAGGGCTTCCCAGCTAATTCCTGGGTTGCTATTAACGAGCTTGAGGTAAGTACAGAGTCCCTAATTCCTTTAAAAAGACTTAATTTTTCTATGAGATTTCCTTTATTAATTTGCGATTCGTTTTAAAACAAGAATTGTAATGTGAATAACATGTATTAATATATTATGGTATAATTAAAGATTTAGTAAATTCGTTAATACATACATGCATCTGTACCTTCATAATTTAGTAAGTCGTTGCATTTAACTTGTATTTTGTAGTATGCATCTTGCATAATAATATGTATGTGTGTGTATATATGTGTAAAATTATTCTTTACCGATCACACATGTAGTTGTAGTCTATATTTTTAGATGCCACGACTGATTCAGTTTGGCTGGATGGAAAAGATAGTTTTGAATATATATATATATATATATATATATATATATATATATATATATATATATATATATATATATATAAATGTTTTTTAAACTGAAACATAAATGTGTGTATATATATATTAGATAATGATATTTGTATCACTTTCGGTTTAAGATTCTATTTTTTCGGGAATTCTTCTCAAGGAACTCTAGTGAATATTCTTGAATGTTCTCTTGTAGAAATTCTTTCGGTTCCATATCTAAAGGCCCCTCCACACTATGGTCCACTGTAAGCCATTGCCACCGTCTGGAGGGGGTATGCCTTAGCGTGGACGATGGTGGCAGACGGTGGCTTTGGAGACGCTTTTTCTCCAAAGATACGCAACTAAAGTGTGTAGTAGAATGCACGAGCTTGGCTCATTTAGTGGCCCAGCGAGTGGATGCAACCCTCGAACCATCGTTCAAGGTCATCATTAGGAAGTGGTGAACAATTGGCCATAGTGTGGAGGCTACATAAAAATAGAGTTCGAACGCTTGGGTTACATCACCCACGTGATTCAAATAATAGCAGATTAGTCCGCACAAATTACTATTTAAGCAGAAATCGGGAATTTCAAAATGGGTTTTTTTTTCGTATAATGTTTTGATAGAGGTTCCATCACAGTTTCAGCAAATTGATGTAGTATCGACTGTTATGGTAGTTTCGATATTTCAATAGTAAAAGTTCAGTCGTAAGTAAAAAAGTAGCAGATATGAGAAAAAGAATTTTTGAAAAGAGGAATAGAGTTTATTGTAGCATAATTTCGGGAAGACTTCTGGTATGAAAAACCCTTGCATCAGAATTTCTTAATCACGTGGGTTACTCGTAAGGACGTGTACGAAGCGAAACTAATTATATAAAGCATTATATAAGAAGTTACATTTGAAGCAAGAATTAATTTTGCTGTGTTCGGTCTCACCAAATTGATAGAAGGAACAAAAAACAGTCTCCAAGCTTCGCCAAAAAAGGATAGAAAAGCACGAAAATTATTTTAAGATACTTATAAAAAGGTTGATCAGTTTTTTTTAGGCTAAAGTATCGTTACACACACACATATATATATGTGTGTGTGTAACGATATAATTTATATAATTTATATATATATGCATATATATGTATATATAATATATATAATGTATATATATATATATAATATGTATAAATATAATATAATATATATATATATATATATTGCATATATATGTATATATATAGGTATTGTATATATATATATATATATACATATGTATATATATATATATGTATATATATATATATATATATATATTATATATATATATATATATATATATATATATGTATGTATGGATGGATGTGTATGTATGTATATGTATGTATATACATATGTATATATGTGTGTATATATATGTATATATGTGTGTATATATATGTAATATATGTATATATATATATATATATATATATATATGTGTGTGTGTGTGTGTGTATGTATGTATATATGTACATATGTATGTATATGTGTGTACATGTGGATTAACAGCCTTTCTCATTTTTTTCATTTTGTTTCTTCAATATGCTTTAGCAAAATCCAATAAAATATTCTTTAAACTTTCACTGACGCGGTGCACCGACTTTTCTTTAAATTATTTACCACGCGTAACATTTTAGCTGTCATAAAATGATTCCAAAAAATATTTCCAATCGGACTTCTACTTCTTGAAAGCCCCAGGCTTTTGTGCTTCGAAGATGAACTGATATCCGGACTTTCTTTCAAATGCAGAAATGCTCCTATCGATAAAGCATACGGCAACGGTAAAAGTTCCCTGAAATGCCGCTTTGAATTGCATAAATAAATTTTAATAGAATGTAAAATATTTTCTCCAATTCAGAAAACTTTTCAATTCCGCTCAATCTCTGTTTATCTGCAGAAAGAAACTAAGAAAGGCGGACTTCGTGTCTTCTTCCTTATTGCCGGTATGGAGGCGAGAGTAACTTTAGAGAATATTACGCAGTCTCTTTTAAGGATTTCATTTTCAGAAATATTTTTATATTGATTGGAGATAAATATTTTAACTATTGTTCGTTATATTGGAATGAAAAGTGAATTTTTATTATTTTTTAAATTCTATCTACAAGATGATAAATCAACTGGATTTCCTGGGCGAAGCCCTCTAATCCAGAGATTTCTTTTAAGAAAAGCGAGCAGAAAAATAGACAGCTAAAAGGTGAAGGTGAAAGAGACACATAAAAATAAACAAAAAGGAAGTTTAAAGATAGAAAAAAAAATGTTTTTGTGGTCAGGGGCATCCAAACAAAATTCTTGTATTAAATAAAATATATAAATTTAATTTAAAAATAATAAAACAGCTTTAAACATAGTAAAACAAATTTAGAAATAAGAATTTAAAAGAAAAACAGATAATATTAAATTAAAATTACTTTTAGAAAATTTGACATCATCGGGGCAGAACCGTCAACCCGAGAAAACGACGATTAAATGAGCAAACGCTCTACCGAGTGCGCCACGCCTGCACATGGTGAAAAGACTTAATAAAGTAAATGAGGAATGCATAAAAACAATCCATATATTTAAATATTAACCCTTTCCCTGTTTTGCCCGTATGCCGTACGGGCACAGCTTTCGGGCCTTTACTGATTTGCCGTACGGTAAATCAGTAAAGGGCCGAAAACGAGCAATCTCATTTCTATTTCGCTTGCACGTTTTCGGCAGTATTTTTCTAATTTTAGTAACAAATTATTCGTATAGATATCCAGTAAATGATAGTTTGTAGTTTATGGTATTTTCTACTCTGATTGGTTCAAAAGCACGGGTTTTTCGCATGTTTTGTATCAGAAGACGAATTGTAATCTTTCAATGTATAGCTTTCTGGTTATATTTTACTAACCGCCTGATAATTTTATTGATGTAAGAGTTGAGTAATATATTTTTACTTTTAAATAATGATAATTCAGAGCGTATGGAGCTAATTTCTTGTGATTTGAACTCTGACTCAGAATCAGAAACTGAATTATCTGTAAATGATAATAGCGAAAGTTTACTAGATGACCTGGATAGTAATGACTCTGAAAGTAGTACAGATGGAATCAGTAAAGCAAGACATTTTTTTAAATTAGTTGTGATAATCCTTCGGATCCGAATCCTGGATTTTCTTTCACTGGAATTCCAAAAATTAACTTGGATATCGATGAGACTAAAAGTAAACTTCAGATCTATGATGCTTTCATAGAAAGAAAAAAAGCTGTAATAAATGCTTAAGAATATTAGAAATGTTAATTTTAATAACATATCTTTACTTAAAAATGTAAAATTAACCAAAAAATGCAATAAAAATGTGACATGTTTTCACCGAATTCTGTAAAAAAATTGAAATTGTCAAAGGATTAAGCGCCGCCCTCGGCAGGAGAAAAGAGAGCGAAGTCAAACCAGAAAAGGAAACGGGAGAGGTACAGAAAGTAATGTTTGGCCACATTAAAAAGTTTTATAGCTTTTTCTCACATTTTATAAAAAATTTTATAAATTTTTTTGGAGATTTTTTTTAATATTATATAAGGCAAAAAGAAACAGGTGATACCAGCAAAAACTTCAGGAAATCCATGCAGAAGGTGTAAATAACCTAGCAAGAGGCCAATTTAAGGACTAGCCAGTGAAAGGGGCCTGTTTAAGACCCGAGAAGAACGCTAACAAGCGTTCTTCGGAGGTCTTAACCCTGGCCATGTTAGATTTAATTTTGTTTAGTTGAGTTAGGATTTCGTTAGTCTTGGATTCCTAACATACTTTTAATTTCGTTTAATTCATTAACAATATCGCCAAGTTGGTTTGAAAAATTAGTGAAGGAGTTTTAATATCTGCGAGATTAGGATTTTGAAAAGTGGCTATAGAGGTGGGCTGAGAAGTGACTGTAACTGGTGCTGAAGTCACATTTGTCAAGAGCGCCTGAGCGAAGGATTTCGTGATAGGTTTGGGCACTGCAGTAATAGATGGTGGATTGGCAGTTTTTACCTTAGGGTACCTAGGTAGGACTGGTAGCTATCCGGGTGTTCAATTCTATATCATCTTATCGTGAACTTGGAAATATTTTTACTAATGTATTATTGGTAAATATTTTTAAATATTTACTTAGGTTTACATTAAAACATTAAATTACATTAAAACCTGATTAAGTTTTAATTATTTTAAGAAATTTTAACAGATATAAAAATGTGTGAATATTAATCAAGTGTTAAGTATTTGTAATGTCAAGCAATTTTGTTATATCTTAGTTGCGGGTTCGATTCCATAGCTGACATGGGTATTAGTAACCCTCCGAAACTGGTTTTTCAACAGTAGGTGAGGTCGCAATATTCCAAACATTCAAGCGCACAATCAGACCTTCGAATCATAATTTTTTTCCTCCCGGTTCATCTAAAAAATATATCGGTTCAATTCCGAATGAACAGTTTTATTTTATGTATATTTTTGTTTATTCTAAAAATATAATTCTATCCTAAACAAAAAAAATATAATTCTATCAAAATTTAGACGATTTTAATTGGCAAAATAGCTGAATTCATACATTTAACCTGCATGCACGATACGAGAGGTGAGCAGAGAACGGAGAGTGTTGATATTGATATCCCTTATCAAAATCGTATTTGATAAATGAAAATTCAACGGAATTAAATTTGCCTTCTACAAGTAGTTTCATGCGAAACTGAAACAGGAAAGTGCTAGTGAAGATCAAAACAGGGAATCGAGAACCAGTGTACACATAATGACAATAATTATATGACTGACTATAAATTAGAAAACATTGATAAGTTGGTTACAGTAATAAAGGGACTGAGTATATATCTAACCGAAGTAAACCTATATTTTTATAGGTTCAGTTCCAGTTTGAAGCCCTGTATACCACACACTTAGTGACGTGACGAAGAGAACCAATGTTTTTTTTTTTTTTTTTAAGAAAAGGAGATTTATTTAGGGCTTGCTCTTTACAATGCCAAACAAAAAGGATTCTAGAATGGATGTCAAACAAATTATTTGCTGAAACAAAATAACAGTAAAATTACCCAAATTGTTTTGTAGATGGTGAAGAATCTAA
Source organism: Pardosa pseudoannulata (assembly GCA_032207245.1). NCBI lineage: Eukaryota > Metazoa > Arthropoda > Arachnida > Araneae > Lycosidae > Pardosa > Pardosa pseudoannulata. The sequence continues at coordinate 51,744,471 of CM063510.1, read as the reverse complement.
TAATCGTTTTACGATTACCTATTACAAATAAAGCTGAGTCAACATTGGATAAAAGGTTTTGGAACGCTATCTCAATATTGAATTTTTGACTACAAAATGAATAGGTATATACTTAATCAAGTATAATTAATATATAATTAGTTAATTTACATGTCTATTACATACGTATTATGTAAGTATAATTAAAATCTGTATTATCTGCAATATGGCATTTAAGAAATTCCTAAATTCTGGTGATAAATAGAATCCAGTCTCGTGGAACCCTATTTACATTTCATGCACTATTTTCTTTTATTGACAAGGACACCTAGCAGATTGATCTGAACCCCTAGGAATCCATAAAAACCACTGTGGCAATATACGTGTCAGACAGCAATTCTGGATTGGTTTGTAGCTCTAGTGTAGACTTATTTTTGCTACACTGTGGCTATTGAGATAGAGACCTAATGCTTAAAAATGATTCTGAATAGCAACAAAGAACCTTGCCAGTATTGGTATGACAGAGAGCGGATTTTATGTGTAGAGATGGTCAGGTTTTCAATCAATATTATCATTTGAATGCCCTGAGACGCTAAACTTACGATATTCTGGGGCGACATCCTGTACCAACGCTCTGTATGTGCTCTTTATCAATTTGTATCTCGGGGACAGACACTGGAACCCCTCCTTTTCCCATGCACCTCAACTCGTTCATTCAGATGACTTCTTGTTCCTGAGAATAAGCGGGAATCTCAAAAGAAAACGATCAGGGATTTCATCAAGATGTGGAAGAGATTTAAAGAACTTTGCAGACGGCTGGGAATGGATATCTCAAAATAAGGGTCCAACAATGTTTCAACCAATAAAAAGACTTTACCAATTAAGACCTACCAAAAAGGAAAAAATGTATAAAAGAACAATAAAAGGCTGTTCATTAATCAAGGAAATCAAACTAATGTTTGGAAGCATACCCTCTTGTATACCGTTTGATAATATCGTATATAAAGTAATGGCGGAAAAGAATATAAAACTATCTCGTTAACTTCATTAAGTTTATTAAATTTTGAGAAAATACTACTCTCTCCTGGTGGTAACACAATATTTAACTTTCTCAGTGACATTTTCGTATACATATAAATAAGGTATATAGATTATGCGTTTGAGGACAGAAAACTGATATATTTCTAAGTAAATTTTCAGATGGAAGTTTCAAACCAGTTTCATTCCAAAGCTGTAGTGGTCAGCTCGAAATAGGCGATAGTGTCTATTTTCTAGCCCTAAGAACAATGACTTATCTAGAACATTGGCCCGGTGTTGTATCTGCCCCCCTAAGGTAATTTTGGAGAAAGTTATTTGTTTGGTTCTATGTTCGATGAATTCGTCTTATCGAGAGTTTCTGTAAATATGAGTAACTATTGTGTTATGCTGTGAAATAAATAGTTCTGTGAAACAAAACTCTGACTGATCTTTTGAAACTAATCCGAGATGGAGAATGTTAGAGTACTCATTCCTTTAATTGCTCTAATACGCTTTCAAAGCATTCCTTCTTTCAATGTTTTCTCCATATATTTCATTGATCAGCCGAGGAATTTCAACATATTTCATCTATTTTGTGTTAAGAAAACAAATGACAGAACATATTTCACAGTGGTCAGAATTTTGAATTGACTTAAGCATATTATTAAACACTCTCAAACAGACTTAAAAACGGCCGAATTCTTCCGGAGTAGTGTCTATGGATACTAAACACATGCATGTTCGCAAAGTAAACACGGAAAACAACATTCACTGCTTTGCAACTCCAAAATTTCAAAGCGACTCTTAAAACAAAACATACCTCTTACATTATGTTTTAAAACTTTTTAATCATATAAACTTATTTCTAAAAGTCTACTTCTACCAAATACATGATAATCAGAAAACTAAAGGATTTTTTATGTTTAGAATTTATATTTTTATTCCCCAAACCCAAAAAGTTCTACTTATATTCCAGAAAGATGATTTCACTTTATTCCTGTTTGAAAACTAAGAATTAAGTTCTTGAAAATGACTTTAAGTACCCAAACCTGATTTAAATTCTTGTTCAATGGTTCTTATAAAAGCTTAAAGTTATTGTAAGTGTTGAAACAAAAGAGATTTTCTTCATTTTCTTCCCAAATCTACACTTACGGTGTATAAAAGCCATTTTCCTTAAACGTGACATATTTTCTAAGGGATGATGTCTTTTTCGAGGGAGGAGGAAATATGTTTTAGATGTGGTATATATTGCAAGCTCTGAAAAGATAACAGCTATGTTATGTTACTAGCACGTCTCTTCGTGAATGAACTTCTAACATCTTTTTTTTTATAAAAAAAAGTTCTTTTAAAACCAAGTAATCGCTGCAGTTCTAGGTAACATTTTTTTCCCTAAAACGTAACTATATCAGTGTGAGTTTTTAACTCGTAAAGAAATATATTTTTGAAAAGGGTTAATATTTTAGTAATAGTTAAAGTTCGACTTTTTAAAAGATTCCCAATATGATTTCATTATGTTATTTAGTTTTAGAAGTATGCTCTCATTAAATTTTTTCTCGTCAAAGAAGAGGTTATTAATGGATAATTTAATGAATAAAAAGAATTTAATATTGCAGAAAATATTTTACGTGTAATATTGCAGTTAAAATTTAAATATGGATATATTTGTACAGGGCTATTCATATTTTCCCTGGGGTTTCAGAAGGATATAGTTTAAGCAACTTAAACAAATATAATAAAAAATCATTAAATACAGATACGATTAAATACAAGCATTAAATAGAGATAGCTTTAAATACAAGTATTAAATACAGATAGCATTAAATACAAATATTAAATACAGATAGCATTAAATACAAGTATTAAATACAGATAGCATTAAATACAAGTATTAAATACAGATAGCATTAAATACAAGTATTAAATACACATAGCATTAAATACAAGTATTAAATACACATAGCATTAAATACAAGTAATAAATGCAGATAGCATTAAATACAAGCATTAAATGCAGATAGTATTAAATACAGATAACATTAAATACAAGCATTAAATACAGACTCAATTCAAATTTTATTTACAGTCGTTACAGCTATTTTATGCTTGTAGCCGTGTTCACACAATTGTTCAGTTCCTGACAAACTCTATTGAACTTGGTACTTTCAACAGCCCTCGAGTAGCAAAATAGTAGACCGCAATGCTTCAGACAAAAACAAAAAACTATCAACGTTACTTACAGCAAGTGTGATTCTTTCTTGTAGTTCTATGAAATCACGTGGCGTAAAATGGTCAAGAAAAGAAGGTCTTATATGTAGCTCCACAAGAAAAAATTTCACAGTGCTATATCCTGTGACTGTCAGAGGGTAGCAAAAGAGGTAAGTTGCCTTGAGAAACTCGTCACATCAAATGACGAAGTTATTGTGAGCACAGCTGCGACTATAAAAAACTTGATTTCTTTTTGTTTAAAGCAAGGTTCGTTTGAGGACACAGGACCAGAGTTATTACTTCTTCTCTTCTCTGCCGAATTTTTTTGCCTCAGATTATGCCCTTGAATTAGTTTTAAGGTCTGATATCTCATCTTTTGCTTTAGTTCCCTACTGCTACAGTGCTTTAACCACAATTTTCTTGTAATAAGTCTGTAATTTGTATCCGTTTTACACTTCAATCATTTTCTGCTCTTTTTAACTGCAAAACTTTTAACGTGTGTTAGAATAAGTCCCATGGGGCAACCAGGGGAATGAATTGGCGAACATCCAGGCTGAAAACGGGACTAGGCAGAACATCGTTGAAGATAGGAATGGTGTGACTCCAGCAGATATCGGTACACCTATTAAGGCTTTGCGTTCGTGTGGCAGACGTAGTGAAACTTTATTGAAACAGGAAGGTTTACGTTACAGATAGTGTCTATGGTTTCGTTGAGAGAAATTGGTCGGATCATTTCTCACTCAGTTCAGGACAAATCATGGTCTTTTCCTGGTTATTTTTCTCGTTTTATCAATCATCCTTCCTCCTGTGTCTGTGGTGTAGATGTCTTCATTAAATTTATAACTGCATTTTGAAGTCAAACTTGAGAATCAAAGTTTTTCCTACGAATCTATATCTTCTTCTTTCTGTATTACATTCAAACTCAGTTTATCGAAGCAATATTTATTTCATTATTCATCATATTTCTTTCCAGCTGTACCATTTTATTCATTATCATGGGTAGTGTTCTTAATTATTGTTTGTTAAACTTATCTTTCATTCGTTTTGATTTTGTGTCGTCCACCTGGACATATGACTATGTTCTTAGTCTTTATTTTTAGGGGGGAGGGGTAAGTTATAAAGTGATATCATTCTTGAGAGGGTGAGACTTATGGATTAATTCCTTCTCAAAAGCCCTTTACCTTTTTTATTCGAAATATTTCTAGTTTTTACAACGGCAATTTCAAACCTCACCATAAGTTTAAACTCCCTTATAACGCACCATCTGGGTTCCTTTTTATAGACAACGTAACTCTAAAGGCGCTAGAACAAATCTGTGTTTGCTCTCAATTTAGTTAAAATCAATGGAAAATTGTGCCAAAAAGTCTTTCAGTTCTCAGTTTTCAAAATTCTTGAAAACTGAGAACTGAACATATATGTTAGCATTGTAATTACCGATCAGCATGCTTAATATATTTTTTGCTGCTTCTATTATTTAGAGTTGTAGTTTTCCTCTTGTCCTTGATTTTGGATCCTCGTAATTTAGAAGCATGTGGGGATCAAGTAGAAGACTAAAAAATCTCAAGAAATGACTAAAAAGTTTGACCTGCCATCTCATAAGGTATCGTTTGTGAACTTCGAGGACACTACAACCACAAACGTATTTTACTTGTCCCAGCCAGCATTAATGAACAAGAGTGGATATTTGGCAGGCTCATTCCTCGAACTTACAACCCTTTGGTTATTAGATGATGCCTCTGCAGACTGTGCTATAGTGGCCCCTGAGTTTGAAAAATCAAAATATATAAATGCTGTATTCCGTTCATAAATGATTATAAAAATTTCTGATATTATTTAAAATTCCCATTGAGCAATCAAACTAAAACTACAAACAATACAAATATTTTTTAAAAATCTTATTGAATGTAAGCAAAATCTTGAGAATTTTTCTCAATTTAAAAAAAAAATGTTTATAATTTTATTTAATTAAATCATTACAGAGTCTCAAACTATCCACAAATTAATGTTTCGAAGATTTTATCGAAGTTAAATCCTTTTTTTCTCAAGAAATGACTAAAACCTAAAAAAAAAAGCTTTTCAAGTGGCAACTTGACAGCACAAATTGAAGTTTTTGACACAAATATCACTTCCAGACAGAAAAAAAATCACTTAAAAGAATTCCTACCTTAAAAATAATCTTTAAAAACTTAACAAAGTATCAGAACTTGGAGGGAGGGGGACTTCAGTCAAGATAAAAAGTTTCCGTTTTTGGCAATCTCGATTCCTGAACCTCTCTAGGGTATAATTGCTTGTTTTCGTCCTTTTTGCATCCCGACATCAAAGAAAAGGCTTTTCTTTTATTATTGGATATTTTCGGAGCCTTCGTTAGTTTCTAAAGTTTCAGTACAAATCGTTTGATATACAAAGGAATATATCGGTAAAGGCAGCGAACTCGTAACCGAAAGGTTGTGGGTTCGAGGCTGGAGCCATCGTAAGATTCGCCGAGTTCGTTAAAGGTGACTGGGGCACTTAAAATAGGTTCGTGGTCACAAAGTCCTTCAACTTCTCAATCGATATCTCTGGTGGCAGGCCAAACCTGGAAATCTTTTGCTTGGCCCCTACTTCTAAATTACGAGGACTCAGCGGGGTTAATGTTACTCGCGTCCGTAGCATACCTGAAGCTACACGTGCTCCTCGGGTAATACTAAATGTGTAACAGTTTCGCAGCCTTGTATAGACGTTAGGATAATGTTTGTATCGGCCGCTGAGTTGGAAAAAAAGAATATGTGTGTGGAGGGGGGCCTGAGCACACACACAAAAGAAGAGAAAAAACGCAGTGTATCTCAGGCCCCCAGATTTATTTTAATGTTTTGTATACAGAAGGTTTTAATCAGCTATATAATTTTAAATAAAGCAAAATGAAAAAAAAACATTCGTGATTTTTTAATTTCTTATTCCACATTAACATTATCGGCAGAAAAACAAATAAATAACAAATAAAACAAACTTGTCGGCTTTATTTTTTTACCAATTTGGTGGCTTCGTGCTATTTTTAAAGACATTATTTGTGTATAATGAATATCACGTGACAATGACTTGCGTTACAGATTTTCGTTACACGTCTTAACCCAAGTTAGCCTAAAAAGGACAGCCATTAATATTTCTCTCTGCACATGTAGGTATGTGTACATTTACATATATGCATATGTAACTGTATACACTTATATGCATACACTTATATTAGATTAATATAAGTGAATGCATATAAGTGTATATAGTACACTAATGTGTATATAATACATTGTACATATGTATATAATACACTTATTATACACTTATATGCATTTACAATATGTATACATTCATTCACATATACGTATATTTTTTGTACATGTGATTGAGTAAACGACAGAAAAAGAAAGCGTAATCTAGTGAGTATTTCGCTTTATTTAAAAATTACTTGATTTTGTAGTTGATTGAGGCCGAACGATGGCCGAATGGTTAGGGTGCTGGCCTTCGGAACCGGAGTTCGTGGGTTCGAGTCCCACTATAGCATGGATGTTCGTAGCCGTTTGGAATCGGCTTTAAGCAGTAGGTCCCGGTCTCATTAGCCCTCGTGTTGCAAAAAGTAGACCGTAGCGCTCCAAACCAAACCCAACCTAGTTGATTGAGTCCGTATCTTGCAACTCGAAAATTAATAAGGCTGCGATCTACAATTAAACGCAGTTAAGTATACTTTTTATTATTAGGTACAAAATGACTTTTGCCTTTTTTTTTCGAAGTACATTTTAACCATTTACTTTGAAATACCGCATCTCTCCAAGTTTAGTTTCTTGGATTACTATTATTTCCACTCGATGTTTATCTGCCAGTTATAAAATCTGATCAAGTTTAAGCCTGGTAGCAGGAGTACTAAGTCCATTGATCTAGTACTAAGTCCAGTAGGCTTTCCTACACCAGGAGGATAAATAAAAACAACTTTTGCGGTAGAAAAAGGAAAGTTTTGAGAACTAACTGAACGGTAACCATTCTTAAATTTATGTCGCGTGTAACTACAACATTTAAGGCTCTCCTCGTGAAAATAAAGTGCATTGCGTAGTAAGACAAATGCTTTACAAATAAAGCAGATATTCCGATAGAGCCTTAAAACAATCAGGTGAAATATTTGGAGCACTTTAAGCTAGAAAAGAATTCAGTTTCACTGAGAAATAAAATTCACATATCCCCTAGTCACAGTAGAATGGACTCATACCTCACGAAAGTATATTTAGTAAAAAATTGCAAGAGTAAAATAGTCAAATAAAATTTACTTCTTGCACTTTCGTCTGGAAAGAAAATCGGAATCACTGAAAATCTAACACAAATGAAAAGAAAGCCTATGTCAAAGAGTGGGTGGAAACTTTGGTTTTTTTATCCTTCTTTATGCATCGATCCACAATGCAGACTGAAAAATCGATTACAAATATATATTAGTCTGTTGTTTCGTACATCTATTAAGATATGGCTCACAATTAGTAAAGCTGCTACACTTCTTGTCATACTTTTTCTTTATAACTTTCTTTAAACTCTTTTAGATTGAATGAAAAATTTCAACTACAAAATCTATTAAAACCTTTTTTCGAGTGCTACGGTATTTAAAATTATTTATTTAGAACCATGCATTTGGGATAATTCATATCGAGTTTTATCCATAAATTCCAAACTTTGTATCATTGCTTATTTGTAACACACGCAAAAATTTTCCTTTCTACGGCATGCTCTTAAAAATTTTTGATGTGGACACCGCATGAATTCTTATTAAAGTATACATGCTTTTTTACCTTAACCGTAATATTAGCTGTTTGAACATCTTTTTTATGATTCAAAGCTAGTATTGTTTTTCAAATCAACGAATATCTCTAACAAAATTTAAGTTAAAAAATCTGGTGGCCTTCGGCAACGTCAAATCCGTTTTATAGAGGTTTTTTTCGTTGCATAGATAATTCGTTATAAATGTAGCTACGAAACAGATATAATATCAAATCACTGGTAAAAATTTCAGAATGAGTCTCGTATATATATTTATATATATATATATATATAATATATAATATATATATATAAAATTTATTTTAATTGATCATAAAAATTTTTTTTTATTGATTAAAAATAATACATTATATAAGAATTTAAATTTAATACTGGCTGATTTAGGAAATTTAAATAAAAAAAATACATAACAAATTTTTAGAACAGAAGCACATGAATGTCTTGTAAATAGAATTTATGTGAATCATTGTATGAGAAGTACACCTCACTAAACATAAAGTCTATAGCTGGTTCATTTTTATGGCCATGACTGCAACACAAGAGGCATCCACATTTTTTATATAATTTTAGTTAGCAAAATTCAATCCTGTAAAGTTTACATCTGATATTTATAATGTATGATGAGATTAGAAACAAAATTCAAAATAAAAATTTTTCACTAACCAAAAAACACTGTTTTCTTTAAAATATTCTTTAGAAGCTAAATCACCTCATCCTACATAAAAATCCTGTATGTCCGTCTTCCCTTGAATTTCACCGGTTTACAGAGGTGATTAATTATTTGATGATAATAAAAATAAGCATGACATTTATCTTCTTAATATATCCACTATAAATTCATATATATCTTTATCAACATTTTTTTTACATATATTTTTTATTTAAAATATTGCATTTTTCATCGTTTTTATCACTGAATAAGTTAAATAATTTTCTTTATATTATATCATTCTTTTAACATATTTTACTTCTATTTTTATTTAAATATTTGCATTATTTTCATACGTTTTATCACTGAATATTACGTAAATAATTTTCTTTATAATAATCACATATATTGCGTAAATAATTTTCTTTTATATTTGGCTTAAATAATAGATTAGGCACATATGTGATAATTTTACATTTAATCATCGATTAATTTTTCTTGCAATGAAAATTTTATCACCGGTATTAACGATAAATTCTATCTACCTCCATGATGTAGTGAAATGATAGTTTCATCCCCTTACTTCCATTAATTACAGTGGCAAAAAAAATGGGAAGAACTTAACGACAATTTCGACGTAACTAAGAAAACTTTAAATTACCTTTATAAATGAATTCAATGTGATTCTAAACTGCATTCACAGTATCGGGAGACTTTAGAGGTGTGTGAAAATAAACAAATTATTGAACGGGTACCAGATAATTTTCAGCCAAAAAACAAACCATTTTTTTACCTGACTCATAGCGTACTTTACAATTCTGGAAAATTAAAATATTGACTGACAGTATAATATCTACCAGTAACTGGTGTCACTAGGGCAATGAGAGAAAAACAAGCGAGTATGTACATCCAGTAACATAATATTCATACTTAATTTTTAACCAAAATCAGTTAACCAAATCAGTTAACCAAACAGTTAACATCAATTAATTACATGCAAAAATGAGCAAACATGGGGTGCTACCCTATTACAGTCGACATATGTCACTGGTGACTTCTGGGTCATAATGATGTCAGAGAGGGAAATTTATGGTTCTAAATTTCCATCTCTGGCGATTTCTGACGTCATTATGACGTAGAAGTCACCAGTGATATATGTCGACTGTAATATGGTAGCAGCCATGGTGTGACATAAGTCAATTGGTTGTAGCAACTAAATTTTTTTTCTTTTACATTTGTACCAGTGCAGGTATAACATAAATAAAATTAAAAACTTCAAAAGTAAAAAATAGCACAAATGAAGCAATGTATAAATATGAAAAACAAATATTATGGAACTTCTTAAAACTTTAACTGCTAACTTTATGTAATCAATATACAAGTGGCAAAAAAAAATTGGGAAGAACTTAACGACAATTTCGACGTAACTAAGAAAACTTTAAATTACCTTTATAAATGAATTCAATGTGATTCTAAACTGCATTCACAGTATCGGGAGACTTTAGAGGTGTGTGAAAATAAACAAATTATTGAACGGGTACCAGATAATTTTCAGCCAAAAAACAAACCATTTTTTTACCTGACTCATAGCGTACTTTACAATTCTGGAAAATTAAAATATTGACTGACAGTATAATATCTACCAGTAACTGGTGTCACTAGGGCAATGAGAGAAAAACAAGCGAGTATGTACATCCAGTAACATAATATTCATACTTAATTTTTAATCAGTTAACCAAACAGTTAACATCAATTAATTACATGCAAAAATATACAAACATAATGTGATATAAGTCAATTGGTTGTAGCAGTTAAAATTTTTTCTTTTACATTTCTACTAGTGCAGGTATAACATAAATGAAATTAAAAACTTTAAAAGGAAATATTAGGACAAATGAAGCAATGTATAAATATGAAAAACAAATATTATTGAACTTCTTAAAACTTTAACTGCTAACTTTATGTAATCAATATACAATAACAAATATTTCGGGAAATAAATAGTTTTGAAATAACAGTCAAAATCACGCTGAGACAGAACGCCAATCTCAGTTTTTAAAGAAAATAAGTTAGAAATTTATTCTAATGCTAGTTTATTTTACTTCCACGGTTTTTTATATTGCCAATCCTTCGTCGCCGATTGCAGAGCCTATTCTGGCCTTCGGGGGAAAATTCTAACCGAGTTTTCTAGATATTCTACCGGCTGAATTGAGTGAAGTACCCGAGCTCTCGGAGGCTCTGGGAATACTCTACCTTTTGTAGAATCAAGCGAAAGATTCGAAGCGAAAGCATTTATTTTTAATGGAAACTTATTTAATGTAATAGTGTCTCCCTTTTGTACATTATCATAACACAATGTAGAAAATGTGTAGGTGAGTATTTTTCGATTACGATTTAAATGTTTTTTAGTTTAAGTGGTTTTGCACCGACAGATAGGAAATTTGAAATGCATGATTTAGCAACGAATTGTTTTGGTTTTATTGAAGAGTTCCAAGCTTTTTTTAACTCATTTAATAGTGTATGTACTTATGCACTTTATAAAACAATGTAGAAAATGCGTGAGGGAATGTTTTCGAAAGAGGATTTAAACGTTTTCAGTTTAACCGTCCCACTCGTTTAAGAGTCCCACGCGTCAATTTCGTTCTTCTCCAATTCCGAAGAAAACCAAGCATATTCAAACGATACCCATGTAATAATAATGTTACGTTGTCTTAGTGTTTGAGAAAGAAGAAATGAAACAGATGCATTATAGACGCCGGTCCCGTCCACCATGTTTTTGTTTGGCGACCAACAGAAAAACGCGTGATTTGAAAAATCGCCAAGTAGAAAAACATGGCGACGGTGCGTGTTTTCTGAAAGATCACCAAAAAAGCATGGCGGCGGTCACGGGACATATTTGAAACACAACATTAACAAAATTAAACTTTAAAAGGAAAAAGAGATTAACAATTTAAAGCATTATTAAAATAAGATTAGCATAATAATCTTCATTTTTACGTGATTCAAAAAATAAAAAACAGATTAGTAATATTTATAAATCCCAGAAAATGATAAGAACAAAAACAAAATGTTCCAAACCAAAGCATCTTGTTTGGTTTAGAATATTTTGATACTTTCTAACAATTTCAAAACCAAAACAACTTCACCCGTCATAACTAAATTAACTAAATCCCAAAAAAGGATAAGAAAAAAAAACAAAATGTTCCAAACCAAAACATCTTGTTTGATTTAGAATAAAAATAGTAAGAACCGAAATAACTACACTCACAATAACTAAAATACTAAATCCCAAAAAATAATCGGAACAAAAAAAAATACAACCTGATCTAGGTGAATGTAAACCAAAAAAGCAGCTAAGATGCGAATTTCTCGAAACACCCGCCATAACTAAATTACTTGCCTAACCTAGGTGACATATTACCATTCCGCGTCTGGAACGAAAAGAACAGCTAAGAACATTAAGAACAGCAAATTTTCATATAGTGCCGAGTAATGACGTCAAAAATCACGCGCACCAATAGGATGCAAAAACATATCGGAGCATCTATTTCCCCCAACCAAAGTTAGGGCATATACAGCAACCCAGTCATCGCCCCATAAAATCGTTAAGTTTTCCCCATAAAATAGCCAAGTTTGGCTAGAAAAAAACACGGCGTCTATAATTCATCTATACCGAAGAAATTAATACTCATTAATAAACACATAGATAAATAAGTCTTGATTAAATGAATTTATACAATTAAATAAATGCCTAAGGAATAGAACTGTAATCAGCTTATCATTTGTAGATATCTAAGACTGCTCTCGAGTCGGCTCCTAAAAAACAATATGGCGATGATTTTTCTCAAAGGGTATAACCCGCAAGGCGCGGATGCCAGCAGCCTTCACCTTCTACTCTCCTCTTGTCCTCTAAAAAAATCAGACTGCATAGCGGAAAAAACAGGGGTCCACTCCAGAACGACGGGGGGTCAGAATTCCCCAAACCAACGGACCCTTCTATTGGTTGGGAGAAGTCCGAAGTTTCTTTCTAGTTCAAACCTAGGGAAGAGGTAAAAAAAGCTCAACCGAATGTAACCGAATGTATTGTTACAAAGCATCACTACATTTTTTATATACAAGTAACCTAAGTTCTATTTTTTCATTCCATTATTACTCATTATAAATTAATAGTATACATGAATAAAAATAAAATTATGACAAGTCCGATTGCACTATTTATTGCTTTTCGGCATAAATTAAAAAAGAGATCTATTAAGCTGCTTGGTTTATTCAACTATTCTATTTTTTTTTCGGAATTTGATTTAAAAAAATCTGTCTAATTTAGTTATACTATTTAAAACTTTTATTTACAATCCGAAATATTTGATAACGTATGGCATGTTTTACTTTTTTCAAAATTATATTAATAAAGAGACAAAACAATAATTTAAATGTCTAAGCAAAATTAGTTATAAATATATATTAATACCATTTTGTTTTATGACCACGTTTTTTTTTTATATCGCCAGTTCTTTGCACCAACTGCAAAGACTATTCCAGACTCTATGGAAAAATTCTAACCTAGTTTTTTAGATATTATATCATCTGAATTCAGTCAAGTACCCTGGTACTTGGAGGTATTGGGAGTATTTTATGTAGTCAAGTGAAGAATTCAGAGCGAAAGCTTTTATTTTTGTTGGAATCACATTGAATACTCTATATTCTTTTGTACGTTATCATAAGACAATGTTGAAAAGGGTAGGTAAGTATTTTTCGATTAAGATTTAAATGCTTTTGATTTAAGTAATTTTGCACAGATGCTTGAATGATTTGAAAAGCTTGATTTTACGTCGAAGTGTTTTGGTTTTTATTGTTTCATATACTCTAAGTTCATAATTGTCGATACTCTACAGTTGTAGCTTCTGATTTCGATCCCATTTGTATGTAAAATTATAAAGATTCTAGTGCTATGGGTTTTTTGTAAGCTTGATGACGGCCAAAACGACATGGCACTGCCTTTCTGTGTTGTGCTGGATTCAAATCCTAAAAAAAGAGAAGTCTATCAAAAAATGACATCGTAAGATATTTGAAAATCATACACAAAGTAATTTAATATACTGAAGAAATTAAGGGCTGTAGTCACCAGCACGGGTTAACCCAGATTTAAATGTTACTCGCGTCTTAAATGCAGAACTGGTATTCACCACACCACAATCTGAGAATTACTTCATCTAATAAACCGATCAATCTTATCCGCCAAATCGACGAGTCTGATTTATTTATGCCCTTAACTGTAGTAATCCCAAAGTTTTTATCATCAGGTTGTAGGA
>CM063510.1:51723024-51725524 GCA_032207245.1 Pardosa pseudoannulata | reverse complement strand
TTCAGTATCTATTCACTAATAGATTACAGTAATATCGCAATATATCAACAATATCAGTATTAATTTGGGGATATTACGCTATATTAAATTCCTGATGTCGTCCAGTTCTGGTAACTAACAGCTATATCACTTCTATCTATACAGGGTGTCCCAAAACGGCCTCATAAACTCTGCACAGCTAGATTCCTCGTTGGGAATACATGAAAACTGCTCAAAAGAGCGTTAATGTACGACCCATAGTTTACGAGAAAAATACGAAAAATAAAGTATGACGTCACTACCGGTGCAAAAAAAACACTTTATTGGACATATCAACAACAGTATTTGCATATCTTTACAGACGATAATGTTTAAACGTTCGCAACACATATGAGTCTTGCATGCGCTCGCACCATGGAATGACGTTAAGCCGCCGTTGAACTGATATTTAAAAGGTTGTATCTTGCAGTTACCGGTAGTGTTCGTATGGGGGTCATGTATTCCGTTCGTGACTACTGCGACATGTACCTGATGTACGCAATGTAATGGAAATGTCTTACGAACTATTGGGGAACATCTGCTTTAAATTGTGGATATACTGCTGTTGGTATGTTCAATAAAGTGTTTTTCCTTACACCGGAAGGGACGTCATATTTTGTTTTTCGTATTTTTCTCGTAAACTATGGATCGTACAGGAACACTTCTTTGGGCAATTTTTATGTACTCCCAACGAGGAATCTAGCTGTGCAGAGTTTATCCGGTTGTTTTGGTATACCCTGTATATATAATTTAGGCATATAACAATATGGGGTACCTCCAGAAGATCATATTGTTTCAAATGTGTCGTGATAGTAAAAATTTGAATCCCGCCAAATAAGAGTTATAAAAGTGTTTCAGCTACACTTCAACTGATGTGCATAAAATAACATTAAATGTCTTTAAATAATCAGATAACTTTTTTACATATTCATAGCCGTATTTTTGAAATTTAATTCATACTGTTTATATTCTACAATCTTTGTGAGTCATACACGCCTTGTATACAGACTCTTCAGTCATGCAAAAAACTTCTTGATACTTGCAGTCAATCCCTCAGATTTTATACCTGCTATAAGGCGACGCAAATGAAGAAAATATCATCTATTGACAATATATACAATTTTATTTAAAATATCTTTGCAAAATATATAATTTGCAATAAATTTAATGTTTAAAATAAAATTTATTAAAAAGTCTAAATTTCAATGTATTTCTTTCACTTTAACATTATATTTTTCTCCTGATTTTACTTTATTATTTCTGATGAGGGGCTGTATCCAAATACAGCATTTTGTATAAGTACAAAATATACATACAGTACATTGTGAACAACAGTATCAATGTTTCTTCTGCAGCCAGAACTTTAAACAGCCTCAACTTTAAAATATCATGGTATGAAGGAAATATTACATATTTACCCATTTACTTGCAGCTGAAATTTTTAATAACATATGAAATTTTGGATACAGCCCCTCATCAGTTTGCTTCCTTTTAGAAGCAACGGATTTCGAGATGATTCTACGGATGTTCACTTTCATAATTTTCAAGCTGTGTTTTGGGGACTTTCACAAAAGTTATTGTATACATTTAGCTAATACATTATGCACATTATATTTATATTGCATTGGCACATGCGCAGTGAAACATTGGTTAGTCAACCTGCTCATCTTTCATCCAATATTTATTATTTTTTAATTTCAATTGCAGGGTATTATGTACAATGTCTTTTGAAATTCATCCTGAAAATAGCATACTTTGATATTGTGAACTCTGCAAATTATAAGAAAAACACTTGGAGAAAATTGGGATTGTTTTTGTAAAAACCTTAATTTCTCCACGAGTATACGTGCTATTCTCATAACAATCCCCCATATAGTAATAACCTAAGTTATCTGTCCGTCTGTCCTCGAATTTATGAAGCGGTTGGGCTTGGAATGAATAGAGGCATTTCTATAGAAAGAGTGCACATGACGTCAGGTGCAGCAAAAATTGTAGCTCAACTTCTTCGTTGGCAAAACGTTTAAAGTTACTACGGAGTGTGTTTGTTATTGGGGTTTTAATTTTGACAATTATTTGAAAATGATAACAAGCTGTTGCGCGTATGTCTATACTCAGCGTTTTAAAAAAGGTGAAAATATTGGATTTTATTGCTTTCCTAAAGATCCTACATTGCGAATGCTTTTGATAAAAGCTATGAAAAGGCAAGACTGGACTCCCAGTTCTTCGAGAATTTGCGGCAAATATTTTCAGAATGGTAATAAAACGTTAACTTTACTGTAATGTAATAGATTATATAAAATTATTATCTTGCAATTTTTTTTATTAGTACTAAGTTTTTTTTCAGATTTCTAATGTATTTTCTGTGCTTTTGTAAGAACTGTGCTTATAGTTGTAATTAGTTTTTGTCCTTAAAATGATCAGGTTTTTCACATTTTTATTAATCCTTATTTATTAGATTCATGATAAGTTAGGGTTATCAACG
>CM063510.1:51700524-51713024 GCA_032207245.1 Pardosa pseudoannulata | reverse complement strand
TATGTTTAGTTCATATTTTTTAGAATGTATACATTACTTTTAATTCAAAGAATAAATAATATTTGATAATATTTGCAAAAAAATTCCAAATTAATAATTATAAATCTCTAATAAATTCTTCTGGGGGCCAATGAATTTGACTGCTAAAATTTATTAAAATTTTTAATTTTAAATTAGAAATTGTCCTTTATCGTAAAAAATTAATATCTATGAATTAAAAAAAATGGTATTTCATCAATACGTTTTATTTCTTCTGTTGAAACATCTTTATTTTCCAACTATACATTGTATTTTATATAAACAGAAAATTTAAGAGCAGTAATGAATATTACTTGCATATTAATGAATATTCTTTAATAAAATTATAGAACATTTTCAGTCATAATTTTTTTAAGAAATATTTTTCCTCGAGGGGATATAAAAATAAAATTCCAATGTCTGAATTTAGATTTTGTATCAGATGTTTCGCTTTCCATATTTTAATAATAAATATAAGATAGAGGCATATTCTGTCCGGAAGCCTACACTTTGGAATCTGCAGAAATAAATAGTAACTGATATGCTTAGTTCGTATTTTTTAGAATGTATGCATTTATTTAATGCAAAGAATAAATAATATTTGATAATATTTGTAGAAAAGCTCTAAATTAGAAATTTTAAAGTTCTAAGAAATGCCTCTGGGTAGCCAATGCATTTAACTGCTAAAAGTGAATAAAAACTTTAATTTTGAATTAAAAATTGTTATTTATCGTAAAAATTAATATCTATGAATGCCAAAAAAAATGGTACTTCATCAAAACGTTTTATTTCTATTATTGAAACATCTTTGCTTTCCAACTATACATTGTTTTTTATATAAATTAAAAATTTAAGGGCAATAATGAATATTACTCGCATATTAATGAATATTCTAAGAAAAAAATTATGAAACATTTTGAGTCATAATTTCTTTAAAGAAATATTTATCCTCGAGAAGATTTAAAAATAAAATTCCGATGACTGAATTTAGATTTTGTATCAGATGTTTCGCTTTTCATATTTTAATAATAAATATAAGATAGAGGCATATTCTGTCCGGAACCCTACACTTTTGAATCAACAGAAAAAAATAGTAACTCATATGCTTAGTTCATATTTTTTAGAATATATACATTTCTTTTAATGTAAAGAATAAATATTTCATAATATTTGTAGAAAATTTCCGAATTAGAACTTGTAAAATTCTAAGAAATTCCTCTGAAATGTCAATGCATGTGGCTACTCAAAGTTATTAAAACTTTTAATTTTAAATTAGAAATTTTCCTTTATCGTAAAAATTAATATCTATGAATTCCAAAAAAAAAATGGTATTTCATCAAAACGTTCTATTTCTTCTGGTGAAACATCTTTATTTTCCAACTATACATTGTATTTTATATAGAGGCATAGTAACTGATATGCTTAGTTCAAATTTTTTAGAATGTATATATTTCTTTTAATGAAAAGTATAAATAATATTCGATAATATTTGCAGAAAATTTCCAAATTAGAAATTGTAAAATTCTAAGAAATTCCTATGGAAAGCTAATGTATTTGACTGCTAAAAGTGATTAAAAATTTTAATTTAAATTAATAATTGTCATTTATCGTAAAAATTGACATCTATGAATACCTAAAAAATGGTATTTCATCAAAACATTTCATTTCTTCTGTTGAAACATCTTTATTTTCGAACTATACATGGTATTTTATATAAATTAAAATTTTATTGACATTAATGAATATTACATGAATATTAATGTACATTTCTTAAAGAAATTATGAAACATTTTGAGTTATAATTTTTTTAAGAAATATTTATCCTCGATGGTATATAAAAATAAAACTCTAAAGTCTGAATTTAGATTTTGTATCAGATGTTTCGCTTTGCATATTTTAATAATAAATATAAGTTAGAGGTATATTCTGTCCGGAACCCTACACTTTTGAATCTACAGAAATAAATAGAAACTGATATGCTTAGTTCATATTTTTTTAGAATGTATACATTTCTTTTAATGCAAACAGTAAATAATATTTGATAATATTTGCACAAAATTTCTAAATTAGAAATTGTAAAGTTCCAAGAAATTCCTATGGGGAGACAATACATTTAACTGCTAAAAGTTATTAAAACTTTCAATTTTAAATTAGAAATTGTAATTTATCTTAAAAATTAATATCTGTGAATTCCAAAAAAGGATATTTCATCAAAACGTTTTATTTCTTCTGTTGAAACATCTTTATTTTCCAACTATACATTGTATTTTATATAAATTAAAAATTTAGGGGCATTAATGAATATTACTTGCATAATAATGAATAAACTTCAACGAAATTATGAAACATTTTGAGTCATAATTTCTTTACAGAAATATTTATCCTCCAGAGGATATAAAAATAAAATTTCGATGTCTGTATTTAGATTTTGTATCAGACATTTCGCTTTCCATATTTTAATAATAAATATAAGTTAGAAGCGTATTTTGTCCTAAATTTTACACTTTTGAATTTACAAAAATAAATAGTAACTGATATGCTTAGTTCATAATTTTTAGAATGTATACATTTTTTTAATGAAAAGCATAAATAATATTCTATAATATTTGCAGAAAATTTTCAAATTAGAAATTATAAAATTCTAAGAAATTCCTCTGGAGAGCCAATGCATTTAACTGCTAAAAGTTATTAAAAAATTTTAATTTTAAATTTGAAGTTTTCATTTATCGTAAAAATTAACATCCATGAATGCCAAAAAACTGGTATTTATTTAAAACGTTTTATTTTATCTGCTGAAACATCTTTATTTTCCAACTATACTTTGTATTTTATATAAATTAAAAATTTAAGGACATTAATGAATATTACTTTCATATTAATGAATATACTTTAACGAAATTATGAAACATTTTGAGTCATAATTTATTTAGAGAAATATTTATCCTCGAGGGGATATAAAAATAAAATTTCGATGTCTGAATTTAGATTTTGTATCAGATGTTTCGCTTTCCATATTTTAATAATAAATATAAGTTAGAGGCGTATTCTGTCTGGAATCTTACACTTTTGAATTTACAGAAATAAATAGTAAGTGATATGCTTAGTTCATAATTTTTAGAATGTATACATTTCTTTTAATGAAAAGCATAAATAATATTAGATAATATTTGCACAAAATTTTCAAATTAGAAATTATAAAATTCTAAGAAATTCCTCTGGAGAGCTAATGCATTTAACTGTTAAAAGTTATTAAAAATTTTAATTTTAAATTGGAAATTGTCATTTATCGTAAAAATTAATATTACGAATGCCATAAAAATGGTATTTCATCAAAACGTTTTGTTTCTTCTGTTGAAACATCTTTATTTTCCAACTATACATTGTATTTTATATAAATTCAAAATTTAAGGGCGTTAATGAATATTACTTGCATATTAATGAATATTCTTTAAAAAAATTATGAAATATTTTGAGTCATAATTTCTTTAAAGAAATATTTATCCTCGAGAGGAAATAACAATAAAATTCATGTGTCTGAATTCAGATTTTGTATCAGATTTTCGCTTTCCATATTTTAATAATAAATATAAGATAGAGGCATATTCTGTCCGGAACCCTACACTTTTGAATCTACAGAAATAAATAGAAACTGATATACTTAGTTCATATTTTTTAGAATGCATACATTTCTTTTAATGCAAAGAATAAATAATATTCGATAATATTTCTAGAAAATCTCCAAAGTAGAAATTGTAAATTTCCAAGAAAGGCCTCTAGCTAACCAATGCATTTGACTGCTGAAAGTAATTAAAATTTTTAATTTTAAATTAAAAATTGTCATTTATTGTAAAAGTTAATATCTAAGAATTCCAAAAGAAATGGTATTTTATCAAAACGTCTTAGTTCTATTGTTGAAACATCTTTATTTTCCAACTATACATTGTATTTTATATAAATTAAAAATTTAAGGGCGTTAATGAATATTGCTTGTATATTAATGAATATTTTTTAAAGAAATTATGAAATATTGAGTCATAATTTCTTTAAAGAAATTTTTACCCTCGAGAGGATATAACAATAAAATTCCGATGTCTGAATTTAGATTTTGTATCAGATGTTTCGCTTTCCATATTTTAATAATAAATATAAGATAGAAACATATTCTGTCCGGAACCCTACGCTTTTATACCTACAGGAATAAATAGTAACTTATATGCTTAGTTCATATTTTTTAGAATGTATACATTTATTTTAATGCAAAGAATAAATAATATTTATAATATTTGCTCAAAATTTCCAAATTAGAAACTGTAAAAATCTAAGAATTCCTCTGGAGAGCCAATGCATTTGACTGCTAAAAGTTATTGAATTTTTTTATTTTAAATTATAAATTGTCATTTATCGTAAAAATTAATATCTATGAATGCCAAAAAATGGTATTTCATTAAAACATTTTATTTCTTCTGTTGAAACACCTTTATTTTCCAACTATACATTGTATTTTATGTAAATTAAATATTTAAAGGCATTTATGAATATTACTTGCATATTAAAAAATAATCTTTAAAGAAATTATGAAACATTTTGTGTCATAATTTCTTTAAAGAAATATTTATCCTCGAGAGGATATAAAAATAAAACTCCGATGTTTGAATTTAGATTTTGTATCAGATGTTTCATTTTCCATATTTTAAATATAAGATGCATATAATAAATATAAGAGGTATACTCTGTCCGGAACCGTACACTTTTGAATCTACAGAAATAAATAGTAACTGATATGCTTAGTTCATATATTTTAGAATGTATGCATCTCTTTTAATGCAAAGAATAAATAATGTTTGATAGTATTTGTAGAAAATCTTCAAATTAGAAATTGTAATTTTTCCAAATCATTCCTTTGGGGAGCAAATTCATTTCACTGCTAAAAGTGATTAAAATTTTTAATTTTAATTAAAAATTGTCATTTATTATAAAATTTAATATCTATGAATGCCAAAATATGGTATTTCTTTAAAACTTTTATTTCTTCTGTTTAAACATCTTTATTTTCCAACTATACATTGTATTTTATATAAATTAAAAATTCTCCGCATGCGCATGGCATAGGAAGGACGATTCTTTTTGTTGAAAGGTAGGGTAAGTATTAGCTCACGTGTGGTATACGCGATATTCTTTGGTTTTGTTAGGTAGCGTTTTTACAGCATTGTTGCCACTATTAAAGTTCCAACCCTGGTATTTCGTACTTTGAATCAGTTGGCGACATAAAAACTGACGACTTCTCAGGGAAGTTAAATACAAATTTTGGTATTAGAGTCTAGATCCAATTATATATCTATTCATTAACAATTATTATAGAGGCAATTCTCTAAAAATAGGTTTTTAAGGGTTCCTTTTATAAGTAAGTTTGGCAGAAGTATTTTTTTGGCATAATCTCCCTTTAGAAGTGAGTAATCTGATTTACATCAGAATACCAGTGAAGTATAAAAAACCTACAGTTTTTAAACTTTTGTTTATTTTATTACCTTATTTTGATACATCAATGAGAAATGTGATATTTGATCTTTAATGCAATAATATTTTTTATTTTTTTATTTTTATCCAATGTTTACTTCTAGTCCCCTTAATACATTGCTTTTTAGGCAGTTTCAAATTTAATTGTCGCGTTATTAATAAAGAAAAGGTGTTTAATAATCTTTCTGGTATTTTTTTAAATTTATCTCAAGATGCAGCGGTTTTATGTTATGCATTTTCAGTCGCCCACCTTAATTGGCTTTACACTCGTCATAATAATTGGATTTCAAAGTAAGTATATCGGGGAAACACAAGATGTTGTCCAAAAAACAGTCTTTATTTTTTTCCGTTCCTCTCAAAAATAAAAGGTAAGTATATGCATAAAAAATTTCCTTTCTGTAAAATTGCAGAAACAGTACTTTAGTTATATACAAATAAAATGGAATTGAAAATTTAATGAAGAACTAAGTATTAAAGAACTAAAGATTTAAGGATTAAGTGAAGAAAAAAAATTTGAAAATTGAAAGATTAAAAATTGAAGATTAAAAATATCAGTAACATACAAACAAAATTCAGATTTCAAAATAATCTATTAAGTACTAATAATCTACTCTACTAATCTACTAATAATCTACTTCGAAATAATCTACAAAGTAGTTATAATCTACTTAGTATCTTTAAATAGTACAACAATTTCCTAATTACTTTTCCAAGGAAATGTGAACTTCAGTTATGTTGTGCAAATATGCTTATAGACAGTACACAGGGAAAATATTGTATGTTTAAATGAAATACTTATTATTCCTACTAAATATTCTGCTTTGAAGCGTTTCATTAAAAAACTTATTGGATATTTTTCTTCAGAAATTACTTTGTAAACCTTTGTGAACCCTATAAACCATTTAATGGTTTTAAAAAGCATAAAACATTTCTGTCCAACTACACTGAAAATTCAAAATATGTATGTAATCATGCAATAACAATTCTTTATTATTCTAGTGTTACATTTTTTTAGTTTAGCCTTATAAAATTTTTGCATTAATATCAGATAAAATAAATGTATTTTCTTTTCTTCAATATTGCTGAGTTACTTGAATTACTGTGCTTAAAATTTGTATCACCCAGTCTTAAACTATGTCCACAATAGTCTAAAATCCATGTCTTTCTTTTATGTGGTATTATCGTGTCAGGAAAAGCCCATCAAATGGGGATTACGTCTAAATAGCAATCTAGAAATAAATCTTATCAGAGTGCGGTCTTCTTATCCGTTCAGTTCCTGCTATCTTAATGCTGTATGCACTATTTCTTTCTTATGGGTTTATTCGAATACTTATTCCTGATTCATCACATAAAGTATTATACTAAATATTTCCTTATCTTGGAAGAAATATATCCTATGTTATTTGTATTCTTAATTACACTATTCAATTCAATAATCATCCACAGTGTGCGTATTGCAATACATCTTACACAGTCGCACATATTTTAACCTCCTTTGTTTGTTTTAGATCTATGTGTATAAATGTTTTTCGAAATAAATCTCCAAATCTTAATTAAATAATCAAGGAAGCTTCACATCCAAACTTGTACCCCTTTCTTCGTCGAATTGGCTTTTATTTCGAAATCTGAATTTTGTTTGTATGTTATTCAATTTTCTAATATTCAATTTTTAATCTTTCAATTTTCAATTTGTTTTTCATCACTTAATTCTTAAATCTTTAATTCTTTAATAACTTCGTTCTTTATTTAGTTTTCAATTCTTAGTTATTTATATAGAACTCAATTTTATACGTGTATACAATTGTATACGAGGATTTAGCGCCACTAAACTCCAATCAACGAACCAACCAATCCACCAATTCAATAATTACATTAATTCAATTTAACTACATTAAACGATTGTAATTGATATACGATAATAAAATTTTGGCAGAATATCTGATTATCCTATGAAGTAAGAAACTCTCATTCCGATATTTCCAGAATATTTTCTAGAATCAGAAATCGTGTTATATAAAATAATAGTATTAAAATCTCAAAATACTTCGTTTTATAGCTTCTTTCATATATCCAGCTTTATTAATATACGAAAGTATATTGACATGCAGAATTTAATTTTTTTCATGTCTAAGAATATTTTGTTACTGTAATGATTGATCCTTTCAATGTGGTAAATGAATATACTTTTATTAATTCAGAGTAATTTTTAGTAATGCTCTTTCATTGCAACATCTGCAACATCACTTATTGATTTGTACATAAAATATTGAAATGGCACAAGTAAGATTAAATGTCTTGTATTGTCTTAAGAAATTTCCCAATAAACCTACTAAACGATATATAAGTATGCAATAGGCCGTTCATTCCTGATCTACGACTCCTTTGCTGATCTACTGGTGTAAATATACCAAATTTCTAGTTCTGTAATACTTAGATACAAAAACAACGGTATACAATATTGAAATGACACGAGTATATTTTGTACCTTTTCTGATTTATTAAATAGCTCAAAACTCATGCAAAACATTTATGAGTCATGCTATTCTCTTTATATCTACAACTTCCTTACTGTTTTAGTATTGCCAATGACTCATATTTATCAGTTCAGGGATAGTAGTGCTTATATAAACTTTCGAAATTTTTTTATATACTTTTTACTCTTTCCAAGCTCCCTAGTCACCCCCAAAACTGAAATTGCAAAAAATAACTTACATTGTACCTATATATCCCTTTTCTGTGAAGAAAATATATCATATTTCATAATTTTTCTAAAATAAACTCGTGCTTTAAGGGGTTAAAGAGGGATAAAAGAAATAAAATACATTTCCAATGTCCCAACCTTCCCCACTGTATGTGGTAAGTTGGGACACTAAACAACAAATACAAAATACTGTTCAAATTATTTTTATTAACTGTTATAAAAGAGAAATAGCTGAAAATTGTTCAAGTTAATACATTTTTTAACAAATCTTATATTTACAGCTGATTCAAGCATATTAGCATTTACAGCAGAATATTTTCTGTTTGCTTTTCTTGTTCTTACCATTTTTTCTGAAAAACATATTAATAAATTAATATTTTGACATGTTGAATCAATTAAAAATTAGGCCCCAAAATATTAATTATTTTGCTTGAATTGATATTTGTTTACGCTTTTTAAAATGTCCCAATGTGCTGCGTCCCAAGGTGCCCCATCTATGTGTGTCCCAACCTACCCATTTTACATAGTATCTTTTGGTAACTACTATACAGTTAGGCTTAACAATACAATTTATTTATTAGCATAGAAATAATAATAAATGAATTTTCTTTCATAACAATACATTTTTTAAAAATATTTTAATTTTTTTTCAAAAAAATTACTTTTTAAAATGCACATTGATGTAATTTTGGGTTATTCAAAACAAAGAAAATGAAATTGTTCCTTACCTATAAGCACTATTTTCATCAAAATTCTTTGAGAAGTGAAGAGGAAGGCCATTTATCAATACACATGAGAACTAATTCCTAGTTGCAAATTAAAGCCTGAAAATAAAGGTGTCCCAAGGTGGGCTATGTCCCAAGGTGCCCCACTCTCCCCTACACATCAAAAATAGCCCTTATAAATTAAACTATGTATGTAAATAACTTTTTAAAAGCTAATAATACTGATTTCATATTTCGCATGCATTTCTAGAAAAGTTATAAAGGTAATTTAAGCCAATAATATCCATATTTGGGGTAATCCGGCCTCATATTTCGTAAAAGGTATCATAGTTACAGATTCCTCATTTGTATCAGTACCGTGCATTCTTTAAATTTCCATTTATGATAATTTTGTAAAGAAAAATACTTCAGAGCCAGGAACTGTGAATTATAACAACACGTAAGAGCCCGAAAATATTTATCTCGAAGGTAAAAAAAATGATTAAAGAGGAACCTGAAGGGAAGTAATAAAATATTCCTCCAATGTTAAAAGTACATAAAACCTCATTTTTTTCATAAAGTGCAAAATCTACTTTTTTTAACCTGTAAGAGGGGGGAAATCTCTCGGTTTTCAAACAAAATAGAATCAGTAAATAAACGATTGGGGGCTGTATTTTTATTTCGAAACGTTGCAGTTATATTCAAACTTTTATTAAAGTGATCTTTTTAAATCAATAATCTCATATTTATGTATGTCATTCAGATTGTTAGCAGACTAATTTACTTTTTTTGCTATGTGTAAGTAGCCTTTGAGAAGAAATTGCTACTAAATGAAAATGAACATTGATCATATGCTTGCATGTTGGTTTAGAGTGCTACTGTCGATTTTTGAGATAATAGATCTAATACGACCGGAACCTACTGTTTTCAGCCGATTTCGAACGCATAGGAACATACATGTCTTCAGCGGGATTCAAACACACATACTAGGTCCTAAAAATCATAGCCCTCCTTGTTGACCCATTATCTGATTGCTCTTGACTGGGATGATGAAAAAGTTCATTGAATGGATAATTTTAATCTGATTGCCAAATTTTATCCAATCCACCAACATTATTTTATTACCTTTTTGAAAACTATTGTTCACACACATGTAACAAGCAGACAAATATAGAATAAGAAGAGTATGACTCTAAGTATGTTCTTTAAAAAGTATATAAAAGTCGAAAACTTTGATATTTTTCAAAAACAAATACCGTTTAATTAATCCTCACATAGAAAAAATAGTGAACAACCCCCACGTACCTAATAATCAAAATTTCAAGGTAAAAGTTTGGGATAATTAAAATTTATGCATGTATACTTAGTGTAGTAGAAATGAAATGGATACATGGTTATTTCTTAACCTCTGAGTTATTTTGTTGCTATGGATAAAAGTCTTGATTAATACAAAAGAATCAAAAATATTGCTAATAGAGAACGAACCAAACGTACTTAATAATCAAAATTTCAAGGTAAATGTTTAGGACAATCGAAATTTATGCATGTATTCTTAGTGAGCAGAAATGAATCTGGATTCATGGATGTTTCTAAGACAATTGAAATATATGGATGTATACTTACTGTAGCAGAAATGAATCTGTATACATAGTTATTTCTTAACCTCTATGAGTTATGTTGTTGTTATGAATAAAAGTCTTGATCATTACAAAAGAAGCAAAAATATTGCTAATAGTGAATGACCTCAACGTACCTAATAATCAAAATTTCAAGGTAAAAGTTTTGGGCAATTGAAATTTATACATGTATACTTAGTGTAGTAGAAATGAATCTGGATACATGGTTATTTCTTAACATCTATGAGTTATTTTGTTGCTATGGATAAAAGTCTTGATCATTACAAAAGAAGCAAAAATATTGCTAATAGTGAACGAACCTAATAATCAAACTTTCAAGGTAAAAGTTTTGGACAATTGAAATTTATGCTTGTATACTTAGTGTAGTAGAAATGAATATGGATACATGGTTATTTCTTAACCTCTGAGTTATTTTGTTGCTATGGATAAATGTCTTGATCATTACAACAAAAGAAGCAAAAATATTGCCAGAGTTCATTTCTGTATAAGAAGGATTCTTTCACTTTTGATTTCATTCGAAACCTTTCTAGCTGGTGATATTTCTGAACTATTTTTCGTACGTTGAGATAGTACATTAGTCACTTATTCTTTTGACTTGGAAGTTAAAATAAATAAATGTTATTGTAAAATGAAACTTAGCTATATCGTTTATGACAAATTTCCAAACAAAAGAATTGTTAGATAAAAGCCTCTTCGCCAATTTCGCCAATGGGGAGCCATACCATCCATAGCATTTATAGTCCCAGTTTCATGTAGGACTAAAATATTTTATGCCCAAGTTGCATAAAATCCCAAACCATCGATAAAAGCCAAATAGGTTGGATGGCTAATGGCCAACATTCGGAAGATCAATCCAGCCACAGAGTGTATAATATAAAGGGATTTTTTCTATGACACCCTGCATCTACTACAGTATGAACATAATTTCTTAGTAATCATTTTACATGTGAGAAGGCAAAATCTTTTTGTCAAAATTTATTAATAAATGCAAAGTCATAGTAAGGAAAACATAAATAGAGGGAACATGTATATAGACATAATTTTGGTTGATAATACAGCTGTGAAAGAATTTCGTTATCAATAACACCAAATTCTTATAAAATTAGCTTACATAAACAGACCAAGGACTTTGTTATTACAAGTTCCTGAATTTCCTTCTGTTCTATATAGAACATATCTATATTTACTGCTGCAATTCATTTTAAACTTCAATGGTTCTACAGAACTCTTCAAAACTATCCTAAAACCCAAGTTGAAGTACTCTATGCTTATATGTCAGTGAATATTTCCTACATATATCTGAAGAATGAAATCTCTTCGAAATAGTAAGAAATTGTTTATCTTTTTTTATATTTTCCATAATAAACATTAGTTTATATTTAATTGTAAGAAATTTATTTTGAGATGTTTTTAAATATTATGATAACAAAACAATTATTGAATGGTTCCTATTAAATACTAGCATATAGCCCGTCATATGACGGGATCAGTAAAATTTTAATTTTCCAAAATTGTAAAGAACGCTATGAGGCAGGTAAAAAAATGGTTTGTTTTTGGCTGAGAATTAGCTTGCAACAAAAAATAATCGATGATTCAATTTAAAATTATTACATATGTACCTAATCTATTATTTAAGCCAAATATAAAAGAAAATTATTTACGTAATATCTAAGTTCATTGATAAAACGTATGAAAATAAGTCATAATTTAAATAATTTAAAATAAGAAATGATTCAATGAGATGGCTAAAGGAATGACGTCATAATGCTAGAAAAATGTTATTTTTTCCTATTTATTATGGGACAAATTGATAATTTAATTGCCTGCTCTTACCGGGAAAAATAGGAGTTGAAAATGGCATTAAAAGCTCGAAAAGAGGGAATGGGATGGATTTCGAACGTTTTAGAGAAGGTAGTATTTTTCTCT
>CM063510.1:51685524-51693024 GCA_032207245.1 Pardosa pseudoannulata | reverse complement strand
GTACAGCGGCTGTGCACACATTTTGTAGACGATGCATATTGTAGTCACAAAACTAAATTAAATAAAACTCTTATATTTGAAATGTTCTATTTGATAGCTCTTATTTTCAACTATGTTTCGACCTCTTAATTTCCATGATGATAATGCCTTTTGAAGTGTCAGAAGAGGTTTTCTATCCCATTCCTTCTGAACAGCTTTACAGAGTCCTGTAAGGCTTGTGGGACGACATTTGAATAATGCGGATTTTAAAAGTCCGAAAGCACAAAGATGCATAGGTGATACATCGAGAGATTTAATAGGGATATCAGTGAAGGGTATGGCCTTGATACAGGTTTTTTGTTCCATTTCTTCTAGGAAATTTACAGTGGATTTTGATGTGTGACTGCTAGCTTTGTCTTAATGGAGTTCCACAGATTGATTGCACTGCGGGTAAAGCGATGGTATTTCATTCCGAAAAATTGGCAGTAAAATATGTTCCTGATAGTATTTGGAATTAATCTTGACACTTTTTCAATTTTTTTATTTTTAACTTGCCATTATACGAAAAACCAACAACAATCATGAATCTCTTTGAAACTTTCTGTCGATTCTTTAAACCATGTACTAAAAATTTATCTCTCCTTTTATAATAATAATTGGCTCTTTTTATTGCAATCATTTAAATATACCCATGATTCATCTATTGTGACATTTTTTTTAGATTTTTCTTTGGATAACTGTTTCTCATACAGAATTCTGCAGCGTGTCCTGAGTTCAGCGATATGTATTAGAGAAAGACCATGCACATTGCGTTTTTCGCTTTCTTAAGATTTAAATCAACTTTTATCATTTTGTTTACAGTAGACACCGAGCATTTTAATGATTTTGAAACTGTCCTTTGACTAGGGAGATTTTCTTTTAACATTAAACAACGTACCTGTGCAATAGTCGAAGATGTTCGTTTTTTCCTTGGATATTTGTTTGGAATTTTTGTCCCAGGTTCCAATTTCATGTTTTTTTCCTATCTTTTTGACGATATTACTTATAAACGCTTTAGATATCACAAACCCATGGCTCTCACATCGTTTGTGGATAACAGAAAGTTGGTTGGTTGGTTGGTTGGTTGGGAGCACTACGGTCTACTTTTTGCTACACGAGGGCTAATGAGACCGGGACCTACTGTTTAAAGCCGATTCCGAACGGCTACGAACATCCATGCGTCAGTGGGACTCGAACCCACGAACTCCGGCTCCGAAGGTCAGTGCCCTAACCATTCGGCCATCGTTCCGCGTTAACAGAAAGTGAATACTTCTCTTCGGAAAGAGCATAAATATAGCCTTCGAACCACTGCTTTGTTAAAAACGCCATTTTTTTAAAAAACAAACCTCTCAAGTAGCATACGTTAATTTTGGCTTTTAAAAACATAGTACAATTGCAGTTATTTATTTTGAAACAAAAGATTTTTTAATACCACTAACCAAAATCATCTAAAACATGTGCGAACAGCCTCTGTATAAATCATTAGAAATGTTTATCATATGTGATTTACAGGACAGACAAAGGATAAAATACTTTTATTTCAAAGAGAAAATTAAACTGAGTTGTTCTTTCAGTTTTTGATAAAATGTTAAAAACATAGAAAATAGAAAAAAATATTTATATATCTCTTAAAAAAAAGAGAAAAAAATTGTAATAGGTGATTTCTCTGTGTAATCATTATCCGTAAAAGGGTCAAATAGAGTAAAAGTGGGTGATAGAGTCAAAGCGAGATAAATCTTTTTAACAATTTTTTCATTTATTGTGACAATTTTTTATAAAAGCTAAAATGGGTGTTAAGATTCAGTTTGGGGGAAACATTATAGCATAAATTTACGTTCAAGTAATCTTAACAAGAGTATAAAATCTGGGAATTTTAAATCGCAAGACCTCTTTATGGCTGTATGCACTGTATATACTTCATACAATCTTCACATAAACATGGAGGAAAGAAAGAATCATTCTGTAACTGGGTCCCCACGATGATTGCCATTCCTTAAACGACTCCAGATTGAAGTGTCAAGTAGAAATTACTAGAAAGGCAGCTAGTACTTTTTATCGTTGATCTAACTGCAAAATTGCATGTTCAATCGGGTACTCGTATTCTGGAATTAAACTTCTATGAATATATACAGAGTGTTTATACATTTTTTTTTGTTGCTCCAACTGGAAAACTATAAATTCAACTGGATGTTCGCATCCTGCTCATAAAGTTCTATGAATATATACATTGTGTTTATACATCTTTTTATTTTTGTTCTAACTGGAAAATTGCATGTTAAATTGGGTGCTCGCATACTGCAATTAAACTTCTATAATTATATGCAGCATGTTTATACATATTTTTATTGTTGTTCTAACTGGAAAATTGCATGTTCAATTGGGTACTTGCATTCTGCAATTAAACTTCTATGAATATATACAGCGTGTTTATATATCTTTATATGTTGTTCCAACTGGAAAACTGGAAATTCAATTGGGTACTCGCATCCTGCATTAAAACTTCTATAATTATATACAGCATGTTTATACATCTTTTTATTGTTGCTCTAATTGGTAAATTTCATATTCAATTGGGTACTCGCATTCTACAATTAAACTTTTATGAATATATACAGCCTGTTTATATATCTTTATTTGTTCTTCCAACTGGAAAACTGAAAATTCAATTGGGTACTCGCATCCTGTATTAAAACTTCTATAATATATACAGCATGTTTATACATCTTTTTATTGTTGCTGTAACTGTAAAATTGCATATTCAATTCGGTACTCTCATTCTGCAATTAAACTTCTATGAATATATATACAATATATACAGCGTGTTTATATATCTTTATTTTTATATATCTTTTTATCTTTATTCCAACTGAAAATCTGAAAGTTCAATTAGGTACTCGCATTCTGCAATTAAACTTCTATAATTATAGACAGCATGTTTATACATCTTTTTATTGTTGTTCTAGCTGGAAAATTGCATATTCAATTGGGTACTCGCATTCTGCAATTAAACTTCCATGAATATATGCAGAGTGTTTATATATATGTATATTATATGTATATTTTTTTTTGCTCCAACTGGAAAACTACAAGTTCAATTGGGTGCTCCCATCCTGCTATTAAACTTCTTTAAGAATATACAGAGTTCTATGCATCTTTTTTTTTGTTGTTGTTGTTGTTCCAACGTGGAATCTACAAGCTCAATTAGGTGATCGCATCCTGCTATAAAACTTCTTTACACTTCTACATGACATTACATTCAGTTAGAAATTAATTAAGTGATATGACACCACAGTTTTAAAAAATTTAGAAATTGCAGTTAGTCGATTTGGTAATTGAAACATTCATATGTAAGTAACAAAGATATCACTTAAAACGTAGCCTTGAAGATTTTTTTTTAAATTGTTGAAAATCTAATATCTAGATATTTTGCAATTCATTAATAGTCCTGAGACACTTTAAGCCACTTTAAATCGATTTCGCAAATTTTATTTAAAAGTGCATTTCGCTGCCGTATCCACAGAAGGAAAACTTTTCCTATTAAAAGATCGAAAATCGTGGATTCCGCTGACTGATTTTCTTATCTATTCCTGCTGAATGCATTACATTTCCTGTCAACCAGAAAAATGATGAAGCAAAATATATCGCCCTAAAAATACTTAAAAACAAACCAGTTAGAATCGCCGTCTTTTATTTTATTTTATTTTTTATCCGTCTACGTATTGAGCAGGATTTTGATTCTTATTTGTTTGCTTCATTTCAGTTGCACATCTAACTGCTTCTGGAAGATATTACAAAGCAAAATCTGATATAAAGTATAAAATGAAAACTCAGAAGGAGGAAAAGAACAAAATGTAAATAACGTTTTCGAAATTGGATCGAATAAAAAAAAAACAGCGATGTTGTGACAGCATTTCATTTTTCCATCTGATATGATTTCAGAAAAATTTTCTCGGTTAAAGTTATTAAAATATTTTACAGAAAGCGAAGTATTTTTCATGTAACCAAATTAAGTGATATCTTTTAAGCGCTTGCTATGAGTAGATAAAGATGGGATATTTATAATGCTTGACAGAGTGTAGAATGGAAATTAATTTTCAACGCGGCATTAACAGCAAAATATTTTTAATCGAACTAAAATGAGTGCTAAATTCTTATTGTGAGTAGTTAAAGAAGAAATATTTTAAACTCTTCACACAACTGAAACTAATTATCAACGTTATATTGTGCAATAAAGCCTAAAACGAAAAAAAAATCTATTGCATTTAAATTTCATGTCGTATTATTAACATTTTATAAAAATGAATATGTGATTATCTAATAATTTATTAGAGCTTTATCATTGTCCTTCACACCCAATTGGATTCGTTTACTACCTACAATTGAAAATGTTATTTTTATAAAAATAGGCACGTTTTAGAATACTGTGGGTTTGGTTTGGTTAGAGCACTACAGTCTGCTTCGTGAAACACGCGGGATAATGAGACTGTGACTTGTTGCTTAAAGCAAATTCCAATTGGCTACTAACATACAGTGGAATTCGAACCCAAGAACCCCGGTGCCGAAGTTCAGTGCCCTAATCATTCGGCCATCATTCTGTAGAATGTAATGAGAGAATGTATATTAGCATTCTGCTTAAAGTGAATCTGTACATGTCATTTTAGATTCCTTCCACTCATTGTTAACCTATTAGAAAGATGAAATTCCCTCTGACCTGCTTTTAAGAATTCTTTTAAAAATATGTATAAAGGGATAGAACACCGTGTTATCATAGATACTATCGGTAAAGATTTTGGACCATTTGGTAGACACTTGTGTGTCTACAAATGTGCACCCTCCCGATGTGGGGGAGTCTATCCTTTAATCCCTCCGCCCAGCGTTTCTCGGGGATATCAGCTAGACGGCTATTGGCCTCATAAAGTCTTCGTATTTCTCATTTTCAAACGATGGCTGTGAAAGAGATACATGTGCAAGTGGAGTTTTCGGCAAAACTCCAAGACAAGATTATGATTTCTGAAGTTGACAATTCCTGTTTTTTAGAGGATCAGATTACGAAGATTGGAGCTCCAAGAACGGGGTAGGGTACAGGACAAAGAGTTCACATTGATCCTTGAAAACAGTCACATCTCTCGCTTGCGAGGGGATTTTTCCTTTATGCAGCAAAGAAATGCAACCTAACGTTTTGATGTTGCTACACATTTTGGAGGCCTCTAGTCCATGAGTTATGGTTGTGGATAATCAGGCTCCAGGACTCAAAAATGATGTGGACATATTTTCTTGCATTTTAACTATCCATGTGTTTACACATGTGCAACTCTCTCGATGTAAGGGATCGATCCTTTAATCTCTCCGCCTTGCGTTCTTCAGGAATATGAGCTAGCTGGCTATTGGACTCATAAAGTCTTCGTATTTCTCATTTTCCAACGACGGCTGTGAAAAAGATACAGGTGCAAGTGGAGTTTTCTGCAAAACTTCAAGACAATTATAAGAGGATGATTTCTGAAGTGAACAATTACTATTCCTTAGCGGATCTGATTACGAAGATTGGAGCTCCGAGAAAGAGGTAGGGCAGAGGACAAGGGGTTCACATTGAGTCTTGAAAACAGTAACATCTCTCGCTTGAGTGAGGATTTTTCCTTTACGTAGCAAAGAAATGCAACCAAACGTTTTGATGTTGCTACACATTATGGAAGCCGCTCGTCCATGAGTTTTGGTTAAGGATAACCAGTCTATAGGACTCAAAAATTATGTGTACATACTTTCACTCATTTTAACACATGTTGTAAATAAATACTTGTGTTGTGCCATAAACATTGGAAGCTGAATGATTTATACATCCCAGATACAACATGAAGAACCTCATCTTACATGCACCTCGCACATACCAACCTTAATGAGTCTCATAACTTCTTAAGGTATATTAGTGTATGCCGAAAGTGTATATGTTTCGATAGATCTCAAATATAATATTTAAATACATTTTAAAATATACAAAAAAAACTGAGAAAAATTAAAATATGTTTGGAGTGTTAATATGTTTAAAGTGTTAAATTCTGAATCTTCATCAATCATTTTAAAAACTGTAAGGTTTAGGAAAGTATTAAGCAAGACGGCTCCTTAAAGCATCAACATAAGCGTGTTGAACTTTGAAATGGTGAGAGGAACATTCTATTGAATAACATGGATGCTTATTTAGATCTACGGAAAAACTTCGAGATAAGTCAAAATTTGTGATAAACTTTGCTGAGATATCGATAGTAGACTACGTACATGTGGGCATCAAGTGGGAGGGTTGCAGGGTATACCCTTCTGACACACACACGCACTATACCGAAAGGAAACTTTCAACGTTAAGAAGGCATAAAAATTTATTTGAGAAAGATAATAAAGGCAAAGCGTCTTTTTGGTTTTGTAAAATATTTATGAAAATACTGAATTTAACATAAGTTTTAGATTACTGATGATTGGCAAAGAAAAAAAATTTAATTTTTAGTTTCTATATTCACTTTTAAATATATATAATTAAACTTAAATATTAAATAGAATTTTTAAACCACTTTACAAAAAGTAGAATAAATACCCATTTTCGACATAACATTGTTTAATAAACCAAAGAGAAAATTTCAGTTATATTGCAACTTTGAAACGTTTTATTAATATAATCCAAAAATAATAAGAATAAATACGAAATTATTTGACAATAGTTTACCGAAAATTTTCTAATTACTTTTTCTTTGAAGTCATAGACCTGCAACCAGAAATAAGGGGACTTTTCTACAATTATTTTCTCACTTTACTTCTATACTTTTCTATTTCTTGCGAAACAGCCTTAATCAAGAGTCTGCTGATTTAGTTTCGATTTTGGCAAAAAGCTTTTAACAGTGGAGTGGAGTCCATTGGTACAGTACTGAGAGATTTTGAAAAAGATAATATATAGGAGAAATAATTGGCTGATTTTCGTCACTGTTAAAAATAGGGCCGGTTGTTTTACTGCATCTATTGTATATCTTTATACTGATGAAGTGCTGTTTTTAAGATTTGTCATAGACGATGTACTTTTTGCTAAAATATAAGTTATATATTATGATTCTTATTTTTTGTAGTTGTAGCTAATTCTTTCACAAAGAACAATAAATAACTATTATTTTAAAAAATATATATTTCGGATTTGTAATTACGACCAACAGTTACTCTTTCTAGGAAATAAATCGAAAATTTTGAAAGGAAAATATGGTCAAAGTTTTTAAATGTTGGTAATGCCCCGCATTTCACAACATATCGAAACATTTCATCCATCTAAACGTCTTAAAGTAGAAAAATGATCGTTGCATATTTTCGATATAATGTAAAACAGATGTTCTCAATTTGTAGGTCGCAATTTCTTAAGGGCTGGAACGAAGATTTCACGGGGCTTACAATAAGACCATTGAAAAACAGACTGTGACGCGTCTTTTTCTATTTCCAACATTGATACGCATATACACG
>CM063510.1:51593024-51680524 GCA_032207245.1 Pardosa pseudoannulata | reverse complement strand
TGCGGAATTGTACCGGGAACGGTTGTTTTTCACGTAAATTTAGTTATTCAGTTAAATCTCAATACATCGAAAATTATTTAATTTTTCAACCAACATTTCGTATTTTATATTGAAATATATAAACAAATATATAAATAGAAATATGTAAATAACAACCATAAGATTTTTGTAAAAAAAAATATATTTTTAGTGGGTAAATTTATAATAGTACCTTAAATATGAAAAATCAAATATGAATAGTAGTATATAGTTTTAACTTTCTCCCGTCCTGTGGTTCCGCATCGACTGATGTAAAAACTAGTTTTTATTTGTCTAAATTTTTTCAGAATCTATGTAGTAGACAAGAACATTCGGCTTCGTTTTCCTGTATATACCGTTATTTTTGTACCCACAAACAAACCATGTTGTTACACTAACCCGTACTAGTACGTGTCCCGCGCTCAAGTATCAATCGTCAGAAAACGTACTAGTACGTGCCCCGCATACAATGTGTTAACTACTAATGAGTAATATAAAATCACTTCACATTATAATCTAGTACTTTTCTTTATCGATGTACCTTGCAAAGAGAAAAATAACTCGTTTTTCCATGTTGACGTCCATTTAGCAAAGCTATAATATCTATAAAATATTTTTAGAAAAATTAACTAGACAAATGAATAGTTTTAAGATATTCAAATTTTAACTAGATTAGCATTTTTCCCATATGTTCTTATTCTCTTTTCCTTTAGTTGTTATTTTCGGAAGTTGTTGGAATCTTAAAAGTATATTAATTTAATCCTCAACTTAAATCTATTTCTATAAAACGAATAATATTGTTTAACAATTAGAATGTCAGTAATATTTAGATAAATATTCCATTCAACTCTCGGAATTCCTTCAGCCCTTGCTTGTGACGCCCGAAGTCAGTTTGGGCAACGCAAATTAGCAAATTTTGGAATGCCCCACTTCAGTTCGGATAAAAGAAAAAACTGTATTTCAATTTCGTGAAGCCCGAAATCGGTTTGTAGAATGCCTAATATTAATTTGCCATTTTCGCAATAGACAGAGATACTTTCCAGCGAAATGTTCGGCAGTTTCATGCCCTTTGTCTCTATATCTCGGGTACTGTACAGAATTTGTGAAATTCAAAGGGATCTGAAGGACATGGAATTCATGACGGTTGATATAGATAATAATATTGTTCCATGTACCTAATCTATTATTTAAGCTAAATATAATAGAAAATTATTTACGTAATATCTAAGTACAGTGATTAAACGTATGAAAATAATACAGGTAATTTTTAAATAATTTAAAATAAGTAATGTATAAATGAGATGTTTATAAAGAATGACGTCATAATTCTAGAAGGAAAATGCTATTTTTACCTATTTATTATGTGATAAATTTAATCGCCTGACCCCTTAAACTAGGAGATTTAGGCCATAGGATTTCAAATAAGTCTAAACACTCGAAAAAAAGTTATTTGAATTGATAATAAAAAATTAGGCATTATTTTATTGATTTTCATTTTAGTGATGTGATTAAATGTTTTGAGATTTAGGATAGATTTCCCAATATTTTATGAAAGTCATTCTAAATATTTTCGTTCACACAAATTTAAGATTGCAGATATTTTGAGGTAAAAGTACTTTCAAAAGTGTTTCTGCTGAATTTGTTAAATCAATCATAGTTCAAGATCGAGGTACTTCATCACGTATGGAAATTCTTCATTATGGATGATTCGCTATCCATTTACACCAAAAGAAAAGAAAATTCAAAATTATGTTGAGCAAGATAATCATTCTATAAGTTTGATACATAATACGTCACAAAATGTTATTGATTGCAGATATTTTGAGGTAGAAAGTACTTTCGAACGAAGTGTTTCATAAATCAGTATAACAAACCTTTAAATACTGTTTTGTTCATTAATCAATCATAGTTCAAGATCGACGGTACTTCATCACGTATGGAAATTCTTCAACTGGATCAATTAAATCATTGCCAAGCAATTAAATCCATATCAAAATTGACGTTAATTTGCAATTCCATAAACTAATTAGTTTTCTCTTGCTTAAGGCTCTAAGCTAGATGTCATTTATACTTTCAGTAGTAGATAGTAAGCAACTATCTATATAATCTTGACACCAACTAAAAAGTATAAAATGTAGAGTAGAACTTATCATGTATCATCAGATTGTTACTACCTTAATACTACATACTGAACATTTCTACCATACTTCCTCTGATTTCTTACATTCTTTAAGCAAGTGAACTCTCCCTGTATTGTATTCTTTAATATGACATCTCTCCCTGATATAATTTTTTTTCTTAAAGAACAAAGAAGTATCTCAAAACTAACATTTTTAGAATTATTATTTCCATCCAATAAGAAACATGCTTAAGGCAAAAGGTAAAAAAAATTTAATTAAATGTTTCCCGTGAACAAAACTATGTACATATTTGGTCAATAGTTAGGGTATTAATTTATTATATTGCTTTCATCCGAATCTACACTAGGGTGAAATTCTCTTAAGTATTAAAGTTATTTATATATCGGGGAATAACTAACCTGAAAACATAAAAAATTTTAAATTGAATTTGATCAGTGGTTCTCAAATTTTATATCCCACGGAGACTGTTTTATACCACATGCATAGATAGTAACGGAACTATTGAATAAATATTTCTTAATGAGAAACTAAGCGTTTATTATTTACCAAATATTAAATATAAGCCTAAAATTTAAACATTATAAAATATTATAAAAATGTAGATGATAATTACAAAAAGTGAAGTGGAATATATCGTAGCGAAATGAAACATTGATAAATATTATCCATGGGATAAATGGCTTTATTTTTGACTACCATAAATTTCTTAGAAGTTTGTTTGTTTTGTAGAAATTTTTATTTGTGTCGTGTAGCTCTCGTTTAAGATTAGGTATTCACCTATGATCGAATTTATAGTGGTTGTTTATTTCTTTTAGTGACAAAGACTAAATATTATTTGGGTTTCGTTGAATAGATATTTTAAGTTTAAATTCAACCACAGGCTCTGAGAGACTACAGACATAAAATAAAAATAAACTAATACGCTAAGTTAAGAACGACTAAAAATAGCTTTAAAGTAAAAATAAGTCAGTTTATTACAATTATGTCTATATATATACGTTATTAATATACAATATTCATATTAAGTTTCATACGATTTACTTTTTAATATAATGAATATAGGTGCCACACCAATTAAGATATGATAATAATAACTTCCAATCACTTAGCTAACTCTATAGGAGAGAGGACCCAATCTCAATTTCAAATATGTATAATAATGCGTACCTTTGTGGATCTTTTGGGTGTGCCAAGGCTGTATGTACTCTTGGGAGCTCTTGCCGATACCTTTCGATTGATGTGATGATAATGTGGACTACGTATCAACGCTGGTATGGGGCCTTTTAATATAACTCGGATGAGCTGGAAACTTCTGGTCGTTGAGAAATGTCCAGGTGTTCCTTGAGCCGAAATCCTTTGATCCCCGTACTCTGTCCTCGAGTCCTGAACAGTTGCCGTCGAACTCTCGACCTCCGAACTCTGACTTCAACTCGACTCGACTCCTCGAACATTGCCAGTCGGACTTGTCTCCTCGACTCGACTGCTCTGCTCCCTTCGATTCGACTCCACTCTCGAACCTTTTTTCTCTTTCTAGACTTTTCTTCTTTTATATCAATTTCATTTTTGTCTCCTCTTCCTTCTGTTCGTCCAATCGGGATAACTGTAAAAATTTTATTGGTCTTCTTAACCCCACCTTGAAACCACCATCTTGGAAAAACCTAGCCCTTTAAAATTGGACACTGATCCTTAGGGACGCATAAATAACTCCACAAAGGTACATTCTTATTTAGTGTCATGTACGGAGACGGGATTCTAATCTGGGACTGGGATCAGAACCCCCACCCGAGATTACCGCACAAGACGCAAAAACCCGTTGATTATATTTTATGGTTCTTTGTCTTTTACAAAATATGTGATGAGGTCATATTTAGATCCCATGCACTTTACTTCTCGAATGAATGAATGAATCAATTATATTACTGATCTAAATAGCGTCATCACAAGGCATACGCAGAAAAGCCATTTTCGCAAATATAACAGCAGAGAGACTTTTCAGATGATGATGGATATTCTGTTTTTAAATAACACCAGAATTGTGACTCTGACACTGTAATAAAGTGCTGATAATGAACAGCCATGTCAGTTCAATAATTTTTCATACCCTACCGGAGAAAAAAGAGAACTTATTAAAAATAGGTTTTTGATTCATAATTGTTTCTTTAAATTTTCGTGTTGCTAATTAAGGAGGTAATCCTTCATAGAACCACTGAGAAAGTCAATAGTGTTTGAAAATTTTTAAGGAATCCTAGCGTTCCTTGGAACACACTTTGAGATACCTTAGCTTAGAGGAATATACAAATTACTGTATTAATTACAGACCACTCTGCTGCACTTGGACGCAATTCTTTCTGTTATAATGAGCAAATACATCCCAAAATTTAGATGTCATTCCCTATTAGCTAAATAATACTCACTTTTTTATATGGATTTTTACTTTTCCAGAGTGCAAATAGTACATTTACAATTTTAAGCCTCCCCAAATCACGAATTTCAATTTTTTTTTTAATTTTACGGTAAGTAAATCTATATTTAAGACATATTTAGTATAAAATAATTCTTCAGTGGTTCTAATTGAATTTGATCAGTGGTTCTCAAATTTTATATCCCACTTAGACTGTTTCATATCACATGCATAGTAACGGAACCCCTGAATAAATATTTCTTAATGAGAAACTAAGCGTTTATTATTTACCAAAGATTAAATATAAGCATAAAAATTAAACAATATAAAATAGTATAAAAATGTAGATGATAATTACAAAAAGTGAAGTGGAAATCAAAATATCGTAGCTAAATGAAACATTGATAAATATTATCCATATGATAAATGGCTTTATTTTTGATTGTCATAAATGTCTTAGAAGTTTGTTTTGCAGAATTTTTTATTCTCATATTGCTATTGTAGACCCCTCTGTATTACATATTCCAGTATGTAGTTTTCAATGAGGCATACACAGAAAAGCTGGTTTCGCAAATATAACAGCACAGAGACTTTTCAGATGATGATGGATATTCCCTTTTTAACCTATTAACGCCCGGATATTTTCTGATGACTATGTATTAATAAATACCTAACATAGAAGCTATTATAGACACCTGAAAGTAAAACAAAATATGAAATTTAAACGCCTTTAAATATGACATCAAGTCATCATTAGTGAGGAGGTGTCATTTTAAAACATCATAAAATGTCTTAAAAAAAGGAAAACTTCGTGATAAGAGATTTATTTGCTGTCATATATGAGAAAAATACCGAAAAGAGATGACTTATTACAGATATGGCTATTCGCCATGATTGTGACCGGTATACGTTCAGAATACCGGTCATAATACGTTCCTATTCTAAGCTTGAAAATCATAAAATGCCGATCAAAATGACGAAATTATAGATAAGATCATATTTGAAAACTTGGGATATTAATCATAAGATTAACCCTCTAAGCAGTTCGCACGTACAATTCCGCCAAACCGATGATGTCTTCAAAACGTACAATTTTCGACCTCCAAAAACGCTCCGAAAATGGATATAATGTACATTTTTGCCAGTGCTTTCCCCGTGGAGTTTTTCGGTAGGAGGATCAGGTTGATTATTTAGGAACTGTACCCCTCTTTGACTGACATTTATTGAGGGATGCACCCCTACCCCCTGAGGCACAAAGATAGCTTCTCATGGCTTTGTAAATCTCTATTTCGAAGCATTTCGTTTCCGGTAACAGATGTATCTCTAATTCCAATACTTAAATATCTTGGATGACTTTCGTAAAAAAAATATAAATAAGTCTCTCAAACAATATTTTTATTTGTACTTTTAGAATCCATTATTTCTTATTTCATGATCTTCGAGACTTGACGAGCTTTATGTGTATTAAAATTAACAATCTATAATATCTATTTATATATCTATTTATAATCAGAAATAAAGATTATTAATAACGAGGGTGGGTTTCCCGTATTCCATTCTAGTCGACAAAGGGTGAAGGAAAAATCATAGAACGCTTTGGCCACTGACACAGCCTTTTGCGTATTTTTTAGAGACTTTTTTTTCCTCGATGTGTTCCACTCGGAGAGTTAATATCTATTTCCATTAAAAAGGAAGAATCGTTTCAAGAAAACAAAAACTCTACAAACAATTTTTTGGCTGTCCTCAAATAAAGACACTGGGCGTTAATGGGTTAAGTAACACCAGAATTGTGACACTGACACTGTTTTATAAAGTGCTGATAATAAACAGCCATGTCGGTTAAATAATTTTTCATACCGATCCGGAGAAAAATAAGGACTTATTAAAAATAGGTTTTTGATTCATAATTATTTCTTTAAATTTTCGTGTTGCTAATTAATAGGGAGATAATTCATAGTACTGAGATTCAGTATTGAATTTTCAAGGAACTTTCGTGGAACATCGTTGAGATACTTAGCTGAGAATATCAAATTGCTGTTTAAAAGGAGATATTCTTTGTAAACCATTTGCTTCACTTGTACTTCTGTTATAATGAAATATACAAATTAAATTTCATCTATTGAAATAATATACTAATATGAACTTTTCATGCAAATGCACCATTTATTTTTTAGAAAATCTCAAATTTCAATTCATATTATTTTACTGTAAGTAATCTCATGTCCCAAAAGGTCTATTTACAAACTTAAATTACTGGTTGTCTTTTATTGAACAATTTACATAGGAACTTTTCCGAAAATGCATTAGCTTAGCATACATTTATAAAGCTGGATTAGCACCGATATACTCTTTTTATGTGGGACACATTAGAGGTGTAAACGCAGTAACATTTATCTTCTATAAAAGTTATACATTGGTCAATTGAGTTTTTTATATACGTTTTAAGGGCATTTAAGGGAAACATTTTGAGCATAATGATGTAATTTTTAGTAAAAATCATTTATCGCTGTCGATTTCATTTTTTCTCCTGCTAAAATTATCACAGACTCTAGCGGTCGAGTTTGCATTTTTCGAATCAGAAACATTGATCGCGATTGACAGCCGCATTCGTTTGAAACGACCTTTAACACTGTATATTTAAGGCTCATTAGTAGTAGTTGCAAAATAGATCTGTTTATAAACAAACAAACCAAACCAACCCTAAAGTATTTTTATAACCGCCATGAATTCACTCTTAAGGTATCTGTGTCCATTCGGAGAACTTTTTTATTTAAATGTAGAAACTAGTACATGTTTTTCCATTTTTAGATTTATTTTTTATATTATCATAGAGAATGGCACTTAAAAAATTTATTCCTGGAAAAGTTATAATAATATTTATAATAAATGAAGAAAATTTGGTAAAAAAAATCGGGGTTTTCCAAAGGTCTAATTTTTTAATAAATTAAATAAATTCAATATTTTTTGATGCAATACATTTCTTATACACTGGACTAGTGAATCACCTAAAATATTTGCTTAATTTACATTTGGTAAAAATTTTGGTCCTTCAAAATCATGTACATTGAATTTTTAACGAATTTTCATTACCTTTATATCTAACTATGAGTATAACATCATTAAAAATAATCCAAATTTAAAGATTTTAGGTCATTCACTAGTAAATACTATCTAAAGGATTCATAATAATTTTCAACAAAATATTTTAAGAACTTTTTCAGAAATCACATTTCAGGTTTCGACATTTTATTAAAAATACCGTTCCGAGAAAAACGCATTCGAAGTTTATGAAAACAACTTTAACTATTAAAAAATTAAAATACATGTTTAAATTTCCCCACACTTTCTTGCTTCAAAACTTTCTAATTGCCAAATTGCTCATTATTAAAAATACTAGAAAAATTGTTTAAACTAATCTTCATGAAAATTTAAAAAGTTTTGTCCAAAAAATGCTCTTTAAGACTTTAAATTCCCAGTTTCCGGTTCCGAAGTCCCTACTTCCGTTTTGTTTTGACAGCTGTCACTGATGTTTAAACAGCTGTAACTTTTCTTTAAAATGTCGTAAAGGTAAAACAAAAACAGAATTAGAAGCCTAAAAGCTGAAATTTTACAACAGAAAAATAACAATTTATGATTTTTAGCAAAAAAATGACGTTTTCAACGTAGACGGATACCTTAAAAGATTGAAGACCAATCGTCTTTTCTTATTTTAAAGGCAGTGCTGAGATGATTTTAATACTATAACAAAAACAGCTTTCCTTTTCCTTCCAAGTATTGCTTTGAAACATTAAGAATCCCGTAAAGTGGTATTTTCGGAGATTAAAATCAATAACTGATTCGTTTACT
Organism: Pardosa pseudoannulata; assembly: GCA_032207245.1. Taxonomy (NCBI): domain Eukaryota; kingdom Metazoa; phylum Arthropoda; class Arachnida; order Araneae; family Lycosidae; genus Pardosa; species Pardosa pseudoannulata. Next base: position 51,672,118 of record CM063510.1, on the reverse strand, counting down.
TATTTTAAAAGCAAAACAAATTAAAAGAATTCCTTCATATGCGCAAAATGTTTAAAACATATTTAAAAGTATTTCTTTTAAAACCATGAATTCAAAATTCATGGAATTCTTATCGATTTTTAGAAAGCGCGGTGTAGCACTCCTGATTTGGCAGAAGAATATTGTTTACTTTTTCATGGATTTGTATGCTGGGAAATATTTGTTTAGAATGGTTATTCTTAAGATAGTTTCTTTGAAAATTTTTGGTTAAAAGAATTTTACAACTATTGAAAAACCCTACTGTTGTTTCAATCTTAATAATTCAGTATCCTCTATATAATAATAGCCTAGGTAATAACCTGTCCATCTGTCCTCTAATTTGTGAAGGACCTGGAATGCATAGAGACATCCATATTAGATTCTTGATGAGTTAGGGTTAGCAAAATTCAAAATTTATGTTCTAAACTATCAATCCAATTCTAAAATAAATTGGTATAAATATGCTTCATATCACAGCAAAAATGCTGTCATCTTTAAAACATTCGAAATCCACCCCTTCTCTTCTCCACTTCTCAAGCGTTTAATGCCATTATTTCAAGCCCTGTTTTCCCCGGTTAAGATCATCCAATTAAATTTATCAATTTATCACATAATAAATAGGTAAGGGCCGGTCTCACCAAAGTCGTTTAACGGCTAATCGCGATTAACCCCTGTCGCCAACCAATGGTAGGACGTGCTTCTCCGTTTAAGCAGAGATTAGTAGTGGTTAGCGGTTAAACGACTTTGATGAGACCGGCCCTATAAATAACACTTTTTATAGCATTATGACGTCATTCCTTTAACCGTCTGATTTAATCATTTCTTATTTTAAATTATTTAAATATCGTCTGCGTTATTTTCATACGTTTTATCACTGAACTTAGATATTACGTAAATAATTTTCTTTTTATATTTGGATTAAATAATAGATTAAGTAAATATGTGCAAATTTTAAATTTAATCATCGATTACTTTTGTTGCAATGAAACTTTTATCACCGGTACTAACAACAAACTCTTTTCATAAAAGTCTAGGAGTTTATTTCATGCTGCGTGAAATCGCCCTATTCTGGAAAATTAAAAATTTTACTAATCCCGTCATGTGACGGGCTATATGCTGGTTTTAAATATGCAGACATAAAAATGCGTTTATGAATATAGCTTTTCGCTCGATAATTTTATGGGTTTAAATTTATGCCTATTTACTCGTGTATAATATACGTGTGTGTACCCACTTTTGTTTGTTTTATACAAGGAAAATGGCGAGGTATTGTGCATTGTATATAACATGCACATAAAATTTGATATGAGCCGCTCAGAAGCCAATGCGGTTAAGTCCATTTTTTGATATTTTCTGATTTTTGGAAATTTTGATGAAATAAATAATAATCTTCTTAGTTATTAAAGGATTTACTCGTTGGTTACTTTTTTATAGGTTAGACAGCCCTTTTTTTAATAGCTTCTGAATATATTGTATAATAATTTCAGAAGCTATTGTGAATAAGTCCACCTTTTATCAATATTTTTTTACATAAACTTTGAAATAAAAATTAAATTATTCTTCTCCTTTCGATATTTGTTGGTAACACTGAAAAACATAAACATAAAACTTATGACAATAAATGTTATTTTATTATTTTTACATAAATTTCTTATCTTTTTCAGCTGCCAAAAGGTATAAGTCCTAAAATTTTTAAGATGCTGTCCTTATTTCAATAAATACTTACGTTTTTATTTACACATCCTGTACATATCTTGTTTTTTGCAGAGTTTACACCTCGAAAAAAGACTTTATACACTTTTCTAATTAAATTAATAAACCAAGAATTTTAAAAACTAATGTATCAAAAAACATTAATTTTCTCAATTTTTGTGTTTTGGATTTAACCACATTTGCTTCAGAGCGGCTCATATACAAGTGACATTTTAGACTGTAAACCAATTTCTACGTGAACCTACAAAAACGATGGCCGAATGGATAGGGCACTGCTTTTCGGTACCGGTGTTCGCGGGTTCAAATCCAGAGAAGGGCATAAATTTTAGTTGTCATTCTGAATTGGCTTATACAGCAGCTTACGGTCTCATTAGCCCTCGTGTACCAAAACTGTAGACCGTAGAGCTCCAAACCAAACCAAATTTACTTGAATCTAATAAATGAAACTCCAATGCTCTTTTAATATTATTCTAAAGATGACTACATTTATAACTTAGTCCTTTACGCTTGTTATTGATCTTCATAGGTTTTATTCTAGTATGACACCTATAGTCAAATAATTAAACATTTAAAAAAATTAGACTTATTGTCCCTTGTCTTTTTAATCTTAAGTTAAAAAGTCATTTTCTTGTATATGACTTATTTTTAAGCATGTTTACATGGAATAGTAAACGTCAAATATAAATCTTGAATAAAAGGTCCAGTAAAAATATCTCGTGGTGAAATGTTGAATTTAAACCTAAAAACATAAAGTACGAGAACCCTATAAAATTCTGTTCATGGGACTGTTTCATTTTTAAATCTAACAAATACTATGGGAAAGAATCTAAGGTTATGGGTCAATGTTCTGAGTAACTTCGTCAAACCTCATCAAGTATTTGGCTTGGAGTCTCAAAAACGTTTTGCGAGAAAATCCTGAATAAATAAAAAATATGAAGCTATATTTTGTGCCTCAGAGAAGCAGAATAAAATATTCTAAAAAACTCACTGACAGTAACTGCAGAAGTGAGTTTAGCTCAGTTCTGCAGCTTATTCCAGAGAGATTTTTGCTTTATTGTGCTGAAAGAAGAAGCTTGTTAAGCCCCAGAAACTTCTGCCTTCCTTATTATGCTTGAGCTTCTTATACTTTGATATTTTGTTTTTCATTCTATATTACGAATGCAATTTTGAATATTTTACATAAAATATCCTATATCGTGATTCAGTTTTCTACCCAACACACCACTTGTACTATATCACGAAAATATATGTAAAGAATATAATATTTGAGACCTCGTTGAATTTTTTTTAAATGTATTTTAAATTCATCTCTACCTTTTATTTTAACATCATCCCTGTTATATCCCTCTGAGTTTTTAAAAAAATCTAATATTTTTTTTACTTCTGTTCTTATTTATAAAAAGACTGTTTCAGTCGCAGAATTGCCGCAAATTTTTTTAAGCCAGAAGTGCATAAAGTATGTGTAATATCCCTTAAGTACACGAATATTCTGGGAAAATATTGCTGAACAAAATGTTTAGTTTTAAATCGTATAAAAATTGTAGCTTATCTTCGAAGATAGCTTTGAAAATTTTAGTATTCAATGGGGAGCAACCAAATTTTCAAGTTCAAAATGCTTCAGTTTTGTCTTGACAATTTTAAATGATATTGCTAGGAGGGTTGGAACTTTAATTGTGGCAACTATTTATTTACATGGAATACAAAAGTTATTCATGCAAACCATGTTTTACAGTCCTTCAATAACGAGTAGATCGGGACAACTAATGTTGTTGCTAGAGTTTTAGGGGAAAATTACTTGGTTCATTGTCGCCATATGATATCACTAATATGATGACTAAAACTATCCAAGAAATCGTAAGCTGGTGTCGAGGATTCTTAATACACCATGTTAAACAATAGAAGGTGAATACAACAGAAATTACATCAATCAATAAAACTTTAATCACACATATTGCAGCTCTAATATATAAAATTTGTTTTTATTTGCATGGTATTTTACTTTTTAAAATCATTAACAATAACTGGAAAAAATAAGCAATCCCATTGCATTATTCAGAAAATAATGTTTGTTCTCAGCTTAATGAACAGTAAATAGCCTGATTTAAGCATGAAAAAATTACTCATTGAAATATCCTTCAATATAGTAATTTAGAAGCTTATAATTTTCTGTCAAAAAATATTCAAGAAGAATTTTTTTTACTCCTTACTAAGTGAAATAATTATTGAATATTGCTGTATACTTTTGAGAGGAATAGTAAAATTTAAACTTATGAATTTCTTTGATAAAAAAATGTAAGTTTCTAAATTATCATATTGAATAACATTTTATTAGAACAATGTTTTTATCTTTAAAAATCAGGCTGCTTACTGCCCATTATATACAGCTTGAGGTATAAAGTTTATAATGACAAAAATTGATTTTAAAAGCTTAAAGTAATAAAAAAATAAAAATTAAAATTAATTTTAAAAATTGCCAAAAATGTAACTAAAATCTTAGAGAATATTAGAAATAAAATAAAATATTATAAAATATTAAAATGAATTATAATAATAATAAATATAAATATTAAAATATAATAATCTTATTAAAATGTAATAAAATATTAGAAATATTAGCACTTCTCAAGCTCATTTCTTAGCACAAATTAATTTCATAAACCTAAAGCGACAAAAACTAACAAAAATGAAAATAAAAAATTTAAAATTCAAGTAACAAAAAATGAGAAAATAGAAAATTAACTTAAAATATTGTCAAACATGTAAATAAAATAATACAAAAACTGCTCAAGATACTACAAAATTACTTGGATAGTTCTAGTTAATATATCAGTGAATAGATGGTGCCAGTGAACCAAGCAATTTTTCACTGGAACTGTTGCACCGAAATTGGCTGTCCCGATCCACTCGTCTTCAATATAGTAGCACGCATTGTGTATAACCCGTTTCCAAGGATGTGGAAGTCGCAGGACACCTGTATCAGCTCCTGATCTGTTGATAGTTCGAATGGACCGGTCTATTGACGCAAGAATCTCTGGGACAGTTCTGAACCGAATGCCACGAAGTGGTTCATTCATCTTAGGAATTAGACAAAGTCACAAGAGCTTAAACCTGGAGAGTAAGTTGGATGGTAAAGCCCTAGATAACACTGTCCTGTTGTACGAGCTCTGGCACATTGAATTTTTATCCAATTTCGTTGTTCTTGTTTTGAAAATATCCTGACAACACTTTAGACCGCAAGCTAATACAAGGTTCAGAGATTCGCGTTACTCCGCATGCGCATGACGTAGGAAGAACGATTCTTTTTGCTGAGAAGTAAGGTAGGTACGTAGCTCACGTGTGGTATACGCAATATTCTTTGGTTTTGCTACGTAGCGTCTCTTACAGCATTGTTGCCATTATTAAAGTTTCAACCCTCGTATATAAAACACAAAAAGCTATGCGGTAAATAAAATTGAAACCTCAATATAAAAATGAGTAAATACAATAAAATAAGTACAGAAGACATCTGTATTGAGACTTAGCAGATTTTGTCAATCGCTATTTGGCTTTGTTTATTGCATTAAAAATTCATAAATAGTAACAACTGTAATGTTACTCATAATCTGTTCAAGAATGATTTTTTTCTTACCTCTATTACTATTTATAAGTTTATTTCTATTCTTCTGACCTGTTATGATAGTTTATCTGTTTAAATAGTTTAAATGATTTAAAATTTCTTCCTTCAGAAGAAAACCTCAAAATTTACTCGATTGCCACTTGTGATTTTTCTCAGCGGCTCGTTAAATGGAAGAGCCGTTTTTAATCAGTTTCCCCCTCCGGATGTAAATGGAATTTTATCCGTTGTGAAGAATAAATAGCAAGATCAAACCGTCAATTTATACCCATTACCCACATTATATATGGTTGGTGAATCTTTTAGTAACTAAAGATTTTATTTCGCCGAAAAAATTTCTCTCAGCAACATATATGAAGCAAAAAAAGAGAGAAAACTTACAAAAAGAAACTTTTTTTATATTCTAAATGTATAGATTTTCCTTTCGGTGATGCCGATCTTTCCTTAAAAGCATCTCCCAGTGCAGAAACATGACCTTATTTTTCCATTAAATTTGACTTTGGAAGAGAAAGTTTTTAAAAAGTATGCCTGAAGCCTCTGATAAAGAGAAAATAATTAAACACCACATATATTGGTACTAATCTTTGATTATTTCTTAGATTTTTTAATGGATTTGCTCGTTTTTGGGAATATTTTTAGATAGATGTTGATTTAAGATATGAATAAGGCATTAAAATCTGAGTCTAAATGTTTTTTTTTAATGTTGTCAAATTGTTATGGCTTAGGGATTGAAAATTCCATTTTATCAACTCAGCAAATCTTTTCTCTTGGTATAGGGCTCTACAGTGGCCAAATCAGGTTTTTTTAGGTTTTCGTCATGTGTAACCTGAAAAGGAGCTGTTTACCCGTGTGAATATTTGGAGAGGCAATCTTCTAGCCGAAAGATAAAACTAAAGATTTTTTTCTCTGAAACATAGATTCTGTAATCTATTGAAGTTACAAATCTTTACAATGTACTCACCTACATTATGTCTTCTATTTCAGACTGAAGAAAAACTAGTTCCGAAATGGGAAGATCTGTTTTCATATGATGACTAAATTTGCTAGAGGGTAAATTCGGAATTAAGTTTTGCTTATTCCAGGGTATGGGAGTTGAGACATTAATGCCTTGTCTCTGGAATAGCCAGGATTTTGTACCCCGTACATAGTGTAAATCCACGTATACACCTGCACACGGTTGAAGTTACAAATCTTTACAATGTACTCACCTACATTATGTCTTCCATTTCAAAAGAGGTTTGGTTTGGTTTAGAGTGCTACGATCTACTATTTTGCAACACGAAGACTAATGAGACTAGGACCTACAGCTTAAGGCCGATTTCGAACAGCGACGAAATTCATGCCACAGTGGGATTCGAACCCACGAACTCCGGTACCGAAGGCCAGCAACCTAACCAATCGGCCATCGTTCAAAAGCGGAAAACTAGTTCTGGAATTGACACATGTGTTTTCATATGATGGCCAAATTTGCCAGAGGGTAGAAATCGGAATACTTATTCCAGTGTACGGGAGTTGAGACATCAATGCCTTGTATATGGAATAGCCAGGATTTTGTGCCCCGTACTACACAATGTAGATCCAAGTACGTACCAGCACATGGTATTTCCACTCATTAATTCGTCATTGGCGACAAAATATTTAAGGTTGGCGAGTAAGTTTCGTCTTTTCAAATGTTGCGATTCAAACTAAATAATATAGTCCAATCAAGCGGTGAGCGGAAATGTTTTGAAATCAAATTATTGCATTTTTATATTACATTTAGTACAAAAAAATGCAATTGAAATACGGAGGCACTGTCTGTTTTACTCTCATATCCAATTCATGGACTAACAAGACAGAGTTTGATCCCACAGCTTCGATTGACAGCTGGTATTTCAGAACACAAAGGAAGTGCAAAAAGTAGAGAACTTTTTCTTGTATAACATTTTAATAGTATATGACAATTTCCGAAAACACTTAAAGTTTATGGCAACCTTAATTTGAGTTAATATTTTTACAATTATTATTTTGTAGTTATTATTTAATAGTGGTTCAATTTCTTTTCAATTTCAATTTTCTTTTGCAGTTTTGGCTGTCAAAAAGTTACATATGTTAACACACATCTATTATATCTTTTAATACAATAGCTGTTAATATTTAAAAAATTGCTTATATTTTTTAGGAATGTAAATTAGTAGCGAGCAAACATTTTAGTTAATTTATATAAAGACTGAAATTAGAAACCGAATTGTGGTGGCAAATAGGTGCTATTTTGGTTTAAAGCGCCAAATAAAATCTAAAATCCTCTGCATCAATACAAAAATAAACCTATACAAAACCCTTATAAGACCGATCATTTTATATGGCAGTGAGACATGGGCAATTAACAAAACAGAAGAAAATAGGCTGCTCATTTTTGAAAGAAAAATCCTTCGGTCAATATTTGGAGGAGTAAAGGAAAATAATGCATGGAGAGGTTTATATAACCATGAATTATATACTAAATACAGACAACCTAACATCTTGAGAGTTATTAAATCCAACAGAATTAGATGGCTGGGACATGTTTTCAGACGAGCAGATTTGGACTCAATTAAAAAATTATATTTTCAAAGACTGAAGGTACAAGAAGAAGAGGTAGACCAGCAACAAGGTGGTTGGATTATGTGGAGAAAGATTTGGAGATCTTGGGTATTATTAGATGGAGAAATCTTGCAAAATGTAGTGCCATTTGGAGGAAGCAGACAGAGAAAGCCTTGGCCTGTACCAGGCTATAGCGCTGCTGAAGAAAAAACATTTTAGTCTGGCTAAGCATTGCTTCTGAAATTTGTTAAGCATAAAAAATGGAGGGAAAACATCCTATTGATTCCACTGTTAATTGAACCCCAAACCAAGCAAAGAAATCTTCCGTTTAAAAAGTGGTGTTTCAAATTGCTATATTATTTACCCTAATTCCAAAAAGTTACAATCCTCCATGAGGGCAGATGAATTTGGATCCATGAATTCCAGACCCGAAAAGCTTATCTTAGATTCTATGACTTGAAATTAAAGTCTGGTTTTAAACAAATGATACTATGTGATCTTTCTTATTCATTTGGAATCAATTTTTAGCAATAAATCCGGTTCTGTTTAAACTTCCAGTAGCAAAGCTAAGGTATATGTATTATTGTAGAAGCCCCAAACAACCGAAACAAAAGTTTGTGTTGTTCTTATCTTTTTCACATTTGTGAATTAATGGTGTTAATTCTTATTTATCATAGTCTCTATGTTACTTTCAATAAAGTTACATAGATCACAATAATGCAATTTACCTGAAATATTTTTAATATATGAAGCATAAGTGTTAAATGTGTGCGCGAGTGACATAATATCGATATTTTTGTTTAAAATAGTACGGGTGAAATAATATTACATTTTTTGTTATCACTTGAAACCAGTTACAAACATGTCTTATGATATGTCTATATATATTTATATTCTATCCTTATATTAAAAACAACCTTTCCAATATATGTAACCTTTTAATGCATGATTTATTTTGCGATATTTTTGTACACAGTTTGTTCTGATAAAGAATATTTGAGAGTGTAGCGATTCTAGCAGGAATTTAATAAATCTTTCTAATCCTAATATAAATATTAAAAACAACCTTTCTAATATATATATAACCTTTCTTGCATGATTTAATTTTGCAATACTTTTGTAATTTTTGTACTTACAATCTGTAATAAAATTAATTTTTATGAAAATTATTTTAAAGTTAATTTTAGAGCAAATCTTATTAAAATACTGCCAACAAATTTAAGAATAAATCTAAGACAGTAACTAATTTTTCAAATGTACTGAAGACAATTTAATTTATAGCATAAATCTTTCTAATCCTTATATAAATATTAAAAACAACCTTTCTAATATATATATATATATATATATATATATATATATATATATATATATAATATATATATATATATATATATATATATATATATATATATATATATATATATCCCTTTATTGCAGGATTTAATTTTGCGATAATTTTCTACGCATTATGTTCTGGTAAAGGATATTTGAGAGTGTAGCAAATATAGCAGGAATATAATTAAATATATTAGCAAAAAAATATTTCTAGAAATTCACAAAAGAAATGAGATTTTAGATATTTCCAACAATATTAGCTAAAAGCAATTTCACAGGGTAGCAAGCGTATTTATTGTTATTCTGCAGAATACTTTCAAAAAATGTCACTAATCAGAAAAATTGTGTCACAATATAAACGAATAATTTTCGGCTTCAAATTCAATAGTAATGCATAATTAATGAAATACTCAATATATGTCAATTTCTTTGTATTTGTATTATTACAAATTATATTCCACTTACAATCTGTAATGAAATTACAAAAGTTAATTTTTACAGCAAATCTTATTTATCATAGTCTCGATGTTGCTGACAATAAAGTAACATAAATCACAACAATGCAATTTACCTGAAACCTTTTTAATATATTAAATATAAGTGACAAATGTGGGCACGTGTGGCATATTATTGATATTTTTGTTTAAAATAGTACGGGTGAAATAATATTACATTTCTTGTTGACACTTGAAACCTGTTACCAACGTGTCTTATGATATGCCTACAAATAATCATAAATTTTAAAGAATCTTCAACTTTTCATGAATTTCTTTGATTGACTTGTAGAACCGCAAGAAATATCCGTTGTTGAAATGAAAATACTGCCACAATTTTTGTTCAAACTGTCATTTTAACAAAAACGTGAGGGTGGGAGAGCTCAAATATTTCATATTGTTCCTACAAAAACGGAACATTTGAATTGAAAATATACATTTCGTAGTAAAATATGTGATTTCATTTGACAATTGATGTTCTGTCGATATGCAAACAGAACTAAAATATCTTGTTCTTCAACCAAATACAGTTTTTTCAGTATTGCGTATAGATATTTTTTCACACAATATCTGTTTTTATTGCAAAATATTCTTGAATTGTAAGAAGATTTGCATTTCACGTAGGTTTGCTTTCGTGTTTTTCTTTCAAGCTAAAATGCATTTATAATAATAATAATATTTCAAACTCACACTATGAAATTTTTGTTGAAATATAGTGGGAATTTCCAGTAATATTTTCCTGAAGAATTCTAGTATATGTGTTGTAACCGCTAATATTCATAAAATGATTCATATTCTAATTTTTCTTACATTTCTCACTTTTAGTTTAAGTATTTTTCAATGAGTAACTCATTATTTTATTTATTAAATTCGATGGTAATGCATAATTAATGAAATACTCAATATATCTCAATTTCTTTCTATTAGTATTATTACACATTATATTCCACTTAAAATCTGTAATGAAATTACAAAAGTTAATTTTTAGTAAGAAGACTAGTAAGAAGATTTGCATTTCACATAGTTTTGCTTTCGTGTTTTTCTTTCAAACTAAAATGCATTTATAATAATAATATTTCAAACTCACACTTTGAAAATTTTAGTTGAAATATAGTGGGAATTTCCAGAAACAATTTGCGGAAGAATTCTAGTATGTGTGTTATAAATAATCTAATATTCATAAAATGATTCATATTCTAAGTTTTCTTACTTTTTTCACTTTTAGTTTAAGTATTTTTCAATGAGTAATTTTATTTATTTTATTTTTCGTTATTTTATTTATTAAATTCAATAGAAATTCTTAATTAATGAAATACTTAATATACCGTAATTTCGCACGTATAGTCCGCAGCTCCGATTTTTTTGTTTAAAAAATTTCATAAATCATCAGATAGTCTGCACCACTAGATAATCCGCAGACTATACGTGCAAAAATATGTAATTTAGTATGGCAATATTAAATAACTTTAAGAATAAAAACCTAAGTACATTAGAGTGCCGAAAAGTCTATATTAGACTCAATTAATTCCACTTTTAAAATTTGAAATCATTTCTTCTGCCGTAGCCTCGGAGATGAATATTAACGGAAGAAACACAGCAGCAAACATTTCTGTGTTCGCGAACCCAGCTATGCAAATCGTCTTCTAATGCAGGCCATTGTATTTTTCGTCTGCGATTGGATTGCTTTCTTCCCATATTTTTAATGTTTCCTTTTTCTTGCGCCAATTTCTTACAGTTTTCTCGTCGAATTTCTTGAACCCATCCACTCGGTGTTGTCAATCGGAACTGTAAATAGTAACTATCGATATTTTCCCTGTACTCCAGGACACAATTTAAGATTGTGCTATTTGCTACTACTGATTCCTTCTGCTTTATGAGTTGTATTTTTTTTTCATGGTTTATTACCGATACGATGCGATGATTTCCTGGCGTCTCGTGAGTCGTACTTTTGTTTACATTTGATCATCGGCCGTTCGCGAGATGTTCGTTTTTTTTCCCTTTTTCCGATTTTAATGATTTGAGCAATGAACAACTAACACATAGTCCGCACCTGCAGATAGTCAACGGCTAAAGAAATTTGCTTTTTAAACACAGATAGTCCGCGGGACTATACGTGCGAAATTACGGTATGTCAATTTCTTTGTATTTGTATTATTACAAATTATATTCTACTTACAATCTGTAATGAAACTACAAAACCAACGGTCACAAGTCGAACCTCTCTTTGTTCTCTGTCCTGGGGACTCTCCGGCAAAAACTCGAGCCGCCTGATGTCACCTTTCGCTTCTTCCCATTGCCTTTTTCTTTTCGCATCAACGTCCTGGTAGCCTCTGATTGGTACCTTTTGGTGGCGCCTCACAGTCTGACATTTTGTTGTCCCGTCCGACCTTCCAATTCACCTTTGACATCTCAAGGCGTGGTCGAAGCGAAAACCCTTTGTAGTGTAGTGTCAAAAACCCAGACAGAGTATCCCCCTGCCCTGGGATTTAACAAAACCTATATGTGAAGCCAATGGGGTGTGGCAACCTCACACTGAATTCAAGAGGAAAAAATAAGGAAAATGACCGTTATGGTACGAAGACATCCTCGTGAGTATTAATTTTTTATTTATTTGCCAATAAATACAATACAAGCAGGGCCGTAACTAGGCGTGGCAAAGATGGCATTTGCCACGGGCGCATCAGTCTTAGGGGCACTAAACCGTGAGGAAAATAGAGTCCGAAACAAAACGATTCGCCCGGAGCAGAAAAAAAGAAAATTTGAAAAAAAAAATTAATTATAAAATACAATGTGTTTAAAAATTACTTTACTTTTTTATGAATTTTCTTATTTTAAAAATGTTTCTAGAGACTAAACTTGTTATAGATTCTTATAAAAAGTTTACCAAACATTCCTAATATGCTATATATTTTCTAATATAAATCTGGGTATTTGTTTTTAAAATTTCAATTTATTAAATTTATTAAAACTAAATTTAAATTTAGAAATTCACTAATTTTTAATGAAAATTCAATGTCTAAATAAAAACTATTCCCCTCAAATAAACAATTCAAATTACTAGCAAAATAGTATCCCCAAAATGTTCAAAAATTAAGTATTAGTAAGGTAAAAATAGAAGAAAAATTAATATACTTGGAACCTTTTAAGAATTAATATTTTGAGTTCTTTCTGTATATAAGATATAAAAAACATGTTTATATATTTTCTCACTATTTTTGGTGGTAAGGGCTCAGAGCAGCTTGTTTTTTTTTTACCGGTGCAAAAGGACCTAGTTACCACTGAATATATGTAAACTATCCAAGAGTTTATACTAATCACCTTGAGATTGCAATGGTACGAAGACATCCTCATGAGTATTAACCTTTTTTTCTTTTCGAAAACCTTTTAAAAGATTTTTTACTTATTTGCCAATAAATATAATTCAAGCAGAGCCTAGGGCGTGACAAAGATGGTATTTGTCTCAGTCTTAGGCGCGCTAAACGGTGAGGAAAAAACCGTGAGGAGTCCGAAAGAGAACGATTCGCCCTGAGTAGATATAAAAAAACTTGAAAAATAATTTTTTTATCATAAAATACAATGAGTTTAAATATTACTTTACTTTTTTATGAATTTTCTTATTTTAAAAATGTTTCTAGAGACTAAACTTGTAATAGATTCTTATAAAAAGTTTACCAAACATTCCTAATATGCTCTATATTTTCTAATATAAATCTGGGTATTTGTTTTTAAAATTTCAATTTATTAAATTTATTAAAACTAAATTTAGCTAGAACTAGAAATTCTAGAAATTCGCCAATTTTTAATGAAAATTCAACGTCTAAATAAAAAATATTCCCCTCAAATAAACAATTCAAATTATCAGCAAAATAATATCCCCAAAATGTTAAAAAATTAAATATTAGTTAGGTAAAAATAGAAGAAAAAATTAATATACTAGGAACCTTTTAAGAATTAATATTTTGAGTTCATTCGGAATATAAGATATAAAAAAACATGTTTATATATTTTCTTACACTTTTTGGTGGTAAAGGAGCAGACCAGCTTATTTTGGGGAGGAGGGTGGCACGGGCGCAAAAGGACTTAGTTACAGCCCTGAAAGCAAGTAAACTGTCCAAGAATTCATACTAATTTCCTTGAAATGCAAACCAATTTGGAATATACTATTGTACAAATCCTCCTGATTCTTACTTCCAAATCAAAAAACATCCTTTTTTATCCAAATAAAGTTTGTGCTTTATAAGTTAGGAATGAAACATCATATTCATAAAGGGTTTTCTTGTAGATTTTAGAGATTTATATTTCTTGTTGTATACAGCTTACAATACCGTAAGGGGAGGAGAAATGTTACAATAAGGTTTCTGCCAAAGAATATTATATCCCGATATATATTTTTGTTTTTTGGGGGGGAACATGGGCGCAAAAGCATCTAGTTACAGACCTGAATACTTGTAAACTGTCCAAGAGTTTATACTATACACCTTGAGATGCAAACCAATTTAAAATATTTTTTGTACCAATCCTCCTGATTCTTACTACCAAACCAAAAAACATCCTTTTTTTATCCAAATAAAGTTTGTGCTTTATAAGTTAAGAATAAATCATCATATTCATAAAGAACTCTTCTTGTATATTTTAGAGATTTGGATTTATTGTTGATATACAGCTTACAATACCGTAAGGGGAGGAGAAATGTTACAATAAGGTTTCTGCCAAGGGATATTATATCCCGATATAATATTCTTTTTTTTGGGGGGGGCATGTGCGCAAAAGGACCTAGTTACTGCCCTGAATACCAGTAAACTCTCCAAGAGTTTATACTGTACACCTTGAGATGCAAACCAATTTGAAATATTTTTTGTACCAATCCTCCTGATTCTTACTACCAAACCAAAAAACATCCTTTTTTTATCCAAATAAAGTTTGTGCTTTATAAGTTACGAATAAACCATCATATTCATAAAGAACTTCTCTTGTATATTTTAGAGATTTGGATTTATTGTTGATATACAGCTTACAATACCGTAAATGGAGAAGAAAATGTTACAATAAGGTTTCTACCAAAGGATATTATATCCCGATATATTTTTTGGGGGGACATGGGCGCAAAAGCATCTAGTTACAGCCCTGAATACTTGTAAACTGTCCAAGAGTTTATACTAATCACCTTGAGATGCCAACCAATTTGAAATATTCTTTTGTACCAATCCTCCTGATTCTTACTACCAAACCAAAAAAAAATCATTTTTTTATCCAAATAAAGTTGTGTTTTGTAAGTTACGAATAAAACATATTCATAAAGAACTTTTCTTGTATATTTTAGAGATTTGGATTTATTGTTGATATACAGCTTACAATACCGTAAGTCGAGAAGAAAATGTTACAATAAGGTTTCTGCCAAAGGATATTATATCCCGATATAAAAAGCGTTCTTTTGGAATCAAAAATGTTTAGTACGAATGACGGAGCCTATAAACTTGTTGAAACAGGAATTTAATATTAAATTTTCTACTGTCAGTGAAATAGGCTGAGACTGTGCAGTTAGTTGAACGTCTAAGAATTGAGTTTAGTCTAGAGCGTTTGTTAGATAGATAGCTTCTCTTCCAAAGTGAATATTTCATTTTTCAGGGATTCATGATTTTTGTTCACTATTGTATAAGTTTTAAAATTCGTATTTTATATTACGTGTACATTGTGCATCACGTTTGGAGAATTTTTTAAGTTTTATAGAATAATATGAGCTAAAACTTTCCTTTTGCAAAACAAAAAATACATTAAACATAATTCTAGACTTTTTAAATAGTTTCTGTTATTTCAATGGATCCCGTATTTCATTTATATATTTCAAAATAATGCATAAATTTATATCTATTTCATATTTTTCAAACCGGTCCTGTACTGGTATTGTTTTGACGATGACTCACGGGAAGAGGTAGAAAAAGCTGAACCGAATGTAACTTTTTGTTACAATTAGTAAGGTAAATTGTATTGTAAGGTATTGAATAAAAAATTAATATACTAGAAACCTTTTAAGAATTAATATTTTGAGTTCATTCTGAATAGAAGATATAAAAAACATATTTATATATTTTCTCACTATTTTTGGTGATAAGGGCTCAGAGCATATTTTTTGGCCACAGGCGCAAAAGGACTTAGTTACAGCCCTGAATGCAAGTAAACTGTCCAAGAATTTATACTAATCGCCTTGAGATGCAAACCAATTTGGAATACACTATTGTACAAATCCTCCTGATTCTTACTACCAAACCAAAAAACATCCTTTTTTATCCAAATAAAGTTTGTGCTTTATAAGTTAGGAATGAAACATCATATTCAAGATGGGTTTTCTTGTAGATTTTAGAGATTTAGATTTCTTGTTGATATACAGCTTACAATACCGTAAGTGAAGGAGAAATGTTACAATAAGGTTTCTGCCAAAGAATATTATATCCCGATATATATATTTTTTTTGGGGGGGGACATGGGCGCAAAAGCATCTAGTTACAGCCCTGAATACTTGTAAACTGTCCAAGAGTTTATACTAATCACCTTGAGATGCCAACCAATTTGAAATATTCTTTTGTACCAATCCTCCTGATTCTTACTACCGAAAAAAAAAACATCCTTTTTATCCAAATAAAGTTTGTGCTTTATAAGTTAAGAATGAAACAACATATTCATAAAGGGTTTTCTTGTAGATTTTAGAGATTTGGATTTATTGTTGATATACAGCTTACAATACCGTAAATGGAGAAGAAAATGTTACAATAAGGTTTCTGCCAAAGGATATTATATCCCGATATAAAAAGTGTTCTATTGGAATCAAAAATGTTCAGTTCGACTGACGGAGCCAGTAAACTTGTTGAAACAGGAATTTAATATTAAATTTTTCTATTGTCAGTGAAATAGGTTGAGACTGTGCAGTCAGTTGAACGTCTAAGAATTGAGTTTAGTCTAGAGCATTTGTTAGATAGATAGCTTCTCTTCCAAAGTGAATATTTCATTTTCAGGGATTCACGTTTTTTGTGCACTATTGTATAAGTTTTAAAATTTGTATTTTATATTGCGTGTACAGGGTGCATCACGTTTGGAGAAGTTTTTTAAGTTTTGTTTAATGAGCAAAAAATTTCGTTCGGTAAAACAAGAAATGTATTAAACGGATTTCTAGACTTTTTGAATAGTTTATGTTATTTCAATGGATCCCGCATTTCATTTATGTATTTCAAAATAATGCATAAATTTATATCTGTTTCATATTTTATAATGATTATTTTCAGAAGTAATCTATTTATATTCCATACTTTAATTAAATTTACATGAAATGTGTACAATAATCTGCAACCTTATATCGTTTTTCGTTGTTCATATTTCTTGAAATTCGTTGGAATAGTTATTACAAGTATTTGGTAAAACATACAAAAAGATAATGTTTAATTCAAGATTAAACATAAAATTCAATATCATTTATTAATTTATTTAAAATTATACACAGGGCCTGATTTACGGCGGGACATTAGGGGTCTGGCCCGGGTCATCCACTCTAAAAGGGCCCCAAATTTTAAAAAAATGCGTATTAATTTTTGGTACATCTCAGAATTTGTTCATGATTTCCGGCATACTTGTAAATACCGCATACTGCTGATAAACTTGAGTTTTCTTTTGTTAATGACAAAACTGGAGTGTGTGTGTTGGTGAGTTATTGGTGGGCTTCAAAAGTCAGTAAATAATTTTTTTCCATAATTTTAAGCCAATAGTAAGCTTTTATATGTTTAAAACACTTTGAATCAATGTTAACATTTTAAACGCGTATATTATTCAAAAGATTGAAATACCAACCATATCAGTGACACCAATTTACAAATTCCTCTCTTCTGAGAGGGAAAAAATCTTAACTACTTTTTTTCCTCTTGAAGTGGTTAACAAATCAGAGAAAATATATTTATCCAAAAGCATCTGATATCTATTTTTTTTAAATTGGTAATTTAAGAATAAAAGTATTTCATTTTGGGAATTTTGTAAAACAAAGTCACACATAATAGTTTACTTAAAATGGTAATTTTTATTAATTTAAACCAGTACTTTTGCCTTTAAAGATTGTTACAGGTACTCTGAGTTTGATTCAAGAATATCACAATTTTATCGTTAAAGTCAGATACTGCACTTAGATTGTGCAGACATCTGTGATATGTTTGAAGTTAGTTTAGCGGAATTCTAAAACTAAAAAAATAAACTTATTTCATTTGATTAGATACACAAAATGTTTAGGTTATGTATACCTGTCAGGAGTATTTAAACTGATATAGCAGCTTATAAATTAAAATCACTCTCGAGTTCGAGAAAGGTAAAATATATGGGGGCCACCATATGAGACTTTGGCCCGGGGCCCCCATGAGTATAAATCGGGCTCTGATTATACATGTTGTTTTCTCAGTTGCTATTTTATTCTTTCATAGATACCTTTTTATATTCATTTGATCTTTTTTTCAAGCGAATCAAATATTAATAATTGGAACAGAAATTCAAATATACCATCAATAATTTAGCAGTAAATATAAAATCAACGCAATTAATTCAGAACGAGTGAAAAAGAAGGAATGAAAACAGCTACGAATTGTCTACATTAGAACTGTCCAACTGCAAAGGGCCCACGGGTCAGAATTATGATCACTGATGACCTGGCGGGCCGCAGTTTGAAAAGTTGAACAATAACCTCTTACCTCTTATACAATAACAATTAATAATTGAATTATAAATTATAAAACAATGGAACAGAAGGATTATAAAACAATTTGCTTCATTTTAATGGGAAAACTGAGGCCGATCAGCCTTCTGTACAAGGACAAGGATGTCAACATCGATGTTTTTCGTTGCCAGCCGAAGAAGGTCTAACAATGAACTGTCGGAGAGAGAGCTCCAAATAATACCTTCATAAACTTCATCGCCGAAAAAGCACTTTCGCACAAATATGTGCTCCCAAACATGAAAGTTATTTTCAGTCCTAAGTCACGGAGATTTGGAAACCGTTCAGTTGGAAGCAACTTGAAGAACTCTGGCCCCATTTCGGTTCTTGTTTGAAAAAACGGGTCAGCCTGGAGATCACAGAGCACTAATTGTAGGTTGGCTGGTTGTTCTTCAATACTTGCTGTGACTGGGTTACTAAATAGAGCCACGTCATACTTGATGCTCTCAAAATCTGAAAAGATCTTGTTTAATTCATCAAAAATAGTCTGCAACTCAGGGCAAAATTCAGAAAAATCCAGCACTTCTTCACACTCTGACGCCAAACGACTGCAGCTGGCGAAGTGAGATAAGTTATTTTTTTCCCAAAGTTTCATGGAAAATTTTCAGCTTGCTTCTAAACCCACTGATGTGTGCCATTAGGATAGACACCAGTTGGCCTCCTTCTTGTAGTTTTAAGTTCACATCGTTGAGGTGGCCAGTAATATCAGTTAGAAACGATAGGTGACGTGAAAAATCCATGCTTAAAAGTTCTTGTTCAAGGTTTTCTGAAGAAGGAAAAAAGGGATTTCTTTTCTCAACTCGAAAAATCTCTTGTGGCAGTTTCCGAAATTATTTATAGGAATTTGCTTGAACACCAGAGTGTAGGGTAGGACTGCTTGACCTTGACCTGTATATGTCCTGACCAAGAATGGTAGACTCGGATGCTTCTTGATACCATAAAATTTCTAAAAAAATGCTAAATAAGAAGTTGGCGGGCCGCACAATATGTGTTGACGGGCTGTATGCGGCCCGCGGGCCGCCAGTTGGACAGCCCTGGTCTACATTATCAAGGAGAGTCAACTCGGCTTCTGCATTAATTTTCTGCATTCAGTCGTTTTCATTTACTTGCAATCTCTTTCCATCTACAGTTATCTATGTTGGGCTGTAATATTTTACAACAGCCCATGAGTAGGTTGTGCAGTGCAGTCATAGTCCATTAACTATTTAAAAACAACATATCATCATGTATGGCAAAAGATAATACATTAGTTCTAAAGTAAACAACATATTTATTTAACTAAAACATAAGTAGGTGCAAAATTAAAATGATATACGTAAACAATAAATAAATAAGGAAGAATTTCACAGATGAGGCTCTTTACACAACATAATAAAACCTAAAGAATAATTCACAGTACCTTATACATGCACAGAGGTATTTAGCTCAACAAATTCATATTTAACTATCGACAAGGAAGAGATAACAATTTCGCCGGAACTTCCTGCAAGCCAGGGGAGAGGCGAAACGAAAAAAACCAAAAAGCCAGTCAGAGATTTAGCTTTCGCCCGTCTTTAATACTACATCCAGTAGTTCAGCAGCCAGACAGTCTCGCAGTTGTTCAACTTCAAGTCATAGGTTCCGAAGTGCTGATATATTTGAATTTGCATATCTAACAATCTAGAACAAATATTAAGTTCGCATATACTGTGTAATTACTTCAACTCTTTTCCTTTAAAAAACTGTCATGAATATGAACATGTGAGAACATACTCTGAAAGGTGTAAAAAACTGTTTTTTCTTTGCAGACGGCCCACTGGTTCAACCAGTACTCATGGGCATTGTTCAAGGCGATGTCGCACATGCTGTGCATCGGCTACGGACGCTTTCCTCCACAAAGCCTCACAGATATGTGGCTCACACTACTCAGCATGATATCCGGTGCCACATGTTACGCCCTCTTCTTAGGTCACACCACCAACCTCATCCAATCACTCGATTCCTCGCGCAGACAGTATAGAGAAAAGGTGAGATCTATCCCATTTTCTTTCTCGCTTACTTCACTTGTTACGAATCTATACAAGCGTCTAGGGCCTCACTGGCAACTTTTGCTCAGATACTGTCTATACGTAAAGAGCAACTCGTCATTTGTTGACATCCTGAGTAAACTTCCCTCGTATTTTTATAAAGGGCTCATAAACTTATTGTTTTTCCATGCTGTTAAAAGTATATAAATGCTTATCTTTAAGAATTTTATTTTTTAACGATAAAATTAGATTTTATAAACATGAATGACAATTTTGTTAGTAACGATAACAGACTTTTTATTAATCTGTCCTGACCCTGAAAAGGGCCTTTTTCGTTTACTTCACTAGACATTATAGATCGCACAACCGAGAGCTTAAGCGAACATAAAATGATATGTTTGGCGCGCATTACAATGCTTCGGGGAGGGAATATTCGAAGAGTAAAAGCAAAGACTACATTCAGACAGCTCACTCCCATAGGCCAGAGCGATACACTTCTGTAACATGGGACTAACATAGAAAGTGGCGCCCCCGGTGTCAGACCATCGGAACTAAAGCATGGTTACCAGATAGCTATTTTCATTGCTCTTTTGGTGACTTTTTTTTTAATTATTTGAAAAACAATTGGCGTAGAGGTGCTTTTATACGTTTTTATTGACTTCTTTTATTTTATAAATTAAGCTATTAAAAACAAAACCAATCATAATTGCTTTTCTATAATGCGTTTATGTAGCTCTGTGTTAGTCTATGTTAGTATATGACCCGTGTTAGAGTGCTCAATAGCCCATGAGCAAAAGTTGCTTGTGAGGCCCTAGACGTTTGTCAAATCTATAGACTCCACTTTAGTGGATCTGGTAGTCTTCATATTTGATCACTTATTTAATCCTCAAAAAGAGAGTTCAGGTTGCACTTCCAAAGGATTAAAACTTCGTTAAACTGTCTCTAAAATAGCTTTCACACTATTTGTGAGGATGTAACTCCTCACAAAGCTGAGTATGATGATTGTAGGGACAGGCGATTAATAGTGAACGGCCAGAGAGCGCCACCTAGGAAGAAAGTAAGTAGATAGGGAGAACGTCGGAGGTGATTGTAGACTCCGGACGTGTAAGCGATGCTCTTAGAGATACTTGAGTTGATATAATTGGTTACTGTAAATATTGTAATATTTGTATATATAATTGTCCGGTAGTAGTTTGTGCTGTCTTAAAATAAACCTTAATGTTGAAAAGATAAATCTACTGTTTGGATGTGAATTTATACAACGGCTCGGCGATCCTCACAATGATCTAAAACACCCACCAACTGATCTCTAAAAAAACTTATAAGGCATTAATGAGAGGGTAATCCTTTATAAAGCATCTGTAGAATAGAGTTTGGTTTTTCTTGAGAAATGTCACTAAAGTACCTCTTATACCCTTAACTCATATTAGTAGCCAATGAACTCATATTAGTAGCCAATGGAGTCTACCTCAACTAATAATTCTCCTCTAGTTGCTAAACTTTCTTACTTTATGGTATAAACTGCAATGTTGAAATACAAAAATTACTTTCAGTAGATAGAACTAGTTTGAAAGTTTGTTTTATATCTTGAAGGTTCTTTCGTGTTTTTACTATATATTTTTATACGCCATTTGTGGATAGACTTTTTTTCTCGAGAAACTTAAATAGATTTAGTTTTTAATGATACAAGTAAAATTTCAGTCATGTTTGCAAACTGTCTAACTTTTTATGGAAATGTAAATGTTCATTTTTCTTATTAGTTAAAACAAGTAGAAGAATACATGGCTTACAGAAAATTGCATCGAGATCTACGGACTCGAATTACGGACTATTTCGAACATAGGTACCAAGGGAAGTTCTTCGACGAGGAGATGATCCTTGGCGAGTTATCCGAAAGACTCAGAGAAGTATGGACTCTATGGTTTTTCAGTGTTTTTATTTTTTAATTAAAACTTATGTATTTTCACTTCCTTTGAAAAACTCTTAAAATGATTCAGAAACAATTTCATGAAAAAAAGTATAATTTTAGGTACCTGTCTACGTTGAAAACGTCAATTTTTGCCAAAAATCATAATTTTTTTTATTATTTCTCTATTGTAAAATTTCAACTTTTAGGCTTCTAAATATGCTTTTGTTTTGTCTTTACGGCATTTTAAAGAAAAGTTACAGCTGTTTAAACATGAGTGACAGCTGTCAAAACAAAACGGAAGTAGCGACTTCGGAACCGGAAGTTGTGAATTTAAAGCCTTTTAAAGAGCATTTTTGGGCAAAACTTTTTTAATTTTCATGCAGATTAGTTTAAACATTTTTCTAGTATTTTTAATAATTAGCAACTTGGCAATTAGAAAGTTTTGAAGCAAGAAATTGTGGAGAATTTTCAACATGTATTTTAATATTTTAATAGTTAAAGTTGCTTACATAAACTTCAAATGCGTTTTTTTCAGAACGGTATTTTTAATAAAATGTTGAAACTTGAAATGTGATTTCTCAAAAAGTTCTTAAAATATTTTGTTGAAAATTATCAGGAATGCTTTTGATAGTATTTACTAGTACATGACCTAAAAGCTATACATTTGGATAATTTTTAATGATATTACACTCATAGTTAGATATAAAGGTAATGAAAATTCTTTAAAAATCCAATGTATATGATTTTGAAGGACCAAAAGTTTTTTCAAATGTAAATTAAGCAAAGATTTTAGGTGATTCACTAGTCCAGTGTATAAGAAATGTATTGCATCAAAAAATATTGAAATAATTTAATTTATTAAAAAATTAGACCTTTTGAAAAACCCGATTTTTGTACTAAATTTTCTTCATTTATTAGAATTTTTTTTAAACTTCTCCATGAATAATTTTTTTAAGTACAATAAGCTCTATGATAATATAAAAAATAAATCTAAAATATGTAAAAACATGAACTAGTTTCTACGTTTAAAGAAAAAAGTTCTCCGAACGTAGACGGATACCTTAAAATTTTTTGTTTTACGAAAGCTGGTTCACAAACAGAAGCTTTGCTCTCCGGTGATTCATACCCATAAATTATTTTGTTACTTGTATCTTAGAAGTGCGTAAATCAAAAGAATTTTTTATCCTAGGTCACTTAGATTTATGCAGCCTCCTCCCCCCCCCCAGGAATACAATGCATAGAGATTCATGAGCTAAAAATTTTACAGTAAAATACTCGGCATTGTATACTGATACAAGTTTTATAGTTTTGCTTGTGTAATTAAGCTCAAGCAGTCTAGAACATTCTCGTATGTTTTACCAATCTGTCTACCAATCGTACATTGTATATCTCAACAAATACAGTAAGGATAATTCTACGTAATAAAAGGCAAATAAATATTAATTACAAATAAATGTTTATTTTTTCAAACAATCTAAGGGTTTGTTTGCACACATTACTACATTGATTTTCTGTCGATGTTAGGCTAACATTATTAAAATCTAGAGTTATAACCAATTTATGGGAAAATCTTAACATCTGCAGCAAATATCCATATTATTAAAGAAACACGAACTAGCGTATACTAGTACTGAGGAGTATAAGACTAGTATAAGAAGTAATGATCAGTTTTTAATGTAGTAACTTTGAAAATCTAATAACTTCAATCAGTTTCCTTAGTACAAGTTTTAAATGTAATTTTCAGTTCATATTAATTTTTATTTTCTGTAGAACAACAAAAAATAACTTTTCTTCATCAAATGTTAACCCTTAATTTGACAAGATGTTTTTTCAAAAATTTTATAATTTTAATTTCTGTTATTTTCTCATGTCTGTATAGACATTAGGATCTCTGTAAAATAAACAAAAAAATTATATCATTTTCCATTTTTGAGATAATTAATGTCCGCTGTGGCGAACACTGACAATTATGTTATATAGTAGTTATAAATATACATGTCCAGTGTAGCTGCCAGACTTAGCCAAATTAAGGGTTAACAATCTTTTTAGATATTTTTCACTAGCATATAAAGTCAAAATGTTCTTATTTTTCACTCTCAATTTTGCTTTATAAAAGAAAAATATTAAGAATAAGAGTACTAATTACGTATTATGATACCAGATTTTGCTACTTCTTGCATAAAATTCTTTATCTTAATTACGAAATTTAGATTATCAGCCTCAATATAAGCGCAAAAAAGAGCTCTAGGTTTTTTTTTCAGGTAATTATAGTTTTATTTTTTCACGCAAACATGTCATACGGGATGATTTGTTTAAGAGTTATTCTCGGATGTTAAGCGTCCCGTCAGCTTATCTTTTCAAAACTGTCATGAAGTAAGAAGACCAGAAGTTGCTAGACATAATTTTTTTTCTGTAAGTAACGTCATTGTACTGTGTGTTTGACCATCTTGAAAAAGTGAAGTTTTATCTCGATTTCTTGGGATTAAATTGACATTTTAGTCAAAACTCTTATAAGTTAAATAAGTCATTGTAAATGCGTAAGAAAACAAGATTAATATAAATTGAAGCAGCAATGACTCGGAACTGAAATTGCCTACCAAATATTATTACACATATTCAGTAAATCTACGCATTCTCCATTTTATGTGTATATGCTCAGTAGAAAACTTTAATAAGATTGTAAAAGGTTAATTATTGCAGTTATATATATATATATATATATATATATATATATATATATAGAGAGAGAGAGAGAGAGATATATATATATATATATATAATGTAATAGGGGCGAGACTCATTCAAAAACACAACACAGTTTATTTCTGGTAAGAAACATGAAATCCATACAACAGGCAAGCACTTTTACAACATCGTGCACATAGACAATGTGCTACTGCACACACACTTTTCAAGTAGGGATTTCTCAGGTAAAAAGACTACGTATAATCCTTAAGCACAATTGATCACGTGATAAAAAATACCCATGTTTAAAGAGAACGCGCTAACTATTGGCTAAAGTAGTACAGACAGAGGCTAGATTAAGCCAATAGCGCGTCTGGAGGGAAAAATCAGAATTACCTCACAAACCCTGAACGTACTTTTTGAACAGAAGTTATTAAATTAATATTAAAATATGTAAATAAGGGATTTTAGTATTACATATATGTGTGTGTGTGTGCATGTGTGTACGAATAATTTCACTTCTTTGAAAGAATATATTCTATTATTTCAGAATTTTTTGTCGTTGTTGTTGTTATTCTGAGGAGTTAAGTAAAAACTGATTTTTTATATCCTCGTAATTCTACAATGTATGAATCTATCAGGGATTAATGTTTACTCTTATGTAATGTCAAAACAACTCTTTTGTTGCAATTTTAACTTACTTAGCAATAATATGTATTTTACGAAACTTTCGTTGAGATATTAAGAATTACTTAGTACAGTTTCTTGTGCATTATTAAAAAGAACTGGCTACGATATTCATAAAATCCAAGTATGTAAATTAGTATTAAGTAAACATTTCTAGTTTTTTAATCAGATAGTTTTAAAACTATGGCATATATTTTCTAGGAAGTAAATATTGCATTTAATTTGGCAAACTGACCTGACAACAAATACTATTTCTTTTATGAAACTTTCTTAGAGAATTTCTTTGTAAATGTTACTAAGATGTACAATCTAAATGTATTCATTACTGTCTCATTATATTTATTACTAAAATTTCAGTTTTGTTAGTTTGAATACATAAAAATTGATAACTTACCAGAACTCATGCAAGTAAATAGAACTAATATTCTTCTGCATAAAATGCTTTTAAATGTTTTTGTTCTTATATTGCAATAATATAGTAATTTTTTTAATATTAACAACTTCCTATATTTCTAACTTATTATAAGTTCGCTTCTAGACCGAAAACTGAGTTTATATGAGTGTAAGTAATAAGGCATTCATTTTTATGCATTTTTGCATTCTTCTTTAGTAAATAGTTAAAAAAAACTACAGTGCTTTTGCATTTTTTTCTTAATTAGAAACATCTTAACCATTTATACAATCATTTCAAGTGACTTTTGCTATGCATTCATCTGCTTGTTAAAGTAATCATGGTGAGCCATTAAAATATAGAACAGCGATTTCCAGTATTTTGCTAATTTAATTGGATCTTTATTAAAGTTATCATTCCGCCTGTCATTCTATATCGGATGTTTCAAAAGGATTCGTAACACGTTAAGTGTCAAAGACATCGTGGAAATTAGGGAACTAAGTTATTGAGATTTGTATCTGATGGTAACAAATTATATCTATTCCCTAATTGTTGAAATTCTGGATAGTGAATACTTCGTTTTCTGTTTATACCTATTGATTGCTTCGGTTTTTAAGTAGTCTTGCCCCAGCAGAAATACCAAATCATTATTAGTTTTTTCAAAACTTTCGAACAGAAATTCTAAATTCTTCATTTTCGTTTTTAAGACATGTTGATTGAGTTTAAAACTCTAATGCTTTTCTCAATTCTTTTTTTTAACTCGGATCTATTAGACTACAAAAGAGTTATATTTCAAATGAATAGATACACAAAGCTAGTTTAAGAGAATGAAACCATTTCTTGAATCAGTGGCATTACAAAACAATCTATTTTTTACCTAGTGCTCATGCATACTCTGTATATTTTATAAAATATTCTTCGACGACATGAAAAAAGTAAAATGTACTGCAGCATTCTGCAGGTTTTAAAATAACCCTCTTCCGAAACCAGTATAATAGCAAACTAAAGATTAAGAAAATACACGATTCTACACCTATCATGATATCAAATGTTGTAGCTTTAATTAGGATTATCCGTTGAATTGAGAACAATTTCTTTATCAAACGTAATTACTGTTAATAGTCCCCAATTATTAATACAGTCAAAAGAAAATGATATTTGTTGTAGAATACCTAAAAAAACATTAGTTAATCCAAATAAATATAATAAATCTGTTGTAATAGAGTGAATCGTAGATTGAGAAAATACACGATCCTACACCTATCATGATATCAAATGTTGTAGCTTTAATTAGTATTATCCATTGAATTGAGAACAACTTCTTTATCAAACGTTATTACTGTTAATAGTCCCCAGTTATTGATACAATCAAAAGAAAATGACACTTGTTGTAGAATACCTAAAAAAACATTAGTAATTCCAAATAAATATAATAAATCTGTCGTAATAGAGTGAATCATAGATTGAGAAAATACATGATCCTACACCTATCATGATATCAAATGTTGTAGCTTTAATTTATATTATCCATTAAATTGAGAACAACTTCTTTATTAAATGTTATTACTGTTAATAGTCCCCAGTTATTGATACAATCAAAAGAAAATGGCTCTTGTTGTAGAATACCTAAAAAAAAAACATTAGTAATTCCAAATAAATATAATAAATATGTCTTAATAGAGTGAATCGTAGATTGAGAAATACACGATCCTACACCTGTCATGATATCAAATGTTGTAGCTTTAATTAGTATTATCCATTGAAATGAGAACAACTTCTTTATCAAACGTTATTACTGTTAATAGTCCCCAGTTATTGATACAATCAAAAGAAAATGACACTTGTTGTAGAATACCTAAAAAAACATTAGTAATTCCAAATAAATATAATAAATCTGTCGTAATAGAGTGAATCGTAGATTGAGAAAATACACGATCCTACACCTATCATAATATCAAATGTTGTAGCTTTAATTTATATTATCCATTCAATTGAGAACAACTTCTTTATTAAATGTTATTACTGTTAATAGTCCCCAGTTATTGATACAATCAAAAGAAAATGGCACTTGTTGTAGAATACCTAAAAAAAAAACATTAGTAATTCCAAATAAATATAATAAATCTGTCTTAATAGAGTGAATCGTAGATTGAGAAAATACACGATCCTACACCTATCATAATATCAAATGTTGTAGCTTTAATTATATTATCCATTCAATTGAGAACAACTTCTTTATCAAACGTTATTACTGTTAATAGTCCCCAGTTATTGATACAATCAAAAGAAAATGGCACTTGTTGTAGAATACCTAAAAAAACATTAGTAATTCCAAATAAATATAATAAATCTGTCTTAATAGAGTGAATCGTAGATTGAGAAAATACACGATCCTACACCTATCATGATATCAAATGTTGTAGCTTTAATTTGTATTATCCATTGAATTGAGAACAACTTCTTTATCAAACGTTATTACTGTTAATAGTCCCCAGTTATTGATACAATAAAAAAAAGTAACACTTGTTGTAGAATACCTAAAAAAACATTAGTTAATGGAAATAAATATAATAAATCTGTCTTATAAGGGATTTGAACTCTAAATTGATTTTTAGATACATGTAATTGATCATCCTGTACCCTAATTCGCTATTTTGGAAAAAGCTTCTTGATCTAACTATCAGTCTTTTACACTCTGAAAATTTATAAATGATTGATTTTGATCTCTATTGTTAAAAGAAAAGTTAAAGAGCATTTCCTAGGTTTTAAAACTCATTATAATGTTTACCAATTGCTTAATATTAACTATAACTAACACTCCCCTTCGCTTTCTCTCAGGACGTCATCAACTACAACTGCCGTTCGCTGGTAGCTTCGGTCCCATTCTTCGCGAATGCGGATCCGAACTTCGTGAACGACGTCGTCACTAAGCTAAAATATGAGGTATTTCAGCCGGGTGACGTCATAATTAAAGAAGGCACACTCGGCACCAAGATGTACTTCATACAAGAGGGGATAGTGGACATTGTGATGAGCAACGGAGAGGTCGCCACCAGCTTGTCGGATGGCTCATACTTTGGAGGTACGTTTAGTTCTGTCTTTTGATTGCTGGAATCTCTAAAAGCAGTTGGACTAGTGTTAGATTTTTCATTTCCGTCATACAGAAAACATCTTAAGGCCCCTCCACACTATGGTCCACTGCAAGCCATTACCACCGTCTAGTGGGGTTATGGCTTATCCTGGTCGATGGTGGCAGACGATAAAATACCCTTGGCGGACGATGGCTTCGGAGACGGTTTTACTCCAATGATCAAAGGCAGCCAGATGCGCAACTAAAGTGCGCAGTAGACCCTATGGATGAATTCACTCGCTGGGCTCATTTAGTGGCCCAGCTTGTGAATGCAACCCGTAAACCATCGTTCAACGTGACCGTCAGGAAGTGGTGGACAATTGGCCACAGTGTGTAGGCTACATTAGGATGAAAAGTTTCACGAGCATATATATTCATAATGCATAAAAGAGAAAAAAACATGTGTCTCTTCCTATCATAATAGTTATTCATTGTGAGTGGTAGTACCCAATAACTCTTAAACATACTGCTATAGTTCAGATTTCCTGAACATTTATGTCGAGTAAGCTAACCTCGACAGGTAGTAGGAACTATAGGCTGTAGTAGGAAGAGCTAAATTTCATGGTGAGATGGTAGAGGAGATTATTGTTTCTCCCAAGAGCTTAAAAATTATGATCTTTTCAGAATATCAAAAAAAGTTCTTCTTGTGTCAGATGTAGTATAGAGTACTTAAAAATTATAGACTTTGAAGAACAGTGAGCAAAATTCTTTGTACATCATAAATGGTGTACTATACTCTACTTTCATTGTTATCTTGTGACAGAAACCTTGGTAAGCAGTCATTTTTAATCAGATCTCTATGTACGTTTAAATCAATTTGGATTATTGCTATTGTATCAAAATTAAATTTACATAGATGGGAGTAACACACTTGAATACTTTGAAAAATTTAAGATCTATCATTAATTTCATAAAAAACTAAGTATAAAATCGTAGGTAATTATATAAATCCGTAAAACATTTATCATTATCATAAGAATGGAGATGACATTCTATGCTTAAGATGTTTTTTCAAATATCGGTTAAAAATATATTTCCGCATGAAGAAGCTGTGCCAACGATCTCAGTAGCCGAATGTTCAAAGCACGAGATCAAGACCCGAAGATCGTGGGTTCGATGCTTGCCATGGCGGTTTATCCAAAGTACAGATTTTTAATTTAAAAATGTTATTTATTGTTTCCTTATGTTCTAAAACATTCTAGATCTTTCTTTAATATGTATATTAGTTATTTCTTGTTCGGGTATAAAAGCTGATACCCACTAGCTGTAGGCAACTTCCCGATCTTGTAAAGTTGGGAGTTGCTACTCAGCTTCAATAAATTCATCTGTGAAGTTAAGCGGTGTGTTCATTCGAATCTTCGTGACAGTATTTAAATAAATAATATTAATTAATAATAATAATATTTTATATATTTTATATTATCGATAAAATTATATATTTATTATAAAGATTTTATTTATTTGATTGTTTGTTGTAGCAGACTTAATCAAATTAAGGGTTAAAATTTCTCTTGATATAAAAATTTAGAAACTTTCTTATTATTAAGTATATATGATTGTAGGTCATGATCATTGCTTACAAGTTATAAATCCAAAGTTTCTGATTTTTGATCTAAAGAAATAAAAGCGTTATTAAATGAATTACAATAAAAATTATTTAATGTTTGTAAGCATATATACTCAAAATTTTAAATGAAAATTTATTTAAAATTATATTTATTAGCACTTTTTTTCAAGACTGAAAATGAGTAGCATTTTTAGAAAAAAAACATTTTGTATCAGGAAACGTAAAAAACGAATTAAAACTATTTTACTTTTTGTTATCTGAATATACACTGCATACTCTTTAACACTAAAACTACCGAACATTTTTATAAGGGTGAAAATAACGAAAAATGGGGTCATTTGACCCCTCTTGGTAGATTCAGTGTTAAAGGAATGCAAGTAATAAAGTTCTTTAAAATTCAGTTTACATAAAAATGTACATAAAAAAATTTCCTATTTGTATTCCACTAGTAAAAGTGTTCTATGTTTCTAACATGATTCCTTTACTTATAGTGCAAAGATATGAAAATAAAAGTTGCTATCTCACTAATATGTTCGATTTTTCTCTCTTAGAAATCTGCTTGCTGACGAACGCCCGGCGTGTGGCGAGTGTCCGCGCCGAGACATATTGCAACCTCTTTTCACTGTCGGTAGAACATTTCAATGCCGTCCTAGACCTCTATCCACTGATGCGTCGTACAATGGAGTCCATCGCAGCCGAACGACTGAACAAGATAGGGAAGAATCCAAGTCTCGTCTCGAATCGTGAAGACCTTCAAACGGACCTAAAGACAGTCAGCCTCCTCCTCCAGAGCGGGGCGCACAGCGACTCCGAGGACAACGGGCCCATAGAGATGGGGGGCCATCACCTATCCGTGGTGGCCCGGGGCATGCCCAGGCCTAAGTCCGAGAGCTGCTTCCCGCGGATGGACCTGGGATTCCCGGACAGCACTGCCCCGGGAACCATGCACAGATCAGAGACATTCTACCAGGCCACCAACTTACCCAACACGGAGCAGGTCTTCCAGTCTATGTTCCAGGCATGATAAGGCACACTCGAAGAACAGAGCCGTGGAGCCAGGAGACTGTTGGGAGCCCAGGGTGTTTTCAGGTCACTTTAAATCGTAACTAAACTTGTTAGAGTATAACAGATTGATGTGATTAAGCAAGTCTTCCAATCCCGTGCTCCGTGTTAAGAAGTACATCTCAGGATGAACTTGCCGCTCCTTTGCGACCATAACAGAGTGCATAAAACTGATGTTCAGTGAACCGTTCATCGAGAGAAATACTTAAAATTATTTAAATCCCTAACAATCGGTTACTACAATTGATAAATACGGTTGATTCAATCATATACCATAATTTTGTAAGTTGCCAAAACAAAATATCAATTTGTATCCTATTCAAAAGCATGCTCTCTTTGATAAACACAGAAACAGATATTCAAGCTGTTACACTTTCATTAAAAAAAAACTAGAAGTGTAGAATATTCGTAAATCAATCTTATGCGTATTTGAAATTTCGGTTCTTTTCTAAAATTAACTTTCGTAGTTCTTAAAAATTCGAAAGAAAGGAAATTTCTCTCGAATGAAGTTTTATGTTGCGACCGCTAGAGGGCTGAAATGATAGCAGGGTTCCCTTTCTGAACTTGGCTCCAGGGCATTGGTCTGGCTCATTTTTGCTCGGCAAACACCTAATATGTGTGAAACAATTTCAATCCTGAACATCTGCAACGAGTCTGCGCTCCGTGTGCGGTCAGTCATTCGGTGCTGCTGCATGTATTTAGTATTACCGTGGACTCATTTTGACGTACTTAGCACCCAGGAACGACGGCGTCACGAGAACACGCTGGGTGGATCTCGTGACCTTTAAAAAGTTCGACATGAAACTTATCCTACTGGGTTTTCTTTCAATCCATGTTCTAAGCACTAATAGAAGAGATATACATGTGTTTTATATGTTAAGAACTGTTTTAGAACGATTTGTGGAAGTCACATTTTGAGGTGTTAGAAAATGTATTGTTGGTTATGTTTCGGTGACAGGTTATCGTTGAAATAAATATATCCAAAAGAAAAGTAACAATACTTACCATCTAAAAAACAAATTGATAACCTTTCTGAAAACAGTTCTATTTCATATTTGTAAAATTAAAAATATATTAATTTAATATATCTAAATTTTAAAATACATGATTAAGTTATACATCAACCAGTCTGTTAAATTATTATTTTATTAATATTTTAAATTCCAATTTGTGCTTTTTACTTTATTAAAATAATTACCAAGATATCTAAGACTAATTATTCTATTTTGGTTATTATTCATATTATTTTGTTACATGTAAACATATAGAAATGTAAGTTATAATTCGTTATAATCCAAAATATTCCTTATAAAATAAAATAAAAATTAAAATCTAGCAGTAAAATTACAAATTTCATATTTTGTAACTATAACCGTCTTCATCCTTTCATAAATTTTTATACTCGTGTAAGACTCTAATGACGTCATCACAAACTTAAAAGCATCTTCTTAATCTTAAAAATAATTAACTATAAAATAATCGTCTGCAACATTTTTCACATTCTTTCGTTCTACTAAATTTTACGTCGCATTTATGTATTTAGTTTTCTTTTTTCACAATAAGTTTGTAGTTTATATATGAATTATAATGTAATTTAACAGACTTTTAAACATGTTTAATGATTTTGTTAATGAGAACTTGTTTCTTGCAGCAGAAGTTTAATTTTTTACAATTAACTAAAACTTTAATCTTTGACATGTATGTATAAGGTTTCCCTCCTTCTGTTATGAAGCTTATAAAAAGAAAAGTTTCTTCCTTTTCGTTACCCGTCAGTTTTAAAAGCTAACTCTTAACTTGGCTATAAGTTAAAATTTCGTAAGAATTGGTTTAGCAATCATTTATTCTGCAATATATCATTCAAAGATCTCACATACAACTTTTATTTTCTAAGTCTATACAATGGCTTTTACTTATTTTCTGAGAATGTTTGTTTTATCATCGTCTCTCTTAAAAAATGAATGGTGGCACAAAAGGGTGAGTTTAACCTCAGAGATCTTTGTTATCAAGAGAAAAGCAAATCTTTTCTAAAACAGTTTTTAAATTTGACACAAGTTGTTAATGTGAGTAAAAATAGACAACAGACCTTGGTTAAATCGAAGTTGCTATGCTTATAGAAAATTAAATGAATTAAGATATCAGTCATGTGATATACAAATAAGAATTTATTAGGAAATGTAATTTATTACTTGTTTTTGCTATGACGATTTATAAGTACGCGTTTTCTTAAACTGAACTTTAATGATGTTACCAAGTCAAAGACCATTTTTTAGGCTTTTAATGGGAAATTTTCAAAAAAAAATGTATAAACAGATCCTGTACTTATGGGAAAATCTTTTTGATGTTATTTTAATTCATTATTTCTAGAAATCACCTGAAAAATATTTAAACTTTTAAATGATGAGATTTAATTTACGAGGCTGTATTAAGTAAATTTTAAACCTTAATAACTTATTTTCATGCTGCTATGTTTAATCATTGTTCAGTTTGAGAAAACGCTAATTTTATAAATAAATTTCTGTGATTATAGTTTTATAAAGAGAAAAAGTATCTCCCAATCGACGATTACAGTTATTTGGAGAAATTATTGAATCTACACCCTATTATTTACCTCAAAATTAAATTTCGTCTTCAAAAAGAAATTAATCAAAAATGATATTTTTTCTCTTTATACTTTATCTAGTCAGCTCAGCTTTAAGAGAAGAACCGAGTATTGAAAAATTCCCGAGAATTCAAATTGCTTATTTATTCGTTTAAATGACGAAATATTTTTTGATTTAAACTTCCTTTTTTCTTTGCATAATTTATAACCCCTGTACATGAAACCCGAGTAAAAATTAAGAATTTAAAGAAACTTTAACAAAAAAACTGGATCTTGAAGTCACTCGTTTCTTCCTCGAAAAAGTTGAAACCGCTTATATTAGCAATGAACTCGTATATAAAAGACAAACTAACTTTAGATGGTCAAATTATTTTCAGAACTCGAAGAAAATAGGCTGAAACGTCTCTTCGAAACCAGCTGTAGGTACGTTCATCACCACCTAAATCCTGGTTTCCTTAATATCGAGCTTGTTTAATTAATTCAGCAATTCTCAACCTTTCCAGATTGATGAAAACAAACAATGTTTGTAAAGGAGCTTCGAATCTTAAAAGAGTGTTTGCTCTTTTTCAGCATTTTAACCTTTCATTCAATATAATGCAAACCATTTTAAGAAAGCCCCCAGTCGTAATGTATCAGATGTTTTCCTTTAGTAACCACACTAAAAATCTTAAATTAGTTAATTTTTGTAGATTAAAAATATTTAAGTTAAAATAATCATAAATCGTATAATATTCGATAAAATTATTAAGCCTGTTTGGCATCCAAACCTTAAATATAACTTATTTAATTGGAAACTTAATAATCGCGAGTAAATGTTGCTTTAAAAAAGTATTTTCTTGGGAAAAACTGTCGTGCAACGCATTAAAACATGTCAATAATATAATTAATGTACACCTGCACTTGAGGAATATTTTGTGATGAAGATAATTATATGAAATACTGCTGTGAAAACAATATCATAAATTTTTCAAACTGGCATAATTCATAGTTTTAGTTGTTCTACTAAAATTATTAATCATCTGTTTTTAATACCCACTTTAACATCAGGAAACAAAAAATAAACTTGATTTCTTTAACATAATTATATGAATAATTATTGTAATATCTTTATAAGTATGATAACATTGTATATACTAAAAATAATGTACATTTTTGTTTCCTACAATAGCTTATAAACTTTATATATTTTGATACAGTGTTTCAAAAGTGAAAAGGTTTTCTTATGTTAGTCTAAATTTTACGATTTCATTTGTGTATAAATTCAGTTTAATTCTAAAACCCTTTCGAAGTTTAACTCATTATTTTTATGAAAAATATAGGGAAAAATTTTAAAATTCACAGTAGCAGTGAGTCTCTTGAAAATAAAGCAACTATTCGTATGTAAAATAGAATATTGTTTAATTTAATATCTGTACAATCTTCCATTAATTTAGTCAATTTTTTCAATTAATTTAGTTTTTCTCTCTTAATGGCAAGTTTCTGAAATTCAGTTCATCAATATTTCTTTCTTATTTTTTTGTGCAATTTTTTAAAATTTAATTATTAATTCTTATAAGACATTATATTATTATTGAATTACAAATTAATTTTGTATATAATGGAGCAGTATTGGTAATATTACGACATTGTACACAGAAATAAGTTTTAAAAATTCTCTGCAATAAATTTAATTAACAATACTATTGTGTGACAACACTAAATATTACCATAACAACGAATTATCGTAAAATAATAATCACAGAATGCAAAAAATAATAAAATATAAAAGGCGAAAATATAATAAAGGCATTTAAATAAATTGTACTTAGATATTTCAAAATTATTTCTTTAATATAATGCTTTTTAAAACTTTAAATGTTTCTTTTATCATTTAAATATATTAGTCTAAAATTTATTTGATTTCAAACAACTACAATGAAGGATTTGCATCACATAAAATCCTACTTTCAAGAAAAGATATAGACTAAGTGAATTAAATCCAGTCTAAGGAGTAAAAATTTTAAAACTATAATTAAACATATTATTTTTTAAAGTTACTAAGGTAAAAAAAATTATTTTGGCTTTATATAAAACAAAGTGAAAATTTCCTCAAAAGTTCTTGCCGAAAGCTATCAATAATGATTCATCGAATATAATTAGTAAGTTACAAATACTTATTTTAACCTTTTAAATTTGTTTTTGCTTACTTCTTATTGGAAAGAAATATTAAAATTACTATTAGAAGTTCTGCTTGATTTTAAAATTAGTTATATTAATAACATTATGAACTTATATACAACAACAATGAAATTTTCATCAAAAGATCTTATAGTAAGAAATAAATTAAATTAATGGAGTATGATTAGTAAATTAATAGCATATAAATTATCCTTTAAACTTGTCTTTGTAAAGTTCTTATTGAATTAATGCCTTTACTGGTGGGATTTCTGGCACCATTCTGTTTTAAGAACTGTCTGATGATCTGTATGAAAATCTATGGATATATTCAATTTAGAGTTCTAATTCAGAGGACAGCAGCAAAGCACACTTTAACAAAAATTAAGATTTGATTTTACACAAATTCAGTCATATTGGGCATCAATATATTTTGGGAAATATAATTTCTTTAAATTTAAAATATTTAACGCTTTGTATCACCATATTGTTTATCACCATTTTGTTATCTACGCGATTGAAAAGGCTATTTTGTTGATTGTTTCTATCTTGTAACATTGCTATCAACCTAATTTTTTCACAGAATCGCTATCAAATAGCGGTATTAAGTTTACTTTTCATTTCAAAATTTTATTCACTGC
This sequence comes from Pardosa pseudoannulata, assembly GCA_032207245.1. NCBI lineage: Eukaryota > Metazoa > Arthropoda > Arachnida > Araneae > Lycosidae > Pardosa > Pardosa pseudoannulata. Next base: position 51,634,812 of record CM063510.1, on the reverse strand, counting down.
TCGATCAAGTGCACGTGATTATTACTGAATTAAAATTTGTATTTGTTAAAAAATAAAAGAAAAATATAGACATATACATCATATTTCTCACGGCGGTATTTGCGTATTTTTTATGTATAAATCCTTTTTGTACAAATTTATTCAACAATATTTCTTAGAAATAAGTATTTTTTGTAGAAAATATACCTTTATGTTAATAAGTTTTTGTTTTAATGTTTAAAAGTAAACTATTTTTGCATGCTTTATATGATATACTAGCTGCTTCGCACCCAGCCTTCGGTCTGGGTAACAAAATTTTTCCTAACAAATGTTATAAACTACTATTATATATAAACAAATTTGAAAAATATTAAAAAAAAACTCGTTTGCTGCATATTGTTGACAAATAGGATAGTTTTTTAACAACAGAGAATCCCAATTATAAATATGTACGTGCATAGCATTGCCGGACTCTGCAGCGAAATGAAGCTAAATTCCACGACTTTTGGTACGAATTTTTTTATTACATATCCAAATTTAATCTTCTTTTCTTTGGTGCATAAAATACAGATCCCTTTTATGATGTAATAAAACATTAAGAAATTGTCAAAATGTAATTTTATTTTCTTAAGTCATTATAATGAATTTAATTTACTATCTCTATCGCATAGGCTTAAACTACATAAGACATACGACAGTTTTATGTTAGTTATGTTAGCTTTGTATGATACATTCTAATATTTAAGAGAATAATTCTAAATTCAATGCAAAGGGTTTTAAAATCTAAATATCGTTTGTATCTTTGTAAAGTTCTTAATGAATCATTCAATGATGTGATTTCCGGCAACATTTTGCTTTATGAACTATCTGAATATTTGTATGAAACTCTATGGATATATTCATTAAGATGTATGATATTAACACACTTATAAAACCTATAAAACTTAACCTATAACTTAAGTGTTATTGTTTCAAGTTATGTTCCGAATATTGAAAAGTTAAAATAAAACATAGTCTCAAATTTTCACCTTTTTTTTATAATTCTCTTCATTTTTTAACTCAAACTTACTGTGCCATTTCTTGATCTTAAATTTTGTTCTGCGACCTTGATCTTTAAAAAGTTGCCAACCTCTGGTCTAGTTTATCGTAAAATATTCCTACTGTAAGTGTATTCATTCACTTACTCTATTTTTTGCTCCATGGCGGAAACAAAATTAACACATACTGGTTGAGAATCGCTGCATTAGGTGTTTTAAACGAAATGTGCACCACTCCATAGTACCATGGATTTAGATGTGTGTGTCCATATGCAAATCTCATCGTACCAGTCTGGTTCAAATATATATTAATTATATATATATTATATAAAGCACTTACGTGATATATTTGGACGGCCTGAAGAGCAGGCTGTGCAGCAAAAGCCCTTAGTAGCAAAATATTGTAAGTTATATTTTATGAGATAAAAGAATAATTCCAAGCATTGCTTGTTAGGCCTTAAAAGAAGCAAATCACCCGTGCCCTGTAACGTTTGTTTGTACTTAAAAAAAATTATTACTGTTGTAGTCAGAGATACAATGTAACGATAGCGGTAATATGGAAAGGTGTGTTATGAGCACTACTAGTATAACTTAGTGGGCCACCCTGTAGCTACTATGCAGTTTCTGTAGTGAGTAAAGCCAGCAGTTAAATGTAGGCTTTGGTGTACTTAAAATTGACGTAGTTTGTAAACGGAAGACTTGGTAAACGGGAAAGGAAGGACTGGATGTTGTTTTAGAATCTCTGCAAAATATTTTCTTTTAAATTTCCTTTATACCTCCTTTAAAGAATATTGAAAAAGTCTAAAGCATTTATGAGTCTTTAAAAAAATTATTATGTTACCATCAAATCTTGTATAAGAAAACAACGCCAAAATTTGACTATCCCAGTAGATCTGTTATATGGTATTACATTTATCAGAGAAAAAAATGTTTGTATTGATATATGCTATATCGATTTGGGATCATGAACAGAATTAAAATAAAATATTCTGGAATTGTGATTTCTAAAATATAAAATCACAAATAAAAGTAATATTAGCTGTGAATTAGGAAGCAGTATAAAAAGTTTTTAAAAAAAAATTCATAAAATAGAAAATTAAAAATGACAGCCTATAAAAATAAGGATATATACATTAGGAACTTATTTGCACGAAACTCACTTATACAAAACGCTCAGTTATACTAAGAACTTATTATTCCCCAATGAAATTTTTATATCATTTATGAAATTAATTATTCTTTTTAGTTTTGAATATTTAGTTCAAATATTTAGTTATACGAGACATTCACTTATACGAAGGATTATTTTATCTCCTATGTAAATTTTATTCAGTTAAGAGAAATATTTAGTTATACGAAGAACTTATGTTCTCCAGGGAAACTTTCATAAAGTCTAAGTAATAAATTACTCACTTATACGAATATTCACTTATACGAAACATTCACTTATACGAAGATTTTTTTTATCCCCTATGTAAATTTTATTCAGTTAAGTGAAATATTTAGTTATACAAAGAACTTATTGTTCTCCAAGGAAGCTCTCATAAGGTCTAAGTAATAAATTATTCACTTATACGAATATTCAGTTACATGAAACATTCACTTTTACGAAGAATTTTTACGAAGAAATTTCGTATTATGTATTTTCATATACGTTTAATGAATACAGAAATATAAATTAAAGGGACACAGGGCATTTGAATTCGAGAAAACTGTCATTATATGTGATCAGGTTCTAATAACTGCTTTTCTTATAAAATGAATACAAGAACTTTTTTGTACTACATATATCTAAATTATGTACTTTAATTTAATAATAGTAGAAAAACAAAAATTTATTCATATGAATACAACATTAAAATTAAAAGTTTTAAATATACTAAAACAGACTTAAAACTTTTTTAAAAAAGCTCATATTATTGAAGCATAAGCTTATATATGGAAAACTGCAGACAAAATAAATTAATAAAACTTAATAAAATTATCTTTAAATTAAAACTGAAATATATGCAGAAAGTTGTGTATAAATTAAGAAATTGGAATAAAAATTGAAAAATTAATAAAAAAACAGTTAATTTCTCTTCACGTTTTTTAATTGTCGAAAAATTATACACAAAATATTACATTTTTTGATTTTAGCATGCAAAGTATAAAAAAAATGAATATGTGGAAAAAAATTAGAAATATAGCATAGCTAGTTTTTAAGAACGGTGTGCATAATTTCAAAAATTATGTAACAGGAAACTCAAGTTAAAATGCTAGTATTAGAGTGGTATATTACCATTTCAAAAACATTATAAATCAGCAAGTAGCAGGAATTTAATGTGGTTTCAGGATATATGCACAGAAATGTTTATATAATTAGAATATTTTAAAAGTTATAAACGAATTTTTAAATGCTCAAAGGCCCTATTTATAACTTAATGTAGGCTAAAATAAATTAAATTTTCTGCTTTAAATTACAGATATTACATTATATATCATTTTTACCTTTAAAAGCTTATTAATTAAAAATAAAAAAACAGCACAGTAATATATTCATAGGCGGAAATAACTACTTTCCACACATAAAAAATATTCATTTAAACAAAAAAATTGTTTTTTTCCCTCTGATCTTTGTATAACTGAGTGTTCATTGTAATATAATATGTTTTGAAATTAAACTAATCAAAGTTATTTAAATTTTTTAATCAAATTTTATTTTATTTAATAGATTTTCGTCTTTTTCCTGCGTCGTTTCTCGAAATACAGTAAATATTTAACCTATTAAAAAAACTATAATACAAAATTCTAAATTCTAGATCTCTGTTATTCATAACAAAGTTATCTAAATTTTTTAATCAAACTTTATTCATTTAATAGATTTTCGTCTTTTTCCTGCGTCGTTTCACGAAATACAGTAAATTTTTAACCTATTAAAAAACTATGATACAAAAGTCTAAATTCTAGATCTCTGTTATTCATAACAAAGTTATCTAAATTTTTTAATCAAATTTTATTTCATTTAATAAATTTTCGTCTTTTTCCTGCGTCGTTTCTCGAAATACAATAAATTTTTAACCTATTAAAAAAACTATGATAAAAAATTCTAAATTCTAGATCTCTGTTACACATGGCAAAGTTATCTAAATTTTTTGATCAAATTTTATTTCATTTAATAGATTTTCGTCTTTTTCCTGCGTCGTTTCTCGGAATACAGTAAATTTTTAACCTATTAAAAAAACTGTGATAAACAATTCTAAATTCTAGATGTCTGTTACATAACATAAAAACAATTCCGTAGTATTTTATAGATTAATTTTGTTCATAGTTTCAAAAGTATAGATTTCTATGCTAAATTACGGAAGTATTACATATTTAAATGTAAAAAAAAAAATCATTCAATTCAAAACGTCTTGGGCTAATCAATATACAAGTGAACAAAATCATACGCAATTTTAAAGTTTTTTTAAAGAAAATTGCGTATTTTAACTTTATTTAAAGAAATCACCTCATGAAACGAACTATAAATTTTATGTAATTTTAAACTTTATTATTCAGGCATTTTTTAGAATTTTAGAAGCGGTAAATATGTTTTTGTCCGTCTGACTATGAATGAAATCGTTAAAACAAATAAATTATTGAAATAACTTAAATTTTGAGTACCGGATAGGCATCTGTTGAAGATATTAATCCTAAAATTGTTGATGATAGATAATGTTATTGTAAACAGTTTTTTATTGTGAGTGTAAACTGAAACTTTAAGAAGGGAAAAATTCTATAACTGTTTTATTTTATAAGCACCCGGATCAAATGATAAAAGACATTCTATTTCAATGAAACAAAATTTCTTTCAGTTTTAAGCATTTGTTTTATTTATCAGTTGTCAATCAGAAATGAAGCAACTGTCAAATTCAAAATGTGTCATATTTTTAAGATCGATACTTATTGCATGAAACTGTTCATAGTAATATGTTATACATAACTTTACAGCATGAACTTTCACTTTCATGAATGCCGAAATAATCGAAAAGTAAGCATGTTAAACTTATCATTTCTCTTCTTTGCTCAAATATTCTATGTTATGTCGTTTCAACTTCTGAGAGAATGTTTTGATCTTGACTACTTATGTACTGAATGTATTTAGCAATACAACTATTTTACTTAACATATTTTATCTCTGTGTGTATTTTAACTTATGCACGATGTGTTGTTACATTACGTACTTATTTATGTGAACTCATGAATGTTTTTTTGATTGACAGACATGCGTCTGAAAGTATCTTTATAGAGAGTGAACTGTAATAGAATTTCAGAACGATGCATTGTGCGCAATAGTTCCTTATTGCTGTGGATAGATGGGAAATTTTGAGAATATATAGTTTTGTATCTTATCAGATTTATTCACTATTCGGTGGCAACTGTAGTTTCCTATGTTGCTAAAAATAAGTGAAAATCTTTCTAAAGAAACATCCAAAATTGTGACATTATTTTAATTTGTAATTAATTTAATAACTATATCTTTGTTTATTGTTATTCTAGTTTTTATTTCGTAATTCTCCTGTTTATTTCATTTTAAATTTTATATGCTTAGAACGTGCCGTAATTTTCGGAAGAAACGCTTTATCAACTCAAAGTCAATATTCGAGGGAAAGGGCGTAAAGAACTAAATTGCACAGTAATGCGGCCATACTATAAACGCCGCATTCAGTTAAATATGTAAAATAAATCAATAAAATGATGAAAGTAAATAAAGGTAGTAAATGGTGGCATTAAATGATGATAGTAAATGAGGAAAACATGCTACCTTCCATGAATGTACTCAATTTTATACACTTTAAAAATCAACATACGATGGGATAGACCTAGCAATTCTGTAGCCGTAGACAAACACTAAAAATGAAGCTCTGGAAGCTTAAAAAGATTCAAATCAAAGAAACGAATTATAAACGGCATTCTAAACTAAAAAAAAGACATAGAATTAAGTTGGAAATGATTAAGAAAATTAAATTTTTCTAACTAGTTAAGGCGTTTTTTTTAAATTACAGTATTATTATGCAAATACCTTAAGTATGATTTAGTTATACTGTATATATTATAAATATTGCAAAAGATATTAAAGAATAAAAATGTTCTTTTGATAAAAAAGAATTATTAAACCGTATTATTTATCTAAATCTTAAATCTGAACTAAAGTGATTTATTAAAATCTGATTTAAATTAAGATCTAAAATTTCAAATTACACCACGGCGTTTTTTCTGAAAAATACAATATTCCTTGCAAATAAAACCACTAACAGATTCCATTTTAGTTCAGTCTGTAGTTTGATATTTTAAATTTCATGAAATCAAAATACTCTGTCTCTGAGAAATATTAAAAAAGTTTTCGTAAATATATTTCTACCAGTTTAGATCATTATTAAAAGTAAATATATCATAAATTCACAAAATTACGATATATAAATAAAATACTCATACGCTGAAATTTCAAATTTTAAATACATAAACACCACGGCATTTTTTCTGAAAATTACAGTCTTATTGGCAAATAATACCACAAGTAGATTTCATTTTAGTTCAGTCTGTAGTTTGATATTTTAAATTTCAAGAAATCAAAATATTCTGTCTCTGAGAAATATTAAAAAAGTTTTCGTAAATATATTTCTACCAGTTTAGATCGTTATTAAAAGTAAATATATCGTAAATTCATAAAATTACTATATATTACGTTATATAAGTAACATACGCTGAAATTTCAAATTTTAAATATATAAACACCACGGCGTTTTTTCTGAAAATTACAGTATTCCTTGCAAATGATACCACTAATAGATTTCTTTTAGTTCAGTCTGTAGTTTGATATTTTAAATTTCAAGAAATCAAAATATTCTATATCTGAGAAATATTAAAAAAAAATTTCGTAAATATATTTCTACCAGTTTAGATCGTTATTAAAAATAAATATATCTTAAATTCATTAAATTACGATATATTACGATTTATAAATAAGATACGCATACGCTGAAATTTCAAATACATAAACACCACGGCGTTTTTTTCTGAAAATTACAGTATTATTGGCAAATAATACCTCTAACTGATTTCACTTTAGTTCAGTCTGTAGTTTAAAATTTTAAATTTCAAGAAATCAAAATATTCTATCTCTGAGAAATATTAAAAAAAAAGTTTTCGTAAATATATTTCTACCAGTTTAGATCGTTATTAAAACTAAATGTATCGTAAATTCATAAAATTACGATATATAAATAAGATACGCAAATGCTGAAATTTCAAATTTTAGATACATAAACACTACGGCGTTTTTTCTGAAAATTACAGTATTCCTTGCAAATAATACCACTAACAGATTTCTTTCACTTCAGTCTGTAGTTTGATATTTTAAATTTCAAGAAATCAAAATATTCTATCTCTGAGAAATATTAAAAAATGTTTTCGTAAATATATTTCTACCAGTTTAGATCGTTATTAAAAAATAAATATATCGAAAATTCACTCATATTTTTAGTCTTAAGTTATGTAAAAAGTAATATTCATAGATAAAGTAATTAAACTGGTTTCTTTCTTTATATAACTAAGTACAGATGTGTGTTACTAAGTAAATTTAGGCACACTTGATGTTATCTTGTAAACTTTACGTAAAAAAGCTTTTAAGAACTATGAGCTATCACATAATTTACAGAGCTTAAAAAGTGGAAAATTATTAGTACTAAGTAATTATTCAATTTGCGTCCATATAGTTAAATTATATGAACCACTAAATATTTTTTGTGAGAGTAAATGAGGTAAAATTATTTTATGTAAATGCTTCTATATATATCTTTTGAAAAATTTAAAGTTTTGAATGAAATGACACATTGTAAGTAATAAAATGATTATTTCCCTTTTACTTAATTTTTATCATTATTTTTATTCATAAAAACCAATATTTTCTAGCTAGAACAGTTTATAATTTTTACGGAAAATTAATAAATTAAATTTAAGAATATGTTTTAAAAAACATTGATTTGTCAAAAGATTAATTTTTTAATGTATGCATAAACTTGATTAACTCTCCAATATCTCTAAAAAGATACGTAATCACACAAAATATTCTTAAAAAAATTATTTGTTAAGCTTATTTTTACTTTTGCAAATTAATTGTTTCGCTTAATTTTTCTCAAACGTCTCTTTTGATTTTTGGAATGTCGGAAACATTTATTGCTTGAAATATTAATAAAATTTTAGCATTAACTTATTCTTGAATATTCATCTATTGAAATAAAATTTATTTTCTCAAAGATTTATTAGTATTTTAAATTATTTAGAATAGTAGCTTAAATTTGAATGACAATATTTTAATTATTAACTCCAATTAAAAATCTAATTATAAACAATCATTATAAATTCTTCTTTTAATTATAAAAGTAATTACGGTTTAATTACAAAAGTTAATCTGATAATATTTATTACTTTGATATCATAAATTTCCCATTATTATTTCCTCACATCAATAAGGTTATTATATTTATTGATGAAGTTAATTATATTTGTTGTCATATATTATTGTCATCACATCACTAAAGTGATCATAAAAATAAATTTATTTTCTGAAACATTTCATTTTCAGTCACATTTTAAAACTCTAAATGATAGTTTTTAAAAATCGACATCAAAACTTTGTAAAATATGTCCAGCACGTTGTAACAAACGTAAGGACTTTTAAGATACCCAGTCATATCTTAAATGTGTTATGTAGCCTCCACATTATGGCCAATTGTTCACCACTTCCTGATGGTGACCGTAAATGATGGTTCAAGGGTTGCATCCAAACGCTGGTCCATTAAATGAGCCAAGCGCTTGGATTCATGCAGGAGGTCTACTGCGCACTTTAGTTGCGCATCTGTCTGCCTTTGATCTTTGGAGAAAAGCCACCTCTGAAGCCATCGTCAACCAGGGCTATTTTATCGTCTACCACCATCGACCACTATAAGCCATACCCCCTCCAGATGGTGGTTATGGCTTGTAGTGGACCATAGTGTGAATGGAGCCTTTTGAGAGAAATTATTCAGTAAAACATCAATGGCAGCATCTTAAAATCTGCAAAAGACTATCATTTACAGTTTTATTTTATATTTATTTTTATCTATATTCTTTATTTTTCATCAATATCAAAATGAGTAAATTAATATATGTATAAATATTGTTTCAATGAAATGAATGCTTTTTGTAACTCTGGACTTACAAATTCATGTAATCTTCCCTAAAAAATTGATTCTGTAAACTCTAACACATATCTATGGTTATAATGAACTAATGTCTCCTGAAGAAACAAAAAAAGTAATTAAGAAAACAAATGGTTTGTATGTGATCTATTGTAAACTTGGCAAAAAAAATTATTTTTTAAAGGAAAGAATGAAAACACTCAAAATTTATACATCTTTCTATGATGCAAAAGTGTTTATGTTGTGTGTATTTTTAAAAGAGTAAAAAAAAAATGGTCAGCTTTTTTTATGATAACTATTTTTTACGAGCTAAGGTAAATACTAAAAAAATTTTATGACGAAGCTGAAATTTTGTAGAGTGTATATAAAATGCGTGATGATTACTTCAAGAGAGAATATATGGACTGCTGTGATGTACATATACCTAGCAAAACTATTGTAATACTACCACATAACATAAGGCCTCTAGTCTTGATAATCATAACATTTGATACGATAGAGCTGTACTCCATTAGTGTTTTCCTCAATCGATCGTTTTTTGCATAAAATGATTTGCTCAGTGCAATCAAAATATATACATATATATATTCTATATCCTCCTTTTTGGAACACTTTTTCATATGCACTGCACACACACACTTTGTTGTACCAGTCACTGTACGTTTAACGTTGTACTCTTTTTGCAGTATACATAGTAATTTTGCACATGTATGAAAAGCTTGTTTATTCGCTCGGTAGCTTTCCTCGCAGACATGAAAAAGCTTCAGCATTTATTAAATAAAGTTGCTGGCCTCGCAGAGAGCATCGAAAAACAAATGAATAACCTACAAATTTAAAGCAGAAATGCAGATTTAAAATCGAACCCTTTCTTTAATTCCATAAAATTGAAGATTAATTGATTGACAGTTACCAGTACAGCTATGTTCAAACTGTAAAATTAAAATTTCTAAATAAATTTGATACAGAGAACTTTTTATGTAAATTGAAGATTTTTTTTTATTCTAATGGTATTCTAATGAAAACTATTTATATTCAATGCTACTTGAAAGGAATCTTGTTTAAAATGCTCTAAATTTGGTAAAGCTTTTTTTTTCGGAGTTTAGTTTTATTGGATTAATAAAATCCAATATAATTTGTTCCAAATATAGTTTATTAAATTCCGAATATAGTTTATTAAATTTCCGAATATAGTAAATATAGTTTAAAGTAATATAGTAAATATAGTTTAAGTTTATTTCCGAATATAGTTTATTCGGAGTGAGTTTGTATTTAAAAGTCTCACTTTGAAAATAAAAACATTTTCTTATAGGTACGTTTCAAATTTCAATCGATTGAGATTTAAAGATAAACTGATTAACATTTACAAATACCGTAATATTCCAGCACTAAAATCAAAATATTTAAATAAAAAAATTGATAAAAAAAACATTATTCTAATTTAAAATAAAGATTTTTTTATCATAAAAATGTTTTAAGGAAAAAACAATATTCAGTACTATTTGTAAAGGACCATATTGAAAATATTCTAAATTTGGTAAAGCATTTTCTTTCACAGATTAATTTTAAGAGTTTTTGTTAAAAAGCTTTAGTATTAAAAAAGTATTTCCTTTAATTAAAGAGAAAATATCCGTTCTAAAGTTATATAAGATCTCTTTGTACAAAACCGCAGATAAAAAAAACTCAATTAAACCCCGTAACAAAGTCAGACAGCATAGAAATTAATTCAACTTAATACTGGCAGCTCAAAAAAAAACAGCTACAGATCACGTAAAATGTTAACCAGTATTACATATTAATCTGTAGCCGTTTTTTATTTTACTCTAATTCCTCTATACCTCATATACCGAATTAAAATTTCCATAGTTTTTCTATAATTCAATATATACATATCTTAATAATAGCAAAAGTATAAACGCAAAAAAAGATGGAAGAAAATGAATTGTTATAAAGAAATGAATTTGCCAATAATTCTTGTTAAAGTGGATGTTCTATAATATAATTTACTTACATATTAATGCTGTGTTTCTTTATCACCATCATATAGTTATTTTTTCCTCTATAGAATCACATTCGGTTAAAGGCGTTTATCATCAGAAATTTCTAAAAATTTCTCAGAAGGTATTCATATGTGAATAACTCATACTAAACTCGTCTTCACCATAATAGGAAATGCTTTACCAAAAATAGTCATCACCAGATTTTGTACCGATAAATGTTTGTCCTAGTGCAAGCAATTGCTACCATGAAGTTTTCTTAGACCTGTTCACAATCAGAGCCAGCGGCTCACACCTGCTTCACATCTCCATAACCCAAAATTTCTATACAAAGGCAAATGAAGGAAGGGAGAAAGTCAGCTCTTGGTCGCTTTCTCTTTGCTCAAGGCAACTGAGTCTCTTAATGCGCTTGCATGATTTAACGTTTGCCGTCAATTTGAGTTGCCGTTTTTTCTCGGATTTCTGTTAGATGAGTAGCGATTCTTAACGCAACTGTTTTGCTTGATATTTGGTTCGAATCGCGTACAAAAAGGAGGATCTAATTTAGCTTCTTTCATTTCCAAACGAGGAAAGGACCAAGCTGTTCAGAGTACAACGCAAGACTGGAATAATTATATTTTAGAAAAAATCAATAATAATGGTGAGCTGCGTTTATATTGAGTGGTGCTAATCAACTTTGCGCAGCAGTAGTGAAGTAAGAAATATTTTGGCTAACTCGAAACATTTGTACCAGTTGAAGGTATTCTCATCTGATAGTTTTGTATGTATTTCACCTTTATTTGTATTTTGTGCCTTTTATTTCTCTGTTCAACATGATTCCCAATCAAGCCGTTACTGGTTTCTTGAAAAATAATACTACCCTAATGTAGATCAGGGATCGGTAACCTTGTAGCTATGGTGTGCCAAACCAATCTACCAATATGGTTCAAGATGAAAATGGATCATAATAAATAGTTGGAAATATTTGAAATATTTCGATTTCCGCGGCATTGCATAGAGACAGCAATTTATCTTTATCTGATAACTTTGTAATGTTTTGTAGAGTGCCCCTAAGAAATGTGCCATAAGTTACCGACGCCTGATGTAGATGAAACAATAAATTGTTTTGTAACTCCGAGAAAGAATTCCTTGATTAATGACGGTATCGTTGATTTTAATAATGATGCTCAAGATAATGATTTAAAGATAATGAAACAACGTAAAAGTTATCTTTCCACTGCATGAAATTTAATAATTTATGAAGCCTCTATTTCGTAGTTATTGATGACGTTGACGAACAAAATAATTACAGATATTGAACAAAGAGAAAATGAAATAATCATATAACACTACATGACTAGAAAATTGCCCCTTAAGTGACTAAAATTTTCAATAATAAAAATTCATTTGCTTATCCCAAAGCAAACCATTATATTTTTAATTTCAATCACATATTACAAACTGACAAACATTATAACAGTTTGAAATAACTGATCAGAACAAGATATTTTAGAGAAATTAACGTTTAATCAGTTTTATTTCTTTTGGAAAAAAGCGATTTAATGAGTGCAAGAAGTATCCATTTTGGAATTATTCTGATTATTCGATTAAGTTTAGTCAATATTATCCTTTTTCTTTGTGCCTAAAAATATTTTTCAAAATTACGAATGAATATCTTATAACCGAAAGGTTTACAGGGTTAAGATATGCGTAAAAAAATAATTATTTTTTTATAAAATGCTTAATGTTACCGTATATTCCACAGTAACTTTTAACAATCCTATATTTAAGTAATTTTTTTTTTTTTTTGGTAATTGAATTTTTGTTTTGTTTTGTTTTGTTTTTGTTTGCTTTTGGTATTTACAGTTTTTTTTTAATCTTGTGTCATAATTTTAATATTTCTTTCTTTAAATTGAAGAATTAAATTGAAATTGAAAAGTTTAACAACATTTTTAGTAATTTTTGTATTTAAAAAAGTCCTAATAATTTATTTAATATTATCTTGTTTTAATTTAATGTTTTTCTAAATTTTATCTTGTTTTAGTATTTTTTTTTTAATCTTGTGTCATAATTTTAACATTTCTTTCTTCAAATTTAAGAATTAAATTGAAATTGAAAAGTATAACAATATTTTAGTAATTTTTTTATTTTAAAAAGTCCTAATAATTTATTTAATGTTATCTTGTTTCAATTTAATGTTTAATAAATTTTAGTAATTTTTGTATTTAAAAAAGTCCTAATAATTTATTTAATATTATCTTGTTTTAATTTAATGTTTTTCTAAATTTTGTCTTGTTTTAATATTTTTTTTTTAATCTTGTGTTATAATTTTAACATTTCTTTCTTTAAATTGAAGTTAATTCTTCAATTGAAAAGTATAACAATATTTTAGTAATTTTTTTATTTAAAAAAGTCCTAATAATTTATTTAATATTATCTTGTTTTAATTTAATGTTTTTCTAAATTTTATCCTGTTTTAATATTTTTTTTAATCTTGTGTCATAATTTTAACATTTCTTTCTTTAAATTGAAGAATTAAATTGAAATTGAAAAGTATAACAATATTTTAGTAATTTTTTATATAAAAAGTCCTAATAACTTATTTAATATTATCTTCTTTTAATTTAATGGAAAAGTATAACAATATTTTAGTAATTTTTTTATTAAAAAAGTCTTAATAATTTATTTAATATTATCTTTCTTTTAAATTGAATGTTTTTTAAATTGATTTTTGTCTTGTTTTAATATTTTTTTATAAAAAAGTCTGTGACATAATTTATTTAACATTTCTTTCTTTTAAATTGAAGAATTAAATTGAAATTGAAAAGTATAACAATATTTTAGTAATTTTTTTATTTAAAAAAGTCCTAATAATTTATTTAATATTATCTTATTTTAATTTAATGTTTTTCTAAATTTTGTCTTGTTTTAATATTTTTTTAATCTTGTGTCATAATTTTAACATTTCTTTCTTTAAATTGAAGAATTAAATTGAAATTGAAAAGTATAACAATATTTTAGTAATTTTTTTATTTAAAAAAGTCCTAATAATTTATTTAATATTATCTTATTTTAATTTAATGTTTTTCTAAATTTTGTCTTGTTTTAATATTTTTTTTAATCTTGTGTCATAATTTTAACATTTCTTTCTTTAAATTGAAGAATTAAATTGAAATTGAAAAGTATAACAATATTTTAGTAATTTTTTTTATTTAAAAAAGTCCTAATAATTCATTTAATGTTTTTCTGAATTTTGTCTTGTTTTAATATTTTTTTGAATCTCGTGTCATAATTTTGACATTTCTTTCTTTAAATTGGCATTTTTCTTTACTTTTAAATCAACTTTATCAGCCATGTTGTGCTACAAAACTTTAATGCTGCGAGAGAGTAAAATAAGAATCGTGACGTCATTAATCAATTTCTAATGAAGAAATTAGTCAAATGGTGTCGATAAAACTGACATGTTTCATCATTGCCTTTTATCATACAAAATGCACTGCGTTCTAAAAGAGAAAAGTTACTCAATTCTTCCAACACAGTAATTTTGAATCATTCAATATCTAGGTAAATATTAGGTAACTGGACAGTTTTCAGTTAAATATATCTTTGCTATTTTTGCTTCTGATATTTAAAATATCTCAAAACGAAATTCTAAACTTTTTTTTACAAAGTCTTTTCAACTGAACAATATATTAAAAAAATATATCACAAATCCCATTGGATTTTTTTATGCAATGCCTCATTAATCGCACATTTTTATATCTTGTGTCTACATTTACCTTTTGTTCTTTACGTTAATTTTTTCCTTGACTTTTAGTATCCAGTTCTAGTTAATTCGATAATTTGTTCTATAAACTTTTTTTATTGTGCAAAAGAGAAAAAAAAAGTATTTTGACGTCATTAATCAATTTCGATAGAAGAAATTAGTAAAATGGTTCCGATAAAACTTAATCCATTTCACTCTGTTCGACGCCCAAAAAACTAAATTACTTGGTAATTCTGAAAACTTTAAAAGTAATTCAATTTTACAACTAGGAAGTGAATATACTAAGAACTTCATTAAAATTTATAATACGGTCTAGATTACGGAGCAAGATTGGGAATTATGTAGATGTATAATGTTGATGTGTCTGTATACTTTTAGTTTTATGTTTATTTAAGTTGATTTGTTTTAAATGCTACGAATAGTGTAAAAAAAAAAAATTAATGGATAAAACGGCTGTAGCATTTAGTGCGTTTCGTCAAATGTTGTTTTCTAATTTTAAAATACCTCCCCTATTGTTTTTTGATTTGGAAATGATGTGGAAGCGAAATCATTAAAAACTCCAGCTATTTTTTCATTGAGAACTGTCGATTTCTATTGTACATCTACACATTACTTTTTTACCTCTACCTGTATCTCAAGCTATTGAAGTGCTGCCATCTATTGATAGGTAAAAGTAATTTATGATTACTTTTTACAAGAATATTGTTTCGAGTGTGCCAAAGTATTCTAAACTTTTATTAAAAACTTTACATCAAGAGCTGAGAATAGCAAAAGATGGGATGTTATTTTTGCAGTAAGTAAAATGAATTTCTGTGAACAAGCAAGCTGATAAAATAAAGGTTATTATTTAAGGCAATGTCTCATGTTATTTATTTTCAATTTTATTTTCTTCATACTTTGTTCAGATTGAATAATTTTATGGCACAGCAATTGATATTAATACATGTATTAAAACGTTATTAAAGTGATACAAATCAATGTTTTGAGAAAATTTGAAAAACAATATAGTGAGCTAAACAAAAAACAAATACAGAAAATATTTTACAGAAATTAATAGAGGCATAAGGGAAATATGATAGATTTAATATTATTTACTATTGAATTATTAAATTATGGTTTCAAATACCATTAATTTAAACTGGGAGTCATACTAAATAAGTGAGATCCGTTTTTAGACAAGAAGAAAGTGACACAGATGCAATCTTGTGTGCGGGAGGGGAGCTAATTTGGTAAACCTTCTATGTTTAATAGAAGATTGTTTATGCAATCTCACAATTGTGATAGCTAAAAAATACAGCTTTTTGATTTGTATAACAGAAGATATACATGTATAATATAATCAAGAATAAAATAATTATCATATATACTTGGGATAACACACCTTTTTTTACAAATTTAAGGGAAAATCTTAAAGTGTAGTGAGCTTTGCAAACCTTCTGCTTGTTATCAACTGGCATATGTATGAATAAATATGGATATTCATATAAGGAAATAAAAAGGATGGAAAGCATTACTCAATGAAAGTATTGCTGTTGTGGCGTTCTGATAGCCGCATCGAAGAAGTTCCCCTCAGATGCAAATTGACATGGATGCAAATTTTCCTCGATGCTGCGCGAGCGAGCATGTTGCAGTATATAAGGTGAGCGGCACAGTTCAGTCGAGAGGGGAAATCACTCTCGGCTTTGGAATCATCGGGCTTGAGTAAAACAACGTTTCGCCTGTTAGTCACTTGCAAGCCGCAAGTGTTATCAACGCACTGATGTCTTATACGTTACATTTTTACTCTTTACTTATTTATTAGTCTTTTAATAAAAACATTTTGATCAAAGGTTCATGTTGACGATTAGTTTATTTCGCTTCAACACATCTCTACACTGTTATATTTCATTACTTCTTATTCATTTTTGTGAGCTATTGTAGGCCAGTCAGCAAAGACATCTGTCTCATAGCCGTATGGTTGTGAGATAGAGGCTCAAACTGGCCACAGATCCACCGAGTTCATTAATAATGGTTGAGACACGTAAAATAGTTTTCTTAATTTCATCGAACTTCAAACGGTATCTCAGTAAAATGCAGGCGAAATCTGAGTGATCTTTTGTTAGGTCCCCGCTTCTAAATTACGACGACTCAGAAAGTGCAATATTACTCGAGTCCCTAACGTTCCTTAAGCTACACCTACTCCACGTGTGGTGCTAAATAAGTAACATCTTGGAAACCGTGTTTGCATTAAATGTATTTGCCAGGTATATTGTCAGCTGCATAGGATAAAATTTTATTCATTTTTGCCTGGGCACGATCTGCCCATCTTTATCCCTTTGCACTCGAGGCCGTTTTCGCTCTCACTAATTAGCAACTCAAAATATTTTGTAGAGCTTCTAGTGAATTCCTTTTCATCCGTCTTTCGTCTTCTTACACCTCACTATCATCCTTACTCCTCGAGTTCTCTCTATCGTCAAGTTATCTGTGTATAGCTGTAATTTCCTCGTCAACCAACTCTAAATCAAACTCATCTTCACTCGAAGTCTTTTCATTACTGAGTTCCATGCTAATGGGAATCAGATACTTCAACTTTTATAGTGTTTTTGCCACTGCTGTCAAGTTTAAACTAAGACCGAAAATGTAGTCCGGTTCAAGGTTCGACACTAATTTCAAATAAGAAATTCTAACGTAATTTGGAAGGGAAATTACGTCAACTTCGTAATATTATACAGGAAGAACTTAGGAACCAACTTCGAAGAAATTAAAAGTAAATAGTTATCACTGCGCATCAAATTTCAGCACCAAACAATGTGGTGAGCGATAGTCACCTCTCGAGTTGTGGCATTAACCCTCCGCTTTAAAACAACGTTGGAGACGTGCCTAAAATGAGAACCTCGTATTCCACACGTAATGATTCTATCTGGCCCAAAGTGAAAAGCTCGTGCCAGAAATGTTATTGTTTTTAGGCGATAAAGTTTTTGTTTTTGCGTTATTGTTTGTTACAGGTGCAATATAAGAGTTGTTCGTTTATTCTTAGGCGTGATTGCAATAGAGTATTATATTATATGCAATAAATAATTAGTTGTTGGTGCTTAAAAAATTCTTTAAAAAATCTAAAAATTTAACATAATAGCTAAAAGGAAAATTGATACTAATAGCGGTGCTGGAAAGTGTCCTGATTACACCTTAGAAACTGAAACAGAAACCTATTTGTATACATCTGAAGCATTGTGGTTTGTCCTGTAAAAAAACGTGTGCAACATTTAGTTAGTGATGAAAGCGATACTAATGAAAAAGAAAATATCAGCAATCAGTTACCAGAGCAGTGGATTTGGCAATCAAAAAATAATCAACCAATCAAGATATGGAAGTATACATAAACTCCTGGCATAAAAGTAACGTCTACAGGTGAATTAAATGAAAACAGTGGAAAGTTAGACTCTTTTATGCAATATTTGACAAAACGTTTGGGGAAATTGTTGTAACTGAAACAAATTGCTATGTAGAGCAATGTATAAGGGATGAAATGCAGTACTATTAATGTCCACTGGTTTCCTTACAATTTAGCCCGTTATGAAACTGCTTCTGGTCACGACGCATGAGGAAAGCTTTCATCGAAAATGGCACACACAATCGTCGCTCGATTCATAAGACAAGAGATTAAATCAAATGGTGAGCGAGAATCACCTCTCAAATTGCGGTATTAAATTATATGGTGAACGAGAGTCACCTGACGAGTGCAAAGGGTTAATATTGTCACTTCATTTCTGTGTTTTTTATTTTATGTTCAAACGAACAAGATAGGACTGAAAAACATATACACAAATGTCTTGCATAAAATCATTGTAATTGAATTGTTGAATAGTACTGGAGAACACGTAGTCTAACAGCTAATAAGCTGGAAGTTGATAAAATAAATATTTCATTACTATCAGACTTCTTTTATACAGCTATACTAAAACAAGCTAATTATTAAATTTGAGTGCAGAATTTTCTACCTGAAACGTGGGTCTTATTTTCTGTTGCATATTGCTCTATTTACAATTTAAGTGCTGCAGCATAAGTGAATCTTTTTTTCATCTTACTCCACGTTACCGCAAAAGACTTTTTACTTTTCCTTCATATAACACTCGCTAGAAGAGAGGTTGACAGACGAGGTTTTCAATTTCAGCTAACTTGGCCATCTCACAGTAGTCAAAACAGCCCCAATGGCATAAAATGATATAATAGTAACAAGTAGCAATCTTGATACTAGTTTGAAACACTTTGTAAAGGAGTCATCTTTAGAAGGACAGTGAAATAATAGCATCTAAACTTTAAGCCCATGGAGCAAACTATCTGGAAAGTTACTTGTAAGTCAAATTTTAGACACGCGTTATATTTGACATATTTCGCTTTTTTTTTAGTTAAAAAACAGGGTTTGCGAAATATATGTTAGTACATGCGGTTAACAGGAAAAACTCAATCACTTTATAGTCAGTTGAATTTTTAATTTATTACGCTTTACCTTAGGGAAGAGGAATAGTGAATTTTTTTTCGGAATAGCTTCAGACACTAATCTTTGTCACCTTATATGAGCCGTTTCCTTTGGAAATAATTATGCTCATTTTTGACAAAAAAGTTTGTTAATGTTGACAATGAAAGCAATCTGCTATGAACTTTTAGTCTATAAAGAGATCTCATAAAATTCATTAAAATTTTTTATCACTTTGTCAATATTAATTTACGTAGTTGCATTTAAGTAATAAAATTACATATATAATTAATTACTTTGAAAATGTAAGTCCACTTCCCGCAAATACGTAATATTTAGTTCAAAAAGTATACTACGCGATTATACTACATTTTTTTATAATTATGTAACTTAATTTTTAATAACTGCTGCACTAAAATTGATCATAATATAAACTTATTAATTTAATATTCAAAAAACATATAATGAGATCATTAACATATACCAATATTTTTAAACCATCCACGTACAATCCCTTAACAATCTCAATAAGGCAATTTGTCGCAACGTCACGAACTACTATAATGCCCTTCCTATTCATTTTCATGTTTACAACAGCCAATAGACAAACAATAAACTGCTTTTCCATTTGAATCTAAAGCCAGAATTGTCATAAATTGAGAATTTGCCCTACTGCGTGAAATCGCCTTATATAAAGTGGATGGAAAAACAATAAAAAAGGACCTGACAACTCAACTTGTTTCCGGAAATTGGGATAACTCAACTTGTGGCTTTTGCGAAACGTAGTTGTATTTACGTAATAAAATCACATATATAATTAATTACTTTGAAAATGTAAGTCCACTTCCCGCAAATACGTAATATTTAGTTCAAAAAGTATACTACGTGATTATACTACATTCTTTTATAATTATGTAACTTAGTTTTTAATAACTGCTGCACTAAAAATGATCATATTATAAACCTATTAATTTAACATTCAAAAAACATATAATGAGCTCATTAACATATACCAATATTTTTTAAACCATCAGTAAAGTTTATTTTTGTGACCCACTGTGCTTGGCGGTGATCTCCATGTGTGAGTAATTAACGATGCTCCTTTTAAACATTGCTACACATTTATCACAAAAAAAAGTAACCTAAAAAAATAACAAAGAACCAGTATTCAGGAAACACAATTAAGTTTAATTCCAACTCAGTCCATTCGCGTTCTACCGTTCTATCCGTTACTCCTCCTCGTTGCCATTCCCCAGCAACCTAAAACTGCCGACCATGGTGCAAGGATTCTTCAGCCTCTCGCGCTGCCTGTCGAACTGCATACAGCTCTATTCTTACACCATCCAAATACAATCCCTTAAATATCTCAATATAAAGTGGATGGAAAAAGAATAAAAATAGACTTGACATCTCAACTTGTTTCTGGAAATTGGGATAATTCAACTTGCGGTTTTTAATGTACTCGAAACAACTCAACTTTTAGTTTGTTTACTTTTTCGTGTTTTTGATCCTATTCGATTAGATTGCAAGTCGAATCAGTGAAAACCAACCTCAGAAAACGTGTATTTTAATAATTCATTCATTAAGGAAGCTGTGATGTATTTACTGTGGATTAACTTTAAGGAAAACGAAGGGTAAGTAACCCTCAACCCTTTTTACTTTTGTTTAGTGTTAAGCTAATCCGGAATTGAGATAATTCTATTCTAACAAACCAGTGGAGTTAAAGAAATATAATTGTATTTACGCAACGGAATTACAAAATATAATAACTTTGAAACATTTTTAAAAGTTCCCAAACCAGTTTTATATCTTTCTACCCTACTGAGTGTTGATACTTTTATGCCTTGTGTTTAGTTTTATATACCAACGAGAACAAAGTATCTACTTTTCGCATTAAGTTAAAATAGGTTGATTGGTTAGGAACGCTATGATCTAATGCAGCAGTCACCAAATGTTAATTGGCACCTGCTGCATAATCGTACACATTGTGATGCATTTTACCAGTAAACTTCCGAGTAATCACTTGGAAAGTATCATAGCTCCAAAAATAAAATTTGGAACTTGTTTATTTTTGGACCTATGATACTTTCCAAGTGACTACTCGGAAGTTTACTGGTAAAATGCATCACAAAGTGTATGATTATGCATTGTGATGAATTTTACCAGTAAACTTCCGAGTAGTCACTTTGAAAACATCATAGCTCCAAAAATAAAATTTGAAACTTGTTTATTTTTGGAGCTATGATACTTTCCAAGTGACTACTCGGAAGTTTACTGGTAAAATGCATCACAATGTGTACGATTATGCAGCAGGTGCCAATTACTATTTGACGACTGCTGCATTAGATCATAGTGCTCCTAACCAATCAACCTATTTTAGCTTAAAGCGAAAAGTAGATATTGATGCATTTTACCAGTAAACTTCCGAGTAGTCACTTGGAAAGTATCATAGCTCCAAAAATAAAATTTGGAACTTGTTTATTTTTGGACCTATGATACTTTCCAAGTGACTACTCGGAAGTTTACTGGTAAAATGCATCACAAAGTGTATGATTATGCATTGTGATGAATTTTACCAGTAAACTTCCGAGTAGTCACTTTGAAAACATCATAGCTCCAAAAATAAAATTTGAAACTTGTTTATTTTTGGAGCTATGATACTTTCCAAGTGACTACTCGGAAGTTTACTGGTAAAATGCATCACAATGTGTACGATTATGCAGCAGGTGCCAATTACTATTTGACGACTGCTGCATTAGATCATAGTGCTCCTAACCAATCAACCTATTTTAGCTTAAAGCGAAAAGTAGATATTTTGTTCTCGTTGGTATATAAAACTAAACACAAGGCATGAAAGTATCAACACTCAGTAGAGTAGCAAGATATAAAACTGGTTTGGCAACTATTAAAAATGTTTCAAAGTAATTACATTTTTCCTTGTTACTTCTCCAGTTTCACCACCACGTCTTAAACATCTAGGAAGGCTATTTTGCGAGGGAAGCAACCTATGTTGGTGAAGAAATTGAATATTTTATTCATCAGTAGTAATGACTCAATAAAATTCGATAGTTCTCATATCCCAATGTGCGGGCCGAACGATGGCAAATGGTTACGGTGCAATATTTTCGGTACCGGAGTTCGTGAATTCGAATACCACTGTAGCATGGATATTCGTAGTCGTTCGGAATCAGCTTTAAGCAGTAGATACAGGTCTCATTAGCCCCCGTGTTGCAAAAAAGTACACCGGAGCTCTCCATACCAAACCAAAATATCTAATGTGTGATAGTTCTATGGAGAGCCGAACGATGCCCAAATGGTTAGGGGGCTGGCCTTCGGAACGAGTTCGTGGGTTCGAATCCCACATTGGCATGGATGTTCGAAACCATTCGGAATCGGATTTAAGCTGTAGGTCTCGGTCTCATTAGCCCTCGTGTTTAAAAAAGTAGACCGTAGCGCTCAAAACCAAACCAAACCAGTTCTATGGGGAGGAGCTGTAATCGATGTTATCAACGTAGTTACCTCAAATTCTGCTCCAGTAGTGCTATCTATGAACTAACATAATACCTAATAGGTAGATCTTGTGATACATTAACATTTATTTGTGTGCGTATGTGTTACACGCCCTTATTTTAAAATTTAAAAAATAACATTTTTCAGTTAAACAGTTTTTGTATCGAATTGGTAATTTCGAAATGTTTCAGGGGAATTACTTTTGTGTATTTCTTATTCAAAATTTTAAAGACTCTTTATTAATGGGTTTGTCATTAAACTGGGTACGCTTTTGAAAATAACAAAGTCTTTTCACTAATTACAAAGGATTTAATGCTGCAAAACTACGAAAACAGTTACCAATGCATTGAATAATTTTAAATAATTGTTTTGCATAATTATCATTTAACAGAAAAGGAAATCGATACCCAGTTTTTTTTTCTATAATAACTTTAAAGATAAAATGATAAAATAAAAGAATTCGTCGGTACGTTGTGTACTAGGAGGGTTTATAAGGAATATTGTAGGACGACTCAGTTTTTTATCAAATAGGGCATATTTTAATCAAAAATTCTTTTCTAACAGATCTTTATGTCTTATTGGTTTAATGTAACAGCATTAAATATCCTCACTTTAAAACCGAAGAATTTAAAAACTAAAATTCCACATCCCAAGTTCAATTGACGAGTCTCAGATATTTTCGCATTTCAAATTTGTGCTATCGAAATTTTTACTATCGAGAACTCAATTAAATTTAAAACCACACTTGAGACCCAGAAGTATAAGAGGTGTCACTGCAGATAAAAGCTTGTTGAAAAATTAGTTAAACTAATTTTATTTCTTAAATTGGGATCTTAATATGAGACTAGCATATAGCCCATCATATGACGGGATTAGTAAAATTTTTAATATTCCAGAACTGTTAAGTACCCAATGAGACAGGTAAAAAATGGTTTGTTTTTTGGCTGAGAACTATCTGGTTCACTCTCAATAATTTATTTATCGTCATACTCCTCTAGAGTCTCCCGTCCTGTAATGCAGTTTAGAATCACATTGAATTCATTTAGTCAAACCGTGTGGTTATGTATAATAAACAAACACACAAAAGAACAAACTTCTTAATTTCCAAATATATATAAATTAAAAGTTAGATATTTATTAGTCCGTGAAATAGACTCCTAGACTTATATGAAAAGAATTTATTGTTAATACCGGTGATAAAATTTTTATGGCAACAAAAAATAATCGATGATTCAATTTAAAATTATCACGTATGTACCTAATCTATTATTTAAGCCAAATATAAAGGAAAATCATTTACGTAATATGTAAGTTCAGTGATAAAAGATACTAAAATAGTGTAGACGATATTTAAATAGTCTAAAATATGAAATGATTAAATGAGATGCTTAAAAAGGAATGACGTCACAATGCTAGAAAATTGTTATTTTTACCTATTTATTAAGTGATAACTGGATAAATTTAATAGGCTGCTCTTAACCGGGGAAAATAGGGCTTGAAATGATGGCATTAAACTCTCGAAAAAGGGGGAAGGGTTAGATTTCGAACGTTTTAAAGACGACAGTATTTTTTGCTGTGATATGAAGCATATTTATACAAATTTATTTTAGAATCGGATCGATAGTTTAGGAGAAGATAAACTTTATTCTCTTTGAATGGATGCCTGTATCCATTCCAGGTACAACCGCTTCATAAATTGGAGGACAGACGGACAGATAACTTAGGCTATTATTAAATAGGGGATTCAGGTGAGCGAGTGGGTTAAGTTGAGAGAAATTGAACCGGAAGGAAAAAATTCTCCGCGTGTTGTAAAATGTAATCATGAATATTAAAGTTACAAGATTTTTAAAAGTTCTCAAATCAGTTTTGCATTTTGCTATCCTACCTACTAAGTGTTAATGCTTAGATGCTGTTTAGTTTTATACCAAAATCATAACGTCACAATGCTAGGAAAAAAATCTTATTTTTACCTATTTATTATGGGACATATTGATAAATTCAATCACCTGCTCTTAATCAGGGAAAATAGAACTTGAAATAATGGCACTAAAAGCTAGAAAAGGGGGGAAGGGGTGGATTTTAACCCATCCACCAGCCACCCTCCCCACCTTTTTTCCCTTTCAAAACAGTCACCCTTTTCGCAAATTCCAGACGGAACTTACCGTACCATACTAGAGTTGCCGGTTTAAAAGTTATCAGACTACTTTTAAGTTATTTTTCCCTGCAAGGTAAAGGAGTTTCATTACTCAAAATTAGTTTCTTTTATTTATTATCGCTTTGCAATATTTTTTTTTCCTCAAAAGTGTTCGATACGAGTTATACGAGTGCGAACGAGAAGGGGTCGACAGGTCCGTTTTCGAACAGGAATTCGCTGTCTAACTCCCGTCGACGCGTCTGTTCAGTGGGTTAAACGTTGCTAACCCTAACTCATCAAGAATCCAATAGGGATGCCTCTATTCTGTACAACCGCTTAATAGAGGACAGACGGACAGATAAGGGTATTATTATGTAGGGGATGATCCGAATTTTATATCATCTGTTCTAATTTTTAATATCTTTCTATTCTTATTATGGTAATTTTAAATATTAAATTATTTAAATAGTCTCCAATTAAAACATCTTTATAAAACATACATTTCTTCTTCATATTGCCATCATTCATAAGTCTTGGGATTAAAATTCTCAGTTAAAGTCAATCTATTGCTGAGTGTTGGGGTGTAGTACATTGCATTGTCATTTCGAAGACATTGATAACCCAAAGTTCCTTTACATTGCTTTTAATAATAGTATAATACCACTGTCCTATATTACAATGTTCAAAATTAGAAGAAATGACAAGAAAATATGCAAAAAATATATATATATAAAATTAAAGAGTAAAAGGAGCACTCCACGTGCTACGCCTAAAAAAAAATTGCCAATGTCCAAGAGAACGCTGCACTCTTTTCCTTTCTTTTTTCGACTCAGGCAACCCTACACTTTTTCCATTATCCTGTTCGTTGTTCCATTGTCCTTTTTACAATGCGTCCTTTTCCGGCTCTGCCCAGAAGGACCAGGATTCCAAGGATGGTCCTGAATCGCCTCCTGGAGACCAATCACAATTCTCCAAAACTTGGTGAAGTTTAAGTGCACTTATTTTCTCTGGCCACACCACACGCTTCCTGGAGTTGCGAAAAAAATTGGGCATTCAACACACAACGTGAATTCTGTGTAAAGTCTATATTTATCTGTCATTAATCATGAAGTAGAAGAATAGTGGTTCTTTTAGAAGTGTTTGCGATAGGTAGTAAAAGTAGCAACAAAAAGTGAAAACCATAGCCAAAATGTCAGTGATTCAAAATCCAAACATCTGAAGAAATACAAGATAGTAGATTTGGAATTAGTATTTATTAAAACTTGATTCAAAAGATTTCTACGTAAAGTCTGTGTTTATTTAAGTCATTAATCATGAAGTAGCAAATATAGGAATTCTTTTAGAAGTGTTTACGAAATGTAGTATAAATAACAACACAAAGTGAAAACCACAGCCAAAATGTCAGTGATACAAAACTCAAACATCTGAAGAAATACAAGATAGTAGATTTGGAATTAGTATTTATTAAAACTTGATTCAAAAGATTTCTACGTAAAGTCTGTGTTTATTTAAGTCATTAATCATGAAGTAGCAAATATAGGGATTCTTTTAGAATTGTTTGCGAAATGTAGTATAAGTAACAACGTGTGAGTGCGGCGAGCAAATCAGTTTCGCAAACCTAAACATAGCTGCACTCTCACACTGAGAAATCTGTAACAATTGATTAAATAATAAATTAAATTATTTGCTAGTCCCTGATTAGTTCTAATTTGCTTTTAAAAAAAACCGCAATGTAATTTATTACCGTCAATTGATCAATCTGTTTGCGAAATAAACAGCTGAATTATCCCGATAAAAAAGTGCAAGCCATAGTCAAATGAGTAAACAGACACCCTACGAAGAACACCTGCCTGTATGTGATTATGATAAAGAACATGGATCTTCAGATAAACTTAACCAGGGTAAATTCTGATTCTCCCATTAAGTTTTAAAAAAAGAATGATAAAAAAACAATGTTATTTTCCTTTCTTGATTGTATAATGCAATAAATTAACCTTAATTACGGCTTTAATAATTTGTGAAATAAATAGTGATAAAAAAATTGATAGAAATTTAATAAAAGAGTAGAGTAATGCAAGAATTATAGCAGTTAATACAGTTTGATTTGGAGTGCTACGGTCTAGTTTTTGCAACATGAGGGCTAATGAGACCGGGACCTACAGCTTAAAGCCGATTCCGAACAGCTACGAACATTCATGCCACTGTGGAATTCGAACCCACGAACTCCGGTACCGAAGGCCAGCACCCTAACCAATCGGACATTGCTTTTCGGACACGAATCCGAAAAGCGATTTTCATTATCAGTAGCTTGTGAGAAAGGCTGGATTTAATCACTATTTTTTGTTGTTAAATCACCCCAGGCAACTAAACGTGATTTCGATAGCATCTCCGAATAAGAACCATACATTTTTCAGTAACCATTCACTTTTTTTCAGTTCAGTTTTTCGGCACATTAATACAGTTTGAAATAGGTATTTTTCGTTGCGCGATTACTAACTCTCTTTATGATACCAGATACCTTCTGCCTTACTGCCACTCTAATGTTAATAGTAGATGTTATTCTTTTTATTAATCTCTAAGTAAATCGTTTTCATGGACAAGACATTTATTTTATTACTAAAATAAGTATAACAATTACGAAGTAATGAAGTGATATAAAAAAAATTGTCTGGGCCAACATAATTCCGAAAAGCGATTTTCCTTATCAGTAGATTGTGAGGAAGGCTGGATTTAATCAACCATTTTTGTTACTAAATCACCCGAGAAAACTAGACCGAATAAGAACCATGCATTTTTCAGTTACCATCCACTTTTTTTCAGTTCAGTTTTATGTACACATTATTCATCTGTTGGTCACAAAAGATTTATATTATACAATATATAGTGAAAATGAAGTTGTTGATAATTGGAGACATCAGTTAATTTCATAAATAATTTAAGTAGATATTTTGAGGTTGAAAAATAAAGCACCTTCGCCATGTCTACAAT
The DNA here is from genome assembly GCA_032207245.1 of Pardosa pseudoannulata. NCBI lineage: Eukaryota > Metazoa > Arthropoda > Arachnida > Araneae > Lycosidae > Pardosa > Pardosa pseudoannulata. Next base: position 51,606,771 of record CM063510.1, on the reverse strand, counting down.
ACATCAGTCCTTGTTATTTCTGAACAGATGGACTAAAATAAATATGACAATTAAGATATAATGAAGAAAAATAAAAAACTGTTTGTGCTAACATAATCCCGAAAAGCGATTTTCAGTATCAGTAGATTATGAGAAAGGCTGGATTTAATCAAGCATTTTCGTAGTTAAATCCCCCCAGGCAACTAGACGTGATTAAAATAAGTATAACAATTACGATGTAATGAAGTGAAATAAAAAAACTGTTTGTGCTAACATAATTCTGAAAAGCGATTTTCAGTATCAGTAGATTATGAGAAAGCCTAGATTTAATCATGCAATTTTGTTGCTAAATCTCCCCAGGCAACTAGACGTGATTAAAATAAGTATAACATTTAGGATGTAATGAAGTGAAATTAAAAAAAAAATTGTTGGTGCTAACATAATTCCGGAAAGCGATTTTCAGTATCAGTAGATTATGAGAAAGGTTGGATTTAACCACGCATTTTTGTTGCTAAATCACCCCAGGCAACTAGACGTGATTTCGATAGCATCTCCGAATAAGAACGACGCATTTTTCAATTACCATCCACTTTTTTCCAGTTCAGTATTATGTACACATTATTCATCTGTTGGCCACAAAAGATTTATATTAAACGATATATAGGGAAAATGCAGTTGTTGATAGTTGAAGACATCAGTTAATTTCATAATTACTTAAGGTAGATATTTTGAGGCTGAAAATATAAATCATATTCGCCATGTCTACTAAGCATTAGTCCTTGTTTTTTCTGAACAGATGGATTTGGAGTAAGTATATAGTACTTAAAACTTGATTCAAAAGGATTCTGTGTAAAGTCTATATTTATCTGTCATTAATCATGAAGTAGAAGTATAGTGATTCTTTTAGAAGTGTTTGCGATAGGTAGTAAAAATAGCAACAAAAAGTGAAAACCACAGCCAAAATGTCAGTGATACAAAGCTCAAACACCTGAAGAAATACAAGATAGTAGACTTGGAGTTAGTATTTATTGAAACTTGATTCAAAAGATTTCTACGTAAAGTCTGTGTTTATTTAAGTCATTAATCATGAAGTAGCAAATATAGGGATTCTTTTAGAAGTATTTGCGAAAAGTAGTAAAAGTAGCAACAAAAAGTGAAAATCACAGCTAAAATGTCAGTGATACAAAATGTCAGTGATACAAAACTCAAACATCTGAAGAAATACAAGATAGTAGATTTGGAATTAGTATTTATTAAAACTTGATTCAAAAGATTTCTACATAAAGTCTGTGTTTATTTAAGTCATTAATCATGAAGTAGCAAATGAAGGGATTCTTTTAGAAATGTTTGCGAAAATTAGTAAAAGTAACAACAAAAAGGGAAAACCACAGCCAAAATGTCAGTGATACAAAACTCAAACATCTGAAGAAATACAAGATAATATACAGGGCAGAATAAGACTTCCTAAATTCCTTTACGATAGCAGCATCTAACAATATGTACAGGAAACAGCGGCTGAGTTCCAGCAATGGTGCACTTGTTCTGCATTTAAAAGACACTAATTATAATGCAATAAATAGTAAATATAACATACTTTAAATAACAGTAAAATACGTAAATAAAAGATAAAAACATAATTATCGCAACTTAAAGCAAAGGATACCAATTAATTGTAATGCCAAACTCAAAATTACATTCATCAGAACAAAGTGAGAATTTTGATTTAATTTTATATAGCTTTTTCAATTCATGCAGAAAAAGCTGAAGCTTTGGAAGATTAATAACAAAAAAGGTGAATAATGATAATAGATTTTTAATAACTCTTCTTTATTGCTAAAACGTCAGTCAACGAAAGCGAATTTAAATTTTTGTTTTATATGGAACACACTATGAAAGTCAAATTAACCTAAATAGGGGATTATATAGTTGAAAATGGCTTTAAACGAAGACTATAGTTTCGAGGATATAAGTTTTTCAGTTATGTATTCTGAAACTGACTATATAAATATATGCATGCAATATATAAAAATTATTAAACCTAAAATATTTCCATGTTTAGTTTAGTTTATTTATGGATTCAACTTATAACAGTATAACGTATGTTTTATCAAAATGGTAAATCTCAGAAATACGAGCTTCTAGGTAAAATCTAATGCTGTATTTGAATGCAGGTCATCAAATTCATATAAAATCAGCTCTAAATACACAGGCACCAAAACCACTGTTGACCTGTGTAATCAACATTTGTCTTTTGCAATACCTTTTAATTATTCACTACCACTCAACTCTAAATTGTCATAATAATTATTTTTCTCCATGCAGCTAACCATAAATAAGGTCAAACAATGGTTTAATCGTAACTATATGAAGACTGAGCATATTTTAACTACAGATAAGAAATGCCAAAGCCGACGATTCCGCAGTATTTTAAGCCTAATCATGTTAAAAACATTTGAAATAAAAAACTGTTTGTGCTAACATAATCCCGAAAAGCGATTTTCAATATCGGTAGATTATGAGAAAGGCTGGATTTAATCACGCATTCTTGTTGCTAAATCATCCCAGGCCACTATACTTGATTTAAATAAGTATGACAATTACGGTGTAATGAAGTAAAATAAAAAAACTGTTTGTGCTAACATAATCCCGAAAAGCGATTTTCAGTATCAGTAGATTATGAGACAGGCTGGATTTAACCACGCATTTTTGTTGTTAAATCACCCCTGGCAACTAGACGTGATTTCGATAGCATCTCTGAATAAGAACAATGCATTTTTCAGTTACTATCCACTTTTTTTCAGTTCAGATTTTGTTGAAATATATAATCGCACTCAAACTTAACGACTTGCCGATTATTGTTATATTTAAGTAATAGCTTTCTTGGACGTTCGATGTTTCCTTTAGTTGATCTTGTTGTGTTTTGATTGGCTGTGTTTAATTAGTTTGTTTGTGCCAGAAATTTGATTGGCTGAGCTCAGAATCTTCTCAAAACTATAAAAGCCCAATGTACCTCGTATTTCTTGTATTTTTCATTTTGGTGTTTGCGATCTGCGGCTTTTTATTATGCTTCAACAGATTTATGTACACATTATTCATCTGTTGGCTACAAAAGATTTATATTAAACGATATATAGAGAAAATGCAGTTGTTGATAGTTGTACAGCAGCTCCGCAGCGGAGCCTACGGAGCTGCTGTACAAATGAAGGATTGCTAAAGATTAAATAAAATAAAATTATATAAATTTACCGTTAATAATGTAAAATTAATGCTACTAAAAAGTGTATATATCTTCACAGCTTAATATACAATAAGAGTTAAAAATAAAAAATATTGAAGATATATAGTTATGAGGCATCTTAAATCACTAATGATAACAATGAAGCAAAATATTGGGAGAAGAAAATAAACAACCTACCTTAAATCCAACAAACATCCCAAACTAATCGTCGTGAGAACCAGATAGCTCCCGCAAATGGAAAACAAGAATGTCGATATATCCTAAAATAGAAATATATTACTTTCTACAAAGGAAATGCATTTCCTGATTAAAAAAACATCTGCATTAAAGTGCATTTTAGTGATTTTACTCAAATTGCGTATTGATTTTGAAAAGCTTTCTTTAATAAAATTCTAACGAAACGTAGGTGATGTTCCTGAGAAGGAATCTTTACAGAGCGAGTGAGACCATTTATGAAAGGAAACTGGGTTTTTAAAAAAAGTAATTTTAACAAAAAGAAAAGTAATCGGATTAAGGCAACCTAGGATGTATGCACTCGATAAAAGCTTTCATACTGAGTTTTGTGCTGATCTTAACAAACTAGCATATAGCCCGTCATATGACGGCATCAATAAAATTTTTAATTTTCCAAAATTGTAAAGTACCCTATGAGGCAGACAAAAAAAAAATGGTTTGGTTTTTTGACTGAGAATTATCTTGCAACAAAAAATAATCGATGATTCAATTTAAAATTATCACATATGTACCTAATCTATTATATAAGCCAAATATAAAAGAAAATTATTGACGTAATATCTAAGATCAATGATAAAAAGTATGAAAATACGGCATAATTTAAAATAAGCAACGATTAAACGAGATGGTTAAAGGAATGACGTCATAATGCTAGAAAAATGTTATTTTTACCTATTTATTATGGGATAAATTGATAAATTTAATCGCCTGCTCTTAACCGGGGAAAATAGGAGTTGAAATAAGGGCATTAAAAGCTCGAAAAGAGGGGAAGGGGTGGATTGCGAACGTTTTAAAGAAGACAGTATTTTTTGCTGTGATATGAAGCATATTTTTACCAATTTATTCTAGAATCGGAGCGATAGTTTAGTAGAAGATAAACATTACTCTCTTTGAATTTTGCTAACTATGGATGCCTCTATCCATTCCAGGTCCAACCGCTTCATAAAATCGTGGACAGACGTACAGATAACTTAGGCTATTATTATATAGGGGCATATAGCCCATCATATGACGAGATTAGTAACATTTTTAATATTCCAGAATTGTTAAGTACCCAATGAGGCAGGTAAAAAATGGTTTGTTTTTTGACTGAGAATTATCTGGTTCACTCACCATAATTTATTTATCGTCATACTCCTCTAGAGTCTCCCGATCCTGTGAATGCAGTTTAGCATCACATTGAATTCATTTAGTCAAACCGTGTGGTTATGTGTAATAAACAAACACACAAAAGAAAAAACTTCTTAATTTTCAAATATATATAAATTAAAAGTTAGATATTTATTAGTCCGTGAAATAGACTCCTAGACTTATATGAAAAGAACTTATTGTTAATACCGGTGATAAAATTTTCATTGCATCAAAAAATAATCGATGATTAAATTTAAAATTATCAAATATGTACCTAATCTATTATTTAAGCCAAATATAAAAGAAAATCATTTACGTAATATCTAAGTTCAGTGATAAAAGATATTAAAGTAGTGCAGACGATATTTAAATAGTTTAAAATATGAAATAATTAAATGAGATGTTCAAAGGAATGACGTCACAATGCTAGAAAAAATTGTTATTTTTACCTATTTATTATGCGATAAATGGATAAATTTAATCGCCTGCTCTTAATCGGGGAAAATAGGGCTCGAAATAATGGCATTAAACTCTCGAAAATGGGGGAAGGGTTGGATTTCGAATGTTTTAGAGACAACAGTATTTTTTTGCTGTGATATGAAGCATATTTATACAAATTTATTTTAGAATCGGATCGATAGTTTAGGAGAAGATAAACTTTATTCGCTTTGAATGGATGCCTCTATCCATTCCAGGTCCAACCGCTTCATAAATTGGAGGACAGACAACTTAGGCTATTATTATATAGGGGATTATACTTAAAATAAATTTTAACAGTACTTATCTCCTATTTCACATGTCATGTATCAGGCCACCTATTGGGTATTGGTTGGTTGGTTGGTTGGTTAGAATTTAGTGGCGCTAATTCCTGAAAGGACAAACTGCGCCAAACAAGACTATTGGGTATTGATATAATATTTGTAATCTATATTCTCTATATATAATTTATAGTGTTATTAATTATGTTTATAACAGTTTTGCACATTGCAAAGATTCTTAAGTTCTATGTTAATTGTCAAGTGTCTATTCAAGAGTTTTGTTTTTATATACAGTCTGTATCGGTTATATGGTCTGATCAGTGGTCCAGAAAAATCAGACCGTATAAGCGGTGTGAACATATATGAGAAACAATACAACCCTATTAAATTGTGGCAGGATTATATTCACCTATCAGAATGTAGTACTCATAAACAAATAATTATACTTTTCAGAACATTTTAAAAATTAATTCGAGAAGTAAAAACTACATTAAAAATATACAATATTTTTTGGGGGGACGGGGAATCAATTGTCTTACCTTTCTAATCAAAGTACAGCACACGTACATTCATGTTCAATATATTTAAAAATAATCAGATATACAAGTTTGCTTCCTTTTGTTGGTTGTTAACACAACTTTTTCTAAGACCCTAATAGCTTTTAAATGATCATCTGCTGCTTGGAATTAGTAACATAACACATGAGGTCATGTATAAGAGCGATAACTTCAACCAATAAACAGACAGATTTCCACTTGTTATCAGTGGGGGGGGTGAGAACTGAGAGAGGTGGGAAAACTCCGACGATAAGTCTACACAAACAAGAAAGGGGGAAAGAGAAGAAAATAAAGGCTTGAATTCAGGTTATTTCCGATTTCCCATTGACTTCTTAAAAAAACGGAAACTTGTTGAAAACATAAAACTGACCATATAACCGGTAACAAAAAAAAAAGAAAATGACTATATAAGCGGTGCGCTTTAACACATGTTCCATATTAAGTTAGACGGGACTTTAGAAAACTGGCCATATAAGCAGGGTGCCCTTATAAGTGGGTTACCATATAGCCGGTACTGACTGTATTTGTTTTAGCATGTTGTGTATTACGCCACCTTTAAGGTATAGCTATAATATTTTTTATTCTAAGTTAACCAACCCCGGAATTGCTAGAACTATTCACAGGAATTAGTATTATTTGGAAATACATATGGCACCCTACCTGCTACTAAGACCCTTACTCTGGACGTCGCGGTTCTGTTCGAACCTTCGTTGTGACGTCACTTTGACGTCAGCTTGAGGACATTACGTTAGCAACGATCAGGCTGACGTCAAAGTGACGTCACAACGAACGTTCGAACCGACTCTCAACGTCCAGAGTAAGTCCCCTGATTTAGCTATTATTAACTGTTAAGTGTTATTTTCTATTGTTATCATCATTATTATTATTGTTCCGTATTCTCCTTATTCCTTTATTACTGTAGCGTTGTATTAAACGGACATTACGCGAGAAAACGATCAAGCTGATGTCAAAATGAAGTCACAACGAACGCCGACTCGCAACGTCCAGACTAAACTCCCTAATTTAGCTATTATTAACTCTTAATTGTTATTTTCTATTATTATCATTATTATTATTGTTGTTCCGAATTCTCCTTGCCGAACGCTGGCCGATTGGTTAGGGCGCTGATTGTCGGAACCAGAGTTCGTGGGTTCGAATCCCATTATGGCATGGATGTTCGTAGCCGTTCGGAATCGGCTTTAAGATGTAGTTCCCGGTCTCATTAGCCCTCGTGTGCAAAACAGTAGACCGTAGCGCTCCAAACCAAACCGAATTCTCCTTATTCCTTTATTACTATAGCGTTGTATTAAACGGACATTACGCGAGCAAGCGATCAAGCTGACGTCAAAATGAGGTCGCAACGAACGCCGACTCGCAACGTCCAGACTAAGCCCCTTAATTTAGCTATTATTAACTGTTAATTGTTATTTTCTATTATTATCATCATTATTATTATTGTTCCGTATTCTCCTTATTCCTTTATTATTATATCGTTGTATTAAACGGACATTACGCGAGTAAAAGATCAAGCTGACGTCAGAGTGAAGTCACAACGAACGCCGACTCGCAACGTCCAGACTAAACTCCCTAATTTAGCTATTATTAACTCTTAATTGTTATTTTCTATTATTATCATTATTATTATTGTTGTTCCGAATTCTCCTTGCCGAACGCTGGCCGATTGGTTAGGGCGCTGATCGTCGGAACCAGAGTTCGTGGGTTCGAATCCCATTATGGCATGGATGTTCGAAAATGGCGTCTATCGTCGGTCTCATTAGCTCGTGTGCATAGACCGTAGCGCTCCAAGATTCTCCTTATTCCTCTATAGCGTTGTATTAAACTCATTAGCGAGCAAGCGATCAAGTGTGCAAAACAGTAGACCGTAGCGCTCCCCTTAAACCAAACCAACCGTATTCTCCTCATTCCTTTATTATTATATCGTTGTATTAAACGGACATTACGCGAGTAAAAGATCAAGCTGACGTCAGAGTGAAGTCACAACGAACGTCCACTCGCAACGTCCAGACTAAGCCCCCTAATTTAGCTACTATTAACTGTTAATTGTTATTTTCTATTATTATCATTATTATTATTGTTGTTGTTCCGTATTCTCCTTATTCCTTTATTATTATAGCGTTATACCCTCATTGTTATACCCAGCGTATAAATAGAACATTTCTCAGAAGTTTCCATACTGTATCAGCTTTTCCCCTGCTATTAACTTCTAAAGTAAATTAGCTTATTTCTTATTATTTCTAATTGTAATTTTATTATTTATTTACTTTCAATTTTTTATTACTATTTGTTTATTTATTTTTTAATTTTTAAATTCCTATTCGCCTTTGAGTCCTGGGAGACTTTTCCCCAGGGCAGCACTTGCAAGCCGTACACCCAATAGAGTAGGCCCCCCTGAGGGCGCTCAATATTTATCTTCTAGTAAAGCACACGTCTTACACAGATCATGTATTGAGAGGCAGATGTTTGCTTACGATAATATTTAAGCTTATTTGACTTAATTTTGGGATACTTGTTAAGAAAATGATTCTGTGAGGCCAGACACGTTTCAATTCCATTACAACGCCTGAATCAAAATGAGCAAAATGTCGATAATGAAGTTAAACGACAGAACTGTGAGATAATGAAGTTAAACAAGAACAACCCTCAGAGATCTCATCGCTTTTGCTCTTTTAATGTAGTGAAACTTTTTACATTAAATTTCTTTTTTGTACACAAAGTATCGAAAAAGTATCCTCTAGAAGTCTAAAGATTCAAACTCGAAATTTTGATGAATATCGACGTTTCAGACCTCCTAAAAAGTGTGAAAAGCATTTATTTTTTTATCACAGTAAGTGTAAATTAGAGTTGAGGTTTTTACACCAAAATTTTAAATTGTCTTTTGCATCAAATCTGAAAGAAACACTTCCGTATCTATTTATATATATTGTAAAGATCCGTTACATGACCCGAATGAAAGAAGAGACTAAAAGGGTGACCTAAAAGACCTTCGCAGCGGACACCTATTGTTACCTGTATGTAGGAAAGTGCGGTCCGAACAAAACCGTTGTGTACCGGGTTTCCGTCAACAAAACAGAGGCAGTCGCCTAAGTGGGGGTAAATTAAAAACTGTCAGTCAACGCCGGAGCCAATGTGTCTACGTCTTTATGATGTCTATTGCCGTCGAGAGACTCTGATAATAATTATAAATCGAATGACGGTTGGGTCCATTGTTCCCCACATATGGACCAAATTAATGGTGCCACTAATGCATTTATAATGGTTGGTCTGTTAACTTAAAGAAGAACTTCGGCCACGTCTGGAAAAGCTTCAGATGAGCCTGGAGGGACATTTGACCGTAAAATAGAGTCACCCTTTAACTGGAAGGTTCCGGAAAGAATCACTCCAAGGGCAACTGGGACCCCTATATAAGAAGATTGGCTGAGAAGAGAAGAGGCGGGGTTTTTTTTGTGTTGAGCTCGAGAAGAGTCCTCGTGTCTCTCCGAATTGCCGGACTTGCTTTTCTTCAGAGACCGCCAGCGTCTCTGATTTCCGCTAGGAAGTCTACCCTCGACTTCGGGATCTCATTCCCGATACGCTATTTTGTTCCTACTTCGTGTTTTAAAGTAGGTGACTGAGAGTGACCCTTACATTCATTTTGATTCATCTTACATCCCTCTATTCCCAACGAACTCCAGAGAGATACGTACTCTGAGCGCTTCGAGTCTCAGTGTAGAAGACAACCGTTCCTTATCATCAGACCGGTAGATCGGTAGATTATAGTGTCAGAGTACGGCACCTGCACTAATTTGTGAACTGTTCCTGTATTCGAGAATTACCAGCTTCACTGTACCCACGTGTTTAATTTTTTTATGCTTATTTCAGAGCGAGATTTCATAAGCAATTTAATTTAATTAATTTTTTACATAAATCTACATAAATTATTCTCATTAATAAATCATTTAATCAAGATTAAATAGATGTTCAGTCTGTATCCTTGGCGGCCTTGCCTACCATTACTCCAGTACGTCACAATATATACTATAATACTCTTACTCACTTGTACCTTCTATGAGACTCCTCATTTTTGTCTATGTTGCAGATATGAAACGTGAGGATACAAAGGGTAAAGCTGAAACGAAACTGAAATGACTTAAAAAAAGAAATGTGTATTAACGTCCAGAATTTAAACATCGCTTTTATATTGAAAAAGGACACTGAGATACGTCTGCTTTTCCAGCCACTGAGCTCGCACCAATAAATAATTCAGCTCGTTCTTAGGTGTGACCCAGTGTGTCGGTATTTTTCTCGTAAACTATGGGTCGTACAAGAACGCTTCTTTGTTCAAATTTTATGTACTCCCAACGAGGAATCCAGCTGTGCAGAGTTTAGGCAGTCGTTTTGGGACACCCTGAATAGTAATAGCATCTTACTTTTTAACAGATTTATTTCAATTATAAGACTTACTGAGATGTTGAAAATCGTCAGAAAATGACCAACTACCAAAGCAAAAGTATGTAGTACAACGTAAATCTTCAACCACCAGGGTAACTTCCGGTCATATTTTGGTTCATTTTCCTCAGGCTATGAAAAAAAAACTGAAATTAATATTAAGTTAAAAGCACAAAGCGAAATGAAATACAATAAATTACAACGTTTTTCAGAACTTCAAAGATGTAATTCATATTTATACGATAAATTAGATAGCTTAAATGTGCTATTGTGGTGGTATTTTTTATTTAACTTTAGAATTACTGTTTGATAAAATGACACCTTTCAGTGTTATAGGAATTGTGAGAATAAGTTTTTTATTGTTATTATCAGCACTTCTGGAATCACTAAAGTAGGTTCATTTCTATAAATGTCCTGTTGACCCAAAATGTCTGTACCATACCACCACTTTCGAAAAATCAATGTCAAACAATGCCAAAACTTTTGTTGGTGCTAGTGTTGAAATTAAAAAATTGATTAAAATGGTAAATTCTCCAAATGAAATTTTATCAAACTACTTAATTGATGAAGGTATCGAGTGGAAACTTATCCCCCCAATGTCTCCAAATTTCGGGGGTATTTGGCAAGCGGGGGTGAAGTCATTTAAATTTCACCTAGGGCGTACGGTTGGTCGTCAAGTATTGACCCTAGAGGAATTTATTACTATACTCAGTGAAATAGAAGGCGTATTGAACTCCAGACCCTTCACGCCACTTTCACCGGAATTTGACAGTTTTGAGGTTCTGTAATGAATTCGAGTTACATTAAATTTCCAGATAAAGACTTATCTACGACCGTAAGAAAAACCGGCATAATGTAGAAATGCCGGTTCCAACAACCGTGCCTTTTGTGAGTATTTGAACTGTGCTCATCTTTACCTAGTGAAAGGACTTTGTTTCGCGCAGAATAGGATGTTGAATAGAGGATTGTTAACACCGAGGACCACCTCAATCATTCTGTCTGAGAAATTCATTAGGATGCTGGGGAAGTGTTCCCAGTGTTAGTTTCAATGGCATCTCGAAGAAATAGTTTCCCATGACAGAAATCCTCTATATTGTAAGGGAAGCAGCAATACTTCCTATTTTGTTCTCCAAAGGTTTATCTGGAAACATCGATTAATGATCGGCGAGATTGCTCCCGATTACTGCAAACCTCCCTTGCACCTGTCAAGCAGAGTTCTACAAGCGGTTTCTTCACCACGTCATCAACCAGCTGTTCGATCATCTGAGATGAAAATTGGGGTCAGACGACGATATAAAAAGACCAGAGTTCGAGGCCCAGGGAGGATTTTTGACCGATCGAGTCTGCTGTAAACTCATCGGTCGAGAACGTCGAGGCAAGCGACTGAAAGTGTCCCCCCCCCCTTTTTTTCTCTCCAACGATTAGAAAGCTGTTTCCTGCAACGATCATCATTTCATTTGAAGATATTCATCGATTTCTTCATGTCTTCATCCTAACTTCAACATTGTGTTTATAATAAAGATCTGTAGTCTGTACGTAGGCCACCGCTATCCTTTTTCCAGCTCACTTAGAGTTGAGTACACAACAGTAATATCACCAGGACATTTTTGATAGGCAGACCCATTACTACTCTTCCTGAACCTCGGCTAGTTGATATTAGTGACCATAGACTTTTCTAAGTGGCAGAAAATTAAAAAATAAAGTCAAACAATTTGGAAGTCGTGGAAACATGACTATCTAAACAACTTACGAGAACGGAGCAAGTGGAGATATAGCAAAAATGAGGTTAAAGAGGGTATGCTTGTTTTAATTAAAAATAAGTCTTCCCTCTACAAAATGGCTCCTTGGCAGAATAAATGAGGTATTCTATAACAGGTATAAACGAATTAGAGTGGTAAACCTGCGTTTACCTGATGGTAAGATTCTGAAAAAAAATATTCGGAATATTTGTATGCTTCCTGTGGAATAAGTCACTTTAATTTACAAATTATGTGTTTGTTTGATGTTACTTGTATGTTAAAAATTGTACTGTGAATTTGTATTCGTATTGTAATTATTATAATGTGTATTTGAACTGTAATCAAATTTTTCAAATGCTGTTGAATGTGTAAAATTCGCCAGCGGGGAAAGTTACGTTCCACGCTCCCGCACTGAGCATGCACGGAGATTTGTTCCGAGGGAGTTTTTCTGACAACGAAAGCGAGTGTGTTGCGTGTAGCATGGCAGGCCTTCTATCAACCGCATCATTCCATTATGAACAAGGGCGTACTCATAAACATTTTTAGTTTAGTTCAGTATGGTGTCTATTGTTTTGCTACACGAAGGCTAATGAGACCAGAACTACTGCTTAGAGGTGACTTCATACGGCTACAATCATCCGTGCCACCAGTGGGATTCAAAAGCACGAAATCCTTAACCCAAGAGAAGCGCTCTAGCATGCGGTCATCGTTTGTCGAAGCAATTTTAGAGAGGAAGGGGGAAGTGAAAATTATGCTGTTACTTGGAAACTAACACTACAGGTACTACTATTGGTACTTACTGCTCTCTCCTCGGCGAAACAGCCCCTATGGTGCCAGGGCCTACGGTGCCAATCTCCGTTTTCTACACCAAGGGCCCTGGGGTGCGAAGCATATGTCCCGGTTAGGTGGTCAGCCTTACGCAGAACCCCCAGTGTTTTGTTCCCAAGCATGCTTGGTCCTCAGTTTCTCTACCCACTGAAAGGATGAAAGGCTGAGTCAGCCTTGCCCAACCCGGGGATCGAAAATCGGACCTGTGGCGTGGGAAGGCGAAACGCTACCCCAAAGCCACTGGGCTTCTTGTACTTACTACTTTTGAGAATATTGATTTCCCTGCATTTATTGATTATATTTATCATTTAAGATTAACTTATTCAAGTATTTCAAGAAGATGTACAATACTTTATTGGAAAAATGATGAACTGACTTTTTCTGAATTATCTTAACTGACGCTAAAAATGAGAATGTAGAAGTTCTCTCTGTCAACCTTCAGTAAGCAAAAATATAATGCAATGATTAAGTTTTAACACATTGTGTGCGGGTACATTTCGCAGCGGAATTGTACCAGGAGCGGGCGTTTTGAGAGTAAATTTAGTTATTCAGTTAAATCTCAATAGATCAAAAATTATTTAATTTTTTTTACCAACTTTTCATATTATATATATATATATATATATATGTGTGTGTGTGTGTGTGTGTGTGTGTGTATGTATATATATTATATGTATAAATACGTATATATATATATATATATATATATATATATATATATACATATATATTATATATAATACATATATTATATATATATATATATATATATGTGTGTGTGTGTAATGTAGGGAAAACAGATCGAGGAATATTGTAATGGAAGAAAAACAGATCGAA
>CM063510.1:51580524-51583024 GCA_032207245.1 Pardosa pseudoannulata | reverse complement strand
GACCAAGTTCGTACATAATTTAAAGATTTTAAAATCTCTTTTGTAAGATTTCATATATTTTTTCTTCGTTTCTTACTTTGTGTGTATTGAACAGTTACAGGAGTAGTTAAGAAAATTTTAACTCCCTCCCAGGAGTTAAGATTTTTTTTAATTCTTAAACTTTTTAAACGTACAGTTACCATAATACCAAATAATAAAAAATTCGAGAATGTTTAATTTTTACATTTAGTTTTTTAAAACTGGTATAGCTTATTGGCTTGTCAGTTATAGAATACAAATATGTGACCTTTAATAATTAGTTATGTGTATAAAACACGTGTGTGTGTGTGCATATGCTTGAGTGTACATATATATATATATATATATATATATATATATATATATATATACATGCATATATATATATACATATATATATGCATATATATATATACATATATATATGCATATATATATATATATATATATATATATATACATGCATATATATATGCATATATATATGCATATATATATATACATGCATATATATATATGCATATATATATGCATATATATATATGCATATATATATATGCATATATATATATATATATGCATATATATATGCATATATATATATATACATGCATATATATATGCATATATATACATACATACATATGTATACATGCATATATATATGCATATATATACATACATACATATGTATACATGCATATATATATATATATGCATATATATATATATATATATATATATATACATGCATATATATATATATATATGCATATATATAATATATATACATGCATATATATATATGCATATATATATGCATATATATATATATATGCATGCATATATATATATGCATATATATATATTCATATATATATATATATATATATATATATATATATATATATATATATATATATAATATATATATATATATATATATATATATATATATATATATATATATATATATATATATATATATATATATATATATGCATATATATATATATATATGCATATATATATATATATGCATATATATATGCATATATATATATATGCATGTATATATATATATGCATATATATATGCATATATATATATATATATATATATATATATATATATATATATATATATATATGCATATATATATATATATATATATATATATATATATATATATATATATGAGGGGTGACCTTATAAGCGGGTAACCATATAGCCTGTACTGACTATATTACTATGTGTACAACTGATATATATGTTTTTTTAATATATTTTCTATTGTGTTTATTTATAATTGGACGTTTGATCTTTGAATTTAAAGATATATCTCCACTGCAGTCATTTAAAAAATTACAAAGAATTTTAAAGTAAAGTCAGATATGTTTGAGGAAAATAACTTAGCATTACTAATATGGGCATATTTGGGGAATTCAAAATATATATTTAAATCTAAAAATGAATTATTTTGATGAAGTTGGTGGTAAGGATTAATTTTATGAACATTTTTCACCTGAAATGCCTCTTAAAATTTGTTTTATACCTTTGTACATTGTTCAGAAGTTTGTAATATGAATTATGTATTCAAAAACTATATCTAAGATATATCTAAAAACTATCACTTAAAATTTGGCATGCGGGTATACTTCACCGCCAACTTACGCGTGCAGCTGGCGTTTTTTCATGAATTTTACTGAAGTGAGCCAATTTGACTCGTACAAGAAAATTGCAGTTTTTTGCAAAGAAATTAGCTCCAAATTAATTTAAATAAAATGTTTATTATCAAAAAAAATACATGGAAAACATTTTTTACATATAAAATCTGTTTTTGAAACACATTTTCCGCAAACATTTCTATTACAATTAGCACAATGGTTTCTACATCTGTTTCTTTTGCGTGATTGTTGAACTTGACAATTCGTCCATGCGTCAGTAGCATGAATTTCTGTCATTGGAATGGAAGTGTTCTCGACTTCTTCTCTATATTTACTTTATACTATACTTTATATACTTTATACTTTATATTTACTTCATACTATATTTATTACTGTATTTATTTTCATATACATTCTATGAGTCAAATTGGTTCACAACCGGAAAAATAGGTATACCACATTTGATAATGCTAAATGAAGGAGTCTGAGGGGAAGAGGAGTGAAAGTTTACATATATTTTATTACTTAACTCAAAACAAACGAATGTTTTTGAAAAGTGATATTAAAGTTTTATATATATAGTGATCAAATTTTTAATGAGTCAAATTGGCTAGGTCCGTAAATCTAGTGTTAAAATGTTTTTCAGTGGATCAAAATGTCTGCAGTTTAAATGACGGCTTTGCATCCTTAGGATTCCTATGCGTGGCATTGAACTCCTAGTGTACACGTGGGTTTACAACAACTGGAGACTATATACTCTTCCCTGGAATTCTCTTTGGACCTGGCTGTTGTGCATAGTTGCTTCAGATTTTTGA
>CM063510.1:51558024-51575524 GCA_032207245.1 Pardosa pseudoannulata | reverse complement strand
AGCTTTATGTGTACTAAAAATTAACAGTCTATAATATCTATTTATATATCTATATATAACCGGAAGTAAAGAAACAATAACGAGGGTGGGTTTCCCGTATTCCGTTCTAGTTGACAAAGGGTGAAGGAAAAAATCATAGAACGCTTTGGCCACTGACACAGTAAACTTTTAGCGTATTTTTTTGATATTTTTTTCTCGATGTGTTCCACTCGAAGGGTTAAAAGACCAAGTGTACCGCCACTATTCAAAAACAATTGAACAACTGGAGCAGTACATCTATTCTGCATGTGAAGCCATCCAGCCTGAGTCGTTTACACGGGTTTCTGATAATTTCGTTCTGAGACTAAGCCATATTATTGCTGCGCATGGTGGATACCTAGAAAATATCGTAGATTAGATTTACCTAGATTGCAGCACCATCTGTTGTAGAACATAGTAACTAATTTTTAAAATTTTTCGCCTGAAAATTTACTATTGTCCCAAGCATATTGCAACAAACGGTGTATTTCAATCACTGTCCATTTAGTATTTATTAATTTTTCACATACACCCGTTATTTTGAAACACCCTGTACATACTCACATATGCATAATATTGATTCAAATGAAAAATTATGACAGTAGATGCTTGAAAATTTGTAAGTTTTTCACTAAGGTTGCCCTCTATTTTCACTACAAAAATAAGGAGGATGTTCAAAAACTCTCAAAAATAATCCCAGGTCGATTTCTCCAAATATCGTGTGGCTCCTCTCCAGTTCTATCAGCCTCCACTGTTTCTCCTGCCTTTTTCTGACCCTCTTAACTACTTTCCCCCTAATCTGGTTTAATAGTAAGATTACTTTGATATTCCATCCAGCAAGAAAACACGCCAGTCTGGCGCCCTCACCAATTACTCCATACGTTATGTCTACCTGGAGCAGGAACACGGCGCCATTGTAAAAGAGAAATTATACGCCAACAAAAGGAACGGCATGACAGATTTAAAATGCATCTCGAATTACCACGGTAACGGAAGTACCACCTGTGTAGCTAGTATTCTTAATGAAGTTCTCGTCTAATTCAAACGAAAGTGTTCTTTACCATGATTAGAGCGAGATCGTTCTGACAACAGCCTGTTCTCGTTAGGAATGAACTGTTATTTTAAACATTTCGGAATGTCGTTTATAAAAGAGAAAAACTTCTAGAAGACACTTATTGGTTGAATATATAATCACAGTCAGGACCTGATTATAGCACGGGAACTTAAGGCACGTGCCCTGAGCACGAAAGTTTTAGGGGGCACGAAAATTTAGTCAAGTGCTTGAAACACATATTAAGTGGGGAAAAATAATAAACATACGCTACCATCGTTAAGTTTTAATAAATTATTGTACGAGTTAATTGTGTTTGTCATTAACTATATTGTTTCCTATTTACTTTAATTTTACTGTTATTTACCTAATAATTAATTCCCTCAGAGAACCTGGTGCTCTTTTTATCCTATGAGTTATTGCATATTTATAAGACAGATTATTAGCAACGTACCACTATAAACCATTAAATCATCTCACCTCTTTAAATTATTGTACGAGCTAATTGTGTATGTCATTAATTCTATTGTTTCCTATTTACTTTAATTTTACTGTTATTTACCTGATAATTAATTCCACCAACGAACCTGGTGCTCTTTTTATCCTATGGGTTATTGCATATTTATAAGACAGATTATTAGCAACGTACCACTGTAAACCATTAAATCATCTCATCAGTTTAATTCTATTATTATTTATTTTCTGCACCACAGAGCTTGTGAGTGTGACAAGGTAAAAATTAAAAAAGTGGGTCACTCTAGGTCAGTAAAAGTCCTTAATTTTTAGCATGGCTAAACAGAAGTAATAATGATTACGTAAAATGAAAATTTGGTGTTCTTGATTTTGAATATTACTTTAATGCTAATTTCTTAAATCTGTTTTCTAATTCAATGTTATAATTTTTATATGACTGTAATGAGGATAACTTGTTGCTATAAATTTGTATGGGGGGTGGTGGGCACAAAAATTGGATTGTGCCCTGGGCACAAAAGTATCTTACTCGGGCCCTGATCACAGTACTGTAAAGTGAAGTATTGTAACTGACATATGTTACGCCATGTTTTCAGTTAATCTACGATAAAAAAGTAAATTTCTGTAAAAAACTTGAAAAATCATAAAATGCCAAACAAATTTAAATAAATAGTTGGAAATTTGGGAGATTTTTTATGGGATTGCCATCTATACCTTCGCTAAAAGGGGAAAAATCATTGAAAGAAGACAAAAAAATCTATAAATTATATTTAACTGTATTAAAATAAGGATGTATGCATTAATGGATTAAAAAATGAAATTCTAACTTCAACAGAATTAATTTTGGAACACCCAGTATTATCGTGAATTTAAAAAAATTCCCTATATAATAATAACCTAAGCTATCTGTCGGTCTGTCCTCGAATTTATGAAGCGGTTGGACCTGGAATGGATAGGGGCAACCATATTGGATTCTTAATGAGTTAAGGTTAGCAAAGTTCAAAGGGAGTAATTTTATCTTCTCCTAAACGATTTATCCGACTCTAAAATAAATTGGTATAAATATGCTTCCTATCACATCGAAAAATATTGTCGTCTTTAAAACGTTCGAAATCCACCCCTTCCCCTCTTTTCGAGCTTCCTATTTTTCCAAATTAAGAGCAGGTGATTTAATTTTTCAATTTATCACGATAAATAGGTAAAAATAACATTTTGTTCTAGCCTTATGACGTCCTTCCTTTAACCATCTCATTTAACAATTTCTTATTTTAATTTTTTTAAATATCGTCTGCATTATTTTTATTGGTTTTATCACTGAACTTATATTACGTAAATAATTTTCTTTTATATTTGGCTTAAATAATAGATTGAGTAAATATGTGATAATTTTAAATTTAATCATCGATTATATTTTCTTGCAATGAAAATTTTTTCTCCGGTATTAACAAGAAATTCTTTTCATAAAAGTCTAGGAGTCTATTTCACGGACTGATAAATATCTAGAATTTAAGTTATATATTTTTGAAAATCAAGAAGTTTGTTCGTTTGTGTGTTTGTTTTTATACATAACCACACGGTTTGACTAAATGAATTCAACTTCATTCTAAACTGCATTCACAGTATCGGTAGACTTTAGAGGGGTATGAAGGTAAACAAATTATTCAGTGTGAACCACATAAAATCTCAGCCCAAAACAAACCAGTTTTTTTCCTGCCTCATACGGTACTTTACAATTCTGGAAAATTAAAAATTTTATTAATCCTGTTATATGACGGACTATATGCTAGTTAAGAATATTTTAAAGTTGGATAATTCATTTTCTAGGAAAAGGGTACATTTAACCCAAAATCCTTTTCTTATTGTTTTTATTTTCTTGCATGTTTATGCAGGGCCCTAACTAGGCCCTTTAGCGTCCGTGGCAAAAAAAACTGATATGCGCCCCTACCACACAATGTAATGAGAAAATATATAAATGTTTTTTTTTTCTATATCATATATTTAGAATGAACTCAAAATATTTTGTTAATTCTTAAAATGTTTCTAGTATATTAATTTTAATTTTTTTCTTCTATATTTATTTTATTAATACTTAAAAATATTTTCGAGCACTGTAGGGATAATATTTTGCTGATAAATTGAACAGTTTATTTTAGGGAAACATTTTTTTATTTGTACGTTGAATTTTCAAAAAAAATGGATGATTTTCTAAATTTCAATTTAGTTTTAATAACTTTAATAAATTCTAAATTTAAAATGAATACCAGGATTTATATAAAGGCATTTTATTAGTGTTTGATAAACATTGTGTAAGAATCTATAACAAGTTTGATTTACAACAAATTTGAGGGAAACAATTTTTTATTTGTTTGTTGAATTTCCACAAAATATGGATGATTTTCTAAATTGAAATTTAGTTTTAATGACATTAATAAATTCAAAATTTAAAACGAATACCAGGATTTATATAAAGGCATTTTATTGGTGTTTGGTAAACATTGTGTAAGAATCTATAACAAGTTTGATTTATAACAAATTTGAGGAGAATAATTTTTTATTTGTACCTATTGAATTTCCATAAAAAATGGATGATTTTCTAAATTTCAATTTAGTTTTAATAACTTTAATAAATTCAAAATTGAAAATGAATACCAGGATTTATATAAAGGCATTTTATTAGTGTTTGGTAAACATTGTGTAAGAATCTATAATAAGTTTATTCTATAGAAATATTTATAAAAATAAGAAAATTCATAAAACATTAATAAATAAGAAAATTCATAAAACATTAATTTTTAAACACAGTGTATTGTAAAAATAAAATCTGATTCTATAATAAAAAAAATATTTTTCAACTTTTCCTAGTTTCTACTGCCGAACGATGGCCGAAGGGTTAGGGTGCTGGCCTTCGGAACCGGAGTTCGAGGGTTCGAGTCCCACAGAGGCATGGATGTTCGTAGCCTTTCGGAATCGGCTTTAAGCAGTAGGTCCCGGTCTCATTAGCCCTCGTGTTGCAAAAAGTAGACCGTAGCACTCCAAACCAAACCTAGTTTCTACTTGGGGCGAATCGTCTTCTTTCTGACCCCATTTTTCTCACGGTGCGGCGTTCCTATGACAGATGCGGCCGTGGCAAATGCCACTTTTGCCACGCCTTAGTTACGGCCCGGGTTGTATTCAGCAGCATTATTTATGCTCGTTATAAGAAAAACAGACTATTTTAAAACTGAAATTCAAGGTCCGTAAGTTTAGTTTGTAAAGACTTTCAGAGAGTTATGAAGAATAATTGAGACAGTCAGTCCCTTTACCTGAACAACCAAAGGATTGAATGTTTGAAGTGGTGTAGTAATCCCATAAACAATTACTTCTACTCCTTCAGGTTCGAAGGTTCCAAAGAGCTTGTCCCACATGATAAAAATGCTTCCAAAATTCTTATCAATACATCTGCGGTTTCTACCTGATATAAGGATAGTATTAGAAAATTTAATAATATAACTAGTAATATAACTTAAACAAGAGAAATATAACTTACCATGATGCACTCGGTGATGACTTGGAGTTACAAAAACATATTCCAAAACACCAAGAGATCTAACAACCTGCAAAAGATTAAATGCGTGGTAATGCGATCGACCCAAATCTAGACTTGTATTCTTTTGTCGTCGTAATCTACTGGAAAACTGATTAAAATATTCAGGCAAGGAAGCACGCTACAGAATTTTTAAATCAAAAAATAAAATAGTTTTAAACGGAATTCGTTTAACTATGAAGAAAATGTTAATGAAATACAAAGTGTTTGTTTGGTTTGGTTTAGAGCCAAAATAATAATACAGTCAATGATAAATATTAATTCTTCTTATAGCAAAACAACAAAATTTGTTTGCTATAAGAAGACTAATGAGACCTGGACCTACTGCTTAAAGAAGATTGACAACGACTACAAACATCCATACCATCAGCGGGATTCGAATCCGTGAACTCCGGTATCGCTCTACCATTTGGTCACAGAGTACAAAACGATGTCATGTGGGTGAGAATAACAAGCATGAAACTTTATCGCTCTTAGAAGAAACGAGATATAACTATAAGTTTGATTTATAATCAGCCTCTTGAAATTTAGATGTTAAGAAAGACTTCTTAATTAGAAACATAAAGATTTATTATTGTTGGTAAAGAATCTGCATAAATTACAACCATGGAGGACATCGACAAACTTACATATGTTGCCAATATTCGTTTTCACAAGTTAACATAAACTAAACGATTACAATTCTTTCATCGGTATACAAAGTGAACCTTACATAACTAATTACATCAAGGTGCAAAAAATGAAATGGGGTTTGGTTTAGTATGGAACGCTACGGTCTACTGTTTTGCTACACGAAGGCTAATGGAGACCGGGACCTACTTCTTAAAGGCTACGAACATCCCTGCCACAGTGGGATTCGAACCCGCGAACTCTGGTACCGAAGGTCGTCGCCCTAACCAACCATTCGGCCAGTGGCATGCGGTCCATATGTGCAGGGTGTGCACTGCACACCGTAGCAAAATTATGAGGGACAATAATTTTCTGCACCTATGTCTACCTATCTTTATATGGTATATAATAAATATTATTTATAGTATATTCAAATATGTTGACTTGTTTGCTTGTATTCCGGTAGTGCTTGCGGTACTAGGTGCTGCGCCACGTTCGCAAACGAACATAGGAAGTTCTGATGTGTATGCACTGCGCACTAAATTGAAAATCACGCTGTATGGGCATACTATGGCACTGAGGCAAGTGCAGCTATTTTTCCTGCACTTGGCATTCAGAATCATCCGAAGGTACGGTTTATTAAGCGTTGTATTAGAGCGGCGACTTAAGTGCTGAAGCGATTTTGGTTTTTTAACTGATTAACTGGCCATACGATTTTGCAGACGGTTAATGTTTAAATTTATATATTGTAAGATTTTGTTTTTATGGAAATATGAAAGAAGTATTTCATCAAGATAAAGTGAAATGTTTTAGTGTGGTAAATTAATTTCGGTGATGTATTATATTTATTGAAATAATTAGCTGAAAAACAATGTTGTTTTGTTTTAAAGAAACGAATTTTAACAGAACAATCCAAATTTTACCATTCATTGTGTCTTACAGACAATATATAAGTTATATCTGTAACACCATATCTCTGGTTTTGTTTTTAAAAATTGTCAAGATGTTTTTCGCAGAATATATGATTTCCAAATGTTAAAAACAATTAATAAATATAATTTAATCCACTGATCGAACGAGCAACAGTTCGTTCTATTGCGCCAGTGAGCAGTGAAATCCTTTGCACGTGGACTAGACTTTCGGTTTGTCGGCACCAATGAGAATCCTGATGAGACACCGCAGCGGCGGGCGCTGTGTGGTGCTACGTTTGCTGAAAATATAAGTTTTTCGTGGAAATATAAGCTTTTTGTTATTTTATTAGTAATACGGATAGACGTATGGATTTTGTGTACAAATGAATAATAAACGTTAAAGAAATGTTTAATGCACATTTTTATGGTTTTATTATTATTATTGTTGTTGTTGCTCTCTGCACGCGCTACATGAAAATCTACCGCACGCCACTGCATTCGGCTATCGTTCGGCAAATGAAATGGGGATGTCACTTAATAAGGATAGTGGAAGATTATGCTCCGAAAAAATCTTACAAACTAAAAACACCAGACCATTTGTTACACTAAAAAGAGATCAATCAAATTGACATTGGATAGATGCCCTAGAAAAAGACCTTTTTAATTCTGAAAATGACTGAAGGACCAAGAAAAGGCGAAAATTGGACTGGAGAAGACTTCTTGAGAAGAACAAGGCCCACAACTGGCTATTGAGTCATTAAAGAAGGAAGGAAGGTTAAGAATAACAACTAAAACAAACTCGTCGGCGCAACAGCCCTTAGGGGCTCAGAGCCTACGGTGCCAATCTCCGTTTCCGAGACAAAGGGTCCTGGGGTGCGAAGCCTATGTTCCGGTTAGGTGGTCAACCTTACACGGAACCCCCAGTGTTTAGTTCTCAAGAATGATTGATCCTCAGTTTGTCTACCCACTGAAGGGATGAAAGGCTGAGTCAATCTTGACCAGTCCGGGGATCGAACCTCGGACCTGTGTCTTGGGAGCATGAAGCGCTTCTCCAACGCCACTGGGCTTCAAGAATAACAACTACCTGCACTGGGAAGAAATATTTCCCAAGAAAACATAAAAATTTTACAACCAATTTTTAGCTGTTCTCAAAAGTTCATTGCTAGGCTTTCAACATTGGCAGAAATTAAGCTTTAATTTAAACTCACACAACTGTTACTAACCATTGCCTCAATGTATTAACATCATTTCGATCCTCAAAACTGTTTAAAGAAAGCTAAAGTAATTTTTTATGAAATCTTAATTAAATTATACTTATGGCTTTGAAACCTGGTCTTTTTATGCACTTTTCCACATTGTAAGTCTGTATCATATAAACAATTTTTCGTTAATTTTCTGATCACATATCGAGCTCAAATTTTACATACTATTGTTATCTTCAATGACATTACATGTTTAACCCCTTGAAAACCATTACGTAAATGCTATACGAATCGACCGTTGTGAAAACCGTTGCCGTTTAAGGCCATCTAGTAGTTAAATCTAGCATTTAAAATTAAAATAAAACATTCCGCTCTCCGATTACGCATACGCGACGTTGGTCTCTCAATATCAACAGGCGATCATCTTTTGGAGGCGACGCTGGACTGATAAGAGTGAAATCGCTGAACTAAACAATGAAAGTTCAGAATATTAACGACACAAATTTAATAAACATTAAAATTACAGAAATACATCGAGCTGCATTAGCTCGCAACCACAGCATCACAGACTACAGTGAGTGTCTGAGAGTCTATTGTCTCTCTGCTTATGGCTCCTCTTCTGGCGGTTACAGTCAATGTACTAAGTTTGATGCGAGCGGTTCGAGAAGACCATGGAGTATACGCTAGCGTTGCTGCAGAGTCACAGTCTTGAAAAGGATTTTGGATCAAGTCAATCCAAGGATCTTTTAAGAAAGGAAAATATTCAAGAATGGTTTTTGCAGATTTGATAAATGTTAAGTCAAACTAATTTTTATATTTTTATCGAGATTCCCGTTATTGTCTACTATAATATTATTCAAATTAGGAAAATATTCAATATTATCTTTCAAAATGCAATCTGCTTTTTATAATGCCTTTCAAATGAAAGCAATCTTTTATACAATTAAAAATTTACTAAATGACTAAGCAAACAGGGATTACTTGCGGAACCCTTGTCAAAAGTCCAGAGAACCCCTAGGGATGTACGGAAGCCAGGTTGAAGACCTCTGGTCCAAAACACAAAAACAATCCTAAGTTGTGGATGAAAGGCTTGAAAAAAATATCCATAGAGACTTAATATATTGAAGTGCTTCAGAGTCTGTCAGTAAAAGGTAGGAAGATTTCTTATTTTCATTACTAATTTCATCATCGTTTTGACTTTATCCGAGATTTGGACAAAAATCTTCACCCCTGACTCTTGCAAAAGCCATAACTTCATCCTCTGTTAAAATCCCCCCCGCCTTATTTTCCCTGTATTTGAAATATGAAATATCGTTGCACAAGGATAGAGAAAAACAACCATTTGTGAGAAAGCTATCGTTCCTCAGGGATGTATTGCTGTAAGGAATATCTTTAAATCGTGTGAACATTAATTTCTTATACGCAAATTCATCAGGACTGCTTAGCCCTCGTGTTGAAAAAAAGTAGACCGTAGCACTCCAAACCAAACAAAGCAAGCAAGACGTCAGGACTGAAAAATATTGAAATAGAAGGATTTATCATTACTCTCAAAAACAATATCCGATACAATGATAAATCCTTGTATCGGATATTGTTGTTGAGGGTTTTTACTGTATTAGATTCTATTCCTTAAAGGTTAAAAGTATAAAGGATATACAAACCTCTGTATGCAACCAGAATTGGTAAATTATACCCAACTGGAAATGGACTAAGTATATAGATGGAGGGACAGCCAAAGCCAAAGGTACATATGTAAACTAAAAAGTAAATACTTTTAATTAGATTATAATGAATAATTTCTGCTAGTTAAAAAAATTTTAAGGATAGTTCATAGATTAGTAATGGGAACAAGGCTACAATATTCAGTAGAAATATAAATGTAAATTCAGGTTAAAATCAGGTGTGGCATCTTTACGGTGAAATAGTGTTGGCATTAAGACCTTATTTAACTGGAAAATGCAGTATATATCCGCTTTACCACTTTACTATGGATACACCCGTCCCGGTTATAATGGGGTAACCGTCTCCTCCCCCCGTCATCTTAAGAGAGGCGTTGCAATCTGATTTCAACCTCGACTGTTATTTAACCCATTAACCAACCCCGACATTAATGTTGAAATTTTGAATTTAAAAACTAGGTGAATTTTCGTCACAGGGGAATTGGATGTTTTCTGTTATGGTTTACTGAACAAGTTTTAATTGTTACTTAATATAATAACATTAAACTGGAAAATATATAAAAATTTAGATTTTGTGATTTTTATAAAAATGAATAGTTACATTTATTTAAAAATCCCCAAAGGAAATGTTTATCATATTTAAAGTATTTCTGTAAATAGAAGTATATGTCTACGGCCAGCAGCTGCGGAGAGAAAGTCCAGGCGAGGACTTTAGTATATACCCTGTGAAACGATTTTCACAAATCTTGATCTTGACATTTGATATAAATGAAATGAAGGGGTCTGCGGGGAAGAGGAATGAAAGTTTACATATATTTTATTACTGAACTAAAAACCAACGTATGTTTTTGAATAGGGATATTAAAGTTTTATATATAGTGATCAAATTTTTAATGAGTCAAATTGGCTTGGTCCGTAAATCTAGTGTTAAATTGAATTTTCCCTATGATTAAAAATGTTTACTTACCTCAAAAATGTAAATGTCGAATTTGAAAAAATAAAGAGCATTTTCTTCAATTCTATTGTTTAACTGATAATGAAACAAGCAAAAACACACGGAAGAAGTTTAGGAGTGAAATAAATATAGCTCCCGTAAGGGTTAACAGATGAATTACTCTGTTTCGTTACTTCATCCCCTATATAATAATAGCCTAAGTTGTCTGTCCGCGAATTTCTGAAGTGGTTGTACCTGGAATGGATACAGGCATCCATATTGGATTTTGCATGCGTTAGGGTTAGCAAAATTGAAAGCGAGTTCGAAATCCACCTCATCCCCCTTTTTTGAGTGTTTAATGCTATTACTTCAAGTCTTAAACTTCCTCTTATTCTATATGAAATTCATTCTTAATAGGATGGCAAAGACAGAGAGTAATATTTAAATTTCTGGACTGTTTCTACTTAAATACCTGACTTCATATACTGTAATTAGTTTGCTTACAACGTACAGGCGTTGTACTTTGGTAGAATGTCCGCCTACTTGATCGTCGTACGTCTCGGGTTGACGTTTCTATCCCCGACGCAGCCAATTTTTTTATGTCTAATAAATTTAATATTTTCTGCTTTTTCTTTTAAATTCTTATTCCGAAAGTTGTTTTATTATTTTAAAAATAAATTTTTACTATTTTTTTCAACTTTTATTATTTTTATTTTATTAAATTCAAGTATTGCTTTACGGATGTCCCTGGCCACATAAACATTTCATGTTGTGTATCCTTAAACTTTCTTCTCGTAATGTAATAATAGCCTAAGTTATCTGCCCGTCTGTCCTCGAAGTTATGAAGCTGTTGGACCTGGAATGGATATTGAATTTTTGATGAGTTAGGGTTTGCAAAATTCAAAGGTTTATCTTTTCCTAAACTATAGATCCGATTCTGAAGTAAATTGGTATGAATAAGCTTTGTATCATAGCAAAAATACTGTCCTCTTTAAAACGTTCGAAATCCACCCCGTCCCATTATATCAAGCCCCATTTTAAGAGCAAGCGATTAAATTGGTCAATTTATCACATAATAAATAGGCAAAAATAACAATTTTTTCTAGCCTTATGACTTCATTCCTTTAATCCTCTCATTTAATCATTTCTTATTTTAAATTATTTAAATATTTTCTGCATTTTTTCCATACGTTTTATCACTAAACTTAAATATTACACAAATAATTTTCTTTTTTATTTGACTTAAATAATAGATTAAGTACATATGTGATAATTTTAATCGATTATTTTTGTTGAAAGGTAATTCTCAGCCAAAAAAGCAAACCATTTTTTTACCTGCCTCATAGGGTTCTTTACAATTCTGGAAAATTAAAAATTTTACTGATCCCGTCATATGACGGGCTATATGCTAGTAGTAGAATAGCAGTCGCTAGATAACGGCCATTGCCCTCTGAAGTGTTACTTATATTGCTTCTGATTGCTTTATTTTTATCATTCATAAGGTTTACACTTCAAACTGAAAGCATCGAAATAGAGGACACTATTTGCATGTAAAACTTACCCATAAAGAAAATTCGTGAAATACACTCAGACGAAGAGGTGTTGTGAGATTAAAATCTTCTGAACTGTGATGCGTCTCGTGGAAAGCCCAGAGCAAGTTTATTTCTGTCAAAAAAAAAAATTATTTAATACAGTGTTATTCTGAGGACAATCAGATTTTTTTTATATATACTGTAAAAGTTACAGTTAAAAAAGAACTGAATGAGTTTAAACAATTAGATTAAATAAAATTTAGTTAAAATTCAGAAAAATCGCAGTAAACCGAAAACTACTTGGTTTTTATGAACGAAACTTTTTTTTATTTTAAACTTTAATATATACTGTATGATTATTTAACAAAAAAAACACAATATTTTTAGGAAATCACAAAAATAAACGATTTTTAAAATTAAAGTCCGATAATCTGTCAGCGCATATTTCTTCATCACTATCTTTGTCACAACGGCTCATTTTATCAATTTTGTATTCAACAATAAAAAACCAAGCTTCAAATTGACAAAACACGACTTGTACGTTCTGGAGCTAGGAATTCGATTGAAGACGAAATAACGCAACAAAAGACCGAGTAACTCGACAATCATAACTTGTGGAAAGAAAAAATGCAAAGCGTTGCATAGCAACGCAAACAACACGCATATAATGTCACACATACATATAATTATACGTATTTAGTAGATTTGTGGTAGTTAGCGGGTATCCACCACAAATCTACTAAATACGTATTTTTACGTGACCCGCGCTCCAGTAACAGACTGCAAAAAAACGTAAAAATACGTTGCTGCAAGCGAAGAATAATACCATCGTGATAACTGTATTACACATTGGTTTTGTTACTTCGCAATGATGCTTGTAATTATTAACTATGGTTTCTTTAAAATATCTTTTCTTGCGTTTTCATTTAATATTATTTTTTTTTGGTATGTCGTAAATAATTTCAGACATTTTTGGCGTGCTGTAACCAAAATAGGTTGAGAAACATTGAATTAACCCATTAACACACGCATTAGGTCATTGTGACCCGGCTGTTCTTACCTTAAAATATCCAGGAGTTTCTGAACACCTGCAGGATATATTTTTGTAATTTTAGTACTTTCCTGAGTAGCCATGTAAAAGGAAAATGTAATGGAACATTAAAAAAAAGCATTAAGCTGAATAAATTGTAAAGGATTTGGATCAAAACGTGTTCAGTGTGTGCTAGAATTTTAGAGCTATTTTACATATATTGTAATTATGAAGAAATGTAAGCTCGAGCAGAAGCGGCTGAGAGGTTTTCTTGAGTTTTCCCATTGATAGAGAAGCAATTTATCGTGTAATATGCACGATTTGTTTTGAAAATATTGTTGAAAGTAAGGAAAATACCAAATGGTAAAATATTTCTATTTAATTTGTCAGAGTAAAGTAAAATTTTGAAAATGAAATGTACCTTTAATAGTAGATGTGTAAATTATATTTTTGCAAAATTATCAAACATAAACATTACCATAAATACTTATTTTATTATTTTAACACTTCACTTACGGGCAAATTTTTTTTTTTTTTTTACGTTTTTTGCAGTCTGTCACTGGAGCGACCACGACCACCATAAATCTACTAAATACGTATAATTATATGTATGTGTGACATTATATGCGTGTTGTTTGCGTTGTTATGCAACGCTTTGCATTTTTTCTTTCCACAAGTTATGATTGTCGAGTTATACGGTCTTTTGTTGCGTTATTTTGTCTTCAATAGAATTCTTAGCTCCAGAACTTACAAGTCGTGTTTTGTTAATTTGAAGCTTGGTTTTCTATTGTTGAATACAAAATTGATATAAGAAATTTGAAAAAAAATTTTCAATTTTACAACTCCTCTTCAACCTCCACTCAAAATACGTGTTCTGCAAAGATCGGTCGATTTACTTGAAAAATTGAAATAAAAAATAAGTATCTAACGTGTTCTGCAAAGATCGGTCGATTTACTTAAAAATTGGAAAAAGAATTTACCAAGTATCTAAAAATTTATTATTTAATTTTATTTAATTTAATTTAATTTATTAAAAATTTATTATTAAAAGTATTTAAAATAATCAAATTTTGAAAAATTTTTTCCTCAAAATGTTCTTTTTGATTAAGAATCAATTTGTTGAGTTACGATCCCCTCGCCAGATTTCAAACGCCACGCTGCAAGCACGCCACGCACGCAAGCTGCAAGCACGCCAATTTCGCCAAATGTGGTTGAAGCACCAACAAGATCCATGATTAGAAACAGGAGAGTGGGCTAAGAAGAGGAGTTGAATGAGCCGTTGTGACAAAGATAGGGATGAAGAAATAGGCGCTGACAGATTATCGGATTTTAATTTTAAAAATCGTTTATTTTTGGGATTTCGTGAAAATATTGGTTTTTTTTTTGTTAAATATTCACACAGTATATATTAAAGTGTAAAATAAAAAAAGTTTCGTTCATAAAAACAAAGTAGTTTTCGATTTACTGCGATTTTTCTGAATAACTAAACTTTCGCGCGATTCACGAAAAAACGCCCGCTGCATGCATTGGAGGTGAAGTATACCAGCATGCCAAGTGTTAATCTTCTAAAAGCTTATGCCATAATTTTCTGTTTCTTGCTTTGCACACACTATGGATGCAGTACATGCCGTTAAATATTTATTCCCCAACCTTCTTTAAAATTCTTATTAAAATATCCTTCGATGGACCTTTGTTTCTAAAATGCGCTAAAAAATCCCTAATACCTGAAACCTCATTTCTTTGAATCAATGCATTTTACTATCATATTATCTATTACTGTTTCGTGAAGTTATTTCTTTTGCATTTTGTAACAATATTTACAAGTGAAAGATTTCTTACGATGCAAAGCTCTGTGGGCCCAGTAGAAACAAAAATCTGAAGCAACCATGCACAACAGCCAGGTCCAAAGAGAATTCCAGGGAAGTGTGTAGAGTCTCCAGTTGTTGTAAACCCACGTGTACACCAGGAGTTCAATGCCCCGCATAGGAATCCTAAGGATGAAAAGCCGTCATTTAAACTGAGACATTTTGATCCACTGAAAAGCATTTTAACACTAGATTTACGGACCGAGCCAATTTGACTCATTAAAAATTTGATCACTATATATATAAAACTTTAATATCACTTTTCAAAAACATTCGTTTGTTTTTAGTTAAGTAATAAAATATATGTAAACTTTCATTCCTCTTCCCTGCAGACCCCTTCATTTCGCATTATCAAATGAGGTATACCTATTTTCACGGTTGTGAGCCAATTTGACTCATAGAATGTATATGAAAATAAATAAATATAGTAATAAATATAGTATAAAATAAATATAAAGTATAAAGTATATAAAGTATAGTATAAAGTAAATATAGAAAAGAAGTCGAGAACACTTCCATTCCAATGACAGAAATTCATGCTACTGACGCACGGAAGAATTGTCAAGTTCAACAATCACGCAAAAGAAACAGATGTAGAAACCATTTTGTTAAATGTAATAGAAATGTTTGCGGAAAATGTTTCAAAAACAAACTTTATATGTAAAAAATGTTTTCCATGAATTTTTTGATAATAAACATTTCATTTAAATTAATTTGGAACTATTTTCTTTGCAAAAAAATTCAATTTTCTTGTATGAGTCAAATAGGCTCACTTCAGTAAAAATAGGTATAGGATCAACGTCCGCAAATCTAGTGTTAAATAACGAAAAAGGTCGGAAGTTCAAATATCTTCCAAGTTAATTAAAAAGTAGTGAAATATTTTTAATGCTTTGGGAATTACAAAAACCTATTATGAAGTAGGTGTGTACTTCTATTCATATACTGTGTGCGTAATTCATGATTAACCTTGTGCCATCGAATTGTAAAACTAGAACATTAATGACCAGGAAAGATTGTTTTTCTAACAATAGTTAGTCTTGAATAATAATGCAATAAATGCGTGTGATTAAACTTGCGGTAAAATTCCTGTTATCCATGTGCTGTAGGTCGTGTTGATTGAGATTCACTGAAAATGAAAACACT
The DNA here is from genome assembly GCA_032207245.1 of Pardosa pseudoannulata. Classification (NCBI taxonomy): domain Eukaryota; kingdom Metazoa; phylum Arthropoda; class Arachnida; order Araneae; family Lycosidae; genus Pardosa; species Pardosa pseudoannulata. The sequence goes on along the minus strand of CM063510.1, from coordinate 51,559,496 downwards.
AATAATAACCCACATATAACGTTAACAGGCGAGAAAATTTCAATATGTGGGAACAGTCCGAAATAAGCCTCATTGTTGAGGCTTATCCCACTGAAAATGTAAAAATGCTTTTGCCATTGTTTGTGTGCAAATTTATTTGAGATATCAGTGAAAATTTGTAGACGACCTGAACTGACTTATAATAAAAATGAGATAACGTGACTGATTTCCAGATAATGCTAGCTACCGGGATCCCGTATCTGGAATTTGCAGGTATTCTTAACATAATTTTAATATTGTTGCTAATTATAATGGCATTACTTCTGTTTCGTGGGTTCGTCGTAAAGTAATCTAACTATTCGCACTTGCAGGGGCATCTAAACGCTTCTAGAAGCATAGATTCTCATGCAAAAGTAGACACCCACCTACGACAGAGCGCTTTCCCAGTTACCAACAAGAAAATGTCTGTATCGGCCGGTAAATAACGCAACGACAAAACGGTATCGGGTCTGTAGCTCATGTTTTACAGTTGATCTTTCATTTTATCACCTATTGTGCTTTAATTTTTTCGCCTAAACTCAAGCATTTTCTCTCCGTTTTTCCCCCGTACCCTTATTATTTTGTTATTGTTATGCCAACTAATACTCATAGACTGATGCATTACCAGTAATAGCAACTCCAGTACTAGAAGGCTTGGCCCAGGGACTACTGTTGTGAAATCTTCCTGTGAGATCCTGTGAGACGGTATCGTGTGGTCTAGAAAGCAGTTTTTCCACTCTACCGATATTGTTACATTTAGAGCTGGCGGTAAGCTCTCACAAGTTTTATAATTACTGAAGTAGTAACTAACTTTTATAGACTTAGTACAACAATTATTGTTAGAAAAGTAAATTTTAACGCTGTTTCATTGCATACATTTTAAAAATATTGGATGCTAATACTATGCACCAGTTTCTTATATTCCGCCTCGGATTCGATCCCCGGTGTTTTTTTAAATGTGCTAAAATTCTGATATCTCTTCTAATAATTAAAATGATTTTTGTTTAAAACAATAATATATTTAAAAAATACGAATAAAAATGTTTTCAATTTTAATTGCTCTTTTCTAATTTTATATAATTATTTTTGTCCTTTTCATTTCCCTTTTTAAATTTACTTTAACTATTAACACATTTACTAGATCATTTTTTTCTTTAGTAACGTTACCTCTTTAAATTTATTAAACAATCTTAAATCCAAATTTGATATAATTAGTAATTTGCTTGCAAAAGCAACAGTATGTGATAAATAAACTTCTTAATGAGGAATTTTCACGTTTTCTAATTTTAATTTAAAACGATAGACGACAAAAAAAATAAGCAGGATAGTACCTATTTTTCTTTCATTTGGGGGCCTAATTGATGATTTCTAATGGGTTTTATAGCGGACTCTTTAACGTCTCTCAAAAACGATACTTTTCCTCCGCCGAGTTTGTGACGTCATCGTTCACGTTG
>CM063510.1:51478024-51550524 GCA_032207245.1 Pardosa pseudoannulata | reverse complement strand
TATACTGAAACATTTTTATGTTAAATATCATATTTGTTTATTTCCTAAATTGAGTAAAAAGTTAATTATTACAGTGTATAACGTTTATATCATTAAAAACGTCAATTAGAATTAGATATTTTGATGATAAATTGATTAATTTTTAATGTTTAAAAATATTCCTATATGTATAGACTGTTGAAATTTTTGTATTTTCATTTACAAAGCAACTAAATGAAAATATATATATATAAATATATATATATATATATATATATATATATATATATATATATATATATATAATTGAAATTGACGTATGGATATACCCCTTTTAATGCTTTAGTAAAAAGTAGAGTGAATTTCTGTTTAGATAATTATTTTTAAACATATTAAAAAACTATTTTATTTGTAACATACTAAAGTCTGCATCATCTATTATTAGGAAAGAGGAGGAAGCATTTTCGAAAGCTATGAAAGAGAGCTTGGAATTTGTGGATAATTCCAAATATGTTTTTAATTCATTAGCTGAACTTTCTAATTGTGTATCCAAAAATGAACTGGACAATTTTTGGATATGAAAATAACATAGTGTTTGCACATATAGAGTTGCCAAAACCCTAAATAACTTGTTCCCTTGTGTTGATGAAAATATGTGTATCAGTGTTTTTTAAAAATATAAAGTTGAACAAAGTATGATGTAAAAGAGAGCAAATATTTTACGCTTATCTGGTAAGCTTTTATTAACTAAAATTATGCATAGCACACACATACTGAGATGTACAGAATATCAACAATGATAAGTTGTTGCCAAAGTACAAAATGAAATAGTGGTGTTGCCACACATAACAAATATATAACATTCACCCTCCCCCCTTCTTACAGTTTTTAATCAGTCAAATAATCTGTTAAATAAGCAGGTTGACGCCTGAGTCGCTTAGGTCGGAGCATATCACTTTTGGGACTCTCAGAACTTGTAGAGCTCTGTGACACAACGTCTTGTGGAATTACACCTGTCTGTTGTTGAGTATCCTCTTGTGAAGATTGTGATCCTAATGAAAAATCACTAGACTCTTCTGTACTCCTATGGGTAGCAGTTGGTAATTGAGGATAATTATCATTGATATTTTCTTCGACGGGTAAGTTAACTTCTCCTCTGGGTGCAAGGTGTCGTATGGAAACACTAGTTTCGCGTCCATCTGGAAGTCTCACATGAGCATAGTCTGGGTTTGCTTCAATCAGTTCGACTTCCTGGACAATTGGTTCATACTTACTACCTCGAACAAAGTTTTTCATCAGTACTGAACCTGGATGAGTCAGCCAAGTGGGTAATGAACGACCATTGTAAGATCGTCTTGCATGGGTAAACATCCTTTCATGAGGTGTGGTATTGGTTGCAGTACATAATAGGGACCGAATGGAATGTAAGGCTGTATCAAGTACTTTTTCCCAATTTTCAATTGCCAACTTTCTTGATTTTAAAGTTAACTGAATGGTTTTCCAGATAATCCCATTGTACCTCTCAATCTGGCCATTTCCTTGAGGATTGTAGGCTGTTGTTCTGCTGGTAGCTATACCGAGTGAGGTCAGAAATGATTTTAAGTCTTGGGACATAAATGATGACCCTCTATCTGAGTGGATATATGCAGGCATACCAAACACTGAGAAAATGCTTTGCAAGTTCTTAATTATAGTTGCAGCTGATATATCTGAGCAAGGGAAGGCAAAAGGGAATCTTGAAAATTCATCAACCACAGTAAGCAAATAGCGATTCTTGGAAGATGTTGGTAGGGGACCCTTAAAGTCCACATTTAACCTCTCGAATGGGGAAGTTGCTTTAATCAGTCTTCCTTCAAAGTTACAGAAACGAGGTTTAATTTCATTGCAGCAGTGGCATGAGTTCACAACTTTCTTGATGTCATCCAAGGATACGGGTAAGTTCTTTGATCGTGTCCAGTGATACATTCTGGTGATGCCAGGATGGCATAAGTCCTCATGTAATTTAGCTAGGTTCATCTCTGGGTATGTAACTGCTGCAGTTATTCTGGATAATGTATCAGCACTGGCATTTTTGTTACCTGGGCGGTAAATGATGTCAAATTTAAAACAAGCAAGTTCTAATCTCCATCGCATGATTTTTTCATTTTTAATCTTACTGTTATGGTTTTGGTCAAACATAAATGTAACAGACCTTTGATCTGTGAATACCTCAAAATGTCTACCAATTAAGTAATGCCTCCAGTTTCTGAGGGATTCAACAATGGCATAAGCTTCCTTCTCAATCGAAGAGTGTTTCTGTTCTGAAGTACTTAGAGTTCTGGAGAAGAAAGCAACTGGCCGACCAGCCTGGCTAAGTGTGGCTGCAATAGCAAATTCAGATGCATCAGTTTCTACACGAATGGTATGTTATCTTCAATAGCTGACAGAGATGCATTGAGAATGTCTGTTTTCAGGGAGTTGAATATTTCCACAGCCTCTTTTGAGAGGGGGAAAGGACCTTTAGCCAACAGAGGCCGAATTTTGTTGGAAAAGGAGGGAATCCAACGGCAGTAATGTGCAAACATGCCCAATGTACGTTGTAAAGAAGCTGTATCATTTGGGATAGGTAGATTCATTAACGGCTCAAGTCTAGCTGGATCTGGTTTTATTATTTTGTTTGATATGCAGTATCCTAATAACTTTATACTTCTTGTGGAGAACGTGCATTTTTCTTCATTCAGTGTCAGATTATATTTTTTGGCTGCATTCAAAAATTTTTCTAAGTTGTTATCATGTTCATTTTGGTTCTTACCACATATTGTGACATCATCCAGATATGGATAAACTCCCTGTAACTTCTCATCAGCAATTATCTTGTCAATAGTTCTTTGAAAACTCGCAACACCATTTGTAACACCAAAAGGGACCCTGCGGAACTGATATAGCTTGCCAACAGCTTCGAAAGCAGTATAGTGTTTTTCAGAGTTGTTTATTGGCACTTGGTGATAAGCACTTCTGAGGTCTATGCAGCTAAATATTTCATATTTGGATACTTCAGATATTAGTTCTTCAATTTTAGGTAGTGGATAAGCATCAAGCAATGTAAATTTGTTAATGGTTTGTGAATAATCAATAACCATCCTGGGTTTGTGGTTTTCCCCTTTAACAACAAAGGCCTGAGCACGCCAGGAGGAATGGCTTGGCTCAATAACTCCCTCTGCCAGCAATTTATTGACTTCAGCCGCAATGAACTTTTTATCTTCTTCAGATTGGCGCCTAGATCTAGTAATGATAGGTTTACAGTCAGGGGTCAAATTTGAAAATAATGAGACTGGGGGCACCAGAGCGGTAGCAACAGAGCAAATTTTAAGGGGAGTTCTATTGCCATTGAAATTAAATTCCACCGAAGAATGGTCTTCTAAAATATCATGTCCAATTAGGACATCTGCACAGAGATTTTCCATTATCAGCAATTCCACATTCTTGTATACATGGGTTTGTAATTTTAATGTAACTGTACAACGACCTGCAATATCAGAACTCAAAGTGGAGTTTGCCAACGATATTCTAGTGCTGGAACACGGGTTTTACATGAATTCTACACATTTTTACTAAGTTCTGGTTTAAGAAACTCAAGGCACTTCCTGTATCAATCAGAGCATTCAGTTCAATCCCATTTATGTGCACTTTGACAAATGACTTCTGAAGGCTATGAGGAACAACTGAAGCTGAAGCCAAAAGAAAGGTGGAAGCAATGGGTGTTATCGAGTTGCACACTGATTTTGATTTGCATACCCTCTGATAATGCCCTTTTTTTCCACATCCTCGACATTGTGAATCTTTAGCTGGGCAAGCGCTTCTTTGATGACGATCATATCCACAAAAGAAACACTTTCCTGGACGTATTTGGGCAGCTGCTGTAAGACTGGTATCTGCATCTATATTTTGCAGATCAACAGCAGAAACAGGAGTTGAGTTTGCTATCGGTAGGTATGAAGCGGAATGATGCTCAGCAGACTCTAAAGCTCTGGCCTGGTCAACAGCGTTTTCAAGCGTAATCGTAATGTTCTCCAACAGGCGTTCACGGAAGCGTGGATTCCTTAAGCCTCTGATGAATGCGTCTCTCATGTACTCATTTTTGTATTGGTCAGCAGTGACAGCTTTAAAATTACAATCTTTGCTCATCTGTCGTAATATCTGGAAATACTCATTTACCGACTCACCAGCTTGTTGGGTTCTAGAAGCTAAGCAGTGGCGAGCGAATATTTCACTTCTTTTAGTGATATATAAAGAATCCAGAGTATCTATGGCAGTAGAGTAACTATCGGCGTCATTTATGAATAAAAACACATTAGCCGAAACATAATTGCACAAAAGTTGTAGCTTACATTCCTCGGTCAGATCAGTAACTTGAGTTAAAAAGTTTGTAAATGTTCTTTTCCAATGTTTCCATCTGGATTCAGCACCCGAACACGTGGGATCAACATCAAACCTCTCTGGCCTCAGCAAACGATCCATTCCGCGAATGATGTATCGAAAAGAACAAGTCTTCACTAATTTTAGTTAATAAAATTGATGTAAAAGAGAGCAAATATTTTACGCTTATCTGGTAAGCTTTTATTAACTAAAATTATGCATAGCACACACATACTGAGATGTACAGAATATCAACAATGATAAGTTGTTGCCAAAGTACAAAATGAAATAGTGGTGTTGCCACACATAACAAATATATAACAGTTGGTCAAAATAGGTATCACTTTCCTTGTGTTTTGACCGACTTAAAATCCATATTTGATGTCTTAGATGTATTAAAGAAAACTATGCAATTCCTCTAGTGTTAATAATAACGATTTAAGGTTAGGTATTATTGTTGACATTCTAAAAGATATAAAAGAAGATTTTGATGAGAAAAAACATATGCTGGCATTTTTAATTGAGCAAATTCAGTTAATTAATGTAAATATCAATCGAAGAGTTTACAGTTGTGAAAGTCTAATATTTTACTCACTTTTATATTCAATATCTCCCCATGCATATAACTTTTTACGTAGTAGTTGCAATATTATCATACCACACCCTTGCACAGTAAAACGTTTAATTTTAAAACAAAACTTAACTCCAGTGACAGAACAAACTGACAACAATTTTTTAAATTACATAAAACAGAAAGCTGCATATTTAAAAGATAATGAAAAACATGTAATTTTACTTATGGATGAAATTCATTTAAAACCATATTATGATTATAAGGGTGGGAATATTATTGGACTTTCATTTGACTGTACAGCTGCAGCAAAATCTGCTTATGCTTTTATGATTCAAAGTGTTTGCTCAGACAATAAAGATGTTGTACATATCTTACCAGTTTATTCTATAGATTCAAAGACTCTTTATACATATATACTTAAAATTGTGTGTGGTTTGGAAAGTATAGGATTTAAGGTTTTCTGTGTCATTAGTGACAACAATTCAATAAACAGAAAAGCAATGTCATACTTTTCAAAAACCAATAGTCATAATTATGTGTATCCTCATCCTCTTGATCCTAATAGACCTTTATTTTTTATGATTGATTCTGTCCATTTGCTGAAATGTATTAGAAATAATTGGCTGAATCAAAAAAATTTTGAAAAGAATATGTATTACCCCAAATGGTTTGATGATAATAAAACCCCTGCAGATAAAAATAATATATGCACAGCTTCAATGATACCACTTAAAAAAATGTACGAAGTAGAATCTAATAATTTTGTAAAATTAATTGTTCTTTCTGTGAAGGTAAATTAACAATAAATAGATACTTAGATTTTAGCGAAAAATATATTTTAATAAGGAATCTCGACCGAGGTTTACTACGTCATCCCCATGATAAAATCATTTGCATGATAATTCATAATTATATTATTTTGACAAAATTGTTGATAGAATTTGAATGTGAATTTTTAAATATAGTAAATCAACGCTTATTTGCAGTAAACACTACTTTAAACATACTTTCATCAAAAGAAATATGTTTAGATTTAGATGGTTGCATGAAAAACCATGAAAGTGATCATATCACAAAGCAAATTATTTGGGCTTCCACAAATATACTTTTAAAAAATTTTTGCAAAATAAAAAATAATATGTTAGATGAAAAACGCAAAGAAAGGACAGAATCAAAAAATAAAACTCCAAACACTTAATAATTAACATAGTTTCTAAGCTTGATTTTAAAACATTTAGAGCTTTCCTTTATTTTAAATAGAGAGCAATGAATTTAGACATTTCACCAATAACTAACGGTTGTATATTGCAACTGATTTTAATATATCTTGAAAAAAATTTTCTTAAGTATATTATGTATGTTTTTATTGTTTATGCATAACTTTCTATTCACGTGTAAAGGAAGGAAATAAAAGTCTAATTTTCTATTAATACAGTTATTACTCTGTTATTCAATAATGAAATTTTCATCATAGGTTGTATATTGTAACCGATTTTAATATATCTTGAATTTTTCTTAAGTATATTAATTTATTGTTTATGCATAACTTTATAATCACGTGTAAAAGAAAGAAATTAAAGAAATAATACAGTTATTACTCTGTTATTCAATAATGAAATTGTCATTGTTCTTGTTTAATTTAACTTGTTTTTGAGAAATAAAATTTCATTTAAATGTGTGTTTGTTTACTTTATTTATTACAGTGTTTATTTGGGTTTTTTGCTCTTCAAAATTTGGGGAACATTTTTCTAATTCTTGAAGTTAGATGAAGTAGTTTTAAATATATTTCCTGTGTTAAATGTAGAATATTCTTAAAATTTTATGAATGCATTTTTTAATAGTAAGAGAAGCATATAGTAAAATTGTAGGATGCTTTCATATTAATCAGGAAAACTAACTTGCTATAAATAATCATCAGTAAATAATAAATCAATTTTTTTATTGTTGCCGTTAAAACTACAGCATCAACTGAACGGCGTTGATAGCCAGCCTTATCTCGTGACGTCACACTGAGAGTGCTCAGGCCTTCTCTCTAGGAGGTGTTGGCTGTACTAGATGTATGAAAATATCCCAGAGAGCACTTGGGAAAAGGATATGGCATGTGTTGTCTGAATAAATTTTGTTAAGTTTAAAATCTTCTTGCATCCTTCACTATTAGAATTATTTTCACATAGAAATTAACGCCAAGCAATCCTCCATCATTACTAATTCATAGTAGCCAATTATTGTACAAAAAGGGGGTTTTTTTTCCCACAATGGTGACCTCGGACATCAGTATTTGGCTTCTTTAGAAATTCATTTATCGCCAACTGGAGCATCTTTCATTTTCTTCTGCCGCAGTGGACTCTAATTATTTCTCTCAGCATCTACAAAAGAACGGAATGACGGAAATCAGCGCTGTCAGAATTCCGCCGTATAACTTCGGCGATCCTCATCTTTGGTTCGCCATGTGCAACCGGACTTTTGGTCTTGGAGTTCCCAAAGCAGTGACAGACAGTGTCACAAAATTCAATTATATCGTTTCAAACCTACCGCCAGAAGCAGCCGCTATTGTACGGGACGTCATTATTAACCCAGACCAGGTGGATCCTTATGCTCAGATCAAAACACAATTGATCCAAAGATCGGGCGAGTCATCGCAGCAAGAAATACGAAAACTCCTTTCCGGAGAAGAATTAGATGATCGGAAACCGTCGGAACTACTGCGAATTATGAATCGACGGGCAGCTTCACATAACGTTCCAAAGGAGCTGATGCTGGAGCTTTTCCTACAACAACTTCCAACATCAGTACAGACCATTTTGGCGTCAATAACGCCTATCACTGTAGAGAAAGCGGCAGAAATCGCCGATCGAATATTGGAGGTAAGCTCTACAACTGCATCTCTGTCTACGCATGCTATATCTTCGTCCAGTGAAGATCGGTTACTGCAGGAGATACAGCGACTAAATAAACGGATCGACGGACTACAGCTGCAGCGCGATAGCAGAGAAGTCAGAAGCCGCTCCCGTTCACGCAAACGTTCCTTTTCCCGTCATCGCGCAGAAGGCGTGTGCTGGTATCATCAACGATTCCAAGAAAAGGCCAGGAAGTGCGTCATACCTTGCACTTATTCAAAAAACGAATTGAGCGAGAAGTAAATGCGACTACCTTCTCGCAAAATATCTCACGTCGTTTATTTATCAAGGACAAATCAACCAACACCTCTTTCCTAATAGATACAGGATCGGATGTCAGCGTTCTTCCAGCATCTTTTGCGGAGCGAAAACGAGGGAACAGCATTCAACAACTTTCAGCTGCCAACACTTCGCCAATCAATGTATACGGTAGGAAAGTTTTGACCCTTGATTTAAATTTGAGAAGAGTATTTCGTTGGCAATTTTTAATAGCATCTGTTTCTGTACCCATCATAGGAGCTGATTTTTTGTATTATTTTAATACTTCCCCCGATTTACGCAATAGAAAACTAATTGATAATGCAACAAAATTAAGTGCACCATGCAAGCTCATTTCCCCACAAGTTCATTCCATAAAGCTTATTTCTGGTGAAAGTGTATATCATGATATTTTGAGAGAATTTCCTGAAATTGTAAAACCTCCTTCTTTTTCCCAAGAAATTAAACATAATATCAAGCATTTTATTGAAACTTCTGGTCCCCCAGTTTTCTCGAAACCCAGACGTTTGGCGCCTGATCGTTTAAAAATCGCCAAATCTGAATTCCAACATATGTTAGATCTAGGCCATATTCGTCCTTCCAAAAGTAATTACGCTTCACCTCTTCATATTGTTTCTAAAAAGGACAGCAGGGACTGGAGACCAGTTGGGGATTATCGAGCATTAAATGCGCAGACAAAAAAGGATAAGTACTCTATTCCAAATATTTTAGACTTTACCTCAGAATTGCATGGTAAAACAATTTTTTCTCATGTGGATCTTGTGAAAGCATACCATCAAATCCCTATCCATGAAGATATCATCCATAAAACCGCCATAACGACACCATTTGGGTTATATGAGAGTACTAGAATGCAGTTTGGCCTCTGTAATGCTGCTTCCACTTTTCAGCGTTTTATCGATGAGGTTCTAAGAGGTTTAAATTTCGTTTACGCTTTCATTGATGATATTTTGGTTGCTTCTTCATCAGAAGAAGAACACCTACAGCACCTAAGATTACTCTTCGAGCTTTTAAATCATTATGGCCTATCAATAAATCCTTCTAAGTGTACGTTTGGAGTTTCTACATTAGAATTTTTAGGATTTCAAGTCTGCATTTCTGGGATCAAACCATTGCCTGACAGAGTGGATGCAATTTTGAAATTTCCACGACCCTCAACTATTACCCAACTACGTCGTTTCCTGGGCATGCTAAATTATTACAGAAGATTCATCCGACAAGCTGCTCACATACTTGCTCCTTTAGTGAAATTCCTGGAAGGAATCAAGAATAAAAAGCGTTCCAGACAAAGAGTCAAGACCAAGCCTGAAGAAGAACTTTCATGGACAGATGAAGCCACCACATCCTTTGAACAAGTTAAGGAAGCCCTTGCACAGGCTACCTTGTTACATCACCCTATACCTAATGCACCTCTTAGCATTTGGGTCGACGCATCAGACTTTGCTGTTGATGGTGCATTCACACAATACAATGATGGTCTCTGGCAGTCACTTGCTTTCTTATCCATGAAGTTGACTTCCTCTCAAAAGAAATGGTCCACATATGATAGAGAGCTTTTAGCAATCTATACCATGATCAAAAGATTTCGCCATATGTTCCTGGAACACAAAATTTTATAGATGATGCCTTATCACGGATTGAAATTGACTCAATCTCACAAGTCAATTGTCTCGACTACAAGGACATTGCCTCAGCTCAGTCTCAAGATGAGGAGCTCAAAAATCTCCTTCAATCCAATTCAACATCTTTGGTGCTCAAGGATCAATATTTTCCTCTAGAAGATATCACCCTTACATGTGATGTTTCCACCAAAGTTCCTCGACCTTTTATCCCCAAGGAGTACCGCAGGTTGGTTTTCCAACATATTCATGGTCTTTCTCATCCTGGCATTTATGCTTCAACAAGGATGGTCACCCAACGATTTGTGTGGCCAAATATCAAAAAGGATATCAAGTTATGGGTAAAATCTTGCCAACCCTGTCAAAGATCCAAGATCCATCGCCATACTAAAGCACCTGTTGGTACATTTGCATTACCTGATGCTAGATTTTCCCATATACATATTGACTTCATTGGTCCTTTTCCACCATCTAATGGTCATACTTATTGTTTGACAATAGTTGACCGATTCACAAGATGGATGGAAGTCATCCCTACAGCCGACACGACTGCTGAAACCATATGTCGAGCTCTTTTGTCAGGTTGGATATCACGTTTCGGTTGCCCTGCCATTATCACTACAGATCAAGGAAGGAATTTCGAATCTTCTCTTTTCAAAGAACTCAGGGACCCCATGGGAACCAATAGAATCCACTGCTGTGCTTACCATCCAAAGGCCAATGGTCTGGTCGAGCGAATGCACCGCCATCTAAAGAGTGCTATAAAAGCTCACGAAAATTCAAAGTGGTGCGATATCATCCCAATAGTTCTCCTTGGCATGCGCTCAGCAATTAAGGATGACATTCAAGCTACCTGTGCTGAATTGGTGTATGGTACTACCCTTCGCCTTCCATCTGACCTTTTCTCATCCACCAAGCTGTCATCAAGATGTGACCAAACATATGTCTCTATGCTTCGGGAGAAAATGATATCTTTACAACCAATTCCAACATCAAGCTACTGCAAAAGATCTGTTTTTCTACCTACTACATTGAAAAGCTGTTCACATGTGTTTCTGAGAGTGGATAGTGTTCAACCACCTCTTTCACAGTCCTACACTGGTCCACACAAGGTTATAAGCCGTGGTGACAAAGTTTTTACTATTTTAATAAATGGTAAAAAGAAAGCTGTTTCCATCGACCGCATAAAGCCAGCTTACATTTTGAACGAGAACAGTAGTACTTTTTCAGGAACTGAACTGCAACTACTTCCTGTAAAACAGACTGTCTCAGTAGACAATTCCAACAAACAGTCTGACACACCTGTTTCTAATTCCACTGAAAAAAAAAACTGTTTCAAAGACTAGATTAGGTAGACAAGTCAGATTCCCAAAAAACTTAGCACAATTCATTACATATTGAGTGGTGTGATTATATTCAATGATTGCAAACAAATACTATTTATTATGAATTGTGTGTAATTGTTTATTTTCTGCAGGTGTATGCATGTAGAATCTACTATACTAATTATTTGTAAATATTTTATGCACTTATATATATTGTCATTTCAGTATTCATTGTCAAAGATTTTCACTATCTTGCATTGTAGAAGTTTTTTTTTATTGCATTGTATCAGTGTTTTCAGCTGACATAAATTTAAATTGTTGATTATGGGTTGTTATTCCCTGAATTCAAGCTGATGTACCTATATGTATATTTCTGTCTGTTTTTTTTTCTTTACTGTAACATCGTTCGCTCACTCACTGGGGGGATACTCTGTGGCAATGCTAATATCCCTCCGCTCAGCATGTACGCGCAGATTTATTCTGCGCATGAGCGAGCTATACTAGAAGTATGAAAATATCCCAGAGAGCAGTTGGGAAAAGGATATGGCATGTGTTGTCTGAATAAATTTTGTTAAGTTTAAAATCTTCTTGCATCCTTCACTATTAGAATTATTTTCACATGGAAATTAACGCCAAGCAATCCTCCATCATTACTAATTCATAGTAGCCAATTATTGTACAAAAAGGGGGGGGTCCCGAAAGAAAAAGGTAAAAATTGGGGGGGGGGGGGGGGGGGGGGGGGGGGGGGGGGGGGGGGGGGGGGGGGGGGGGGGGGTGGGATAGGGGGGGGGGGGGGGGGGGGGGGGGGGGGGGGGGGGGGGGGGGGGGGGGGGGTTCACCATGTAATATATATGGGGGGGGGGGGTGGAGTTGGGGGGGGGGGGGGGGGGGGGGGCAGAATATAATTCACAAATAAAGATGTCTTTCTCCCTTAGTCCCCCTCCGAAAATAATTTCTGGCTACGGCCCTGAATCCAATTAAAAGAAGCGAAACATTTTCCAGTCTTCTTAAAACAACTTTTATTTCATATATATTTTATAAAAACTTTATAGTAAAACCAAAACTTTCAAAAAAAAACTGCAAACGATTTTTAAATTAAAAATAAATCATTGAGTCTGTGCTTCCACAATAGCAAAAGAGTTAAAGGAGGCATCTGTTTTCAATGTACATTCACAGACGGTAAGAAATTTTTTGACATTCTACGGAATATAGAGCCTACGCACCAAAAAAAGAAACCATACTTATCTGCCAGAAATGTAAAAAAACGTCTTGAGTATGCTAAAACTTATATTGCAAAGTCTGAAGATTTTGGGAAGTCTTATTACTTAAGTTATATTTACTAATAAAGATATTTTTACTTTTTAAGTTATTTTTACTGATGGAGAAAGGAAGGTACAACACTTAATCATCAAATATAAAACAGGCGCCTGGAACCTAGTATTCCACTCGGCCTGTGGTTGGCTGGTAAGTACATTGGCAGCGATTTCTAAAATTCGCGAAATATCTTGGCGATGCTTTCCACGATTGGCTTCTTATCCATTGATTTAGATTGCCTTCGTATCTATTTATTTCTCTTTATTTATCAGTTATTCCTCTATTCCTTTATTATCCATATATTCCTTTATTAAAAAGAATTTGAAAGGTACAAAGAAGGGAAATTGAAAGTTCTAATTGTAAATATTGCAGCTCTGTGTTTTATCAGAAAACGTATTTAACAAAGCATGTAAAAGTCTCTTATTTCGGTAAACTATAATTAATTTACTTTGTAACTTCACTTTAATTAAATATCAGTAGGCCTTTAATTAAATATTTACTCGTCCCCTCCCTTTGAAAAAAAATTCTATGTACGATCCTGTCTCTTTCTGATTGTCGAAATAATGTACAAATTCACTGAAAGAGTCACCAAGATATTTCGCGAATTTTAGAAATCGCTGCCAAAGTACTTACCAGCCAATCACAGGCCGAGTGGAATACCAGGTTCCAGGACAGGATCCTAGAACCTGGTATTCCACTCTGCCTGTAATTGGCTGGTAACTACACTGTCAGCGATATAAAAAAATATAAGTTTTTCGTGGAAGCCCGAAGCGTTGCTTTTTCGACGCCGATATGACACCATACATCAAAAAACATGATTTTTGCTTCAGTGCTAGTAGAATTCTCGTAAGTTTAGCTGTTTTTATAGTTATAACTCGACTACTCGTAGGTAAATATTTTATTTAATGTATTCTTTAAATTTATATTTATAATAAATCACCCGTTTCAGAATGAAGAACTCAGATGTCTCAATAATTAAAGATTTATTGGAAAATTCATGTTTTCTGCACACCCTGCATGAAAACCTACCGCACGCCACTGGTTCCTTTCGTTTATTCTTCCTAAAAATGTTCAAACCAAGCTTGCAAATATATCTGTCGCGATCGAAAGGAGGTAAGATTAAGCGGTAAATACCTGATAAATCAACTAAGTAAAATTGAATTAAGCTGGTTTTCCCAGTTAAAACACAGATTGATTTTTTCCAAAGATATAGACATAATTTATTTTCTTGAATGCATAATACTACATATCTATCTTAATTAGTTTGTCTTCTTTACCTTTTTTATATTTTTCCTCTTCAATCAAACACACGTTATCATTAAAATGTAAGTATTGTTTTACTTTTCAAATGAGTTGAAAAATCATTGTTTCGTTCACCAATGGAACACTAATATTAAGATTTCAGTATATTCTGAAGCTCTTACATATTATAAAACTAATAATTAGGATTGTTCGAAATTATAACATGGATTGAACTTTAAAATTTCGATTAACCTTTTGGGTTTGGTTTGGTTTGGTTTGAATTTGGAACGCTACAGTCTACAGTTTTGCTCACGATGGCTAATGAAACCGGGACCTACTGCTTAAAGCCGATTCTGAACGGCTACGAACATCCATGCCCTCAGCGGGATTCAAACCCCCGAACTCCGGTACAGAAAAGCAGCATTGTGCAATTTATCGTCTGCACATTTGGGGACAGTCTGGTATTTATCGTATCTGATCTAATGATGCTCATTCGAATGACAGTAAAATTGTTCCTAAATTCTGGCATAAGACCCCCCCCCTCAATTGTCGGAATAATTACGACTATTTGGAAGAGGGGATAAATGTATTGTTTCAAACCTCTTCTTGTACTGATCAAACGCCAAAAATAGTTGTTTAAATCAGATCTAAGGATGTTCTTTCGAATGACACTAAAATTATCCCAAAATTCCAACATGTGGGGGGGTGAAAATTTTGATTTGGGGACACCTTTGGGGGTTATTTGGGGCATTTTCGGTGTTGATTAAACCTCAAAAATGGTTGATCTAATCAGATCTAATGACTCTTATTCGAATGATATATCGTTCATATTTACAAGATCATTTTAAAAAATCCATAAGGTTATTCCCCCGCCCCTTAGATGTTTTTTAATTTTTTTTAACTGATCAAACGATGAAATATGTTGAAAAAACGAATGACGTACTTTGAAATGTTAGTTTCTGTCATGGGGTGGGGAACTAACTTTATCAGGGTTAATTTTCCGTTACATTTAAATACTGAATTTACATTAATGTCAAACCTATCAAAATTACATTTTAATAATTTCTTGAATTAAGTTTTTTTTTTTTAAATCAATATTTTGAAATCTTTTGTTAATTTTTAAAATCTTCCTTGTACATTAATTTTTTTTCTAATTTTTCTTTTTTTAATTCTTATATTTTTGAACACCTAGAAGATATTATTTTGCAGATAAACTGAATAGTTAATTTAAGAGGAATATTTTTTAATTACACGTATATCTAAATTAAAATTTAATTTTAATAACTGTAAGAAATTCAAAATTTAAAGTGGATATCCCAGATTTTTTTTAAAAAATAGAAGTATTTGCTACGCATTTTTAAAAAATCTTTAACAAGTTAGGTCGCTAGGACGAGGAGCATTTTAAATATTAAAAAATATTCGTAAAAAGACTGATTTTTGAACGCATCGGAATTTAAATTTAAAAAAATGTGATTAATTTACTAATACTTCAATTTATACGTATACAAATTTTCATAACTCAGAGTTGATTTTTAAATATAAATTTTCGTAATATCCACCATTATAATACAATTTTAATGATATCCACATAGCATAAATATAAAGATATACATAAAAAAATTAATTGAGAAAATTTGAAATATCAATAAAAAATAATAGGTATACAAAAATGTTATATATACCATGAAAATGCTTTCAGTTAAATTAAACTAAAATGATAAAACTGTAAAAGTATTAACCGCATTTTAGCATTTAAAACATTAAACTCGAAAGAGATATTTTGCACTAAAATTTTATTTTTTATAAAATAGGAAACAAAAATTCATTGTGAATGTATATTTTAATATAATTATATAAAATGTTTCGTTAAACAAATATTATAATTATTATTCAGAAATTACTGACTATTTCCCCATGCTCAAACTTTTTTCACTGAATAAAATCCTTTCTAGCATCAACTTTCAAATTTTTTATACACATATTTAAATATGTACATAAAAAGATATTTAGATATGTCTCCTTAATATTAATTCAACGATAAGAATTTTGCTAATCGAAATTTATAATAAATATTATCCAAAAACTACAGACTATTTCAATACAAAGATATTTTTTCTTTCACTGATAAAAATCATTTTTTGCACGAAAAAGCTATACAGGTTGATGATTACTTATGCGATTAAATGAAATAATACAGATTAAATAATATAAAGAATGGAATCTTAATCAAACAAAATACGTCCCTTTTTGGCATGAAAATTTAAGGAATCTATAACCAAGAAGAGGGATGGTCCATTTTCTTTCCACGACACTGTCTTATAGAATTTTAGAATTTAGGGGAGATGGTGGTAACCATTCCCCTTCACTACGGCTTTGAAACAAGAAATCTGTTGGTTTCTTCTTGATTCCTTTTTTCCGTAGCATATATTTATTCTTCAAAAAAGGTCTTGAAAAAATCAGGAAGCATACAGCTATTATACTTCCTTTAAAAATTAGATAAACCCTAAAAATCAGCAGGGGAGAAACTAAAAATTTGAATTCTTATTCTTGCTTTAAAAATGCCCCAGGATAGGAGGATAACCGTAATTAGAATAAATCTTAAGCACACTAATAAAACAAATAACTTTAACATTCATTAAAATGTCAAAAATTTAATGTATGAATAAAACCCAAAACATCTGGAGGGGCAAAACTACAGGTACGAATACCCATACTTGCTTTAAAAATGTTCGAGGAAAGGGCGATAACTGCAATTAGAATAAGTCTTAAGCACACTAATAAAAGCAGAATAACTTCAACATTTATTAAAATGTCAAAAATTTATGAATAAAACTCAAAACATTTGGAGGGGCAAAAGTGCAAGTTCGAATTTCTATACTTGCTTAAAAAATGCCCCAGGAAAGGACGATAACCGCTATTGGAATAAGTCTTAAGCACATTAATAAAAATAGATTAACTTCACCACTCATTAAAATGTCAAATCAACAATTTCATACATGAATAAAACCTTAAAAATCTGGAGGAACAAAACTATACGTTTGCCCCTCCTCTAAAAATTCTGGGGGAGCAATTGCCCCCTTTGCCCCCCCCCCCAAAAAAAAATTACGCCTATGGTCTTACCTCTTTATAGTAATCAGGAACATTCTCCACTTTATCAAACATATTATCCATGGGGTCTATTATGTACCACAAATAACCAAGTTTTTTCAAAAATTCTCTTGCAGTATCCATTGATCAGGTCAACTGAGACTCTGGCAGTAACAAAAATTGTATCCACGAGTGCCAAGCGGAAAATACGGAAAGTCTTCAAACAAAGCACATGGAGAGTTTGAAATGAAGATGGCAAATATGAGGTATGTTTACTTTACAAAAACTATATTCCTTTTATGTTTAGGTGTAGAACCGAAAACTTCACAACCTTGTAAAACTGTTTGCCTGCAGTTTACCTTTAGAATAATAGCCTTTGAGAACTGGGATGATGTTTTTATGCCTTTATCGGAGACAAGCGACCTTGGAAATTGAGTGTCAACAGTCATTAAAAGTTACAATATTAAACTTAAGGTTGTGGTTTCTACTTGCTTCTAAACGATGCAATTTGATGCATTGGTTGAAATTGCAAAACGGAATCAACCGTAGCTAAAATATAACTCTAAAAGTATCTATTGCTCAGATTTTCTTTACTAAAGAAAAGCAATATTAAACATTATGTTTGCTTTGTTAAAAAGTATTTAAAATTTTACCAGTTTTTTGGATTTGCTGTTTATATATAATCTTAAAATAAAAAAATATGTTAAAGACGGGCAACCTTAATTTGAAATATTGCAAATTTCACTTCTATGCATTCTCGTATTTTCAACACAGGTGTTAACCCATTCTGGGAGAATCTCCACATATATATAACTCCGTATGGTTAATTATTCTAAAGAAAGTAACACAAAATGCTTACGTAAATTATTAGCTTAAGACTCATGAACCCTTTTCGTACATACATATTAAAGTACTAACATATATCCCGTTATATGACGGTATCAGTAAAATTTTTAATTTCCAGAATTGTAAAGTACCCTATAGGACATATAAAAAAAGGTTTGTTTTTTGGCTGAGAATTATCTGGTACACTCTCAATAATTTGTTTATCTTCATACTCCTCTTAAGTCTTTCGATACTGTGAATGCAGTTTAGAATCGCCTTGCATTCATTTAGAAAGATAATTCAAAGTTTTCTTAGCTACGTCGAAATGATCGTTAAGTTATTCCCAATTTTTTAATAGTAATTAACACCGCGTTTACACGAGTCAAGTAGACGCTCAAGTAGGTCAGTCAAGTTGACTTGAAAGTACTACTTGACTCGTGTAAACGGTTCTGGTCAAGTCAAGTAGCTACTTGAGTCAAGTAGTGACACAAGTGAAGTAGTTCTTCACGGTGGACAAGTAACTTGACTCAAATGAATCAAGTAAAGTAGAGGGCGCCACTGATGTATAAATTCTGTATCATTTCGCTATTGGTAACAGTCGTTTGTTTTTAGTACGCGGACTTTATTTTTGTTTCAGTACTCGAAAGATATTAGAAAATGAAAAAAAATTAGGATTTAAACTAGAGGTAAAGCATGGAACATAAATTTTCCATCTTTTCAAATTGTTCCAATTAATGGATGAAATTATAGATAACCCTACAACTGATAGTTAAGGTAACTCAAAACAAAATAATTATTTCACAAATAATGTTTATTCTTACAATAAAAGTGTATGTAATCCTTTTTTATTATGTTAAGGGGTCTCATTAGTTTTCAGCTACAAATGGAAGAATTTTTGTTGCTTTTCGGCATACCAAACTTTTTTTTATTATTATCTCAAATTGCTTGAAATTTTCCACATTTGATCTATATACCACGTTAAACATTTTCTTAAGTTTACTTTGTTTATTTAGAAAAAATAATTTTTTTTCAGTAAAGTACTTATTTTTAAAATTTCACTGACACATTATCCGCTGAACAGATGCATAAAATACTATAAAATGAAATATTACTTATTTTTAACTGTTAATTGGAAGAATTAAAAAAATACAGAAACACTGATAAATATTCACAGAGATTATTACATAATTTATCATAAAATTTAGTTTTAAAAAAGGGAATATTAGAATGATTCTAAGGTGCGTATGCAATTTATGGAAGCACGGATTGAAACATAGCTTTATATTGTATATTTTGCATGCTTATTATTATTACTATTTGTTTATTTTGTCGAATTTTGTTTGTTTGAATGTCTAAAGATTCTAAAAAACATGTACACTTTCTCCTAAAATTTTCCCTTTTACATCTTATTTATTTAATTTTCCCCTTTACGGAAAAATTATTTCCTGCTAAACGCATTACTGACTTTACTAAATATCTTGAAATTCACCCTCTCTAAACAATCAATTTAATATCAGTCATATTCTTTTCTAAACATTCCACACACGAAACATCTGCTAAATTGAACACCTGCGTAATAAAAAATATAAATTTTACACCAGGAGAATGAATATTCAAATAAAGCTAAAATAGTATGTGAAAATTGCATTTTAAATTCTATAAATACCAAATTAATTTAAAAAATAGAATTAATTAGATACTCTCAAAAGTCTATAAAATTTCCGTATATCATTACAGAATATTTTCTCGAAACTATTCTGTTTATAGTCTGCAATAGTTCTTGTTTAGAGGCAAGTTACTTGACTCGCAACTTGACTACGTGTAAACACATGCATTCAAGCTCCTTGTGAGTCAAGTAAACTAAGAAAAAATTTGTCGTTAATACCTGTGATAAAATTCTCATTGCAACAAAAATAATACAGGATTAAAATTAAAATTATCACTTATGTACCTAATTTATTATTTAAGCCAAATATAAAAGAAAATTATTTACGCAATATCAAAGTTCAGTGATAAAACGTATGAAAAAAGGGCAAACGATATTTAAATAATTTAAAATAAGAAATGATTAAATGAGATGGTTAAAAGACTGACGTCATAATGCAGGAAAAACATGTTATTTTTAACTATTTATTATGTGACAAATTGATGAATTTAATCGTCTGCTCTTATCCTAGGAAAATAGGGCTTCAAACAATATCATTATGTGCTAAAAAAGGGGGGAAGAAGTGGATTTCCAACGTTGCTAACCCTAACTCATCAAGAATCCAATATGAATAACTCTATCCATCCCAGGTACAACCGCTTCATAAATTCTAGGACAAGCGGACAGATAACTTAGGCTATTATTATATAGGGGATTATTGCTGTTGTTACTCAACCTCCTGGTGTAAGAAAGCTCTACACCAGGATTAATAGACTTCTTTGCAATATATGACTGTGTAAATATGTATATATAAATAAGGATCAACTGTAATTAGAAGAATTTAGAGCTTATGAATGATTAAAAATATTATACAAAACTAATCAAAGCTGATCCAAAAAACAATTTTAGCGTTGAAAATTTGGTTTAATGTTTGATATGGTTGAATTTTCTCGTAAATGATCGGTGATTGACACTAATTATGATGTAATATATCTTGTAAATATTGTTGTTTTGAATTTTTTCGGAATGTTTTATGCGTTTAAGTATTGACCAAAAAATTATTTAATCGCAAGTTATAAGATGTTACATTTTGGATGATTTTCTAAGGATAAATAAGTTTGTTTGTTTATAAATGTTAAATACATCTGTAATATAACATGTACATTATACTGAATGTGTAATGAACACTGGGAAAAAATGTTAATATTTATCCACTAGTTCCAAGAGATCAATTCATTTCTTGAAATATAATACCTGTCAACAAATTGTACATTAAAACCTAATCATTACTCTGTACTGTTACTTATCCCCCTTTTATAGGAAAACATACACTAGTTCCAATAGATCAATTCTTTTATTGAAATGTAATTCCTGTTAAGAAATTGTACGTTAAAACCTAATCCTTACTCTGTTGCTGTTACTTATCCTTCTTTTGTAAGAAAACCTATACTAGTTCCTATAGATCACTTCATTTATTGAAATGTAATACCTGTCAACAAATTGTGAGGTAAAACATAATCATTACTCTGT
Organism: Pardosa pseudoannulata; assembly: GCA_032207245.1. Taxonomy (NCBI): domain Eukaryota; kingdom Metazoa; phylum Arthropoda; class Arachnida; order Araneae; family Lycosidae; genus Pardosa; species Pardosa pseudoannulata. Next base: position 51,529,813 of record CM063510.1, on the reverse strand, counting down.
TGCTGTTGTTACTTATCCTCCTTTTGTAGGGAATCCTACACTAGTTCCAATAGACCAATTTATTCATTGAAATGTAATGCCTTTCAACAAATTGTACGTTAAAACATAATCATTACTCTGTTGCTGCTGTTACTTATCCTTCTTTTGTAGGAAAACCTACACTAGTTCCAATAGATCAATTCTTTTATTGATGTGTAATACCTGTCGACAAATTGTACGTTAAAACATATTCATTATTCTGTTGCTGTTGTTACTTATCTTGCTTTTGTAGGAAAACCTACACTAGTTCCAGTTTACCCCAACACCATGGTCCATGGCCAAGGGTACAGTCTCAATTTGAGCGTGAAACCACGAGGGCTGAAGACTAACTAAATCTGAAGTGGGTCTTCGTAATTTAAAGCAGGTACCAAGTAGAAGACGCCCAGACTCAGTTTACGACCTTCAGAGGTATAAGTAGGGAACTTGGATCACGAACCTATTTTATGTGCTGAAATCGCCATTAATGAACACGGCCTGGTCGATCCTCAATCCCACAACCCTGCAAGACTGGCGTTCTTCTTCCATTGAAGAATATTCAGATTTCTCGTGTGACAGAGAAAAAATTTCAATCGATTGAAGGCCTTACAACAAGGGAAACTGAACTAAAATAAATCAATTCAAATTTTTTCTCTGTAACACAAGAAATCTTCACAATCTTCTCCAGTAAAAGGAATCAAACTAACACGTACATGCTGACATGTGATTTTATTAAACAGAGCTGTTAAATTTCGATGCCTTTATTTTAACGTTAATTAAAGAGGAAGTTTAGAAAAATAGGTTCGAATTTTTTGTTATAGATTGCAATTTACAATTTCGTATTATTTGATGGGAGTGAAAGAAGTTTTGGATCATTCAAAACTCAATTATTCAACTTCAAATCCATTGAAGTTTAAATTCAGATTTATTTACCAAGAAAGGTAGAAAGTGTTTACTGTCAGTCCAAACTGACAAAGTTTAGAATTTTTCATTCAAATTCTAGGGAATCAAGCGAATGTAGTCAGATGCATTATATGTGATTGAATTTATTATAATTCAACAAATATTGAGGAAACTAGATCTTATGACCCATTTTAAAAATCTCGAACACTCTTATTGAGTATGAATGCTGTGCTTTGACTAGACATTATTTAAAGCAGTGATTCTCAACTTATTTTAAGCTACCGCCTCCATACGGTGCCAAAATGTGTTCAACGTTCCCTTTGTAAAAATTCCGTAATTTAAAGTATAGGGTAAAGTAAATGGTGTTTTCCATTTTTTATAACAATTTTGAACTTATGTATGTATGTTAACTTTCAACCCTCATGTAAGGGAGAAAGGCACATTTTTATTGCTACTGTAATTGTTTTTTAAACTTACATGTTTAAAATATATAACATACAACAGTAATACCTCTGAAACTCTTTAATCTCTATAGGCACTTTTACACTGTGTTTCCAAATGCTTAATTAAGTCTTTCGACAGACGGAATTTGAAAGTGCAATTCTCTTCTTTACAATAAAAAGTTTTGAGACTCAGTCGTGCTGTCTGAATTAATGCTTTGTCATTTTTTCATGTTTATAATATGTCAAACTAACATGAAATTCTTTTTTGCAATCAAAAAATTCTAAAGAATTTCTTTTGCTGCTCAGAATTTATTACACAACATGTTTTGTTGTTTTCTATGATATATTAGGGTACAATACAAACTTCGCTAAAGACAATCGCAGTATATCGCTTACAAATTATAAGTAAAACTCCAATATGATTTACGCTTTGGCGAATTCTAAATTCTCCTCTTTGACGAAATAGAATGCTTCGTTTTCATTGGTCAGCAGGTTCCTTCACCGTTGCTTAATTATCCAGACGGCTAACTACGATTAGCCACGATTAACCCTGGCGCCAACAAATGGGGCCAACGATTCTCCGTTTAAACAGAGATTAATCGCGCTTAGCGTTAAACGACTTTGGTGGGATCGGCCCTTACTCCGACTCAACAATACTCATTGGCTGGCTCCAAATGGTCACATATTTCCTCTAATGTGGTCTCCACATTATGGCCAATTGTTCACCACTCCAGTACTGATCCTGATAGAGACTATGGACGATGGTGCAAAGGTTGCATCCACACACTGGGCCACTAAATGAGGAGAACGCATGAATACGTCCATATAGTCTACTGCGCACTTTGGCAGCGTATGGGGGCTGTCTTTGATTTTTGGAGAAAAACTGCTCCGAAGCCATCCTCTGTTTTATCGTCTGCCATCGTCAACCTCGATAATGGGCTTATCACACGGTAAACACGTACACACTGCATCATATAAATTAAGAAATTATAGAACAGTTTTTAGAATTATGTTACATAATTTTGAGATTATTTTTCATCGTACAGAATCCTAAGTTATCGAACATATAAGATAATTATCGTATGGTTGGCAACTCTGGATGGCCCGTAAGCTTAAATCAGGGAGCTAGTTCTGTAGAGGGCGTTGTCTGTCTAGTGGCTGAAAAGTTTTCCCCCTCATTTCAAATGAATTTGAATAAGTTGCTGATCGAGGATTTAGCCTACGCTGTGAACTTGAAAAAATTTTAGTAAATATTGTTTTGGTTATAAAATTCTTTTCTAATATATTTGCCTTTTTAACACATTAAAGTAGATTTAAAAGTTTAATGCTAAAAAAAATTAGATTGTGTTTCATTGTCCTCTTAACTGGTTTTTAACTGCGTATATAATAGCGACTGTAAGGCTACCGGCATTATACAAGTAGAGTTTGAGAAATTTATACGCTTGTAAGTGTTCGCTGTGGAGATATCATCAATGAAAAGGAAGAACATAAAGTTGCTAGTAAGTTTTAAAGAAATCTTAATATGCTCAGTCGGTATTATTGTAATATCTAACATGTTAAATGGCATGTGTTAAATATCTGTTTACAGCAGGTTAACAGTGTGAGTGCTGAAGGGTGTGAAATAAACATTTGAAAACGTTTTGATCGTTCATTTCAAACGGTAACCCACTAGAGTGAGCTTTATAGTAGCGCATCGTACCTTAGATTCTTATCCTGTTCTCAATGTCAAAATTATAGTAACATACAGCAGTGCAATAGCGCTCAAAGGGTTAACTAATTCTTATCTAAAGAAACTGTCCACTTTGGTTTTATGCGATACTCTCTTTTTCAATTGAAGCAAAATGAATACTTTTTTCTGGTTGGATCAATTTTACTTCCAGCTTCCTTGTTTAACTGCAATGAGTAGAGGATTTCTTAGAACAGTTTTTCCTTTTTAGTGAAGGTAGATGTCAATCACTAGTATTCTATTGAATATAATTTTGCTGCTTGGATTGAAACTTTAATTTTTCATTCCTCTAACATAAATGCTTTTTCGTCAGGTATGTCAACTTAAATCGTGACATATCTATTAGAAAACTTTCTTTTCTGTGTTTCTCCTTGTTAGTATAGTCAGTGTTAATGCATTTTCTCTTTTTTTAATTAATAACTGTTTTAATGTTAACACATTGTATGCGGGACACGTACTAGTATGTTTTCTGACGATTGATACTTGAACGCGGGTCACGTACTAGTACGGGTTTTGCCGTTTACCTCTTCATAGCGGAAAATGCTTTGAATGTTACCACACTGTCACGATCATATATAAAGTGTGCCCTTTTTTATTCATTTAAATTTTCCCGTATTTAGAAACTGTGTGGCATATTGAATGACTTTATGCAGTCGAGGACTAAAAACGCCGAGGACCTACTGTTTGAACCAGATGCAGATAACCCATGTTGGCTTGTTCTTCAAGGCATAGCTGAAGAAACCTGATGCTACTGAAGTGTGCATGGTAAGAATTATTTTTGGCTTAAACTAGGAAAGTCATTAAGTGAGATATAGAAGAAAAATTTTTGATAGTTACACGAATACTGTTATATGGCCAAATTTCTAGGGGAATCGATAGATTATATAAGATTAAAATGTTTTAACTAAAGATTTTTATTATAAAGGCATAAAACATTTTGTTGGAAATATTAAATTGAGAATATCTACTTTTTCAATCTTCTCGTAGTTGAGAACAACAGTTGTCATAAACTTTGGTTTGTATTAAAGGAATACTTCTTAACGTATTTTATCAATTTAAGACTGGGTGTCTTGCAATGTAAATTCATTTTAAAACGAATTTGAAATATTTTTAGAAATATAACTGAAATATGTGAACAGATTTGTATTGAGACACTGTTATGATACATAATTTTGACACTAAATTGTAATGCCTATCTGTTTAGATGTAATTATATAATTATTAGGTATTGATGAACTGGCAAAGAAGAAAGCCAAAAAAAATAGGTACATTTTGTTAATCTTGTTTGGTAGGATGTACATTTTAATAAACCTAAAATACATGATGCATATATTTATTTCATTTGTCCCTATTCAATTATTTGGAGTACTTGTATAAAATTAATAGGCTTCTATGCATTAAACTAAGTTATGAATCTATCTGGTATGCTCATTGATCGGGGGCGGCCAAACTATCTTGCATACATACGGCTTATAGCCCAGAACCGACCCTCCCTGCATATATATATGCTACATGGTTATAGTCAAAATACTATATATTAATGAAAATTCTAAATTTTAATCCCCTATATAATAATAGCCCAAGTTATCTGTCCGTCTGTCCTCAAATTTATGAAGCGGTTGGACCTGGAATGGATACAGGAACCATATTGATTTCTTGATGAGTTAAGGTTAGCAAAATTCAAAGTTTATCGTCTCCTAAACTATCGATCCAATTCTAAAATAAATTGGTATAAATAGGCTTCACATCACAACGAAAAATACTGCCGTCTGTAAAACATTCGAAATCCACCCCTTCCCTCCTTTTCGAGCGTTTAATGCCATTATTTCGAGCCCGATTTTCCCCGGTTAAGAGCAGGGGATTAAATTTATCAATTTATCCCGATAAATAGGTAAAAATATCTTTTTTTTTTTTTGTAGCATTCTGACGTGATTCCTCTATCTCAATTAATCATTTCTTGTTTAAAATTATTTAAATATCGTCTGCATTATTTTCATATTTTTATCACTGAATTTAGATATCACGTAAATAATTTTCCATTATATTTATATTAAATAATATATTAGGTACATATGTGTTAATTTTAAATTGAAACATCGATTATTTTTGTTGCAATGAAAATTTTATCACTGGCATTAGCAACAAATACGTTTAATAAAAGTCTAGGAACCTATTTCACAAACTAATAAATATCTAGCGTTTAGGCTACATATCTTTGAAAATTAAGAAATTTGTCCGTTTGTGTGTTTGTTTTTCATGCATATCCACACGGTTTGACTAAATGAATTCAACGTGATTCTAAACTACATTCATAGTATCAGTAGACTTTAGAAGAATATGAAGGTAAACAAATTATTCAGTGTGTACCAGATAATGCTCAGCCAAAAATCGAATCTTTTTTTATCTGCCTCATACGGTATTTTACAATTCTGGAAAATTAAAAATTTTACTGATCCCGTCATATGACGGGCTATATGCTAGTTGTCTAATAATTAGTCAGGATGACTAACGATCGCGCTCTTACCCATGACCTTGTCAAAGTGTATTGATGAGTCGCAAATGTCGATAAACTCAGTCCGGAACTACTTTTACTGTACAAATGCATAATGTTTCACTAACGATCCATTTTATTTTAATCGTTATATTCCGTACCTCTCGTCTTTTGTAATAAATCTATTTTTGATGTAATAAATTTAGAGTACCGTCACAAATTCAGTGTATTCGCTCATCGAAAGAAATAACCCCATGGTTTGAGAACACCTAAAACGTGATTTTATATAGGACTGGTTCCGGAATGTTATCCGCTTAGCTGTGTGCAAGATAGTATTTCCCGCCCCTTGCCAATTCGGAATCGGTGTAGATCCATAGCTTAGCCAAATGCACAGAAGCGTAAGTTATATTTATGAATTTTCCATATAATTTACTAGGAATAAAAGTGGTTTTAAAAAGGGGATGTTGTTCTGATCCTCCTGGTGTTAGAAATCCTGCAGTAGGTCCAATAGACCCCATGGAGCTAAGGGTAATATGCAGGTTAGTTGACTTTGATCGAGAATCCACGAAAACTGAAGACTGACTAAACTTTAAGATGAGTCCTTGTAATTTTAAAGCCAAAACCAAGAAGACTATACCCTGGTTTAGCCTGTTCCTCCAGGAGTGTAGATTTGGAACTTGGAGGACATTGCGACCACGAATTTATTTTATTTTCTCTAGTCGACAATAACCCTCCAGCTACCTTTGCCGACTCAGCTGCAACTCTAAAAATGTGTGCTTCATATATTTAAGTTGATTAAAGTGGAGTTTCTATTTTACAAAAAAAAAAGTTAACAAGACACTCCCATAAACTTTTTTTTTCTGCCTTCAATAATAGCTGGTAATTCTAAATTTTTACATAAATTCATCTCCCTTAACTTTATTTCTTACACAGCCCGAACGGCGGCCATCCAATATTTGGATCCACAGAACCTGCTCCGAGCGTTTCTTATCAATTTTAAGCTGAACTTAATTTTCAACTTCTATTTTATTTTATTTCTTTTTATTAACTTAATTCAATTGTTATTTTGTCTTATTTCATTTCACATCTATATTGCGTCTTTGACAATATTTTTCTTAATAAAAAAAATTTATAAAAAATAAAAATCCTTTGCTATCCCTAAACTCTTTTATTAGCTATCCCTAAACTTTCTTTTAATAAATTTTATATACGATTATATTTACTTATTAATTTTATGGGCCTAGTATTTTCTATTTAATTTTAATGTTAACTAAAGACCTGCATTTGTTATTTTATTGTATATCACCTTAATGACCGGACACTCATCATAAATTTAGTAGCCTCACATCAGGGGATAAGGCCTTCGGCCAAGGAATACCAGTCAACCCTCCAATTAGTTCGACGCGCCATTTTACATAAATTCTTTTAAATTATTTATAATTTTATCTAAAAGGATAGACCTCTTTAAGATTTTTTTTGGGGGGGGCGGAGGAGGAACATTCTAGAAGTTTTTTTAAAGTAATTTAACACGTTGAGTGCCATGGGAGTACCGGTGACCGTCGACGAAACAAATAATAAAAATATATAATTATAGTAAATATGGATACTGTTAAATTTTTCAATAATATCATTGTTATAATGGTTTGAAGAAATTAATGCAATATAGAACATACAAAAATAATTTTATTAGTACATGAAAAATATACATTTTATCACTGCATATTGCGATGAGTCAGATTGAAACATTCAAGGCAAAGAAAATGTAAATCAACGCAATCGGAACACTACGTCACCACTTTTTTAGTCAAATTATTTGCTCTTGTTCTTTCTAGCTGCTTTGAACGCTTAAGAATGAGAGTAATCATTTAGCAATCGAAGCAAGATTGTTAAAAAAAAGAGACAATCGTAACAATAACTACGGCACCGTGGGAGTAGTCGGTGACCCCCACCAAGAAAACTGCTTCAAGTATGATTTTATAACTCATTTTATCTGCTGCAAATAATATTTCAGCATAATATGCATCGCTGAAAAGTTCAAGTTGGCGCCTTCGGAAAACCATCGAAAATGCGTCTGGCAGTCAACGTGTTAATATATTGCAAATTATTCTAAATAACAAAATCTGTTAAAAAGAATTTATTAGAAACTAATTCTACTTTATGACAACATATATTCGGAGACACGAAAAAGCAAAAAAATAAAAAAAATAAAAATTTTAAATTCACTAAATATTTTCAGTAAATCCTTTTTCTAAAAAATAGCTTCATATACTTTAATGTTTATTCTATCGACTGCCTTAGAGATTTTGCAACCTGCGTTCATGCAACCAGGACGCCATTTTACAAGCTTTATCCCAAACCTTCATATATTTGGGAAATTGTTTTGGTATTTTTAGTGTAGGCACAATACTTTCAGTCGGAACTGAGGATAAAAATTTAAAGTGATTAATTTGGCGTTTTTTTTCCTTTTCGTGTATAAATTCAATTTGTTAATAAAGGAATTTATTACTTTTGCCCAAACTAAATTGTCATGAATGGTATAAATATAACTAAAAATCATCTTTTATTTGCTAAACTGTAGCAATTCGAAGCTTTTGTGGATCAGTGTTAGAATTAAAAAATCTTAGTAATTGCAAACCACAATTACGTACTATAAATGACGATTTTTACCATCTTGTAATTAGCCAGTAATCCTTCAATTTTCAAATAGCAGCGCATGAAGTAATTGAAAGCCGATTTCTCAAAAGTACAGCTTTTTCAGTTGAAACTTTTCCAAATTAAGCTATTTGTCATCACAAATTTCTATTCAAAGAAAACGAGTTCATGGTTGCAATTTCCTCAAAGTTCAAACGATACTTTTGGAGATGACAAACCAAGTTTGGATGAAGGGAGTTGTGCATAATCCTGTTCTTGATTTTCTATTATGTTGTAGCATCTTCAGCTCAAAATGAGATGGAAAAGGATAGCGGAAGCTTACGTACAGACTAAAGATCTTTATTAGAAACACAAAAGGTTAAAGTTATGATGATCGTTACAGGAATCAGCTTCCTAATTTTTTGAAAAGAAGTAAGGGAAGGACACTCTCAGTCGCTCTCCCGATGATATCAGCCAATGAGTTTACAGGAGACTCGATCGGTAAAAAATTCACTCTGAGCCATGAACTCCGGTCTTTTTTTATCGCCGTCTGCCCGCAGATTTCCATCTCAGCTGATCGGACATCTGGTTGATGACGTGGTGAGTAACCGCTTTGTAGAACTATAGCCCGATTCCAAGGGGAGTTTGCAGTAATCGGAAGCAATCTCGCCGATCATTAATAGATGTCTCTGGACCAACCTTTGGAGAACAAGGTAGGGAAGTATTGCTGCTTCCCTTACAATGCAGAGGATTTCTGTCGTGTGAAATGCTTCGTAATGTCATTGAAACTAACACTGGAAACACTTATCCAGCATCCTAATGAATTTCTCAGACAATGATTGAGATGGTCCTCGGTGTAAACAATCCTCTATTCAGCATCCTATTCTGCGCAAAACGTCCTTTCACTAGGTAAACATGAGCTCAGTTCAAGTGCTCACAAAAGGCACATTCGCTATTTCTACCTTATGCCGGTTTTTCTCACGATAGTAGATAACTCGGTAGCTGTAAATTTAATGTAACGAGAATTCGTTACAACGTACATAAATCTGACAACCGAAGGCGGATCCAAACTCTAGCGACCAATAACCGATAAGTCTCTTTCGCCGTTGATCACGACTTATGAAAAATCCCAAACATAAAGCAAGTACTGTGTTTATATGAAAGCCTTAAAAATTACTATAAACTGAAAAATAAATATTAATTTACCAATGCTGAGATTTTAATTTTACTTTTGATCAAGAAGAAAGTGAAGCAGAAACAAAGAAAAAAAACCAAATACCTCTCTTAATACAATTCTGTTCATTTTTTAATCATAAACTGTTATAAAAAGCAAATAAATGAAAACGATATATAATTTTATTTCCAATTATCTCATTTTACAATAAAGCGATACATCAACATGATTTGTATTGCTTTATTAATTACAATATTGCAAAATTCAAATTTGGTGTAGTTTTTAAATATTCTTAAGATTTTCCTACCTGTTATATTAACTTTCTCTCAGTGAATAGCTAAATGTTTTTTCTCTCTAAAACTTATTTATTAGGAAAGAAAATTTTTAGGCACTGATATCACTTTCTTTTGAATAAACTTTTAACAAAACAAGAAAAACCCAACTCCCATGTAACCCCCCCCTTTCCATAAATGTGACTGTTTATTAGAGTAGCCTTATAAGCAAAATAAAAGCAACAGCGATTCACTTGTATTGTACAGCTAAACTTGTAGTGCAGAGCTCATTGGCCTGTAGGTTTAACCCCGCCTTCGGTTGCAGGATTCATATACATATTTGAAATTCAGGTCCCGCTTCCAAATTAAGAAAACACACTTTGTACAAAGTCGTTTTTTCACTTTAACAGTGGTTTTCAAAACGAAAAACACAGCCTTTCGCTCTAAATCGAGTAGCCTGCGACTTATCAAAGTGGCATTAATAACAAAAACTATTGAACTGTATTAAACTGCCCTGCTGAAAGCACAAAGATAGGTAGAAGGAATGACGACTATCTTCCATTCAGCCCTAAGGTTGAAACTTTTCAACCTTTTATCTTTCAATAATCTTAAATTTTATAAAATATATTTCTTCAAAATCTAGAATACTTTTTAAGTTTAATGGAAAATTGTCCAATATTCTATCAATAAAATAATTTACAATCTTATTCATTATGTAAAAATACTTTGTGAGAAATGTGCATCTAATGAAAACTTGATATGAGAATGAAATATAGTATCACCATTTTGTAGGAGTATATTGTTTTGTTATCTTGCAGTAATAACACCGCAATTATCTATTAAAACTTTGTATAAATAGCTCTTGCGTAGGTTGCAGCAGATTTTAAAACAGATACGCATGATTAATTAATCACTGGAGTTCGGAAAAATGTAAAGTACGCAAACAATTTCAAAATTCGGTTATTATAAATTGTAGATGCAGCATAACATTCATAACATACTTTGTCATTCTGTACCTAAAGATATATTAATTTAATAGTTTTAATGTAATTTTAGAAAAAGATCTTAGAGTAAGAAAGGGGGTTTAAAAAATGTTCTTGGCGCTAGAATGTAGACTCTGGTTTGATATGAAATTAATATGATGCATAAGACTTACGTTAAAAGTTATTCTTCCCTTTTCTGGATGTTCGGAATAGGCTAGAATGCCACTACCCTGCTTGTGTCGAACGTACTACAATTGTTACATTTGAAAGATAACTTTAAGTCCTAGTAATGTTCATGCTTTCATTAAAAAAATCATTTATTACACTTTGTTAAGTGTATTAACATTTGTCATTTGAAAACATACCCTAGAATGGGTTCAGCAGTAGGTCCAAGTCTAATGTACGAAATAGGAGAAAGTATTACGCAGTGTAGAAGAAAAAGTTATTGAAGGGAAAATGCCTTCTCGGAATATTGCTAAGTCCACGCGCATGCTCAGTATGAGTGTCGTGTTCGACCCTCATATGATGCGATGATGCAAATTGATATTTCCGTTGAAAAACATTACGTAGCTTCATATTGTTTGAATGATCTCAACAAGTGTAAAAGTATCTAAAAGCTGATTTTTTTTTCTTTCAGGAACATTCATTTGAAGATGGAACTCGAGTATCTGAGTGGAGGCTCGTGCTTGTAACCAAATACAAACAAGATTTTGGTTGTAAAAAGCTCCTTTATTGTAACAAATAAAGATTAATTTTTCATTACATTTATGTTTTCCTCTTCAAATACATAACACAAATAGCATGAGATGAGGATCGAACACGCCACTCGCAATGAGCATGCGCGTGGACTTATACTAGGAAGAGTACGCGCACAGCTACTCCCATTGGCTGGCAACTCTATTGAGTTATATTATTTTGTAACAAGCCCTTGTGTGGTGGAGTCATAGTCCATTAACTATTTAAAAACAATATATCATTATGTATGGCAACATTTATTTAAGTAAAATGATAAACGTAAACAATAAATTTCACAGATGAGGCTCTTTACACAACGTAATAAAACCTAAAGAATAATTCACAGTAACTTATACATGCACATAGGTATTTAGCTCAACCAATTCATATTTAACTACCGAAGAAGTGGAAATAACAATTTCATCGGAACTTCGTGCAAGCGAGGGAAAAAGGCGAAAAGCCAGTCCAAGATTTAACCTTCGCCCGTCTTTAATACTGCAGCCAGATAGTCCCGCAGTTGTTCAACTTCAAGTCATATGTTCCGAAGTGCTGATACATTTAAATTTGCATATCTAACAGGTTCTTCTGCCTTTTGACAGCCGGCAATAGTGTCTACAAACAACCCTAAAAAGTATCTAAGGTGATTAAAAGCTGAAAAAGAAAGTATCACATTTTACCAATTACAAAAAAATTAGAGCGATAATTATAAGGGCGTAGAATGTGTTCCAGGTCAAGAAGGCTATTGGGAAATACAAGCGCTACTTGTTTATATGCACCCTATAGTGGTAATTAGGCTATTGTTTGGTTTAAAACCATCATGCCGAAAAGTTAATATAATTTGTTGCTAAAGAACCTATAAGCTTTTACAGTTTGCGTATTTGATTTTAAGTTGGTATGGGCAGCATAAGAGGCGGTAGGAAGAATAAAATCCTTCATGCTTAGTTGCAGAGAGTAAGATGTACGATTATTAACAATAACACATCAAGATATTTTACTCAGTTTATTTCCTAGGGAGAATATGTAGACTTTAGTAAAATAAATTGCATGACATTTAGCAGTATCAATTTTAATTTTCAATTAGGATTCTAGAGAGTTTTTAAGAAGATATATATTAAGATGAATAGAGGTGTACACGTTTATTAAATCATATATACATATATTAAACTTCAACAGTAATAATTTTGTTAGTAGATGCGGCTTTCTAGATACTTACCATGAGATGGTAACCATATATTAAGACAATAGCATTATGCACATTAAGCTAAATTAATTTGTATATCAGACCTTTGCGTTGTCTAAAAGAATGCCCCAAGTGATCTAGAAAATGCCCTTGCTGCGAGTAGTGTAGGCTTGCTACTAGACAACTGTAAGACAAGAAAATTACGGAATCAGCTACTTTGCTAACTCAAAGAGAGTTGCGTTTGATTTAGGTTTGAGAATGGGACAAATACCAGTTTACCTATTATTGTGGTAATAAGATTATTTTAAGATATCCTTTACTATTGCTACGAAGAAAATATTTAAACGCTTTTTTTTTATTTGGTCTTTACCCGAGGGCTTTACAATATCTTTAATTTATATCAGGTGTTTTTTTTTATGTTATGAGCACTCGGTCTCATTATTTACCCCTTAATCCTGAAACAGGTTCTCAACATGAGGATTTTTTTTTAAACACTTCGCAATTACCTCATCTTTACTTGGTTCAAAGTCATATCATTAATGCCTTCAACAGGAGGAAACTATCTTATTCCTGATTCATTTTTAAAACAGATTGGAAATAAAATCGGATCTCTAATTTTGCTTATTGGTTCTTCAATATAATCTCGTCTTGAATACAAAGTCCTTAAATTTGGTCAAATCTTCTAACCGTGTTACGTTTATTCCCTTTTTTGTTTTTACGGAGCTTACTAATTTCATGTGAATATAAACTTGCCTACAATTTTAATACAATTAGGGGGAAAAATTTAAAACCGACACTTTTAGTTCCACTATTTAGCGATGCAACAGCTGCTAAATAGACCGGTAATAATAAAGTTTTAATACTGCTGTTGTACGGGATATGTTTACAGAGAGCAAGAGTTAACAAAATTAAGTATTTCCACTCCTGAAATTCCCCAGGCTTTTTTGTGTGTGAATTCCTCTTGCATTCTAATGTCAAGCATGGTTTTTAAGTTTAATAATTACTAACTCAAAATTGCGAGGTTGTCAAACTGATATAAATGAAGCAATTCTGACTAGACTGCTCGGCATGAGGAAAATTTATTTGAAAATCAGAGGGTTAAAGTATTATGTATTACAAGAGTCATGATTTGAAAAGTTCCACTTAACATAATCGCAATAACAAGCTGCTGCTTAAGTAGATAAGAGGTCAAATACGGCAAAATGTCAAGACTCGCACAAACAGCAACGCCAACCTACGGGCAGAACGATTTTTCTTGTAAAGAAACCATTTATAAATGTTATACCTATAGTTTAGATTCCTGTATTAAAATGTCTATTAACGAGGACTCTGCAATTTTGTTTTAAAGATGGTTTGCAATCCAGAACAGAATTTTTTAGATTTACATTTTCTTAAATTTCTAGTTGTAATGCTGGTAAGGAACTTCAAAAATGAGTCAAATTTTTTGGATTGTGTGACAAAGAGTTACAGTTGAACAAAGCCAGAGCGAAAGCGGTGTGACCCTCCTTTGACCCCATTGGTCAAGAGGGGTTGCTAACCGCGGAGTAGCCCGTTTCGGCCCAGGCAAACGCTGCCCAACGAACTTTTTAGAGAGATCTGCAGGCCCCGTCGGAGAGAGAGCAAAGGAGAAGGAGCTTGGAGCTTCTGCGACAGTTCGAGCATCATTTTTCTTTCATCAAGAAGCCATGTTTGGCATATCTTCGATCGAGTGTGGTCCCTTTGGCATCATAGCCTAAAGATCATTTTACATTTTATATCCTATTAACATTTCTATTAAAATTCTAATAAAATTCAGCAGGAAGAATTAGTTTTTCTTTTTTTCCAATTTCCACTTATACGTGCGGCTGGTCTTGACACTCTGTCGGCCTCATCTTAACAGATTGGATCCTCAGTATTACATTTTAAGTACATTATTAACAATTAATATTTTCACTAGTTATTTAACCGCTTTTATCAATTTCTTGGTCTTAGGCTGCTACCATATTACGGTCGACATATGTCACTGGTGACTTCTGCGTCATAATGATGTCAGAAATTTTTGGTACTAAATTTCCATCTCTGGCGATTTCTTATGTCATTATGACGCGGAAGTCACCAGTGACAACACCTCCTAAAGAGAGAAGGTTTGAGCACAGTTTACCAGAAAATGTGATGACGTAGTGACATTAGGCTGACAACATTCTGTTACTCTGACCAGAAACTTCCAAGTTATCACTTTTCCAATTATTTCCGCCGCCAAATGCAAAATTAACATATATGTAAGGAATGTGCGTATTGGCAACGTTGGCGGAATTCGTTTCCTGAGCGGGGGATATGAGAGTTCCTTTGTGCTTGCTCTGAGTATGCGAATTCAATTCCTGTATATTTCGGTTAATTTTTTTTTGTGATAATGCCGTTTAAATGTATTGTTCCTATTTGTAAGAGTAATTAGGATTTCGAAGGTAACAAAAAATCAGTTTTCTCGTTTCCAAGAAAAGAAATTTTGTGACAAAAGTAGATTAACTCGATTCCTAGAAAAGCCTGAGTGTGAACAAGAATTGTCATGTAAGTAAACTATTGTTATTTACAATTTTTAAGCATAAGATATAAGATTAAACCCCTACTTAAAAAGTAGTTTTACAGTAGTTAAAGTTTTTTACAGTTACTCTAGATTATAGACAATACTTTTGTTTTGACTAACGTATATGAAGAAATTTGACGAATAAATAAGAATATTCTTTGTTTTTTCACATATATATTAAAAATGTAGTTTGTCATAAATAAATAATACTAGCAAAATTTACAATGCAATATTACAATTTTTTTAGAATCAACTACTTAATTAAAATTATGCTAAAAAAACGTTAAATATCGTATTTTTTCTAAATTGAGTAAAAAGAAACAGTTCAAAATATAATGTAGTATATACTTTTATATCATTAAAACGTCATTTAGAGTTAGATATTATGATAATAAATTGATTAATGTTTATCATCTATATTTGAAAAATATTCCTATCTGTATAGACGGTTGAAATTTTTGTATTTTCATTTGTAAAGCAACTAAAAGAATATAGTAATTATATATTATATATCATTGAAGTTGACATTTGGATGTAACCCTTTTAATACTTTAAAAAGTATAGTGAATTTCTGTTTAGATAATTATTTTATAACATATTAAAAAACTGTTTTATTTGTAACATACTAAAGTACTGTACGTCTCTTGTTAGGAAAGAGGAAAAAGTATTATCAAAAGCCCTTGAACAGAGCTTAGATTTTGTGGAAAAATCCAAATGTATTTTCAATTCTATGATAGAACTTTCAATTTGTGTATCCCAAAACGAACTGGATAATTATTGGACATTTTTGGATATGAAAATTAATATATTCTTTGCACATATAGCTACCAAATCCATAAATAACTTCTTCCGTTTGTATTGATAAAAATTTATCTGTATCAGTGTTTTTTAACAATACAAAGTTCAACAAAAGAGGTCAGTATAACTTTCCCTGTGTTTTTACTGACTTAAAATCTATATTTGATGTATTAATTACTTAGGTTAATAATCATAGGTTGTATATTGTAAATGATTTTAATATATCTTTAATAAATTTTCTTAAGTATGTTGTGTATTTTCATTGTGTATGTATCAAGTTATCTAGTGTAAAGAAATAAAGTTAAAGTCTAATTTTCTATTAATAGAATTATTAATCTGTTAATCAATGATGAAATTTTCATTCTCGTGTTTAACATCAAATGTAAAAAAAAATTCTGATTTTGTTTTGTTTTGTTTTCGAGAAATAAAATCTTATTTAAATGTATGTTTGTTTTTTTTTTTACCTTAGTACAGTCTTTACTTGGGGTTTTGCTCTTCAAAACTTGGGGGAAATTTTTGTACTTGAAGTTAGATGAATTAGTTTTAAATATATTTCCTGGATTAAATGTAGAAATTTCTTAAAATTTTATGAATGTATTTTTAAGTAGTAGAAGAAGCATAAATAATAAAATTCTAAGATGTTTTATTTTTCTTTTAAAACTATACACATATTTAAATAAGTGGTTTTTTTTAATAATTTATAACTCTCCATTTGACATTTAATGCATTATCCATATTTTCCATATATCTTGATTATGGGGATGATAGGTGTTATTGGGAAAATCTGGAAGGATTATAATTTGTGCTTGAGTTAATTCTTTTTTATTAGAGAATTCAAATTTTAGAGTGTATATGTTTTACAAATGTGTGTTATTTTAGGCGTAATTGATAGAGTAAACAAAAAGCAATACATTCTGTGTCTGAGAACGGTTAATGTTAATAAAAAAAAACGGAAATTTGCTATAAATAATCGCCAGTAAATAATAAATCAATTTTTTCCCCCGTTAAAACTACAGCTTCAACTGAATGGCTTTGATAGTCAGCCTAATCTCGTGACGTCACAGTGAATGTGCTCAGGCCTTCTCTCTTTAGGAGGTGTTGCCAGTGACATGTCTACTGTAATATGGTAGCAGCCTTATTTTCAATTATGCTTCGCTCTCCGTTAATTCTGGGGTTTCTTAGATACTTTCGTCATTTCGAACAGATACAATTTCATTTCCCTCTATATTTTTTTGCTTTGATTTTTTAGTCTAATTTGGCGGGAATGAAGAATTGCACACTTTTAGTTTAATTTCTGTTTATATTTATTTGTTAAGGTGCTTAATGCGTCCTTTATATCTTAGTCTACTTAGCTAGTTCTATAGTGAGTTAAACTACTTCAAATAGCTCGTATTTGCTTAATTAAATAACCGACTGGGCTTTAATACCTTATTTTGCAGCAGAAAAACAGCAAAAGTCTGTTAATTGTCCCTACAGTAACTGTACATATAATAAAAATAATTGTACATATGTACACAAAATTAACATACTTGTACTTATATTTTATAAAAAAAATGTACATAATATATAAAAACATAATTGAAACATCTTTAGACAAAAAAAAATTATATAAATACATATGGGAAAAATAAAGCAATTTTTTATTCTTATCACTAAAGCTGTGAAAAACCATATCAATTTTTTTTTTTTTGGGGGGGGGACGCCGCGGGTTACATACGCATCTCAGATACCAGGAATGGAATGGTTGATTGGTTGGAGTTTTCCGGCGCAAGGTCCTGTTTAGGATATAAGCGCCAAGCACAAGGTGTTTTCATAAAAACAAGACCTAACTGATAAAAGATCCCTACCCTAATAATAGAACAAGGTAAAACCGTACCAGATTAATAAAGTTATAAAAAAAAGTCTGTAGTGTATAAACTCAATTATACCAGATAGGTATGTAAAAGGTAATAATGATTAAACATTAAAAAGCTAAAAGCACAATAAATTTTAATTAAAAGATGTAAAAAATACTAAAACACTTCATAGAAAAAAAGTTAAATAGACCAAAATAAGCCTATAAAACGTAAAAAAGATAAAAGACAGGGATGCGGGGGTTCATCTAGTAACTCCGTTAAGGTAGGATGCCGAGTACTAAAAAATAAGACATACGCAGGCTGTAACTGACTACAAGATGTAAGTAAATGTAAAATAGTTAGCGGGGCCTGACAGAAAGAACATTGGGGTTTGGGGTCATTAGAAAGATAGTAATTATGTGTGAGACGAGTGTGCCCAATACGCAAGCGAGTAATTAAAACGTCGTGCTTACGACTAACATTAACCGGGAAAGATCGAATGTCCTCAGTAATGTTGTGAAGCTTATTGCTGACACACAAGTCCCACTCGTTCTTCCACATAATATGCAGCTGGCGTTTAACTTCACATTTCAAGTCAGAAAGGGGTATTTTCGATGACATTAAAGTACTGGCATTCTTCGCTGCATCATCCGCAAGCTCGTTCCCGAGGATCCCCGCATGCGCTGGAACCCAGCAGAATAAAACTGTAAAGCCTAGGCTTTACATTTTTTAATTTTACTGTTAGTACATTCAATATATCGGCACGGTATAGTAACAAAAATAGTAAGCTATTTATTCCGCTAACAGGATAAAATAAAAGTGTGTACTAACACAACATCAAAGTTTTTCAGATTTAGTTATTACAAGTCTGTATTGGTTTTATTCTAAGTAATTTTTGAGTAATGTTGCATTAATGATAAGCAAAATTCCTGAATACCTTTATTACATTTTCCAATTTTACTGTTTAAGTGTATAATAATGTGAACTGAAAATTTAAAATAAGAAAAAGAAAATTAAAGATTTTTACATTGAAGCTGGTATGCCATTTATATTATATATTAATAAAGATTCCAATAGCAATCAAATGAAAGCACATACTGTATTTGCAGTTGACATATATAGAAAATTGCTTTATTATGAAATGACTTAGGTATTAATACTATTATAAAAATTTAATGATTATGTACAAGGGAGGAAAATACATAAAAAAGCAGTTTATAAGCTTTTCCACAGGGAAAAAAAAACATTTTTTCAAAATTCCAAATTTTTGTAATTCTCAATATTTTAAGAATATTTGAATGTGTCCAATTTCTATACTTCTTCAGGATATCTTAAGAATATTTTAATGTATCCAATTTCTATAATTCTATAAATAGTATGAACTGACATCATAACATATATTTTATTTTTTCTTTTTGTTATAAAGAAAAAAATATTTAATAAAATTGGTTAATTGTTAATATTACATTATAATAAATATTACAACAGCAATCAAATGAAAATACTATTTGCAGTAAACAGATATTATAGAAAATTATATTTTTATCACATGGCTTTCATACTAATACTTTTATTTAAAAAAAAAAAAAAAAAAAAAAGATAATTGTGAGCAAGGGAGGAAAAGGCAAGGAAAAAATTGTTTTAAAATCTTTATTTCCACATTGAAAAGAAGTTTTAAAACGCTTTAAAGCATTTTTCTACAATTCAAGTTTTTATTCTTCAGAATATCATAAGAATATTTGATTTTATTTAATTTCTATAATTCTTCAGAAAATCTTATAAGTATTAGAATATATCCAATTATCTCAAAATTTTCTCAAAAAAAAATCTTGAGAATATCTTAAGTTATTTGGCCCACATAAGCCTATATCTAGAGAAAATTTTCAGATTATATTCTTAAGATTTTCTGCAGATTATATTCTCAAGAAAATCTTAAGATTTTAGGCTTAAGATGTGGGCCAAATAACTTAAGATTTTCTTAAGATTTTTTTTTGAGAAAATCTTCAGATTTTTTCTAGTAGGGCTCGTTTATATAGAGAGGTATACAACTTCTGTATATCATTAATAACAGGGTGCAGCGTCTCATCCGAGTTCAGAGAATCTAGTACACTGATTGAGTCTATGCATACTATAAAGTGCCGGTTCTTCCTATGCAAACCAGGAATGGAATGAAACTAGATCTAAGACCTAGACTAAAATTTATAAGAAATATTCATTATAAAAGTAATGACTAAGCTATTTTCTTAAAAAACTTCCATATATTTTATAAAAACAGCTAAAATTTTCAAAAAACTGCTTTTGTAGTCCAACTTTTAATTCGTTACACTCATCATATGTAATTTATCTGTTATAAGTTTCATACTATTACAAAAATATATCACAATATTCCTGAGTAATAAAACGTTAAAAGCATTAGTCTCTCAGAAAATGCATTTACAATTCTTTTTTGCAGAAAATTTTTACGAAATGCTCATTGCAGCCATTTAAAAAAAACTCCAGATTTATACACAGGAATTAAACAGAAATCATTAGCAAAATTCTGTTTTTATAATAAAAACTTTAAAAGTTTGTTTGAGATTCAAATTCACGAACTATAATTTTCAGTTTGTCAATCAAAAGCAAAATTTGACTTAACTTCTATTCGAAGATCGTAAAGATAATAGAAAAAAGTTAAAATCTTTCAAATAAATCATAAAAAAATTCAAATTTATCAAACACAGTAACTTAAATCCCATCGAATACCTTAAGTAAGTTTCGTATATCTTTCGGATCAGTAAAAAAGGGTAAACATTACAGTATATAGATTACAGATTTGTCTTGCAGTTTGGTTTGGAGTGCTACGGTCTACATTTTTTGTAACATGAGGGCTAATGAGACTTGTACCTACTATTTAACCCTTTCGTGGGCCGTGGCAAGATTACTTCCCACGTACAGGATCTTACAAAGTACCCTGTGGGAAGCGCAAAATTCATTCTAATATATTGGTCTTGCTATTGGAACGACGGAAGACTTATTTCCGCTTCGGATTTGCTCTGTCATCTATTGTTCGATCGATTGAACAAAATTAGCAGTTCCGTTTTGAAAGTTTGGAGACATGGAAGGAGAAATAAATGGCCCACGAAAGGGTTAAAGCCGATTCTGATTACAGTGAAATGTGAAAAACAGCAATAGTACAATCAATAAATCAATCCACCAGAAGACAAATGAATTTTGCCATTATGTTCATATTGCAACAGCGAAAAAAATTATTTCAATAAAATCAATAAAAAATTACAACCAAATACTGTCTGATGATAAAACACTAAGAAAATATTTAAGTGAACTGTTAATCACAATAAACAAATAATTTAAACCGGAACTGAAAATTTTGTGATTGCCTACTTACATATCGATACACCCCTTTAACAACAGAAGTAATATTAGAATAATAATTTTTTTTTCGACTGTAGTTCAGAAATCTACACAGTATTGCCACGAAAAGATATGTTTCTAATTATAATGGGTCCTAAAAGTTTTCCCTCGACTTTTATGTTCCTAATACCATATATTTCCTCTATAACTGCGATAGTCTGTAGTACAGCTATTTAACAGTAAAAAAAAAAGAATGATTTATACAATAACCTATAAATTTGTCCGAATGAATTTTACTTAAACTGCAGCTGAAACAGTTTAATTTTCTACACTTTGACAATATTTAAGAGTCTGATCCTGTTTTTATTACACTGTCACAAATTTCAAACTAGCCCTAATTTAAGTCTTGCACTGAAAGTATCTTGTCAGATCTGCTGTTCTATTGAATCCTACTTTATTTTATCGTTATATCACCTCTCGATAAAACAACATGTCCTTCTATAAGTAATTTTATTGGGTCCCCTAAATATTTTTTGTATTGAGGTTTTACTGTAGTTCAGTATTTATATGCTTTGACAAGCTATGTATTGCTTACGAGGGCTGAAAGCATAGACTCTTCTCTAGGGTACCAGAATTTGTGGTTCCTAATACGGCTGATATATGAATTTTCCTAATCGTTCGAAATCTGCTTTAGTAGTAGGTTCCAGTCTCATTAATCCTAGTGTAGCAAAACAGTAGACCATAGCGTTCTAAATCTAATAACCTATAGTTTTGTCCAGAATATTTTTACAGCTTTGATTTACTTCGAAAAATAGTTGATAAGGTTTAATACTTAGTATTATTTTGATTATTTTCAGTTACATTCGTTTCATTACTTAGAATATTTTCTTCATTATTAATTAGAGGCTGAAGTCTGATCCATATTTTAGTCATCATTATAATTTAGAGAAGCAAATTGAATTTTTACAGGAACGCTAATATCCTCAATCTTTTCTTATATTTTGTCTAGATTATTTTTTTCTCATGGACTTCTAGTTTTACATAAAAATGTTTAATAATGTCAATTACTTCTTAATAACAAAAATAAAAATTTATAGGAAGGGAAGTAATATGAACATACACTTGGAAATAATTGCCAGAAATTATAAAAACAATAAAAAAAATCATTTATAAAAACTCTTACCTTAAACACCTGGTTTACCTTCGCACCAGTTCTTTCATCAAGTCCAGGTTGGATTAGTGTCGAGTCCATTTAGAAGTCATATCTTCTAATGGAAAGATGGTTTCTACTGCCTAAAGAAAAAGGGCTTATAAGACGTTACTCAAGTGACTCCTCGCAGTTAAGAAGCAGGACCAACCAGAAGACCTCCAAGCTTGGTCCGCCATCTCCAAAACTATCGTTTGAGAACTTCAAGGACATTGAAGCAGGATCTTTATTTTACTTGCCTCCAGCACCCCCAGGGGCACATCTCCTTTAGGGGTGTACGGGGTTCAATATCCAGGAGTGCCTGAGTGATCTTTTCCTCTGAGTCTTCCCTGGTAGTCCCGAACTTGCCTCTGTAGTACTTGTCCCTTACTGGGGTAGACCAAATTAAGCTTCGAACCATGACGGGCCTCGCGTAGGTCAGCAGCAGCTATATAGCTGTTGTCGTTGCTGTCGTGGTGACTGGTTGTCAGTAGTAAACTGCTGTATGGGCTCTTAAGCCTGGGTCAGGGTAAGAATTCTCCTTACGTGCCTCCAACCGCCATTAATGATCATGTATGAAGTTCAGGTACAATCCCAGTTCCGGGGGCCGGCAGCCATGTTTTTGGCTCTATTTTTGTACAAGTGATCGCCAAACTGTCGCTAAGTGATGTTAACCATTTGTGCTTCGTTTTGTATTAAGATTATACCCAATTTCAAAGCATATTTTGAACAAAAAAAAAGGTTTGAAATTTTGTTAAGATAAATTCAAATATAAATTTGTGTTTTTAATGTAATTAAAGGTGCTTTTGTACTGTTTATTGAACTAAACAGTGCGGAATATTGTAATAGGCCCAAATTAAGCAAAATATAAACATTAGTTGGTTACATTTAGGCAATTATGCTTATAAAATATTTAGTTATATTTATAAAATATGGTTGCTATTTAATGAAATTATTTTAAAACTAAAAGATTAAAAAGTAATAAAGTACGGTACAAATTACTTTCAGAAATTATTAGCTTTGTCATCAAGAGCAAGGTTTGCCAGAAAACTGGGTTCTACAATTTGGCGACATCGCCAACACTTGGTGTGCCCACTGAACTGGGATACGGCCGAAGTTCAAGTAGTCATTAATAATATCATAGACCTCCTATTATTCATTATAGCTCTTCAGGAACATATCATCCATAAGGCTGACGACCGCTGCTGGTTACATGTTCTTAAAATCCGTAACGCACATGAGCAGTACAATAAGAGTGATATAGCACAAACTAATCGGAAACAACCAGTAACAGTAAAGCACTAACAGATGTAATTGGAAGCGAACACTTTTGTAACCCAAAGACGAAGCCACGACAGAAAGGAATAAAAGATCTTAACCCCTCCCTCCCCCCAAAAAAAAACAGCAGTTAAGATTTTTCCCTTTATTTTTAAATTATCTTCATGGATGGTAAATAGAATACAAGTTTTTTTAACCCCGTGACACAGAAATAAAACACAGAAATAAAACGGAATATGATACGTTTGAAAAATACTATTTTATTTGGTTTAACTGAACAGTTAAGGAGAAGCTGAGAAACAGAACACTTTATATTGACATAAGAACACTTAAACACTCGAACCAAGTACTACTTATCCTACAGGGTGTAAGGCGCTATCGTGCCCGAGACATTTCGACCATAATTTACACACATTTGGTAGTGCAAACGTATCATCCGCAACATCCGCCCTTACAAAGAGATAAGCTTCTTGGTGAGGAAAACAAAGATGGCGGGAGAGAGAGACAATGAATCGGCTGCATGCTGGAATGATACCAGTAGAATGGGAGGGGTTGTTCCCAACATGAGTTCTTTCACAACTGCAATAGCATTTTTTATAGATGTTTGCTAATATAAGGGGGGAGGGCATCATCCCTTTTACATTTCAATAGAGACTGTGTGCTAGTTACATGGAATTATTCACTTTGGAGTATGCAAAGAAACACAAAAGTTAATTAACAATGATTAACACTGAGAAACTACTAAGAGCTTCGAACTTGACCGAGATTATTACATTATTTCAGTCAACTGAGAGACTGACAGAGGGAACTTTAACTTTTTGAACTTCAAATTATATTTCAACTTTATCTGCAGCATGACTAAGTGCTTTGACTCTAAGTGCTTTGACTCTAAGTGCTTTGACTCTAAGTGCTTTGACTCTAAGTGCTTTGACTCTAAGTGCTTTGACTCTAAGTGCTTTGACTCTAAGTGCTTTGACTCTAAGTGCTTTGACTCTAAGTGCTTTGACTCTAAGTGCTTTGACTCTAAGTGCTTTGACTCTAAGTGCTTTGACTCTAAGTGCTTTGACTCTAAGTGCTTTGACTCTAAGTGCTTTGACTCTAAGTGCTTTGACTCTAAGTGCTTTGACTCTAAGTGCTTTGACTCTAAGTGCTTTGACTCTAAGTGCTTTGACTCTAAGTGCTTTGACTCTAAGTGCTTTGACTCTAAGTGCTTTGACTCTAAGTGCTTTGACTCTAAGTGCTTTGACTCTAAGTGCTTTGACTCTAAGTGCTTTGACTCTAAGTGCTTTGACTCTAAGTGCTTTGACTCTAAGTGCTTTGACTCTAAGTGCTTTGACTCTAAGTGCTTTGACTCTAAGTGCTTTGACTCTAAGTGCTTTGACTCTAAGTGCTTTGACTCTAAGTGCTTTGACTCTAAGTGCTTTGACTCTAAGTGCTTTGACTCTAAGTGCTTTGACTCTAAGTGCTTTGACTCTAAGTGCTTTGACTCTAAGTGCTTTGACTCTAAGTGCTTTGACTCTAAGTGCTTTGACTCTAAGTGCTTTGACTCTAAGTGCTTTGACTCTAAGTGCTTTGACTCTAAGTGCTTTGACTCTAAGTGCTTTGACTCTAAGTGCTTTGACTCTAAGTGCTTTGACTCTAAGTGCTTTGACTCTAAGTGCTTTGACTCTAAGTGCTTTGACTCTAAGTGCTTTGACTCTAAGTGCTTTGACTCTAAGTGCTTTGACTCTAAGTGCTTTGACTCTAAGTGCTTTGACTCTAAGTGCTTTGACTCTAAGTGCTTTGACTCTAAGTGCTTTGACTCTAAGTGCTTTGACTCTAAGTGCTTTGACTCTAAGTGCTTTGACTCTAAGTGACTCTAAGTGCTTTGACTCTAAGTGGCTTTGACTCTAAGTGCTTTGACTCTAAGTGCTTTGACTCTAAGTGCTTTGACTCTAAGTGCTTTGACTCTAAGTGCTTTGACTCTAAGTGCTTTGACTCTAAGTGCTTTGACTCTAAGTGCTTTGACTCTAAGTGCTTTGACTCTAAGTGCTATATTGTTTTATTATTTTCTTAAACTAAGAAATAAAAGGGTTAAAAAGTATTTGACAGGGTCACCTAGTTTTCCTTTACTTTGAAATTTGAATTGCTATGAAAAATTTGACTCAAAAATTGTCAATTATGTTATTTAACATAATATTGGAGTCTAAGTCTCAAATATCACTTAGTACAGCATTCGATCATTGCTACTTTAACAATGTAAACAACAATCTAGAACTGACACAAGAGAGAATAAACTGAGTAATCTACTAATACACTACCGACTTCCGTCTAAACAGGCTTACACAAGACACATTCGTTAAAGTCTACAATGGCACATGAAATGAATTACGATCCCAACTTATTTATCACAAATGGTTAAAGATTGCTTTTCATTCTCCCTTGATCTTTTTCCAGGACATAAAATTTTCAATGAATGCATAAAAGAAAACCGTTTTCTCTGGCTGGAGTAGTTAGGACTTCCCACTGACCAGTCGCGCCTAATCTGGCGAACAAAACTTAAAGCTTCCCTAAAAGGATGTTTGTGTGGAGATTTTCCTGAGCTAACCCCCCCCCCTCAGCATAACAGTCTCACATTCTGAAAATAGTCCTGACGCCTTGAGGAAGGAGTCAGGAGGTGACGATAGAAACAGTGTAAAGAGAGCTATACATCTGATAGAGGACATTATCGTCAGTCATATGAGAAAGAACATAATCATCCAATGTTATTTTGTCATTTTATCGGAAAGGAAATATTTTTCAATGAAATAAAAATTAATAAAAGTATTATATTTCAAAGTATTGTATGTTCATAGTTTTTTTTTAATTGGGAATAACTACATATATGGTTGGCAAGAGGATGTACATACCTAACCATTTTTAATTATTTTAACGCTATTCATGTAATGTCTAAACTATGTCATCAGTAAAGATTATGTCTACTGTTTTACTAGTAACATTTTAGGACACAAAAACTTAAGGGAGACTTGAAGCAAATTTCTTTAAAAATATTTACCGAAGTGGTCTGTGTAACCCTACTTTATCGAGCGATTTCTACTTTGAATTCGAATTACTTTTGATTCGCAAAACTGAATGACAACTTAATGTAAATGCGAGCCTACAACGTTTTGCTGAAAAAAACTTGGAAAACGATGGTAAATGAAGAACTCATCATTTCTACCTTTGAGTACGAAAGCCATTTAAACTAAATGATCTCAATTATTGATACATCTTAATTGAAAGTAGAGTTTGAACTTTAGCCCCCCCCCCCACTCCCAGATAAAATTTCAAGCTGTGTCACTTGTGGCCCAGATGAATATTTAACTACGATTTTGTGTTCCCATTTAATCTTAAACTACTTTGTGTAGACATCCTTTAACTGTAAAAGTTATAGCAATTTTAGACTCCCAGTTTTACCTTTAGTCTTAAATTAGAATTCGACAACAGTGATAGAACCAGGGGTGTACAGTGAATTGTGTTCCGTAACAAATTTACTTATTTTTTCACCGAACACCCCCCCCAGGTATTTTATATCTCATGGACTTCGGTACTCAGAAAATAATCAACTGGAAGACCATGGCAAACAAACAGATGCCAGGAAGAAAATTGTTGAAAAGGCCAAGATCTACCTGAAGTTTGCATGCCACTGAAAGAAAGTAGTTTTATACTGTTTGCTAAATCACTTTTCAATTGCTAGCAGTATTCAGATTCGAGCGAAACATAAAATTGCAAATCATAACAAATATCGGCGATACCTTCTCATTTCACATTTCATATCTTGCAACAAATTAATCGTCAAAAATTATTCTCTTAAATATTGGCATAGTACACAAATGAACTCTGTCCCGTAATGAATCTTCCTGTATCATTACAATAACTGACCACTTGTCCCAGCAGATAATTTAATACAGTTTACAAAATAACTTATAAACAAACTGCTAGCAGTACTTTAGACGAGAGAGAAATAAAATTACGAATTGTTACAGGTATTAGAGATACCTTGTCATTTCACAATTAAAATATCGCAGCAAAATATCTGCCAAAAATTATTTCCTTAAACATTGATAAAGTTTACAAATGAGATCTCGTGATCAAATGTCTCGAAACAAATTCTCCTGTATTACTCTAGTTAAATATTTTCCAGCTATTAGTTACTAATACAGTCTACACAATCGCTTCTGTGCAAATCTCTAACAGCACTAGATAAGTAATTTGCAAAGTATTACGCATAAAGCAATTTAACATCGTTGGCAGCAAGCAGTTCAAAGTTAATCTTTTTTTTACAAAAATCTTTACAGTGAGCTTGAATAGATCTTATGAGTTATTATATAACAAAAAAATATAAAAAGACAGTATTATAGCTTCCATGATAAATACGCAGGTAAAGCAATCTTAAAACAAATTAAGCTACCTTACAGCATATAAACACGATGAAGTACTTAGCACGTCATTGAAATTCTTCCGAAAAAAAAAAAAACTCGGTACGTCTGAACAGCATATGTAAGGTATTATGACGACACTTCAAACTACAGATTTCAAATTGCTTGAGTACTTCAGAACATCAAAAAACACACATATCTCTCCGCTTACACTTGGATCTCTGGCGTTGTTACTGACCACGATGCATTTGAAAACCGTGTTATTTTGGATGCCATTCGGGTAAATGCTGTATTTCTAGTGAACGATAGGAAAGCAAGTTGAAAATCGAATTATTCGGTGAATTTTTAACTAACTGATATGGTATTAAATAAAGGAACTTACTCTGGACGTTGCGAGTCGGTTCGAACGTTCGTTGGTAAAGTTATTTTGAAGTCAGCTTGCAGACATTATGCAAGCAAATGATCAAGCTGACGTCAAAGTGACGTCACAACGAACGTGCGAACCGACTCGCATTGTCTAGAGCAGAGGTGCCCAACCCAAATTAGTTGGTGGGCCAAAAAACAATTTTAGGTGGGCCGCACATATAAAAATAAACAACAAATTATTCAAAATATTTTATTATCTTGCAATATTCAAAATATGCATTTTTACAGTGCCAGCTGCGACTGTTTTCTAAATAAACAATACCTTAATTATTCCTTTACAATTAATGATAACTTCACAATGGCCATAAATATAGTTTATAACTTTCTTTCCATACGACTTCCACTGACTGGTCAGACAGAGCACATGCAAGTAACGCCAGTCAACTGGTTGTATAAGCAATGGCTAATTGACAGAATATTCTAGAACACTCAAATTTCAACGTAACCTGTCCAACCCTACTCAAAGACCAGGTTTACGTTGGTTACTATCAAGTCTTAACGTACATAATATGTGATATTTATTATTGCAAACATTAACAACTAAAATTTTATGTTTCAACTGTATATAGTCAAAATGACTAAAACTATATAGACAGTTGAAAACTTCAATTGGGCCGTAAAAAGTGTTAAATGGACCGCGAGTTGGGCATGCCTGGTCTAGAGTAAGCCCCTAAATATTAAAAATCTAAGTCGAAACTGAAACTGCATATATATATGTGTGTGTGTGTGTGTGTTCATTTATAATGATTAGCCTCTTCAAGCTCAGCCTTCGGCCTGAACAACTGGCGACTTCAAATGAAGATTATATTTATTTAAACACTTTTGTTAGATTTTAGGCTACCTTACAGTGAAAAAAGTCTACAATAAATTTATTTATATCATTTAATACAATATATAAACACATTGAAAGCTAATTTATTTTCAGATAAATTATGACATCACACCAAATGAAGAGTATAGTATACATTACTAAACCAGTAACATGACATGTCCTTTTGAAAATACGTTTAATTTCCGATAAATTATGATGCATTTATCAATTAAGATCGTCATATAGATAGTTTGAAACTCATTGAGGAAAATCTCTTCTCTTATCGGACCCCAAACTGATTACGTTTAAATTTTTTGACATTTTTAAATACTAGTTATATGTTTTATTTAGGAAGTCGGCATTTCGAGAGCTTTGGAGTGAAGTGTAGATCTCTCCAAAAAATTTTCAGATATTTTCAGAGGACGATGTGTGAAAAAAGTATAATGTGACCTCGTAACTTTTGTGTGTGCTTTTTAAATTACACTCATTTATCCAGCCCTACAATTAAACTTATTTTATTTGAATAGGAAATTCAGTCCTTCAATAAGGCGATTTCACGCAACAGGGCACATCTCAACTTATGACAATTCTGGCTTTAGTTTCAAACGGAAGGGCAGTTGTAAACATGAAAATGAGTGGGAAGGGTATTATAGTAGTTCGTGACTTTGCGTCAAATTGCTCTATTCTTCAACAAAGTGAACGGTTACACAACTGATACAATATTACCTTAACTGATACAATATTACCTTTTAATGAAACGTCAAATATTTATACAATATTCATTCAATCGTTGGTTAATAGTTTATATGATTAATAAAGCTTATATAGTCTGGTCTCACCAAAATCGTTTAACGACTAACCACGATTAATCTCTGTTTAAACAGAAAATTGCATCCAACCATTAGTTGGCGCCATAAGTTAATCGCGGTTAGCTATTAAACGACTTTGGTAAGACTGGCCCTTAATATTGTAGTTTTAATTTTTTTCAGAAGCTTTGAGGGTTTCATAAAGTATTGACCAAATAATTATTTAACAGCAAATTATAAGCTGTTATATTTTAGATTATTTTCTCAGGACAAATAAGTTTATGTTTATTCATAAATATTAAATCGGAGCATCCAGAAAGTAAGTTTCCCTATTTAAAAGAAAAAAAAGAACTCACACTTTCACGGACATATTTATTGGGAACAAGTACAGCTATATTTCACCTATTTTTCAACATATCCAGCACCAGAATTGAGAAACTTGTATTGTGGGATCAACTTTTTTATACCTCTGTCGTAGAACTCTGCCGCCTGTGAATGGAACCAGCCTTCCCGTTCCAGAACACCGTGCACATCCCTTTACGTATCGACAGCGTCTGCTTGAATTTGGTCCTGACCGAAGATCCACTATGATGCCAATGCATTGACTGCTGCTTGGTTACCGGAGTAAAGTGCGAAATCGAAGTCTCATTGCCCGTGACGATCCTGTCAAGAAACTCGACAGGATCGGAAACAGAAATGTCAGTGCTGCTGCTAAGCGTTGAATTTTGTGTTCGGGTGTCAGTTTCGGCACATAGACCTGACAGAGATAACATTGAATTTCAATGGGCGCAATGCTTTGTGGATTCAAGATCACCGACCGAACCTTGAAGGCGGCGGGAGAAGGAATTAGAGTTTCTATTTCGTATCACTCCAACCCCGCTACTGGCACGAATCGGGACTTGTCCAGCTGGCATATGATTAATCTGTCATAGATCTGTTACGCATGCTCAATTGACACAGCTAATTACGTATATTTTACAGGGGAAAACATCGAAAAACGTACTTTCTTGATGAGCCTCGTACATGTGTAATATAACATGTACGTTATACTGAATATGTAATAAACATTGAAGAAACAAATAATGTTAATATCTATCTCAAATGTGAGAAGATCAATTCATTTATTGGAATGTAATACCTTTTCATATATTATATGTTAAAGCATAACCGTCACTATGTTGTTACTGTAAATTATCCCACTTGATGTAGGAAAGGCCACATCAGTTCCAATGGACTCCAACGCAATATGCGACTGGTCCATGGTAATGTGCAGCCTAAGCTGAGCGGCGAAATACCAGAGCTGATGGTTGGTTGGTTGGGGTTTATTGGCCCAATTCCAAGCAAGGCTATGCTGCGTCAACCGAAAGAGTGAAATTCAAAAACAAAAAATATATAATTTAAAAGTAGAAGAAACTGTCAAATAGGATGTCAAGGATACATGCGCCAGTCGTAAAATAAACTTAACAATTTAATATGGAGAATAGTCACATCTTACACAATGAGAAGGAATGCGGATTACCAGCGCAGAGTGAACCACAATGGTTGTAAAGGAGCTGAGAGATGATGTGCTCTACGTTATATAAGCTGTATATGAACTATAGTCGGTGCGGTTACATTTTTAGTTTATCGCCAAATGGCGGCGCCAAAGCAGTACTGGAAAATCTTTAGTGCTGATTTGGCGCTGTGATGCCTCTGCTGGTTGTGTAAAAATTTCTTCATACTCATGAATATAGTGATTTTCCACATTTTATGTCCTGCGTTGCTTTTTATTCTACATTCATGCTAAGAATGATAAATCAAGACTTCTATTTTTCTCTATATTCCATGATCTTCCCAAGCATGCAAGCCTAACTTTTCAGAATAATTAATTTCAAAATGTGATCAAAATGAATGGATGCATTTTACTGATCATGCAGCAACCGCACCAACTCAGAAACTTCTAGAGAGAATATTACAATACTCAGTCAATATGTACATATAAGGAGGGTTGTGATTTGGTTCAACCTACGGTTGGTGCTCCTTTTAGGAACATAAAAGAGAATCATCAGAGACCATATTAACAAAACTAGAATCTGTCAGAGGCATTTCCTCTGGGAGAAGATGGCCATCTCTCTTAAATAAGAGAGTATGCCTAACGCGACCATTTATTTTTTTGACTCAAAACAGGACCTGTTATTTAGGTCAAATCATAGGTAATCAATGAAAAAAAGACTTTTTTAAAGTTATTTATTCAGAAAAAGTTAGTTGGCTTAAAAGTTACGAATCACAAAATATAGGTACCCAAAATGTTTAGTTATATTTATATTTATCAGAAGAACAAATTTGTTTTAATGTATCTGGTGACGATTTCAAGTAAGAATAAAACTCTTGGCACGTTTTTTTATTATTTTTTTTTTTTAATATTCACCTTATCAACATTGTTTTTAGAACTGAAATTTGTAACTGGGTTTTCTCCGATGTCCACAATTTGTTCATAACAGAAAATACTCTTTCTACTGGAGCATTTGTAGCAGGAAAACATAAAATACATTCAATTACAATAGAAAAGTTTTTATGCTGAAGATTGTTGGCGCGAAAATGTTTGAATACTTCCACCCAACGGGTTTCCGTGGAAACATTTAAATTATTCCATTCCGTTATTTTTTGCGATGTAATGTAATTAGAAATTAATGAAAATTCGTCAAAAACTTCAGTATCTTTATTACAGTCAATATATTGCTTTTCAATTAATACATCCAGAGATTTTTCGAGCGGTTTCTGAAAACGGAACAATTTTGGGTCCCACAGTCCATTTCGTTGACACCGAGACTCGTAATTCTTTAAAGGGACAGTCCCATTCAAAACGGGACGTGTGGTCACGTTAAGTATGCCCCTATCTTCCCAGAGCTATTGGGATGGCTCATTTTAGAGTCAGCACTATAATGACTTGCTGAGGGATCATCCTTTTTGGCTTCACTTAGTGTATTCCCCTCATTCCATCTTTTGCAACGCTACTCCTATGACTGAAGAGATTGTTTTGACTTGCCCAGCTGTGTAGAGCGATTTTGCTTTATTTATTAAACTGTCAGGCATCACATGCTCGAGATGAGCCTCAACGGGCATAATTTAAAAAAAAAAACTACATATACAGTCAAAATTTGATAACTCGAAGTCCCAGGGGACCCCCAAAAATATTCGACTTATCCGAAGTTCGAGTTATCGAAGTTACCTACCATTCCTCTCCACTGACACTAAGGATGCGTTGACATGGTTTAAATGGTTTGATATGTGCCATAATACTATAGATGTACGCATTTCAAATTTTTTAATAGGCTATGTAAATAACAAGAGAAGAATGGATTCAAAAGGTTTAAAACTCAAGAAATTTGGGCTCTTTACATATTAATTAGTATATCTCATTTGAAAAAAGCAGTTATTTTTTGTTGTTGTTGTTGTTTGCATTTTTTAAGGTTGTTGGCATTCACAAAGTCACCTAATTTTGAACACAGTTAAGTGTGGTGTTGTCTGTACCTTCGGTGGTCTCCAGGTATATTGTTGTAAGATGTGAATAGCGTCCTGTGCTTGCTCGTGACCTCTCGCTTCGAGGTTCTCGAAGGTCACGAGTGGACTGGCATTCGAAGTTTTGAACATAATTGTGTTTTTCATCGGGGAAATCTATCAAAAAAATTCGACTTAGAAGATGTTCACTTCGAGTTATCGAGACACTTTATTAAAGAAAAGTATAGACACAATTTAGGACTTAATTAAAAGTTCGAGTTAGCGGATTATTCGACTTATAGGAAGTCGAGTTATCGAAGTTCGACTGTATGTAGAAAATTTGGATGTTTCACCATTATAATATTAAATACAGAAGACAATAAGTAGAGGCCAAGATGACACACATTTTAAAAACATCATTTTCCTTTTAGAAGCTGGCCAGTTTAAATATGCATTATACAGATTGTGACATAAGGGAAGGAGTGAGATTTCTCTAGTGGTCCTTACACTCATTTTAAAAGTAGGAATATGGTATACTCATCTCTCTATATTACATATGGTGTGAAGTCCAGAACAAAATTGGCAATTCATGCAACAGTCTTAATTCTATCTTTAGTATATGAATAAGATTAATTTTCCATTCAAAATGCATTTTGTTTTAATAACTGAGTCTGCACTATTTTCTAACTCTCTCTATATATGCGTGTATATGTATCTGTGCAGGTATATTTATTGACATTCATACAAACTTCTATAACTACATTAATTTTTAATTATTAAATTAAAGTTCAATGATTTAACACAGTAAATTCAACTCTCATAATGCTCATACAACATCATTCTCAAAAACAGAAATAGCTGTAGTTTAATTGTTTTTTCTGGGGGGGGAGGGCAAATAAAAGCAGTATTTTTGATAGTCCATCCCCTCAAAAAATTTTCTAGCTAAAACCTTGTTGCACGTGAAAGACGTTTCTTGTACAGGAATGGAAGAGACAGAGAAGGGAGTTTTAAAATTTTTATTACCAAATTTGTTTTTTATTTTCTAGTAAAAAAGAAGAAATATACAATTGTTAAAGTAAGATACTTTATTTTACACAAAAATAAAATTTTGGTTTACAATAGAATAGAGTAAAGTTTTCTTTAGCTATATTTCAAATATTTTCACTACACTGAGGAGGTTATCAGATGCTAAATGAATAGCTATATTTTGGTATCTATCAACAAATTTGACATTCTACTTCTGACATGGGTTTTCAAGATGTAATTCAAGTACTCAATCCTAGTTCTGATACAGCCAAATCTCAATCACGAAATACTTAGTGGCATAACAAGAATAACTGGCACTGAGGCCATATCTTTTGGGCCCCTCCCCCTAAAAAAGCAAACAGTAATATAATACATAGAATGCACCATTTGACACCCTTCTATGAGAAATGATAGCCGCTGTTGCATCTTCTTTACTATGCTACTACAGTTACTGAATACAATTATGGACAAATGGCAAGTAAGTGACACTTTAAGAACATCTTTCAAAGATGTCAGGATTTAACTTCAATTTAGAAAATACTAATATAAACAGAAAATATCATTCTTTTTTTTTTTTTTCTTTCCTTTTTTTTTTTTTTTAAGGATTCCAACTTGCATGACAGCAAAAATCTTTCATTTTAAAATGCAGAAACTTGCATACATTTCACGTTATTTTCTGAGTAAGAATTTCTCTTGAGATATTAAATGCATCTTTCTTTTTTATGGTGTAGGTAAAATACAAAGCGTGACAAAATAAATACAGTGAATAAATTTTGATATCAGCAAGTGTTGATGCTACATCCCTTTCATGCTATATGCAGGGTATCTGCCAAAATAAAATTTTTTAAATCCATGACCTTTCATGTCTTTCCCTAATTTAGCAGATCATTTTCCATGACTTTAAAAAGCTTTCGTTAAAGTATATATGAATAAAACTTCTGATGTACATACAAATAAAATATATGCTTTTAGAGAAATTACAGGAATTTTATCATAAAAGAAACTATAAACTTACTTTATAAGTGTTAATAAACTCACATACATAAAAATAAATTGTTGTATCTACATACCTAAGTTTAATCATATAGCAATTTTTCAATCAAAATGTTTCCAATTTGAATTCAGGGTACTTTGGTATTATCTAGGAGATCATGAATAATAGCCAAATATAACCCTATAATGTTTATATACAATATCCCTAGAGATAAACTTATATTTTGTGCAAAAATCTTAACTAATTTTTATTAAATAATAATTATTATTATATTAATAAAATTTTAATCTACAATTTAAGAAAAAACCAGAATAATATACATTTACCCACCCATTAAGCTTTCTTGCTTTGAGTTTCCTTGGTGAATAAATTTTACTTGGCAATATGGTCAATAGGATAATGCATAAATACCAAACTCAGTAACTTCAGCCAAATGAGAAATAAAAATAGAATTAAACAATTCAATGCATTTTTTTAATCGGTAGTTTAGAGGATCCATAACTTTCCATGACTTTTACTCATTTTACTTGAAAAATCAAGACTTTCCATGACAAAATTAATCCATTGTCTAAATCCATGATTTTCCATGACTTTCCGGGTGCGCGGAAACCATGTATATGTCAGATAACATGATCTGCTGAGACAAACAATATCAAGTTTGAACGCAGACTTATTAGTCAGCTTCCAGAATCGCTACAATGGGATAATGTTTATCCTGTCTCTTGCACATCATAGATTTTGAACAATGCATTAAGTTTCGTTTTAAGTTGTAAAAAGTACCAAAGAAGCTAATGAAATGTTAAAAGCAGTGTATGGAAATAATAAGAAAACTCTCAAGACTGTTTGCAAGTGGTATGAGCAATTTAAAAGTAAAAATGAGTCAGTTGAAGATAAAAAATGATAAAGATGTCTACTGACCTAAAAAACAGATGCAAAAATTGTCAAAGATGGTTTATCAAACAACTGCATGGCTACTCAAGTGTCTACAAACACTTAATATTTTCTATACATATGTACAAAGCATTTTAACTTAAAATTTGTAAATTAGACAAGTGAAAAACAAATGTTCTCTCAGACACTTAGCTGATTAACAGAAGAAAAATTACATCTTAATGTGCGTGGAGTTGAATGATTGTTTTGATGTGTATCTGGAGATCATGACTAAAATTGTAACTAGACATGAAATTTGGGTCTATCGTTATAAACCTGACTAAAATTCAGAGTTCCCAAACGAAAGCCAATTACTTCTCTCATTCTGAAAAGGCCTATCAGTCAAAATTGTAGATAAAGAGCATACTCATTGTTTTCAACCAAAGAATGAAGAGCATACTACAAAGTTAGAGAAATGGTGTACAAAGAAAGATATCAGAAAAAATGGATCAATGTCATCCTTCATTATCAGGACAATGCACCCTGTAATACCTTGTTTCTGATCCATAAGTTTTGGGCCAAAAAAGGTGTTCCTTTTACCCCAAAAGCATCTTATTCACCACATTCAGCACTATGCAACTTCTGAGTCTACCCTAAAATAAAAACCATACAAAAAGGAAAACATTTTGATATCATTCCTGACATTGAGAGGGCTATGACTATTGTGTTACGATGCCCCAAATCTACCCGAAATGAAGGCTTGTTCAATCGGACAGCAAGGGATAAATCAAGATTTCCAGGGTAACAATAACAGACACATTTATTGCACAGATGCTACACCTCACATACAATTTTACCAAGTGTGCCAACATCAAACATAAAATGATAGGCTCTCAGAATGGGAGGTTGCGTACAGCACTAGGCCTAGCATCACTTCTCGTCGTCTGACCCCACTCTCGCTTCCTCCGTCAAGTTCGCCAGAGTTGCCACCGCTCGTAAGAGAAGAAATGTTGACATGGCCTGGGTGCCTCGGTGTCGTCTCTGAAAAAAAACACTCCATACTGAGCTGCATAGCTGGGATTCGCCACAATGACTATGCAGCTGCACACCCTTCTGAAAGTAGTCTTAAAGAAATGCTTCCATTAATTGACTCAATGTTAGAATAAGTGCATTGCGAGCCAAGGACAGTACTTTGAAGGAGATTAATTCAAATTTCAAGTAAGCTTATTGCTTGAATTTATATTATTACTTATGTTTATTGAAGCTTATTATTTCACTTTTAATATAAAGGATTCACTGTATTTTTTTATCACCCATTGTAAGAATTTGAAACAAATTAAGAAAAAATACATAATAAAATAAGAAAATAAATTTTCTCAGTTATGAATTTGAAGAACAGAATCTATGTTGCTCTTTTCATAAAATGTTCCTTTCATTGCAAGGATAAGGTCACACTATAAGTATGATGAACTTTCAAGCACTGAGATTGAGAACACGTTTTCAAATTTTCCTAACTGTAAATATGAAGGTAAGTATAAGAAAATGTGTGGCAGAAAACTTTCTCACATACATTGTATGCCTAAGTAGGTCTTCCATCAGTATTTAAACAAAGATGAATGTTTAAGGAGGATTCATAGCAAAATACTTTTCACTTCAAGACAATGCTTTTGATCCTGTATGGGAACGAAGATGTGAGTTCAAGTTGGAACTTCTAGTAAATCTTTTCTTACATACAGTGCAAGAATAAGGTTTCTCTCCAGTATGGTAGCGAAGATGAACTTTTAACTCAGAACTGCTAGAAAAAGCTTTCTCACATATAACACAAGCAAACGGTTTTTCGCCAGTATGGGATCGATTGTGAACATTTAAGATCCATTTATCAGAAAATGCTTTGTTACATACATTGCAAACAAATGGTTTTTCTCCAGTATGGGACCGATAATGAACATTTAAGTACTTTTTAGCGGAAAATGCTTTCTTGCATAGATCACAAGCAAATGGTTTTTCCCCAGTGTGAGAACGAAGGTGAATATCCAAGCTTCTTTTGTAAGAAAATGTTTTCTTGCATTCACTGCATGCATATGGTTTTTCCCCAGTATGAAACCGATAATGAACATCTAAGGTACTTTTAGCGGAAAATGCTTTTTTACATAGGTCACAAGAAAATGGTTTTTCCCCAGTGTGGGAACGAATGTGAATATCCAAGCTTCTTTTGTGAAAAAATGTTTTCTTGCATTCATTGCAAGCATATGGTTTTTCCCCAGTGTGGGAACGAAAGTGAATATCCAAGTTTCTTTTATTAGAAAATGTTTTCTTGCATTCACTGCAAGTCCATGGTTCTTTCCCAGTGTGAGAACGAAGGTGAATATCCAAGTTTCTTTTGTAAGAAAATGTTTTTTGGCATTCACTGCAAACATATGGTTTTTCTCCTGTGTGGGAACGAAGATGAACCACTAGGTTGCATTTGTGAGAAAAACATTTCCTGCATACACTGCAAACAAATGGTTTTTCTCCTGTATGGGAACGAAGGTGAACCACTAAGCTGCGTTCATGAGTAAAAGATTTCATACATACATCACAAGAAAATTGTTTTTCCCTAGTGTGGGAAGCAATAGGTTTTTCCTCAGAGTCTATTGAACTAAAATCATCAAAAGGGCTTTTATCCATGTCAACTTCATCCATAATTTTAACAAATATGGCCTTTCTTAATTGTTTAAGACATTTTTCAAGTAAAATAATCTTTTACAGAATGCATAGATTCAAGATCCCTAAATGATCTGTTAGATAGCATCTCATTTTCTAGTTTATATACATTTCTTTTAAAATATGTGTGTGAAATCAAGAATAGAATAAAATAACTCAATTGTATGCCAGATAACAAAGTTTTATCTTTTTAAACATGTTAACAATTGCAAATACTGCTACTGAATTAGTATACATGTGTTCTGCCTTAAGGTGATTTTATATTAAAACTATACTTTCTCTGTTATTGTCAATTTTAAAAGCATGATATTTATTTCTAAACACATTAACAATTGCAAATACTGTTGTTGAATTAGTATGTATGTGTTCTACTATCATAGAATGATTTAATAGAAAAACTATATTTGCTCTGATATTGACAATTTCAAAATTAGTTAACAGAATTTTCCCATTTTCTTTTAAAATTTGAGAATTGTAGAAGCTTATTCACCTGAAGCAGAAGCTCTTTGCTCAAAGACATCAATATTATATTC
Organism: Pardosa pseudoannulata; assembly: GCA_032207245.1. NCBI lineage: Eukaryota > Metazoa > Arthropoda > Arachnida > Araneae > Lycosidae > Pardosa > Pardosa pseudoannulata. The sequence goes on along the minus strand of CM063510.1, from coordinate 51,490,209 downwards.
TGATGAGCAGTGACGTACCAATTGTAGAGAAATGCTGTAAAATGAATGAAACCTGTAAAGTAATAATAGTTTTTTAAAAAAGACATAGTACTGTACTAGCTTTATGTAACTGTTGATGGTTTGGGGAGAATAAATTTCACAATATAGCAAAATAAATTTCAACTGTAATTTATTTGATATAATACTATAAAGTGTTTTTGGTGTTTGGGGATGTTTTGCTTTATATTTACCATACCCTTTTTTATAAATAAATAGTGTTATGTTTATGACTATGTTTCTAATAAGACAACTGGGTAAATGTTTAAAAATGTCTTTTTATGAATCCAGTTAATTTTATTGTAAATTGTTTCTAGGGAAATGGCTTTTATTAATAAATAGCTTATTACAAATAGAGCACAATAAATATGTTTCATAAAAAATATTCATAACCAATATATCATAATTACTTGTGTAAATGAACACTCTTTCTTTTTTTTGGGGGGGGGTCAACAATCAAGGTCAAAGATCCCTAAGTTTTTATTGCTTCAGAAAATCTTATAATATGTGTAAAAAACTCAATACAGTCTTCAAGGGAGAAAATCTTTGCATTGGTGCCAACTTCCAAAAGAGAAAAATCTGTAGTTTATCACAGTAACATTTTTTAGTATATAGATAAATAAAATTAATTTCAAAAAAGGGAAAAAAGAGAAAAACTGCAAGGTTTATTTTATCTATGAAAGATATATTAATTTAGTATTCACAAATGCTTTAAAAAGTTTTTCAAAAATCTGTAGTTTATTGAAATAACATTCTTAGTGTAAATGTAAAACATAATTTAAAAGTGTAAAATGGTAATATTGTTTATCCAATATATAAAACAAACATATCAGTCTTTAGCATTTACAAATGCTGTGTACAAGATTTTACTACTTTCAAAAATTGTCATTTCATTAAGTCTCATTTTCAAAACATTTTAAACTTTTAGTCTACTTCACAATTAATAACTGTTCACAATTAATAACTGTTCACAATTAATAACTGTTTATTAAACAGAATATGTCCAAAATCAGTTACTTCTTGCTGAGTATGGAATTATCAATAGAGCAAGAAAGGGTTGTGTAGGGAACTTTTAGGAATTTTAGACTATATTGCTGAAAATTGGAAGAATTAGTTTTCGATCAGAAAATTGGAAACACACCAAAAAAATCATAAAACTTTTAAGTAAATCAGAAGCAATTGCACCTATGTCTTTGTCATTAGAAGTATTGTTGCATCTTTATTTCATTCTAACTGCACTTCTATTATATGAGAGTGCTAGAAATGTTAATTAACTTTAACCCTAAATTTCTGTCTTTAGGGTATCCGTTTATGTTGAAAACGTCATTTTTTGCCAAAAATCATAAGTTTTTTCATTTCTCTATTGAAATATTTCAACTTTTAGGCTTCTAAATCTGTTTTTGTTTTGTCTCTATGGCAGTTTAAAGAAAAGTTACAGCTATTTAAACATCAGTGACAGTTGTCAAAACAAAACGGAAGTAGCGACTTCAGAATCGGAATTTAAAGCCTTTTAAAGAGCATTTTTGGACAAAACTTTTTTAATTTTCATGAAGATTAGTTTAAACATTTTTCTAGTATTTTTAATAATTAGCAACTTGGCAATTAGAAAGTTTTGAAGCAAGAAAGTGTGGGGAATTTTAAACATGTATTTTAATTTTTTAATAGTTAAAGTTGCTTTCATAAACTTCAAACGCATTTTTCTCAGAACGGTATTTTTAATAAAATGTTGAAACTTGAAATGTGATTTCTCAAAAAGTTCTTAAAATATTTTGTTGAAAATTATTATGAATGCTTTTGATAGTATTTACTAGTGAATAACCTAAGAGCTTTAAATTTGGATAATTTTTAATGATGTTACACTAATAGTTAGATATAAAGGTAACGAAAATTCATTAAAAATTCAATGTGTATGATTTTGAAGGACCAAAATTTTTTATCAAATGAAAATTAAGCAAAGATTTTAGGTGATTCACTAGTCCAGTGTATAAGAAATGTGTTGAATCAAAAAATATAGAAATAATTTATTAAAAAATGAGACCTTTTGAAAACCCCCGATTTTTTTTACTTAATTTTCTTCATTTATTAGAAGTTTTATAAAAACTTCTCCAGAAATAAATTTTTTAAGTGAAATTCTCTATGATAATATAAAAAATAAATATAAAAATATAAAAACATGAACTAGTTTCTATGTTTAAAGAAAAGAATTCTCGAACGTAGACAGATACCTTAAGCATGATCCCTATTTCCTTTTGCACACTGAACTACTTGAAACAAATACTGTACTATTGTGTTTGATTTTTTTCCTGCCTGAAGGAATTCAGTATAATTCAACTTAAAAGACTTTATTTTAGAACAGCATCCTAAAGTGGCTAACAAGCTGCTGATGATCTATAAGAGGCCTGTTATGATCTGACTTAATTTAAAACAATCCCGAATAAACACTACAAAGGTTAGACAGATAGAACATAAAAAAGATCTCCGTTAGAACAGATAGAACATAAAAAATATCTCCTGGATACCTCAGATGCATGAAAGCTGTACACACCTAAAGAAGCTATGTGGATGGGAATAATGCTGCAGTGTAACTAGAGTACTTTTCCATCTTGCTTGCATACTTTGAAACATGCTTTCTGATAGAAAGAAAATGCAATCCTTAGAAAAATATCTTTGAAACTTCATACCAGGGTTGGCAAAAACCTGGTTTTTTTTTTTTTCAGAAAAAAAAAAACAGGGTTTCAGGGTTTTGGGGCTTTTTTCAGGTTTTATCAGGGTTTTTACTATACTTTAATGGGTTTTAGATGCTTTTTTTTGGGATTTGAAAACTATTCAAGTTTTTTGTTATGTAAAAGGACAGGATATATAATTAATTGTATGATTAAAATAAATTTTAAATGTTAATTACTTTTTAAAATTAAAAATTTTAAAAATCAATTTTAAATTATGCAGAAGAAACTTTTGTCTAAATTAAAGGAAATTTTGAAATCTTAAAATAAATTTTTTTCAGATTATAAAATTTTTCTAACATCAAAAAACTAGTTTTGAATGGCGATTATTTTATACTAAAAGTTGGCTTTGAAATAGTTGCATTTGAAGTTTTTTCTTTTCAATAAAATGTATTAAATTATTACTCTATATTTATTAGCAGTATTGTGTTATTAAAGCATTCAGAAGATATTTTTTTAGTTAATTTGTAAGTTATATATGATAAGTAGCAGAATTAATTATATATATTATCCCCATGTTTATTTATTTACAGTTATACATATTTTTTTCCCAATTTTTCTTGTCCGTTTTTCAATTAATTTTATCACATGTAATACTTCAATATTCTTATTTTTTTTCACCATACATTCTTATTAACTTTGTTTAATTTAGATTTTATTGTATTTGTTATACAGATAACTATTTTTCCCTGAAAAGTTTTTGTTTTTTCTAGCAGTTTAGACCCCCTCAAATTAAAAAAAAATCTAGGATCATTGTCAAAGACGAAATATGTAATATATATTATAGATTTAATTCAATATATTTATTATTAGTTAAATATGTGGAATTTTAAATAAAGGTTTTGAGAACCCAATTTTGAAAAAAAACTACTTGGGTTTTTTCAAGTGGGTTTTTTTTTAAACACCCACCCGTGTTTTTTTGGGCAAATGAAGCCAACCCTGCTTCATACACACCTGTTAGTAAAGAGGTTGTATATAAAGTATCTTCAGTTTCAGTCATCACTGTCATCTCAAAGCAGCCAAAATTTTACCAATGACATCTATTAACAATCTCAAAAGCCAATTGCATGTCAAGCTTTGGGTTGTTGCTATTCATAGAAGATAAAATTTTTCTCCACCCCTTTATGTAGAGAACAAGGGAACATTATAACAAGTAAATATGGTATATACAGTGATTCATACATCGTAGGTGAGCTTATCTAAATATGCCTACTAAGATGTCTTAATTTAGAAATCAAAGATCTTACAGGATATTAGTTTGCTTTAGCTACAACTATCATTCCTGTTTTCAAATAAGAAATAAAAATGTTCAACATATAATCCTTGTTCTAACGGAAACAATATGTTTAAACTTTATTTTTATTATTATTCTGAGATTATTTGCTGAATAAAACCCATTTACCACTCAGTTTAAAAAAATTCAAAAAATAACATACCATATATGAATGACATTTTTAAAAAATAATGTGCCAGTTAAGCAATCTCCCATACAACACTGCAGATTTTGTTGACTATTTTACTATAGAAGTACCTTAAAGGCAACTAATATCACTCCTAAAAGCAACATAAAGTAGGTCCTAATTTAGAATTGGTAATTCTAAATTAGGACCTACTCTAATTTGGACCTACTTTTACTTTAATATTGGTAATTCTAAATTAGGTGTAATTTAGAAAAATGGACCAAGCAAAAGACCCCACACACTTGACCTACCACCTAAACAGCTATCGTACAGGAACTTGGAGGACATTGCAACCACAAATCTATTTAACAAACCACCATTAATGAACAAAATAGATCTTTGGCAGAAATGAGCCTCAATTCCACAACCTTCTGGTGATGAGATCAATGATTTTGCTGACTGAGCTGCCAAAGGTCATTTGCCAAATTTAACAAAACCAGTTTAAAGCCTCAAGGATATTAATTAAATTTAATTAAAATAAAAATTTTAATATCTGTATTTCTTGAAACTTTTTTCCCCAAAACTTAACAGTTCATCATTCACAGAAAAAGTTTTAAAGACACTCTTCTCTTTGTTTTTAAGTGGCTGGGTGTTAATCCTTTTTGCAAGTAAACTCTTAAACATAGAGAAATTTATACTGTTACAGGAACAACTTACTGCATTATTCGTAAATAAGGGGTTGAAACCAATGTTCGAAAAAGGATACTACAAATTCTGGTTACAAAAACCAGTTTCCTATTCTGTGTTACAGGTCACCACATAGCAGCTGTTAATGGCTTTCCTCCCATTTAGTAGAATGTGAACATAATGCAATTATAAACCTCATGACGAAAAAAACAAACAGAAATACTAGATATTGATGATTGGGGTGGTATGCATATATTACTCACAAATATAGATCTAAATATAAAGGATTTCATATAATACATCTCAGTAATTTTTAAAAAAATATTTTTATAAGTTTAAACACAAGATATAATTTTAATAGATATAACTTTAAACATCAAAATGCTTTATTTATCTTTTAAACTCATACTGCTATTAATAATATATACTCTGACTGCTCAATTTGTAAACCGAAATCTTCTTAAAAATTGCGGGGTTTTTTTTTTTTTTTTGTTTTTTTTTTGTTTTGTTTTTTTGCATAGTTTAAATATATATATAAATTGGGGAATTGAAATACTAATTTTCTTTCTGGAAAAGATTTTTTATATTGACTTTTATCATGTGAAACTAAGCTTTCAGAAAAACTAATTTCAGATGTTATCAGATAAAAAATTTATTTTTTAATAAATTTCAATTCAGATACAGTTAATTTCTATTTATAACATACTATCTATAATTCTATTATCTCATAAAACTACAGTTCTAGTCATATAATTCTATTTATTATCTAATTAAATGTCTAATACTGTATACAATTTATTCCACTGTTTAAACGGTGAAAAGGCAGAATGTGCTTCTTAGAAAAGGAAGAAAAACACATGCCCACAAAAATCGCAGGATGAGCAAATTTTGCTACATTTCAATTGCCTGCGGAAATCGCAGGATGAGCAGTTAGTGAGTTAAAACAACCAAAACTAAACTTTAATGATTGTCACTATGCAGTTATATAAAATTGTTTCACATGGAAGTTCATAGTAAGGTGTGTGATATGTAAAAGAGTTTGTAAGCAGAAAAAGTTTGTGAACTACTGTTCTAATGCATTAAGTATGATGTATATTATTTACATATCCCTTTCCAGCAAGCTTCCTATATATAAAATTTGTATAATCATATACATATATATATGACATGGTCCGAGTAAACACACTAGAGTTCTGACATCAGCTTCATATCTTTATTTAAACTCACCAACACTCTACTCACAATGGCGTCTCATTTTGGTGCCCAACTGCAAACAAAGGCAGTATTCACTACTTCGAGGAGCCACGTCTACCTATAGTAATTGCTTATCGCTCTCTCTCTATATCACTGCGCGTGAGCCGTATTTATGTGACTAGTAAGGCGAGGCGCATTACTCCCATTAAAAGAATCCCTAATTAAATCTCTTAAATTACTCTATATTTTTATCCTGACATATATATATATATATATGTGTGATTTAATAATAAAATCAGAACAGATATATTATAAGCCCCGTTTGGAGACTTCTACGTTACCATAAACAAATACTAGCACACTTAACATTTTTATACCATTTTAAACTCAATGAAATCTATAACCATATGTTAGTGTTTGCTTAAGAAATCGAAACTGTGAAATACAAACAAATCAGATAGAACATAGAAAATTCATAATTATGGAAAACAAAAATCTTAAAGATAATAAAATAGAAAAAATAATGATTTTCTATAAAAGGTTGAGTTCAGCATTTAGAAGATGCAAAAATAGTCTCATATACATATATACTACCATGAATGTATTTCTTTACCCTTGAATTTTAATAGTGTATATACATTTTTATGTTAAAAGGATAATCGCTGCCAACATTGAATAAGACTGTCATGTTTTGATGTTAACTCAAGAATGGTAATGCGCATACCAAAAAATTAAACTGGTATTTTGGTCAGATTTTCATTAATATCTTTTGACCTAATTGGAATATCGGAATACAAATGGTCAATATGCTGTATTGCTTTGTGTCTTTTGGTACCTTCGGCAGCCTTGTCAGTCCAGCTGTTCATGAGGAGATTAGATTAGATTAGATTTAGGGTGGGGCGGCCCACAAGGGCACCAGCACTGCGGCCCAAGGCCTATTGTACTGAAAAGCCCCCCATTCGCAGGAGCAAGAAGCTCCAGCACAAGGCTAAAAGACAATAACCATTAGATCTCAGAGAGACCAATAGCTGAGATAAATTTCAGCAGCAATTTAACTGGGAAGTTAATCAGCTCCCATGGCTCGATGAAATGATACCCAAGGAATTCAAATCTCTTGGCGCAGTAATATTCACATTCACATAAAATATGTGATGAACTTTCCTCCGCCATATGGCACCCCCTACATACTGGGCTATCTATAATGCCAATAATGTTAAGGTGCCTCTTAAGGCAACAATGGCCAGTCAACAGGCCAATGGCCACCCTTAGCTCTTTTCTACTGAGCCTAAGTAACTCCTTGGCCCTCAACCAGGGATAACCCTGGTTAAGCTCCTTGGACTGCCTTTGATTATTAGAGTTAAGCCAGTCCTTATAAGTCTCCCCCATTAGGAGGTCCCTAACGGTCCTTCTCACTATGATATGAGGAAGACCAAGTACAGGTTCTGGCGCAATGAAGGGCAACTCAGAACCATACTTAGCGAGATCATCGGCAACCTTGTTGCCAAATATACCGCAATGACCAGGAACCCATATTAGGGTTACCTTATTGACCATAGCCAACTGGTTAATGGTCTTATAGCAATCCCACACAATTTTGGATGAGAAGCAGTACTTGTGCAAGGCCATAAGTGCAGCCTGACTATCTGAGAAGATTTTTAACCTTCTCTTGGCAACCCCTCTTGCAATGCAGTTATTTGCACAAGCAAGAATGGCAGCAACCTCAGCCTGGACAACAGAAGCTAGTTTACCCAGGGAGAAAGAAATTCTGATGTTCCTGGTAACACAGAAAGCACCGGAGCCGGTCCCAGATGGCGTTTTAGAGCCATCTGTAAACCAAACCTCATTAGCACGTGTGAGAATTCATGAGGAGATAGATGCACATAGATACATAGTCACAATCAGGTTTTAATATAAAAGATACTCAATAGTCATATAAAATCCAGATCAATTACATATTACATTTATTCCTACTCAAATTGACTATTGAGTATCTTATATATTGAAACCTGATTTTGACTATGTATCTATGTGCATCTATCTCCTCATGAATAGCTGGACTGAGAAGGGTGCCGAAGGTGCCAAAAAATTAAACTGGCATTTTGGTCAGATTTTCATTAATATCTTTCGACCTAATTGGAATATTGGAATACAAATGGTCAATATGCTGTATTGTTTTGTGTCTTTTGGTACCTTCGGCACCCTTGTCAGTCCAGCTGTTCATGAGGAGATGGACGTGCATAGATACATAGTCACAATCAGGTTTTAATGTATAAGATACTCAAGAGTCATATAAAATCAAGAGCAGGGACACATTATATTTATTCCTACTCAAATTTACTAAAAATCTCAAGAAAAAAAAAATCTTACATTTTCAACATGCTTTTTCTCAACAGCTGTTCTTAAAGAGGCAAAAGATATATTTTAAAAGATAATCATAAACATGGAAGGGAAGTAATCATTGTCTAATTATAAAATCCCATAAAAGCATCATTGACTTACCACAGTCCTATACAAAGAAACTAAATAAATTTGCATCACTTCTTTTCACCTATGTGAAAATGTGACAATTCAAGAATAACCTTTTCTTTCAGAACTAAAAATGCAATAAATTTTTTTTTTAAATTTCTTGACATCGATAAGGAAAGAGATTTAAGTGTTCATTTATCTAATACCAGGGTTGGAAAAAAATGATTTTTTTTTTAATCAAAAAAATCAGATTGTTTTGATTTAAATCAGATTTCTTTTACTTAAATTGGATTTTTTTTATTTTTTTTCTGAATACTAATTTTAATTGTTGTTTTTGTTTTTTGCAATATACATAGAATAGTTTGTTATAAGAAGTAACATCTTATCTATCTAGTATATTCTACACACTGATTACCTAAAATTAAATATATAAATTTTAATCTAAATATATTCCATTATTTTGAAATTGGATAGTGCAAACTAAATAAGATGTAAAATTTAAAGAACAAATTTAATATTCTTTTAACGCCAACTATTTATTTAAAAAAAAAAAAATCACAACTATTACAATATTTTCTAAGCATCGAATTATGGATTTAATTTGTTTCAATAAAAACACTAGCTTTGATGCTTTATCCACTCCTAACTGGTTATGAAGGCTAGAATGAACAATACCAAAAGAAGAAAACTGTCTTTCCATTCCAGCAGAGGAAGCCACAGCTGTTGTTATTTGGTAGGCAAACTGGATTTCAAGTTCTGTTATACTCTCTTTACCTCCCATTATATAAAATGAATTCCACCAGTCATAATTATTGTACTACCCCTACGTACAACCCCTAAATTCTTGGAAAGCACATGTTATCTATTTACACTTACTTAATTATTGGAATTACTGTGCTGACTGATTCCCAATTCTCCTGTCTTTGGAATATAGGTTTTAAAAGAAATGAAAAAAATAATGATTTAAATCAATGATTTTTTCAAAAAAAATCAAATGATTTAAATCAAGATTTAAATCATGATTTAAATCAACTGATTTAAATCATGCAAACCATGTCTAATACAGTTCTAACTAGTATTCTAAGATTTTCTAATGCTCTGTAATTTTGCTCCATACAAATTTTAAATTAATGATAAAATATAATGGTTATAAAGATAAAAGTGTTCTTTATTATAACTTGAATCCAATATGCTTCTGCATACTAACAGTCACATTACACTTTTGAAAACAATAAAAAAGTTTTATTGTTAAAACCTTATTTCAACAATAAGTTTGCGTACAAAGTCTACAGACTATAAAAAGAAAATTGTTTGCTTTAACACTAGAATTACGGTGGTCTTTGTATACCTAGAATTACGGAGGGTGTCATTTTGATCCCTTGATAAGATATTTACATTCTCTAAATGATATAATATATTTGTGAAAAATAAATTAAAATAAAGCAAATTATGACAACTACAGTTTGTTTTTAAAAATATACAGACTTTGCAGGTATGTAGGATCAATTAAACGAGTTACCAAGTTCTCTCCTAAACTTTGATCACTTGGTCTCATTTCATCTTTTCCTAAATATGGAAATCTGTTTAATAAGTATTTTGTCCTAACATCTACTTCTAACCAAAATTTTATTCCGAATTTATTGAGCTTGTTAGGCATATACTGCAAAAAACGGCATCTTGTTTTTGTAAGGAATAACTGTTCATCAAACGTAATATTTTCATTTCGTTTGTAGCAAAGCTTACAGTTTTCTATAAAAGTATTCCATACCTCGGATATTAGTGTAAATTTATCACACTGCAAACGTGAAGACCTTGTTAGTTTATTTACAAAACGAAGAAATTTCATAATTTCCGAAAATCTATCGCTACTCATAGTTTCATGAAAAAACTTTGGTCCCTAAGTCTTGGACCACAAACTAAGAATTGGTAAGCCCTTGGTGGCTAATGCCCCCTTACGTACAACAACACTATGAATGCTTCCAGTTCTGCTAATAAAATAGTGAAAGAGTCATTATGAAGTTTACACTTGTCTTCAACATCAGTATATAGCCTGCCATATTTCTAGGTATAATCATTTGTTACGACTAAAATAAAAATACAATTTTCTTGAAATCTCTACTATTTCGTAAATCACAATGATTTAGGAAAAGTCAAGAAAGGATTAAGATATTTGCAAAAAAATAGAAGAGCTGTCAGAGATAAAAGTTCGCTAGGTGTCAAAATGATCCCTTCCGTAATTTTAGTGTTAATGCACGTATGTGAACTTTTCTGACAGTGTAAAATGCTGTCAAAATGTAAAATCACTTCAATCATACAATTGTATTTACCAACCACATCATAACAAACACAATAATAATAATAATGTGTCATAATAAACTGAGAAAACAGTTACCAATAAGATTTCAGAACAATGTTCTGAAAAATTGCTGTTTTTGTAAAAAATGCTGTAGATATCAACTCCAATATCGCAATTTCATTAAATAAGGGTAAAATATTGAATCTATTTTGTTTTTGCGGCCACTAACCAGCAGTTACAAAAATATACCCCCTCAAAATCTATTACTAAGAGCTACCGAAGACGTCATTTGGCTTGTACTGTCAAGTATTTATCAATATGTTGTACATAAATACACTTTGTTTTTTATTTAGCAACCTATGAACCCTGGGTCAATCAATTTGAAAATTTCCTGCAAACACATTTCACTTCCGAAAATTAAATTAAATACACTAACGTTATGGAGTTTAATTTAAGTACGAATAGGAGCAGCATAGTTATCAAAAATTTATTGCTGGTATTTGTGTTGAAATAACTCACCAGAAATCAGACTTGATTCAAATTAAATTCAGCATTATGGGTGCCATTGGTATCAAAAGAATGTTATTTATAAACAATTATTTTTGTAGTAATTGGTATCTCAATTTTACATTATGTTTTATTTCTTATATTTATGTTGTTTTTAAGGACTGTATCAAAACGAATGTACCACTCACCAGAAACATAATACTAACTATTAACGGGAGTATTCAAACGGACCCATCGCTGTCCACTGTTTCACTAGGAAATAGCGATCAGACAGCCCGCTCGCTGTTTGGGATTCAACTATACTCCTCAGTATTTGACATCTGGAACTCTGGAACAGATTATTTTGGGGCACCTAGGGCCGTAGGTCCTTTATCCCCGATAACATATAAATTCTCAAGTGGCCTTTAACATTGGCTGACAGATAGTATAAATAGGAAGAGGAGAGAAGGGAAAAGAAAACAGAGAAAATATTAATAAAATAAAATACAATTACAATACATAAAGATTAGCCCATTATTATTATTATTATTATTATTTTTGCTCTGATTGACTCTTTACAAAAAAGAGATAGAATAATTTAGAAACAAATCAAGACATAATACATACATAATAATAATAGAGTATTAGAGGTTTTTATTTTTATTTATTTATTTATTTTTAAAAATAGGGCAGAAGATATTTACAATAATAAAACAGTTAGTAGCGATTAGCACGAGCTATTGAACAAAGGGTTTTGTTTTGTATAGTTTGCTAGCTCTGGATCTGTGTGTTGGATGCAGATCCCCAGATCTGGGCTGCATAAAGAAGAATGAGCCTGAAAACTGTCTTATATAAGAGCAATTTATTACCCATTCCCATTTAATCATGATACAGAAA
>CM063510.1:51091924-51477924 GCA_032207245.1 Pardosa pseudoannulata | reverse complement strand
TAACAGTAAATGTATATGACACAACCAAAACAAACAGTCAAATCGTAGTAGTACTTGCTGTTTCGCTCAGTTTTCCCTCGCTGTTGTCTAGGAAAGATGAATTAGAAATAGCGATGACTCTGCGATCAGTGATGGAAAAAAAGGCTGCCTAAATCGGGGCCATCGTGATAACCGGGCCTGCGCGTATGAATTGATGACTCATACAAAGGGGCCGATGAGATCAGACTCTCGTCTACGGTGTTTACTTTGAAATTGACGATTTTCATATTGGTTTAATTAAAATAATCTTTCTGTTGTGCCCAATTACACATTTTACGATTTATAAAACAATTTTTGTTTACTTACCTAAGAAATTTAAAATAAATAAAATGAAATATATTCAGTTTGAATTATAGAAATTCACAAAGTATGTAGTACCTTAACTTTTACTTTTTCAAACTAAATGTTTTTAAATAAATGTTTACAAAAATATGCGCGAAATATTATTTACAAAAAGATGAAAAAGTACATTTATTTATTATATCTAGTTAAATAAATAAATAAATAAAAAAAGATTTAAAGATAAGAATTGGACAGCAAGAATATTCCTATCAAAACCATAAATGTATTTCCATTTTTTTTTTTTTTTTGAGAGTCATAACATTAATTATATTGAATATATTACTCTTATATTACTGCTTACTTTAAAATCCCTTATTATTACTTAATACTTTGATGGATTCAGGAAAAAATTGTTGAGTTCAAAGTTATTTAATTTATTTTTAAATCTGAATCTGTGTGCTTTTTAAATTAAATTACATTAGTAAAATACATAATACTTTTTGTGTGCTCATAGAAAATTACTACATTGTATTAATTCACACTGCATTAAAAATAACAATTTGATCTTTAAATCATAACTTAGTGATTGTCCTAGGTTATGTAAAATTAGATTTATTATATGAAAATTACTACTTTACAACTAAAATAAATTGACTACTTTAAATAAAAATATTTTATTTAAAACTTATGGAAAAGTTTTGTAGAAATTGCATTTAGTTAAGGAAAAAAAAAAAAAAAAATTGAAATCAAATGTATTGTACGAGTAAATAAAATACATTTTTTAGAATTTTTCATTTTAATATTCATTTATTTAAACATAAAATCTGATTAACATTTTTTATGAGTTTCCTTTGCAAAGTAACTATATAAAAATTTTAACTGAAAAGGAATCCATATAGGTTAGATTATAAAAATAGACCTAACCTATTCAAACACTCATTCAGTATGATATGGCCAAGGCCATCGTGATCATATAGAATTATAATTATAGAATATATTTATATAACTGAATTTGAATTGATAATTATAATTTATAGAATACATTACTTTTATATTACTGCTTACTTTAAAATCACTTATGATTACTTAATACTTTAATGGATTTAGGAAAAAATTGTTCAAAGTTATTTAACTTATATTTAAAGTTGTGTGCTTTATAAATCAGGCTATATTAGTAAAATACATAATGATACTTTTTGTGAGCTCATAGAAAATTATATCTAAATATGTTTAGTTTGAATATAATTTGAATAAGAAAATAAACAAAATATTTAACATATTCTACTAAAATTTAAAAAAATTTTATTATCTTTCATTTTTAATAATTAAATTTCTTAAAAGTATTTTATCTATATATCATGTGTATGAAAGAGTTCACATAAGGCAAGAATACATTTATTTACAATACATACAGTAAATTTAAAAAAAAAAGTAATTGTACAAACACTTACTATAAAAAGCTATAACATTTAGAAATTCAAGCTGAAACGACAGATCCATACTAAATTATTTAACTCAATAAAATAAATGACTAACTTTTTGTAAACATAGTTGTAACGGTTATGAAGAACACATTAAGCACATACATATACATTTTTCTCTGTGCACATAAAAATAATCAGTGTTTGAATAACATATATATCTAGGATTATAACACTGTATTAAAATATATTCAGTTTCAAACTATGAAATAAATTTGTCTCAAGAAAAACTACATTAGTGTCACTTTTCCAGAGCAGGATAATATTTGATAGTAACAATAATTACTTACACTTATAACAGACATTCACAGAATAACAACATATCACTCTCATTAAAATATTGTAAGCTGTGGGTGAGCAGTAAAGGATTATTGATTACAACAGTAAGGTAACCATTGAAATTTTTAGACAAGAAGTAAACTTTTATTATAAAAAAGTTTTTTTGGGTATAATTCATATTTTATTTTTTTATGTTATTAATATTGTACAACTTAATTTCTTACGGTAATTATTAAATGTTTTAAGTAAATAAGGAAAATAAAAAAAGTGTCTAAAAATTACCCCAAGAATTGGGGTAATTCTTAGAAATTCCAGATAATTATTAGACACTGAATTTCTGCATTATGTTAATAATAAATAAGATCTTTATAAGGAGTAATAACAGTCAATTATCCGATTGTATGGTGTACTTCAAAAGGGAGTAGAGAATAAGTACTTAAATGCAAGAAAAAATATATGACATGCTTGATATCACTCTTTATTATGTTTTATAAAAAGCATAGAAAACATGTCAATAAAAAGGAACATAGTTTAATTATTAATTGTAGATACAATAGAACAGTTTTGATAACAAAGCATACATTGTAAAGTAAATTAAGTTTAAAATATATATATATATATATAAAAAGAGTAACATCAATTAACTCCCTTTAGTTAATTTCAAAAACAGCCATATGGAACTTCTTAAATGTTCTATATAAGTCAGTAATTTCATACTTGTATAAAATTTCTTACCTCAATATGTTTTGGTTGAAGTTGATATACAGGTTCAAAATAGGATAAAACTAATATATTTCAGTAACAATGTCGAATATATGTAGGCATACAACGAGCTACAAACCACGTTGGTGCCAATATACAACTACGACGTGCATCGGCCTCAATGTATGACTCATATTGCGCAGTGGCAACCTACGCGCAGGCCCGGTGATCAGGATGGCCCCGCCTAAATGCGCCAGCTAGTGAGCTTGCTTTCTGTTTGGGATTTAATTATACCCCTCGTTTTTTACATCGAGAAGGCATTTGACAAAGTGTGGAACAGTGGCCTCATATATAAACTAGTTAAACACAAATTGCCAGCTCCCGTAATACAATTAAAACACTCATACCTTCTCGACAGGTCTTTCACAGTCCGCCACACACAATACTTTTTCACACACAGACCTATTAACGCTGGAGTCCCCCAAGGCTGTAAGGGCCATATTCACCACGATTTTAATACTCGGTTCTAACCATGAATCAGCTTTTTTGTATTCTATGAGAATCTGCAGCTTTCAGCTCATTTTAATCCCCTGTTTCTGATCCACGGATACTACATTTTACGCATGTGCGTTGAAAACAAACATGGCGGATAAGTTATCAGATTTGAAAAAATTAAGAATATTTAAGAATTTCGAACAGAATGCCAAAGATTTGTGCATTTACATAGAACAAATGATTTTGAATGCATGCTTGTATGAACAAATGATTTCGACTGTATGATTTTTCTGTTGTCTCTAAATAAAAGTACAGTATAGCTGTATGCTACAAACTTAGGATGACGAAAGGTATGTTGACTTATTTATTACTATCTTTTGAAAATAATTATTGGTCTTTCTGCATATTCCATATTTTCCTATTGATGATTTTAGATATCGGTGGAGCACCTAGCCTGTTAATTGTGCGTATTAACATCTGTTTCATATAAATAACATACTGACTGTTGGTTTGTTTATTTTAAATTATTTACCTTTCTTTGGCTTTATACATGAAAATATTTGATGTTTGAACATTATATTAAATTTGAAGTCAATTTTACTCTTATATTTATATATTAAATAAGCAATTTTAGAATTAAGTATAAATTATCTGTATTTTGCTATGTATATATACACTTAAATATTAAATGCTTTCATTTATATACTTTTGTTACATGTTAATGTAATGCTTAACACATACCTATGGACCCAACTTTAAGAAAATATACTTTATTTACATTAATATTCTTATTAAATTCTTTCAGGTAAGTTAGAAAATTCCTCTGATGTTTGGATGGTTTTTTTTTTTCATCATATGCCCTGCAACTTTATTTACATAATGCAATTGTCAGTTTACAGAATATAAATTTACAAATTACTGTACTTCAACAATTCAAAATTAACAGCCATGTCTCATAATTATTATATTAATATTTTAACTTTGTACATAAATAAAAACATGTTATTTCATATTCATTACAATTGGTCATTCACAATATATATTTTTGATTTTCAAATATTCTAAACTCTAACAAGTAATTATGACTATAAAAAAATTACATTTAATTTATTTGTGTACATTTATATGCCCATGTATATATATATATATATATATATATATATATATATATATATATATATATATATATATATATATATATATAATATAATATAATATAATATATACACACATTACGAAAAGGTCAAAACTGGAAAGTAACAGATTTCAGTTTTTATAGATGTTAGTTCTAACATTTTTTTTTTTTTTCAAAACAACCTACATTAAGGTATTAGTGATAATTCTCATTTTGTTTCATTAAAGAAGTATAATATTACACATAAAAGTAAACAGATATTTTATTTATGGCATATGGGCAAATGAGGAAACAATTCATAAGTCCTTCGACCTCCTTCAAGAAATCAGCTCCATGTTGCCAGAAAGTTGTATTAGCATCAGAGTTACATGTTTATGTAAAATTTCAACTCAATCTATTTATAGAAAGTGAGTTGAACTTTTTTATTGTAGGCATTTCATTTCAGGAAAAAAATATCATACAGCTCACCTTCAAATTTGTATTTTTGCAAATGACCTATTACCATAATACTTGATTTAGGAGAGATACTTGAGATTCCATTTTTCAAGATTCGGTTGTTAATCTATTTTATAAAATTTTATTATTATACTGTAAAGGAGGTGATTTTTTTTTGTTAAAACATTATTATAACAGTATATGTATATATGTATATATTTTTTAAGAAATAAAATAACTTTTCTAATGGAAAAGAAATATAAGCATTGTTTATGCTGTAAATTTTACAACTTTTGAAGGACAGTAGTTTCTTGTAAGTTCTTTCTTGCAAACAGAAAACTTTTTTATCTAAACCCAATGTGGTAAGATTTATTGTTTTGTACAAAATTAAATGCTTCTAATAGTGCACAGAAGTATATACATAGTTTGTTCTTGTCGCAGAAAATATTCATGTAAAACATGGCTTGAACATTTTATTTTAGTTCATAAAATATTTTGACAATGGAAAGCTAGATGAATACTTGATGAATGCTGCTATAAAGAATTTAAGCAGTATTTATTTGAGTGGTTTTTTTTGGCTATAAAGAGTTAAAGCAGCATATCTATATTACTTTATACATTACTTTATATATTTACTTTATAAATTAAAAACAAACGAGACATGATTTAAAATGTTTATATATATATATAATATATATATATATATATATATTGTATAACATGTTAATGTAGTGCTTAACATATACAGATGAGCCCAACTTTCATCAGAAAATCCTCCTATGTTTGCAAGTTTTGTTAATATTGTTGAAGCAATGACTCTTTCATTTACAACTTTTTTAACTTTATCCTTCTATTCATGCCAATAGATGGCGTCAATATTCCTTTTAGCCTTATGTTAAGTTTTTTGTAAAATAAAGATGCACTCTTAGGACCATATTCTCCACGATTTTAACACTCCGATCTAACCGCGGATCAGAATTTTCGTATTCCTCAACGAGAATCCGCGGCTTTCAGCTCGTTTTAATCTCCTATCTCTGATCCTCCGAATTTGGAGGATTAATTGCCTAATCCACGGATACTACATTTTACGCATGCGCACTGCGTTGAAAACAAACATGGCTGATAAGTTATCCGATTTGAAAAAATCTTCAATATTTAAGAATTTTGAACAAAACGGCAAAGATATGTGCATTTACATAGAACAAAGGATTTAAAATTTTTACTTTTATGAACAAATTATTTCGACTGTATGATATTTCGGTTGCGTTGTCTTTAAAAAAAGTACAGTACAGCTGTTTGCTACAAACTTAACTAGAATGACGAAAGGTATGTTGACTTAATTATATACTATCCTTTGAAAATTATATTGATCTTTTTGCCTATTCCACATTTCCCCTATGGATGATTTTAGATATCGGTGGCTCATCTAAGCCCGTTAATTGTATGCATCAACATCTCTTTCATATATTAACATGCTGACTGTTGGTTTGTTTATTTTAAATTATTTACCTTTCTTTGGCTTTATACATGAAAATATTTGATGTTTGAACATTATATTAAATTTGAAGCCAATTTTACTCTTATATTTATTTATTATGAAATTTTAGAATTAAGTATAATCTGTATTATCTGTAAATATTATCTGTATTTTGCTATGAATGTATATATATATATATATATATATATATTATATATATATAAAACTTAAAATAAAATGCTTTTTTTACTTTTATTATTAATTAATGCTTAATCCAATGACCAACTTTAACATACACATTAATATATAGTCCCAGGTCAGTTAGAAAATTCCTCTGATGTTTGTAAGATTTCCAGCAATATTTTTAATACAGTGTTTATTGTCTTAATACATACACTACTTTATAATTAACAATTCAGTCTCATACATATATTAATATTTTAACTGTGTACATAAATAAAAATATATTATTTATTCATTAATAATGTTCATATATATTTTGATTCGAATATTCTTAAATCTAACATATATTTTATATAATATATTCATATTAAGTCATTAATGATTTTGATTTTGTAATATTTTTTTTATATATAGCAATATTTACTAATACAATATACAGAATATATTACAATATATATTTATATTCAAAATTAATCTATAATTATATTATAAAGAAAATAAAAACATGTTATTTCATATTATATAATTGTTATTAAAATATATTTTTACGAATATATAACATATATAATAAATACATATAATTTTATATAATTTTTTATATATATATATATACCAACTATATATAAAATTATATATATATTTATAATATAGTATATATAATATATATATATACATATATTATATTTATATATACATACACAATAGAAAGTCCTGAAAATAACAGATTTCAGTTGTTATAGATGTTAGCTCTAACAATAAATCAACCTAAATTATGTATTAGTGATAATTTCATTTTGTTTCATTAAAAAGTATAATAGTGCACATAAATGTAAAACAGATATTTTATTGGTATATGGGCATATGAGGAAACAATTCATAAGTCCTTTGACCTCCTTCTCAATTAAGAAATCATCTCCATGTTGCTAGAAAGTTGCATTAGCATCAGAGTTACACATTTATGTAAAATTTCAACTCATTCGATTTATAGAAAGTGAGTTTACAAGATTTGACAACTATATAGCTATGAAACTAAATAAAATTATTTTATGAGTTATTTATGTAAAAACTTTTAGCAAAATTTATTTCTAACAGAAATATGTGTAAGTCGTTCACTTTTGCTAAAGCTTGTTGTGAATCATGTTAAGAGACACAATAAAAAGTAGCTTTTAACAATGTGACAGTTGTACTTGTTCAAACCTTACATGATATAGTTTACATTCATTTCCTGTTTCATCTAAATATTTTCTCTCCTTCCTTTCTCATTAATTTAATTAACCTTAAATAGTTTAGAACTTTTTTATTGCAGGCATTTCATTTCAGGAAAAAAATCATATACCTTAATTCTTTCTATAACTATCCATCAAGATACTTTTTTCTTCTGAACAAATGCAGCACACCTTCAAATTTGTATTTTTGCAAATGTCCTATTAATATAGTACTCAATTTAGAAGAGTTACTTGTGTAATAATATCAGATATTCCATTTTTCAAGGTTCGGTTGTTAATCTATTTTATAAAATTTTATTATTATACTGTAAAGGAGATGATTTTTTGTTACAACATTATTATAACAGTATATGTATATATGTGTATATTTTTTAAGAAATAAAATAACTCTTCTAATGGAAAAGAAATATATGCATTGTTATGCTGTGAATTTTACAACTTTTGAGGGACAGTAGTTGCTTGTAAGTTCTTTCTTGTAAACAAAAAATTGTTTTATCTAAACACAATGTGATAAGATTTATTGTTTTGTACAAAATTAAATGCTTCTAATTGTGCATAGAAACATATACATAGTTTGTTCTTGTCACAAAAAATATTTATATAAACATGCCTTGAACATTTTATTTTAGTTCATAAAATGTTTTGACAATGGAAAGCTAGATGAATACTTGATGAATGCTGCTATAAAGAATTTAAGCAGTATTTATTTGAGTGTTTTTTTGGCTATAATGAGTTAAAGCAGCATGTCTATATTACTTTATACATTTTTTTATATATTTACTTTATACATTTTCAATTAAAGTGAAATATGTATCACTTTAACTAAAATCTACCATTTTGTTGATTTTTTAAAATAGAAACAAACAAGACATGATTTAAACTGTTAAAATGTTAATATACATATAGACATAAAAATATTGTAACATATTAAATGCTTAACACATATAGATGAGCCCAACTTTGAGTAAATATTCCTTATTTGCATAATATTCTTATACAATTCTTCAAGGTAAATCAGAAAATCCTCCTATGTTTGCAAGTTTTGTTAATATATGGCCAGCACTTTTATTTACATAATACATTAGTCATTTTACAAATTATGTATTATTTACAAGTTAATGTAGTTCAATAATTAAAAGTTAACAGTTATCTCTCAAAATTATCATATTAAGATTTGAACTCTGTAGAGAAATAAAAGAAATATGTTATTTCATGCTCATTATAGCTAAACATTCATAAGACAATTTCAGTTTTTGAATATTCTAAAACATAACAGATAATTATACAGATAACACATTAACTATAAAAAATTATATGAAATTTATTTGTGTACCTTGTATTCCTATTAGACTCAAGCGGTTAGTGGGAAATGAGTAAATATTGAATACTACAAGATTTGACTTTTACATTGCTGTGAAACTAAATAAATTCATTTAATCAGTTAATCTTGTAAAAATTTTCATCAAAAATTACTTTAAATGAGAATATTTATAAGTCATTCACTTTTGCTATATGTGTTTATTAATCTTGTTGAGCAATACAATAAAAAGGCAGCTTTTAACAATATGACAATCGCATTTGCCCAAACTTTGTATGATGTAGCTTGCATTCAGTTCATGCTTCATCTAAATATTTTCTCACCTTCCTGTTTCAAATTTTTGATTAACCTTAAATATTTCAGAATATTTTTATTATAAGCATTTCATATCAGGGGAAAAATCATGTACCTTAGTTCTTTCTATAACTATCAATCAAAATAATGATTTTTTTTTTAAATTTCTACAGAAATAAAGCACTTTCAAATTTCTTTTTGGCATAATTTATTATAACACTGAATATTTAAAACAAAAACTCTTCTAAAAGAAGATATGTAAGTATATTTTAGGCTGTGAATTTTACAAATCTTATAAAGAATGAAATGCATTTGTTTAGAAATTATATACATTGTTATCAGAAAAAATATTTTACATAAAAGATGGCTTGAATATTTCATTTTAGTTCATAAAATGTTTTGACACTGGAAAAGCTAGATATACTTGATGAATATTGCTATAGAGAATGTAAGCAAATGCTATTTGAGTGTTTTTTCCCTTTGCTATAAAAAGTTATAGAAGCATTTCTATATTTCTTTATACATTACTTTAATATTTTTATTTTCTAACTTTGGAATTTGTATAACTCTAATAAAAATTTTACTGTAAAATATTTGTTAGTTTTTGTTAATTTTATTTACTAAATAATTTAAACTGCTAAACTGAAACTTAAATATGACAATTGAATATGTAATCTCAGACTGTAGAAACAAATAAAAGTATGATACAGATAGTTCAGATAAATTATCAGTATATTTTTTTGTGCTAATTTGATCATCTTTTTATATGAATTATTAGAATTTCTTGGAATTTTTTAAAATCAGACATTGGTTAAAAATTAAACTATAATGATGTTACAAAAAATGTGTATAATCATTAAACACATTCTAAAAAATTTAAAACTGTTTTGATTAACCTCAAAGAATGATGAATAGAAGAGGTCATAAATTAAATAGGATGTAAGTAGAAATTTTTATTAGTATTCATGACCTTAAAGGTGAAAAATAAAAGGAATATATTTGAACAGAGTTTCTTCAAGGAAAGCAGGAAAGAAAATATACTAAAAGTTGGACATTTGATTTTCCATTAATGCTAAAGAATATCAAAATAAGTTCATAGTCTTATAACGGTTCGTGTTGGGCAAAGCAGATATGTTTGAGAGAACTGTTATAAATAAGCACAACATTAATAAAAACTTAACAATTTTATTCTGCATCGAATATATCACCAAATAGGGAGAAAAACATGTGCATAACATCCAAGTGGAGAGCGCGCCTCTAAGAGAGTACCTACAGCTTGTAGTACCAGTCGTGAACTGGTCAAACTAGTTAGTACCGGTCAGTCTGTGGTACACGGTGGTCTAGTGGTGCCATCTGTTGTGTCCTGTGATCACCACAGTACTCCCCCCCAAGTGTCAAAGACACGAGAGGCTAACTGGGAAGGTACCGTGGATTGAATCTGACGTGACGTCCGGAACGAGTAACAGTTGGAGCTGCAGACATCGGGTCTTTAAATGTCCATTTCTTACGTCCAAGTTGAGGCTTCTGCTCCAGCTGACCCGGATCAGGTGAAGAAGGAGTCGGTTGACGTTGGTCAAGGTGTCCAGGAACTGTTGTAGATGACGATGGACCATCAGCTGTAGGATTCGGTGACACATCTGTAGTTGAAGTATTAGAGTGTGAAGTTGATTCTCCAAGATGAAAAGCAGGTTTCAGTCGGTCAACACTTATCACCGAATTTTTTCCATGAATAAACAGGGTGAAGTGTTTTGAATTTCTTTCGATGACACGAAAAGGACCATCATATGGACGAGTAAGAGGAGATTTGACAGCATCGTTCCTCACGAAGACGTGAGTGCACGTCGTCAGCGCTGGATGCACAAATGAGGTCTGTCGGTTATGATTTGTTGTGGGTACAGGTGCCAATCGATGCATTTGTTCAGACAGAGATTTAAGGAACGTCGACGGGTTGTTGTAGTTGGTCGTTGAATGTTGAAAAAAATCTGCAGGTAGCCTAAGGGGGATGCCATAGAGCATCTCAGCACACGTACCTCCCAGGTCCTCTTTAAAGGCAGAGCGGAGACCTAAAAGTACAAGTGGCAAACTTTCTGTCCACTTATTATTGTTGTGACACTTGAGGGCTTGCTTAAGTGAACGATGGAAACGTTCAATCATTCCATTCGCACAAGGATGATATGGAGTTGTCCTTATTCGGCGAATGCCGAGCATCTTGTTCAGGTTGGTAAAAAGGAATGATTCAAATTGACGACCCTGGTCGGTCGTGATGGTGGTCGGAACTCCAAATCTGGCGATCCAGTGGTGTAGAAATGCTTTGGCTACTGTTTCAGCTGACATGTCAGTGATTGGGATGGCTTCTGGCCAACGTGAAAATCGATCAATGCATGTCAACAAATAGTTGAATCCGTCGGATGGCGGTAAGGGTCCCACCAAGTCAAGATGTACATGTTCAAATCTGTCTGACACAAGGGGAAATTGTTGGTGTGGACTTTTTGTATGTCGCACCACTTTCGAAGTTTGGCAGTCTTTGCATGCCCGTGTCCATTCGGTAACATCTTTAGAACTTGCCGGCCAAACATACCGGTCCAAGATCAACTTTTTTGTAGCACGGATACCAGGGTGTGCAAGATTATGCAATTGTTGAAAAATCGTTCGTCGCAGGGCCGTAGGGATAAATGGACGGATTTTGTTGTTTGCAACATCACACAATACACTAAGTTTAGAAGTAACAGGCATCGGTTGTAAATTTAGCGAGTGGTCTTTATCACGCAGGCATACCAATGACTCCAACTTTGAGAAAATATACTTTATATACATTAATATTCTTATTAAAGTCTTCCAGGTCAGTTAGAAAATTCCTCTGATGTTTGTAAGATTTTTTTTCATCATATACCCAGCAACTTTATTTACATAATACAGTTATCAGTTTACAGAATATACATTTACAAATTACTGTACTTTGATAATTCAAAATTAACAGCCATGTCTCATAATTATATTAATATTTTAACTGTGTACATAAATAAAAACATGTTATTTCATATTCATTATAATTGTTCATTCACAATATATTTTTGATTTTCGAATATTCTTAAATCTAACAGGTAATTATGACTAAAAAATTTACATGAAATTTGTGTACATTTATATGCCTAAGGTGTGTGTGTATATATATATATATATATATATATATATATATATATATATATACATACACACATTAAGAAAGGGTAAAACCTAGAAAATAACAGATTTCAGTTGTTATAGATGTTAGCTCTAACAATTTTTTTTTAAATCAACCTAAATTAATGTATTAGTGATAATTTTCATTTTGTTTCATTAAAGAAGTATAATAGTGCACATAAATGTAAACAGATATTTTATTTTTGGTTTTTTGGTATATGGGCATATGAGGAAACAATTCATAAGTCCTTTGACCTCCTTCTCAATTAAGAAATCAGCTCCATGTTGCTAGGAAGTCGCATTAGCATCAGAGTTACACATTTATGTAAAATTTCAACTCATTCGATTTATAGAAAGTGAGTTTACAAGATTTGACAACTATATAGCTGTGAAACTAAATAAAATTATTTTATGAGTTATTCTTGTAAAAACTTTTAGCAAAAATTATTTCTAACAGAAATATTTGTAAGTCGTTCACTTTTGCTAAAGCTTGTTGTTAATCATGTTAAGAGACACAATAAAAGGCAGCTTTTAACAATGTGACAGTTGTACTTGTTCAAACCTTACATGATATAGTTTGCATTCATTTCATATTTCATCTAAATATTTCCTCTCCTTCCTCTCTCATTAATTTATTTAACCTTAAATATTTTAGAACATTTTTATTGTAGGCATTTCATTTCAGGAAAAATATCATATACCTTAATTCTTTCTATAACTATCCATCAAGATACTTTTTTCTTCTGAACAAATGCAGCACACCTTCAAATTTGTATTTTTGCAAATGTCCTATTAATATAGTACTCAATTTAGAAGAGTTACTTGTGTAATAATATCAGATATTCCATTTTTCAAGGTTCGGTTGTTAATCTATTTTATAAAATTTTATTATTATACTGTAAAGGAGATGATTTTTTGTTACAAACATTATTATAACAGTATATGTATATATGTGTATATTTTTTAAGAAATAAAATAACTCTTCTAATGGAAAAGAAATATATGCATTGTTATGCTGTGAATTTTACAACTTTTGAGGGACAGTAGTTGCTTGTAAGTTCTTTCTTGTAAACAAAAAATTGTTTTATCTAAACACAATGTGATAAGATTTATTGTTTTGTACAAAATTAAATGCTTCTAATTGTGCATAGAAACATATACATAGTTTGTTCTTGTCACAAAAAATATTTATATAAACATGCCTTGAACATTTTATTTTAGTTCATAAAATGTTTTGACAATGGAAAGCTAGATGAATACTTGATGAATGCTGCTATAAAGAATTTAAGCAGTATTTATTTGAGTGTTTTTTTGGCTATAATGAGTTAAACCAGCATGTCTATATTACATTATACATTTTTTTATATATTTACTTTATACATTTTCAATTAAAGTGAAAATATGTATCACTTTAACTAAAATCTACCATTTTGTTGATTTTTTAAAATAAAAACAAACAAGACATGATTTAAACTGTTAAAATGTTAATATACATATAGATATAAAAATATTGTAACATATTAAATGCTTAACACATATAGATGAGCCCAACTTTGAGTAAATATTCCTCATTTGCATAATATTCTTATACAATTCTTCAAGGTAAATCAGAAAATCCTCCTATGTTTGCAAGTTTTGTTAATATATGGCCAGCACTTTTATTTACATAATACATTAGTCATTTTACAAATTATGTATTATTTACAAGTTAATGTAGTTCAATAATTAAAAATTAACAGTTATCTCTCAAAATTATCATATTAAGATTTGAACTCTGTAGAGAAATAAAAGAAATATGTTATTTCATGCTCATTATAGCTAAACATTCATAAGACAATTTCAGTTTTTGAATATTCTAAAACATAACAGATAATTATACAGATAACACATAACTATAAAAAATTATATGAAATTTATTTGTGTACCTTGTATTCCTATTAGACTCAAGCGGTTAGTGGGAAATGAGTAAATATTGAATACTACAAGATTTGACTTTTACATTGCTGTGAAACTAAATAAATTCATTTAATCAGTTAATCTTGTAAAAATTTTCATCAAAAATTACTTTAAATGAGAATATTTATAAGTCATTCACTTTTGCTATATGTGTTTATTAATCTTGTTGAGCAATACAATAAAAAGGCAGCTTTTAACAATATGACAATCGCATTTGCCCAAACTTTGTATGATGCAGCTTGCATTCAGTTCATGCTTCATCTAAATATTTTCTCACCTTCCTGTTTCAAATTTTTGATTAACCTTAAATATTTCAGAATATTTTTATTATAAGCATTTCATATCAGGGGAAAAATCATGTACCTTAGTTCTTTCTATAACTATCAATCAAAATAATGATTTTTTTTTAAATTTCTACAGAAATAAAGCACTTTCAAATTTCTTTTTGCCATAATTTACTATAACACTGAATATTTAAAACAAAAACTCTTCTAAAAGAAGATATGTAAGTATATTTTAGGCTGTGAATTTTACAAATCTTATAAAGAATGAAATGCATTTGTTTAGAAATTATATACATTGTTATCAGAAAAAATATTTTACATAAAAGATGGCTTGAATATTTCATTTTAGTTCATAAAATGTTTTGACACTGGAAAAGCTAGATATACTTGATGAATATTGCTATAGAGAATGTAAGCAAATGCTATTTGAGTGTTTTTTCCCTTTGCTATAAAAAGTTATAGAAGCATTTCTATATTTCTTTATACATTACTTTAATATTTTTATTTTCTAACTTTGGAATTTGTATAACTCTAATAAAAATTTTACTGTAAAATATTTGTTAGTTTTTGTTAATTTTATTTACTAAATAATTTAAACTGCTAAACTGAAACTTAAATATGACAATTGAATATGTAATCTCAGACTGTAGAAACAAATAAAAGTATGATACAGATAGTTCAGATAAATTATCAGTATATTTTTTGTGCTAATTTGATCATCTTTTTATATGAATTATTAGAATTTCTTGGAATTTTTTAAAATCAGACATTGGTTAAAAATTAAACTATAATGATGTTACAAAAAATGTGTATAATCATTAAACACATTCTAAAAAATTTAAAACTGTTTTGATTAACCTCAAAGAATGATGAATAGAAGAGGTCATAAATTAAATAGGATGTAAGTAGAAATTTTTATTAGTATTCATGACCTTAAAGGTGAAAAATAAAAGGAATATATTTGAACAGAGTTTCTTCAAGGAAAGCAGGAAAGAAAATATACTAAAAGTTGGACATTTGATTTTCCATTAATGCTAAAGAATATCAAAATAAGTTCATAGTCTTAAAGAAGTGTTGACAACTTTCACTTAAAAAGTATAACTTTCAGTACTTTATTAATGTAATATATGTAATGTAAAATTAAAAAAAAAAAATCAAACCATGCCAAATCAATGAGTAAGATTTAGCTGCTTTGCTGAACTAAAATTTGGATAAAACAAGATGTGAAGTTTCATAATGCCTTTTCAAGTCATTAAAAATGTAAAAAAAAATAATAATAAATAAAAGTAATTAGCTAATAAAAGTAATGCTAATAAAAGTAAAGATGTGTATAAGAGTAAGAGAATAATATTGGCAAGGTTTCTTTATAAATTTAAGTGTAGAAGAAAATTAATTAAAAAGGTGATCAACAAAACAAATTTTGATTTAAAAAGCAGTTGAAAATTTTGTAATGCACAATTGTAAAAAATTAAAATTAAAATAATTTCAATTGTAATGTCATTAAATTCTTGAAAAATAAATCTTGGGTATAATATAACCTTTTATTCCCAGGTAAATAATTTTCCGACTACTATAAAGGGTTGAGATTTTCGCCATGTAAATAACACGATGCGCATACAACTGGGTGAGAATTTCGGTCACCGACCAATCAAAACATAGGTTTCAAATTTGAGCCAGTTGATCGGTAGATCTGCAACATGTGCATATGACACCAGTTTTATTCACAGTTAACGGCGTGTGATCGCTGATCTACCGATTCCCTGATCCGTTTTTTGAACCTGGATACCCCGATTTTGATGAATATGGCCCTACGATCGGTCCAATTCTTTTCAATATTTACTTAAGTGACATTCCACATCGCCACAACACTACACTAGACATGTTCGCGGACGACACGGCAATACTAGCTAAAGTAATAATGTCAAATACATGCACAAATACCTTCAACGACACATTAATCTTCTTAACCGCTAGTTTGAGAGGTGGAGAATAAAAATGAACCCCTCTAAAACTAAAATCATCTTCTTTAGCTTTAACAGGTTTCCACCTCCCCCCTTTTCGGTCTGTGGACAGTTAGTTTACTTTGAGAGGGAAGTTAAATACCTTGGCGTTTATGTTGACAGTCGGCTAACTTAAAGAAAAAATATTAGCTTCAACATCCGTAAATTTTTCAAAGCAAAAAGATCAATCGTTCATCTCCTGTATCATGATCAAATAGGAATGGGTAATAAATTACTCTTATTCTTTATGGAGTACCGGTCTGGGGATCTACATCCAACATACAGATCCAGAGGACACAAACTATTAAAAACAAAACCTTTCGTTCTATAGTTCGTGACAATCGCCATCTGGGTAACGAATTCAGTCACTCCAACTTAAATATAGAATCCATAAGGGAATTGAAAAAAAAACTAGCCATAAAATTTTTTGATAGAATTAATCATATACAAAATGAAGAAATATATAATATTTCTGATTACGACCCTCAGGAGAATCATAGGCGCCCTTGGGCAACTACGGTACTAAATGAGGGTAATCGTCCTCATTAACTATTTGATAATTGTAAATATCTCTGCCTATCTAATGAGGAATTTGCACATGTGAGGTATTCGAACGACTTAGTATTTTTCTGATAATTCCAGACTCGTAGATTCCAAAAAAGGTTCTCAAAAATGTAAAAAACTGGGTCCATCATTTTAAAAATTAATTTTAAAGTTAAGCGAAAATCACGTGACATCAAAACGCTAAGTGATTGGTTGTGACATCATCGTTCGCGATATCTAATATTTTTTTATTGCTTTTAAGCTCGCACTATTTTCCGATTTTGTTTTTGAAAGTTCGTGGAATTTTTTAGCTGTCAAAATTTATTTTTATTTAAACCTGAAGATTCATTTTATCGATCTCGATAGCTTAATTATCGCAATTTGTTATAAATGTCTCTTCTACCTGGATTTATCAAAGGACAGTCGGACAACTCCCAAAATTGACATGATGTCAATATTTTCGTTCTTGGGAGAAAACCCGGATTTTATGGGAGCAGAAATACGGGGAATTTAAACCCAAAGGTCTGTATAAATCATTTATATATTTATCCAATTTTACTTAACATGTATTAATATTTTATTTATGCTAATCACAGCTCTTCTGCTTGTAGACATAGACAAGTCAAATAAATTTACGTATATCACATACACACATTTGTATTAGCATCGCTTTTTATAAAGAGAGATGGATATAATATTAAATTTAAAATTAAAAGAGTCATTTATTGTGAGACCGGGACCGGTAGGTCCCAGTCTCATTAGCCCTCGTGTTGCAAAAATTAGACCGTAGAGCTCCAAAACCAAAACAAAACCAATTCTTAAGTATTTTAAATTTGATGAAAAGAAATTTAAAATCTTTAAAATTCTTTACTTAATTATTTATACATTTTTAAATATCAATACAATTTTATTACCTTTAATGTTAATGTTAAATTAAAAAAATGTATAAAGTTTCTGAAATTAAATTTAATTTTTAAAGTAATATCATTAAGTATTTAAAAAATATTATGCTTTTTTCAAATTAGTCACCAATTTAATTTAAAAATATCACCGTGAATTGATACACTTAGTTCGCATCTCTGAAGAAAATATTTATAATACCTTGAAAATACATAACCGTCCCCTCGCCCGAGTTAATTAGATACTTATGCTTTAGATATATGCTTTATCAAACATTCATTGTACTTGAACTCTGTCATAATACTCGAAAATTAGCAGTTTTAAAAGTTAAATAGCACTGGTTAATCAACAGTCCTTTTAAAGGTATAGATGTATTTTTATATACTTTAATTGATCTAAATTAGTAATATTTAAACAAAAGCAAACATTTACTTAGCGAAAAATGGTCTTCACAAACCCTTAGAGACGATTTATATGATAATTTGGGGTTTAATTTCTCATCCCTTTTCATCGCATTTGTCCAGATTTTACGTGTATGTGAATCTTTAGGAGCACTAAAAATATCTTCTCATTGGAATTAGTTGTATTTTACAGAGTGGCACAATACAATATTTATAATATGATATTATAATGCCAGATATAATAAAAAAAATTCTATTATGTAAGATATTTTACACAGAAGTAAATTTAAAAGTCGTCTTTAAACATGTAAACAACATAGGCGGTCGGTGTTTTCGTGAACTATAACGTCACAAACTCTGAGAAGGAAAAGTATCGTTTTGGAGAGTTCGTTATAAAACCCATTAGAAATCGCTAATTATGCTCTCAAATGAAAGAAAAAGAGATACTGGTCTGCTTTCTTTTTTGTCTTCTATTGTTTAAAATTAAAATTAGAAAACGTGAAAATTCCTCATTGTATTTTATTTTATTAGTGTTTTCACTATCCTATATCCAATTCTCTCCGCTTCCTTCTTCTTATACTATCTGTCAGCCAATGTTAAGGATAAAAATGCCACTTGCGAATTTATATATTATCGGGGATAAAGGGTCTACGGCCCTAGGTGCTCCAGAATATTCTGTTCCAGAGTTACAGAGTATACCCCTCGTTATTTGACATCGCTATTCGAGTATCACTGTTGAACTTCACAAACTTCGAAAGATTTTCCCCGAACCCAGGTCTCTGAACCCATCACGTTATGAGGTGGGCAAAGATCAGCTGTGATGTTATACGATCGTGATATTTGTTTACTGTTATGTATTTTTTTATTAATATTGTACTTGTAAGTTCTACAGAAAGGAAGAAATTGAAAGATGATAGAACAAGTTTACATATGAGTTATTTAGAATTATGCATTCGGTTAAAAAAGTATGGAAAAATATTAATAAGTTTATATCTTAGATCCCTTACAGTTTCAAGCTGTAATGAAAATAAACGAGTATTTGAAATATATTTTTCAAATATAACTAAAACATATGCAGTGATTGAGAAAATTGAAGAAAACATTTCGAAACATCTTAATGTTAAGTTACATATGAAAGTAATATAATTTTTTAACTTCAAAAGTTCCTGAATTCTGTATTCGTTAAATATTATTCTCTATTCTTTAAATATCGTTAGCAAGCAGAAGAAACCTAATAAAAGTACGAAATATATCTACTCGAAAATACATAAAAAGTTCTTAAAATTAGTTAACTTTTATCATTTTTACGATATGATCAATAAAAAAAAAAAAACACTTGGAGTAACGCTAAGAGTTAAAAAATCCTTACTATTTATTTAAAAATAGTTGACAACGGTAAAACTTTATACGACACAGCTAAAACAAACAGCGAGATCGTATTAACGATCAGGGCCATATTCACCAGATCGGTAGATCCAGGATCAAAGAACGGATCAGGGAATCCAGGATTCGGAGCTAACACGCTCTTAACTGTAGGTTAAACTAGTATCGTATTCACCATGAGCGGATTCCCAAATCTACCGACCAACTGGTTCGACCCTTTATAATAGTCGGTGCAGTATTGATAATTTAACTTATGCTAAAGTTAATATATAATTTTTCCAAATCACTCTAGCTAGCCAAAAATAATTCAAAGCTTAGCATATTTAGCTGTGATTTAAATGTTATATTATACCCAAAATTTATTTTTTCAAGAATTTAATGACATTACAAATGAAATTATTTTAATTTTAATTTTTTACAATTGTGCATTACAGAATTTTCAACTGCTTTTTTAAATCAAAATTTGTGTTGTTGTACAACTTTTTAATTAAATTTCTTCTAAACTTAAATTTAAAAAGACACCTTGTCAATATTATTCTTTTACTCTTATACACATTTTTACTTTTATTAACATAACATTTTTAATAACTTGAAAAATGAATCGTGAAACTTCACATTTTGTTTTATCCAAATTTAAGGTCAGCAAAGCAGCTAAATCTTACTCATTGATTTGGCATGGTGTGATACTTTTTAATTTCACATTCTATACATTACATTAATGTAGTAAAATGAAAGTTTTTAAATGAAAGTTGTCAACACTTCTTTAAGACTATGAAATTATTTTGATATTCTTCAGCATTAATGGAAAATCAAATGTCCCACTTTTAGTATATTTTCTTTCCTACTTTCCTTGAAGCAACTCTATTCAAATATATTCATTTTATTTTTCACCTTTAAGGTCATGAATACTAATTAAAATTTCTACTTACATTCTAGTTAATTTATGACTTTTTCTATTCATCATTCTTTGTGGTTAATCAAAACAGTTTTAAATTATTTTAGAAAGTGTTTAATGGTTATATACATTTCTTGTAACATCATTATAGTTTAATTTTTAATCAATGTCTAATTTTAAAAAATTCCAGGAAATTCCTATAAAAAGATGGTCAAATTAGCACAAAAAATTATACTAATAATTTATCTAAACTATCTGTATCATACTTTTCTTTGTTTCTATAATCTTAGAATACGTATTTCTATTGTCATATTTAAGTTTCAGTTTAGCAGTTTAAATTATTTTAACTATATAAAATTAACAAAAGCTAATAAATATTTTACAGTGAATTTTTAATTAGGGTGATACAAACTCCACAGCTAGAAAATAAAAATGTTAAAGTAATGTATAAAAAAATATAGAAATGCTTCTATAACTCTTTATAGCAAACTGGAAAAAACCCTCGAATAGCAATTGCTTACATTCTTCATAGAAACATTCATCAAGTATTTATCTAGCTTTTCCATTGTCAACATATTTTATGAACTAAAATGAAATATTCAAGCATTTTTTATGTAAAATATTTTCTCTGATAACTATGCATATAATTACCCATTTCAATTCTTTATAAGATTTATAAAATTCACAACCTAAACAATACTTACATATCGTTTTTTAGAAGAGTTTCTGTTTTAAATATACTCAGTTATAATAAGTTATGCCAAAAAATATAAATTTTAATGTGTGTTTTATTCTTTCAGAAATTAAAAAAAATCAGTATTTTGATTGATAGTTATAGAAAGAACTTAGGTACAGGATTTTCCCCCTGATATGAAATGCTTACAATAAAAATGTTCTGAAATATTTAAGGCTAATCAAAAATTTGAAACAGGAAGGTGAGAAGATATGTACACATCAAGCATGAACTGAATGAAAAATAAATTTGACCAAACTTTGTAAAATTTGGTCAAATGCAACTGTTACATTGTTAAAAGCTGCCTTTTTATTGTGTCGCTCAATAAGATTAACAATCACACCTGACAAAAGTGAATGACTTATAAATATTCTCAAAGTAATTTTTGATGAAAATCTTTACAATATTAATTCATTAAATGATTTTATTTAATTTCACAGCTATGTAATAGTCAAATGTTAGTAATCACTATTTTACTCATTTCCAACTAACCGATTGAGTCTAATAGGAATACAAAATAAACAAATAAATTTCATATAATTTTATATAGTTATAATTATCTGAAAAATACTTCAGTATATTCAAAAATTGAAATTGTCTTATGAATGCTTAGCTGTAATGAACATGAAATAACATATTTTGTTTTATTTCTCTAGAGATTTAATATCTTAATATGATAATTTTGAGAGATAACTGTTAATTTTTAATTATTGAACTGTATTAACTTGTAAATATACATAATCTGTAAACTGACTAATGCATTATGAAAATAAAAGTGCTGGCCATATATTAACAAAATTGCAAACATAGGAGGATTTTCTGATTTATCTTGAAGAATTTTTTAAGAATATTATGTAAATAAAGAATATTTTCTCAAAGTTTGGCCTATTTGTATGTTTTAAGCAGTACATTAACATGTTACAATATATCTATCTATCTATCTATCTATATATATATATATATATATATATATATATATATATATATACATATATAGATATATATATATATATATATATATATATATATATATATATATACAGTGGGCTTAATGTGATCGCGATTAATGTTATCAATCGCTTATTGTTATCGAAATCACTTCGTCCAGATTTCTTCTATTCATTTGCGTGTTAAAATTATCGATTTATGTGATTGTTACATCGGTTAATGTTATCAGTTTTGGATCCTCATTTTAACTGGCAAAAGAATATCCACAATGTATTTAGAAGAAACGCATTCTTTTCTTTGATTTCCTTTCGCTGTTGTTTGAATTTCCGTTAATTCTCCTTCTTCCACCTAGGGAAATGAGGAAGGATTAAAGGATTGGGAAATTACACGTTCCCGGAATTTTTCAGAAATACTCACACTTTGCTGGTGGTCAATGGCTGTCAGATAAGTAGAAGGCAACACATTCTTATCGGAACTGAGAAGAAGCGTATTCATATTTTATTCCTTGCTCGCTTACATACAGCTTGTCGATATATAAAACAGAAAGTAAAATGATTTAATATTAAAACAAAAGATCGAAATTTTAAATCGTTATGATAGGTTACCAAAAAATGAGTCAACGGAATACTGCAGAGCAGTTAAACATTTCCCAGGCTCTGAATTCCATTGAAAGTGTCAAAACGGGGAGTACAACACCACTCCGATGACTTTAAAAAACATTATAATTATGAAAAATTTATCAATAAGTTTCATAGAAAAATTTTAGACAGTCAAGAATTGATTTTTTTTAATTATATATACAATTCTTATGTTTTAAAGGATAATATAAGTAATTAATTATATGAGATTTTTCATTTTATTTTGAAATTTAGTAAGTGTGAATAAAGGAGGAAGTAAGTTTATCTAATTTTACATGTGTTTATTGTTATCAATCGGTTATTGTTATCAAAATCAGGGTGTCCCAAACTGATCACATTAAGCGGAGTCCGCTTTATATACTGGGTGGTCATAATTAAAATGACAGTGTTCACAGTGTTCTGTAGAGCGATCTATTTGAGTGAATGAGGCCACATTTTGTAGGAAGATTAAACAAGACGGGGGGACGAAAGATTTCGCAAAAAAAAAAAAAAACAAATCAGTTTCAAAAGTCACCGCTAGGGGAATATTTGGCGTCTGTGTTATAGAAAATAGAGTGTTAACAATTGCAAATCAATACGGAAATTACCTTTTATTTTGCATTCAAATGAGGTTCAATGTGACTGCCGTTGTTGTGGACCCCATATTGCAATCTATGCACAGTATGCACAACAGCAGAAAATAACATGTCTGCAGGAAACTCCCTTACAGTCCGTGATATGTAATCCTTCAACGTAGCGAGGTCCTTTACCACTCCTTGACAGACCTTGGACTTAAGGTAACCCCATAGCCAGAAGTCGTATGGGGTAAGATCAGGCGACCGAGGTGACCATGCAGTTGGAAAGTAGCGGCTAATGACTCTTTCTGTTGTGTATGTCTGTCGTAGCAGCTGTTGCATCCGTACAGCAACGTGTGGAGGGACTCCATCTTGCATGAAAATGATTTCCCCCAGGCATTGTCTTTGCTGAAGTGCTGAAATGACAAAACTGTTCAACATGTGGCGATATTTCTCTCCGGTAACAGAACCGGTTTCCGGTACTGTCGGGGTAATGTTCTCATAGAAGAATGGACCTACGATAAATTTCGCTGTGAATCCACACCAAACAGTTACCTTTGGTGAATGTAAGAGAATTGCTGTGACTGCATGTGGTGATTTGTCATCCCAAATTCGGCAGTTCTGGGTATTCACAGTTCCATTCAGGTAAAAGTGGGCCTCGTCTCCCCATAAGATTTTCCATGGCCAAGCATCATCCACCTCCATTCTGGCAAGAAAGGTGAGAGCAAAAGTCAATCGCTTATCATGGTCGGGGCACAGTAACTCCTGTACACGGCTGATCTTGTACGGATAGAAGTTGATAATCTTTCGTAAGATTTTCCATACCGTACTGTAAGCCATATCCATATTCCGAGCTACTCCACGATTGCTAGAGGTGACATCAATATTGTCTGGTCCTCTGTCGACAATTGCTGTGGCAACTGCTTCGAATGTATCCTGTGGTAGAGGTTTTCATCCTCTGTCTGACTGAACCTTCAGAGAACCTGTTTTCTCAAACGTCCAACCATTGCTTTGAGTCATTGATTTGAAACGTAACACATTGCCTTTTAAAACCCAAGCAGCTGGCACTGTGCCTGTGCCAATGGATGTAAAGTGAAATTTAATAAAGAACTTCTTCTTCTGCTCAGCGTACTTGATAGTGCAGATCACGAGACTTTATCGGTGTTTATGTAGATTTTACGCTTTTTTAAAAGTGTTGCCATATTGCACTTGAACTTAATCAGAAAATGTGCATAATAAGAAATAATTTTATTCCGTATTAATTTGCATTTGTTAACACTTTATTTTCTATAACACAGCTCCAAATATTACCCTAGCGATAACTTTTGGAACTAATTTTTTTTTTTTTTTTGCGGAATCCTTCGTCCCCCGTCTTGTTTAATCTTCCTACAAAATGTGGCGTCATTCTCGCAAATAGATCGTGCCACAGAAAAGTGTGAGCACTGTCAGTTTTATTATGGCCACCCGGTATATATATTAACAGTTTGGCAGTTTAAATCACACACACACACAGATATATGCATATATATATACATACATACATATATATATATACATATATATATATGTATATATATATATATACATACATACATACATATATATATATACATATATATATATATATACATATATATATATATATATATACATATATATATATATATATATATTATATATATATATATATATATATATATATATATATATATATATATATATATATATATATATATATATATATATATATATATATATATATATATATATATATATATATATATATATATATATATACTCACTTCCAAAAGTTAAGCATGAAGATAAAAATGCTAATTTCCGGAAGCCAATCAGCATTGAAGAGGAGGCAATTCACTATAGAGGTAGATGGAAGTGTGCAAAAATGTTAGTTAACAGCGAATTGCGCTTTCATGTCAAGAAATATGCAAAAAGATCAGTCTGATAAGATGCCAGCTTTATGAAGGGTTACAGAAGTTGATTGTAAGTGCTGATAGAAGGAGTTTAAAACTTTCGTGCAGTTTGTTTTCAAGACGTACGTGTTTCTATGACTTCCAGAAGACGAATGAAAGATTCTGAACGCTGGCGTGCTGTGGGGCACATTGAAGCAGGACAGTTGATCACAGATGTTGCTCTTTCCTTCGGCGTTTATCATTCTGTAATTTTACGTTTATGGAAACAATTTCAAACCACATAGACAGTTGTCGGTAGGCCCGTAGCCGGTCGCCCAAGGTTACAACCCCCGTGAAAGATCGATATATTACTATTTTAATTCATTTAAAATAATTAATTTAAATTGCATTCTAGTTCCAATTAGTTAAAGTGAACAATTGAAAATATTTTTATGCTACAAAATACGCCCACAGTAATAAAATGTTAAACCATCAGCCTTAACGTTGGTTAAATTAAAAAAAAAATGATTTTAAGCAAAAATATTAGAATTTTAAACAGATATGAATATTTAAAAATGTGTTTATACTTGTTTAAAGAATAAAAAATTTATTTAATTTAAGCATTCAAACAGATTTTACTTCCTAAATATCTTTAAAATTTGATTGTACAATAATACAAAATAATACAAAACAATTAAAATGTTAAACGTAAAACTGGAAATAAAAAAGCGGTATATCCACTTAAGATTCATAAGTACATTTGTAGTTTCATTAAGCATCCAATTAAGGTCTGAAATGACATTTAAGTTTTATCTAGATAACGGAAATTCTGTCGCATTTTCCTTTTGTTTTTCGAAATTTATTTCAATTTTTCAAAATCCTCTCCACTCGAGCCGCTTGGAAATTTTATACTAGCTAAACCTGAAATATTTTTATGCAGTAAAGTAATTATTTTAACTATTAATGTGTATGATTCAATTGTAAGGTTTGTATTGTAAACTTGAAGATCAAATCAATGGCGGTGAGGATGATTCATGTCCAAAGTCCAAGTCAGAAGATATGAACGATTCATACACAGCATTATTTTTCCTTGTTTTACTAAAAAAAATCTATTTCTATTAAATCAGGTGAATGTGCATGACTTTCGATAAGCGCACCACATCCATATAATCGATTCTGAGACGTTAGTTCTGCATAAATACTTCCAGAATGCTTTAATGGGCTAAATACCCCGTTGTGTTTGAAACATAAATCACGGTATAGAGTGAAGGGTACATAGTTAAATCAGTTTCTGCACAACCTTCTCCAGAAACGTCACAATTAATTCACTAGTGACGAAATTGTGCAGAGCTTTATACCACCCTCTATGATTATGGACATGAGACCAAAGTGCCTATTGATGTACTCTATCTCATCAAGGGTTTACCCGGAGTGTTCTGTATGTATAGGTATTATTAGCTGCGTGTATATATATATATATATATATATATATATATATATATATATATATATATATATATATATATATATATATATATATATATATATATATATATATGTGTGTGTGTGTGTGTATGTGTGTGTGTGTTTGCAGAGACAGAAATAGAAATGAATCTGACAATAAGGATTTATAATGGGATTCTTTGATTATTTATTTTTCCACTGTTTTATTTCTTAGCTGCTTGCATAGTATCTCGGTATTATTAATATATTATAAATTTTGAGATCAATGATTCAACTTTTGCATACTTTTTCATTCTTTAATAAATTTAAAAAATGAAAAACAGTCTCTCCTATTTAATAACAATTATATCTGAAGAATATTTAAACTAATTTAATAATAAAATTTTCGGACAATAAAAATTCGGATTGTTGGATAGTTCGAATAATCTCTACTTGAAATTCAGCATGTTCCAAATATGTACATTTATTGTCATTTTGAAATTATGATACATCTATTCAAAAGAATTACTAACTATATCATATTAAATTAATGTAGAACTGATGAGGGCATATCAGTAAGGTGTATACAAAAATACTCGTTTACTGCTTATCCTTCTAGCACTCGATCTCATCAATTTCATACAACACGCGCTTGTATTTTTATGACCGCCGTTATTTTATCGTTGTTTGTACGAAAAACGATTATTGATAATAAATTTGTTAAAAAATAAAAACAAGAATTTTACTGAAAATAAAAATTATTTCACAATCAAATGGAAGTAAATTATATTTAACGGCTTATATTAGTCAGGTAGATTAGGCAGTGATGTATTTCACAGCAAAAAATTTAAAATTAATTTCATAATTTTAGTTTCAACCACTTTACCACATCTAATGTAATAGCTGAAGCAGGTTGCATGTGAATCAGTGGTATCAGGGAAAGTACTCTGGTGGTATTATTTCCCCATAATATGTTACATTAACACAAACATCTTTCTCTAAATTTGTCAGAGGACACATCCCTTGTTTTTAGCAACGGGAAGAAACTTTCGCATTAAGTCTAATCTTGGAAAGGTCTCATTGCAGCATATTTTTCATTTTGGGGGCCTTTCAATGTAAGATCTTCTGAATTTTTTTGCTCATACTGGATTTTGTGACAGCGAATTGACACACCACATTTATTTAAGCAAGGTAGTGATGATCTGGTAAAGCTCCATCTAAAATACGCCAGTGTTCCTACCTAACTTTTCGCATAGTAATCATGTCCTAATTCGTGGGATCATATCACCCTTTTTAATGATTATCCCGCCTCGTGAAAACTAACCAAAAATATTCTCCATAATCATTTTAACTTCAACTAAATAATTTTTAAACTCTTTTAAAAATTAATAATAAAGTCAATAATATTAAAATTAAAAATCGGATAGTTAAAATTTCTCCTTAAAGTTTTGAAAGTGTTTAAGAGTTTTAAGATAATTTTGATACAGAATAGAAAGTAAGAGTGAAGAATTTTTTAAATAAGCAATAATCTTAACTCTAAGAATTTTTAATTTTTTTATAATTAACAATATTTAAATATTCATACATGTTTAGCATTATATTAATTTTATTATCTAAAGTTATAAAATGTTGAACTTAAATAATGTACTACTCAAAGTATTTTTGAGAGATCAATACATTATCCTTCTGTTTAAATAGTATTAATATTTATACATTACTTCATGCTAGTTATGAACGCATGATTTAAATCTTAAATGTAAGTATAGTAGCGATTTTAAAATAATTTGGAGGGAGAAAGGAAATGACTGAAATCTCTTTAAAGAATTATTAGCTCTATCCCAAAATTTTTTTTAAAGATTTTTAATAATAAACAAAGTTTAAATATTCAAAGATGGTAAGTTTTAAATACATTTTAATATCTATCTATCTATATCTATATCTATATCTATCTATCTATCTATCTATCTATCTATCTGTATATAAATATATATACTTAAATTATGAAACCTCCCGTTCAATAAAGATACTGAAATTTTTAAAAATGCACAGTTCATTAAAGAATTTTTGAGAATCAGTTTACATTAACCTGCTATTTAAATAGTGTTAATATTTATACATTGATTTAAAAAATTCATGCACACATGATGTATGTATGAAAGGTCAGCATGCGTAGTGATTTCTTGATAAAGTATGAACGTGACTGTGAAACGCATTTTAAAAGAATATTGATTCTATCCCAAAGGATTTTTGAAGATTCTTTAATAATCATCAAAGTTAAAATATTTAAATAAATTAAATTTTAAATTAATTTTTAAAACTTCTTAGATTCTAACCGAAGTACTGTACACTAATATCATCTTTGAATTAAAAACACCCAACTTGAAATATAAAATGAAACAAATACTTTCAGAAAGGAAAGAACTTAAACAAAGCCTCTACTATTTTAATAAAATTACGATAAAAATATCATTAAAGTCTTTTTTTAGGAGCTGAATATCCTTATTTACTGTCATTTGGTTGAAACTTAAAACGAAAAGCTTGTATTTCACATGTAATGGAAAATATTTCTTTTTCGTATACATTCATCAAAGAAATTAAAATGAAGCATTTTAATACAAATATTGCAGTTACAAAGCGTAACTTAATTATGACGAAACTACAATGTCCTGGAAATTTTAAATAATAGGTTCGTTAGCATTTTACACAATTCCTTATATTAAGTTTACTAAGTTTGACGATCGGCTTTTTCTATCGTAAACATTGTTTAATATTTATCATGTTAAAGGTATTTTGAACCTTGTGCCACGCACAATAGATTATAGGAACATTTACTATTTAGTAACAATTTTAATTTTCCTTTATTACTTTCTCTTTAATAGTGATAAAACCTTTTTTAATAATTTAAACTGATTATTTTATTTCCTTTCCTTTTAAATGCTTCTTGAGTCTCATATTACTAGTTTGTTAATATTTGCTCCAGTCACTGTCCTACGTTTTCTTAAAATTGTTGTTCATATCTCCGTGTAAAATTTCAACTCAACAGTCTTTATTCGAATTACACGACTTTTGTAGTTTTTGCTTTTGTATTTATTTAGTTTCTAAATTTTTTTGTATATCCTTCATTATCAGCTTTTAATGAATTTGACAATCAGATATTTTATGCTCGCATGACTTTTTTGTTACAATTCTGATTTTTTAGCATTTAACTCTTTTATGGGCCATTTATTTAGATTTTGAATTCCTCCCAGGTTTTGGAGCTTTATTACCGAATAAAAGAAAGAATTTAATGAAATGTATTTTATTTTGTAAAATTTTATGTTTATATGTAAATTCTAGGGGTGAGATCT
Source organism: Pardosa pseudoannulata (assembly GCA_032207245.1). Lineage (NCBI taxonomy): Eukaryota > Metazoa > Arthropoda > Arachnida > Araneae > Lycosidae > Pardosa > Pardosa pseudoannulata. Next base: position 51,447,463 of record CM063510.1, on the reverse strand, counting down.
ATATTTTCCCTGGGGACATTGACAGTCATACAGAAAATTCAATTACTAGCAATTATTTGCCTTGGATGGATGAAAAGCATGTCGCCAAGGATAGATTTCATTATGTACCCATACAGTAAGTACTCTTTACGTGGGTCTTTGTGTTACATTTTCTCCATCGTTTACAGTTGGTAAAGGCCTTTGCAATATTATTTTCTACACTTACTGAGTGTACATCATCCGGAACCGAGCACTTCTTCGTTAGAAATTTCAGAGGAAGCTTTTTAATTTTTCTTGATGAATATCCGTCTATTAGCTAACTAGCTAATGCCATATGGTATGGTAGTTGGTCTGTAGTGGTTTTGCTCTAGGGTATTGCGTAGCGTCTAGGTAAGGAGTCATCTTTACTTGGGCTTCTGAGTTACATTTCTTACATCGTCTACAGTAGGAAAACAACTTTAAAATATCCTTTTCTGTATTAACTGGTCATCATCCGAAACAGAGTACATCATCCGTAAACAAGCACTTCCTCGTTTGAAAGTTAGCAAGGAAGTCTTTCAATTCTCTTAATGAATTTCTGTCTATTAGCCAACAAACTAACACGATACTGGATGTTAGCTGGTCTTTAGTGGTTTCTTACTCTTTCGACTAGTGTATTTCTTAAGGTCTACATAAGGTGTACTGTTTACTTTTGCCTCTGAGTTACATTTCCTACATTGTCTACAGTTGGAAAATAAACAACTTTGAAATATCACTTCCTATATTAACTGAGCGTATATCACCCGGAACCGACAGTTTCTTCGTTAAAAAGCTAGCAGGAAGATCTTTCATTTTACTTGAGGAATATCCGTCTATTAGCTAACTAGTTAATGCTATATGATAGCTGGCTATTAGTGGTTTTACGTTTTCAGCGAGTGTATTTTGTGAAGTCAAGTAGCTGTCCAGTAATCTTCCTACAAATGGTTTAAGGAAAAAAGGGACATATTTGATGAGAACGAGGTCAATGGTAAAGGGGCATCCTAAGCCATAATGGATGGGAGAATTTGGATGATAGATAGTAGAACCAGTGTTAAGGGTTATATAATTTAGAAGCATCTGAAACGATTTACACCTTTACAGTTCCAAGCGGTGGGCATTAAAATCTCCAGCAATGATGTATTGTGGATGAAAAGAAAGAATTTTATTAATATCCGAAATGGGGAAGGGGGACCTGTGTCTAACATAAACCGACGTAATTAAAATTTTGTTATCACGATCAGGCAATACTATAATAGAAATAGATTCTAGATCATCTGTAACAAGATCAGGAACAAAGAAATGATTGATACTCCGTCGAATGTAGATAGCGACGCCGCCAGTTACGCTGATCTACTGGACGGTTCTTGCAATAGTGGGAGTAATTGCTTATGTTATATCTTACGTTAGGTCGAAGGATGGTTTCCTGGATAAAGAGGATGTCAATGTAAGAAGTTTCGATATAATCTCTAATCTCATCGATTTTGGAATCAAAGCTCTTCGCTTTCCAAAAGACAATATTCAGCGTAGGTAAACGCTTACATTGAAGTTTTATAGTTTCATAAGGATTCTGAGTTTAGACAATTAAATTTAGACACGAGATCCAACCAATCAAATATAACATATATGAAAATACAAGAGAATTATCTCATGAAAATTTCGGACGTGTGGAAAGCAATAACTTGAATAGTGGAAATATTTCCCAGAGAAACAGAAACTATGTCAGCGAATTTAACTGTTAGATCAGGGGAAAACTGCGCCATTAGTCGGCGGCAGCTGGGAAATGCGGTGAGTGGACAAAACATTTGCACCTTTTGCATAGAATGCTTTGGGAAATGGGTTGGAAGAATTTTAAGTCGAGGACACTACTTTGATTAAGACACTTTGTAACTGGAAAAATAGCTTTTAAGGAATTAGATTGGGAGAATGGAGGTTTTTAAAGAGATATTAAAATTAAATAGTTTTTATATATTACACACACACATACACACTATATATATGTGTGTAATTTTTCAAAATTATAACCCCTAAAATAGATAACTAAAATTCTCTTTATTCTTTCTCTCAGATTTAATACCGAAGTTTCCAGCCATGAATGTCAGTTCTCCGACTTAAAGTATTTTTATCAATCTTTCAAATCTAATAGGATAAAATGGTATTACTTCTGCAATAACCAAATTGCTGCCTGTTTGTTTTTCGAGTTAGTTTAAACGATCAAGGTTCTCTCTTTCCTCCCCAAATCTGCCGATTCCTCTTTAGACTCATAGGAACAAAATCACGTGACTCGCTAGTAATGGGGTCGACATCGGGGGCAAATGTGTATAATCTTAGATCGTTCTATGCAGAGATGTTGCACTGTACGGACGATAAGTAGACTAATACCTTTGTATGCTCCATAAATTTGAAGTACTCCCTTGTTAGACATTGTTTTCTTTGCTGGCTTTAAGACTGCATTTCTAATAAAAGTTCTTCTTGCCCGTCAAGCTCAGAAAATTAAGTGAGGGGGTAATCTCCTGTGTAATTGGTGAAAATGTTTCAATTTTATACATACTTATATTACCCACCGATACAGACCTGTCTATGAGCTATAATATCCCATGCACATCAAGTGGTGCCATAAAAAAGGGCATGCACTTGTAGATCCACTTATTTTCCTTTCTTTGATTTTTTTTAAAAACCTTTTAATTTTTCTTAATTTTAAGTTGATTTTATTCTTTTTTTGTGCCGCTCAATTGTTTAATTTTTCCTTTATAAGAATCCGCATGGAGTTATGAACAGGTCGGTTTGTTTAAACCGCTACGGTCAGCATTTTTGCTACACAAGGGCTCATGAAACTTTGATTTACTTCTTAAGCCAATTTCAAACGGCTGCACACATGATGCTAGCAGATTTGAATAATACATTAAAAAATCAGCGTAGGTCAATGGCAAAAACATGCCTATTATTTGGATTCTTCTATATCTGATTAATCCTTACGTCGTTATGACAAAAGCCCTTACCATTGTTATGACAAATGTTATATATGACGCTGTTATGTTTCTAACTTCTCCATTCCTTCGAATGTCCATTATACTTTCCCAATCTCCAGCAGATACAGGTTAATACAGTAAAATGTTAAACAATAAACAGTTCCATAAAATATGTATACAGTTACATAACTAATAGAAAATTTAATTTACTAATTTTAAAGAGGCTAAAGGTATCATCTACATATTTGATGCTTTGATGGAGTTTTAAGATTCCAAAGCAAAGCGATGTAAGAAACTGTTCCATAAAGAAAACGTAAAAATAGCTACAGTAAGGTTCTCTTTTCTTTAGTGACGTTTTACATTCCACTGGAAATGCATTAAGTGAACGGTTTAAGTAGATAAGGTCTCATAGTAAAAATTTTAATATTTGATACGAATTTTACAAGGTTATAATAGTAAATAAAAGTTATCTGTTAAGAAAGTGTAAAAAATTTAACAAGTCTGTAGCTAATAAAATAGAAAATGAAACTTTTAGGTATCGATTTCTTTCTTGAAATTTAGTGCTTTAAAAATTTTTATGTTAGTGATAAATTATCATCTATGCAATTACTCAGTAGCATTTGAGAGAAAAACTTGTGACCTTTTGTAGTTTGTTTTGTTGCATTGTTTATACTTCTAATCTTTCCTGTGTTAGAAACAATTTCAGAGCGTAAATTCTCAAAATTATAACTAATGAGAACACCCCCTACACATATATATGTAAACACACACATGCAAACACACGTATATATATATATATACATATGTGTGTGCGTGTATTAATGCGCATACACACACACACACACACACACACACACACACACATATATATATATATATATATATATATATATACACTGTAGCGTACTCAGCTCTAAATGAGCTGGAAAAAGGATAGCGGAGGCCTACGTACAGACTAAAGATCTTTATTAGAAGCACAAAATGTTAAAAGTTATGATGTAGACAGATGAAAGCTATGCTATTTACAAATGAAAAGATGATCTTTACAGAAATCAGCTCCCTAATCGTTCGGAGAGAAAAAAGGAGGGGGAGGACACTCTCAGTCGTTCTCCCGACGCTATCAACCGATGAGTTCACAGGAAACTCGGTTGGTGAAAAAATCACCCTGTACCATGAACTCCGGTCTTTTTATATCGTCGTCTTCCCGCAGATTTTCTTCTCAGCTGATCGGACATCTGGTCGATGACATGGTGAGGAACGGCTTTGTAGAACTATAGCCGGACGGGTGTAAGCCCGGCTCCAAAAGAGTTTGCAGTAATCGGGAGTAATCTCGCAGATTTATAGGACATCATTAATCGGTGTCTCTAGACAAACCTTTCGAGAACAAGGTAGGAAAGTAGTGCTGCTTCTCTTACAATGTAGAGAATTTCTGTCGTGTGAGACTCTTTCTTCAGTATGCCATTAAAACCAAAGCTGGAAACACTTCACCACTATCCTAATGAACTTCTCAGACAGAATGATTGAGATGGTCCTCGGTGTTAGCAATCCTCTCTTTATCATCCTATTCTGCTCGAAACAACGTCCTTTTACTAGGTAAAGATGAGCTCAGTTGAAGTGCTCACAACAGGAGCATTCGTTATTTCTACCTTATGCTGTTTTTTCTCACGGTAGTAGATAAGTCTGTAATTGGGAATGTAACGAGAATTCGTTATAATATATATATACGTAATTGCATCTCAGGGAATCTCAGGAAGATAAGTACAAATAAAGGGGAACATCTGACTTTAGTAATAAAAAAGACTATTTCTGCTAGAAAATTTATGTTTTTGTCAAATGGAACATTTCATTGCAGTCAAAGAAAATAAAACTACTTCGGGAACACTTTATATAAATTTAGTTTCGTAGCATAATTTCCAGCAAAATAAGCTTCCGTACTACGTAATTAACAGATTCCGTGTAATTTTAAAATTGAACCCAGGACAATTGTTATACATCGTATAAGAGATAAATTACTAGAAAATACAAAAAATTTATACAGTTTTTTTTTACAAAACGTACAACTGACTAACTTGTTATTGTTCTTGTTAAAAAATATATCTTTTCATGCAGAAAGAAAGTATTAAACCGATTCTAAATCTGAGCGTTTAAAGATTGAAAATTAAATTACTAGATTACATACTAGATTACATATGCCAGCTAATAAAACCTGGAAAGGTGTTGGTGTAATTCATTATTTCAAAATATTGAGTGCAATAAGAAAAGAAATAATAGACAATGTTTATAAATTTAATTGTATGTATATAAAAAACTCTGATCAAACAATGTAAAATGAAATTTTCTTTACGCAATACAAGAAACACAAATAGATTTCAGCAACATGGTAATGGTTTTATAGAGATTTTATAATTATCTTTTAATAATAAACAATCATTTCAAACATTTCAAATTGAACTATTAATAATCTAATAAATATAATTGTGTCTAACAGTGTCATCTTTTTTCATGGGATATTGTTAAACTCTTACTCATTCTTTGAGAATCTAAATCGATGGCCAGATGGATAGAGCACTGTACTTTAGAACTGGATTTGTGGTTTCGAATTCGACTGCTGTCATGGATTTTAACCGTCGTGTAGAAAAAACGTAGACCATAAAACTCCAAACAAACCAATCTTTAACAATTTTCGTCAATTTAAAATCAGGGGAGCTCTAAAGCCCTTGATCAAATTAAGTGTTCTGTGTTAGTATTTATCATTGCAGTGTCTGCTATTTTGGTATTCCACTTTTGTGAATCGAAAGCATTAAATTCATTACCTGTAATAATATTTGCTGTCTGTGAAATACTCACAGTTCAAGCTCATTACAGTTCTATTACTTATTGGTCTCCCATCATGAAGGCAAAGTGTCTAATTGTTAGCATTTTGTCGATAACAATTTTTAATATGTTTAAGGCAAGACTTTTTAATAAATTGTTGCAAGTTTTTTGTGTAATAACTTTTTTAGATGAAAATTTATAAATTGTGCTTAAATCTTAGTTATGTATAGAAGGCGATTACGATTAAAAATCATCAATTCCAAAAGCATCTTCTCGTAACAAGCATGATCACAAGCTTACACTTCGTATGAAAGTGAGGTGTTTTCTTATACCCTACTATTATCAGCTTTTGTTCGTTTGGTATATAAACGTCAATTTGTTAATGACGTCATCTTATAATTTATGAAAATTCAGTTTTTATTAATCTCTGACTGTAATTCTTTGTTTTGTTACTTAAATGAACATAAGGCTACTTATTTGCAGAATTTCGTATCAATCAATGTAGTTTATTGCATCTTACTGCTCCGAGCTTAAGTTTTGAAAGTGACTGTACATTGATATAAACACATTGGTCAACTTTTCATAATAGTAGACAATTCTTGGTGAATTTCTTCTGCGTTCAGGTGTTTTGTAAGCAGTCATCTTTTATTCTTTTTCATTTTTTAATGAAAGAAATTTAAATCTTGAACAGAGTTGTTTGAGCATAATGTCTTTGCCCTCTAAGGCTTCATGGATTAATTTTTCGTTGAATGAATGTATTCTTCAACTTTTGCTAGTAAAAAATTTTGCCAAGCAATTTAACACTATGGGCATCTACTTATTTTAAACAGTTTATCTTTTTCTAGCTATTTCTTGTTTTTCGTTATATAATCTTGAAATATGTTACAATCCATGCTTTTATTAATATTGTTATTTTTCCATAAATTAGATAGACATATTCCCCGTAATTATTTTAAAATTGCCTATTCTGAAGAATTCTTCACACTCGTGAATACTAATGTTTAGTGAGGGAGTTATAAATATAACACTTATCTAACTGTATTATGTACTAATGACTATGTCATTATTAGCATTAGAAAACTGTGAAAAGAATATATATAACAGAAGTGGGATAAGCGCCAATAATATCACCAAGATTCAAAATGATGTGATATAAAAAGGAAAAGATATGTACATGCATTTATATGTCTCTGTATTTTTTTTCTTTTTCTTTGTTTAAATTGACCATAGTCAATTAACATCTTCTCTTCCGTAGATAGTAAATAAAAAAAAATATTTGGGATGGAGGACTGAGTACTTGTTGTCCATCGAGGAGCACAACTTGAAGTTATACCTCCGATTTGTCAGTATCTCTATTTATTCAGCCATCTATCTATCTTTATACACACATATATATGTGTGTGTGTGTATGTATATATATGTATACACACACACACACACACACACACATATATATATATATATATATATATATATATATTTATATATTATCCATAGATGTATATAGTTGGTATGTATATTTTTGTGTGAATAATTTTTAGAATCCTTAGAAATCTTTGGGAACAAATTTTTTTACTCATAATTATACTTTTTGTAACTCAATTAAATAAGATAAAAAAAGATTACCTAACCTGTTTTTAAAGAAGTTAAATAATAATAAGAAAATTGTTATTTCACGCTTTATCCCCTGCAATATTATCTTTCCTGATTTAGAAATTTGTATAATTAATAAGCACGATTTTAATATAAAAAGTAAATAAAAGAAAGTATTTTATTTCCACATAAATATTTTTCTAATAAGATTGCTGCCTGATACATTATATTTCACCCTGGTGAATACTAATTTAGGTATACTGCTTAATTATCCAATTAGTTCCTTGTATTACCTATGCGTTTATTTATAATTTATAAATTTCTAGAATAGCTAGTACTTATTAATTTATTAGGAAGTTTTTAAAGAAATTATTTTGATATAATGACAAAATATAATATTTTAAAACTTGCATATTCTTCGATTGAATAGATTTTCCGGAAAATTTCACCGAAATATCAGTTAAAATTTTAATCTTTAAACGTAAAAGTCCCAAAAATATTTTTAAAATTTTTATTTTAAATTATGGCAACAGAAAGAAAGATACACTAATATGTGTTTTAATATTGCAGAAGTAAATTTTATGCATAACTGCAAGTTTTTCCTGTCGGTATTATTTAACGATATATATGTCATTTTAAAATGTTCTGAAAATATTAATGAAAAAAAGTTTTTTATAATATTCTAATGTTATTTTTTAAATATTTTATACACTCCGGTGGAAAATAATGGGGCTGCTTCATCCATTAATTTCCCAAATTCAGTATAGTAGTATTGAAATAGTCAGGGGTAATAAAACTTAGTAATTATCATTACTTCGTTTTTACTGTTAGAAAAAATTAACTCTTTTATATTTTACTTTTTCCAACTAACAGTAATGTTGTTGTAAATATAAGGTTAATGATGTAGAAAAAATGCTTATTATTATAATTCAACTGGTTTTCTTTCTATTCGATGAAAAAGTAAAGTTTTATTTTGCAGTCAAAACTTGTAAAATTCAAAAACATGTATAATTATCCATATAATATCATTAAAGATTTTACTTGTTAAATTTATTATTATTATTATCTTTTGCAGTCGTAAAACTCATTTCTTTGTAATGTATATTATAGTAATATACAGTGTGTCTAAGAAAGTACGTACATTTTTCCAAAAAATAAGCTTAGCTCTCTTCATCTGGTGTTAGAATCATTTATATCGAAAAGTTAGGTATTATATGCAGACAGATATTTCATTTGAAATTAAAGGCATTTTAATAAGTCTTGAATTGATGAACTAATAAACAATTTCATCAATAAAGATTTTAATTTTAGCTAAATTTAAATCAATTTGTTTTAAAGCCTAAAAAGGAATTTTCTTTATTATTTTCCTGCAATGTTATACTATAGTTTATCCTTAAAAAATACTTTATATGGATTTGAAATAAATTAAAATGTTAGCATATTTAAAGAAATAAATGTACATTATGCGTAGTGAGATAACAGGGAAAAATATTGAAACTTTGACATCTTATAGTTTTTGTATATTTAACTCGAAAAAATTCTAAAAACCGGTGAACGTTATTATAATATTTAGTAAAAATTTCAGCATTATAAACAAATACCATGTACGCTAAATGCTATTTAAAATAAGACTGATTTTGTAAACTTTTTTATTTGTTACTTCTTTTATCTTTTTATATTTATTATTTATATATTAGAATAAATATATTACCAGTATTACATTTAACTAAATTAGATTAAATATGCAATTAAAAAATGTGATCTGGTGTTTGGATTTCATAATAACGGAGATCAAATTTGCATCTCCAGATACTATTTTTGAGTTGTCCTTGAATTAGGACCATGGGATAAAATGGGATATAAACGGAACTGACTCCTTAGCTGTATATAAAAATTATCATCGCGTTATCCTTAATGTATAGTAAAAATTAAAATATGTTGATTTTCACTTTATAGAACTATATCTATCCTTTTGTTCCGTATATATTATATTATATTATCCATTTAAAAGAATATACGTTTCATAACATAACATTATGCAGCGTATTATACTATGAATATGAGAAATAAATAACCTATATTTACGTTATAGGGTATTCAAATTATAAGAATCACCAAAGCTCTTGTGATTTCTGGAAGATTATCATTTCAGAGGAATCGATGGAAAATACTAACATTCCGTTACCTCTGGTCATATCTGCTTGTGACATTTATTCATAAACTTACATACTTATCGATGTGGTAAAGCCTGACTATGTTATGAATGTCAACAGAATTTCTCCAAAGTTGTAGATTAGTGCAGGGAAATTACGTGTATAGTATTAGAATTTACATAACTTGCGTTGGTGTGTGAAGGAAAATCATTAGAAGACAATATATGAAACATTAGAAATGTCGGAGTCTTCAAATTCCTAAATCTACTAAAACACTGAATTTTCAGATGAACATTTAAAATCACATTAGAAAACATACGTTTATAGCTGCATAATACTATGAAACCTTCCTAAATATACCCTTATTATTTTGAAACCCAAGTTTCAAACTTGTGTATAACGTGCAAACGGATATAACTCCTGTTTTATACAGAAAAAATTATAATTTGCGAAAAAGTATGTATCGTTTTTAACACGTACCTAAAAGATTTTATACTAATTACTTTTCACTTTGTAAATCAACTAATAAGCATTCGCAATGAATAGGGCTCTAAAGCCCTTTCATTGTATTTAACATAATTCGACACTTGACGAAAATTAAATGTGTTCATTACATGCGATTAGTGGTGACTGTTTTCACTTGTGTGTATGAGTGTGAATAGACAGTAATGCACTCTAATTGCATTAAATCTTTTTTTTTCTATTTATCAGGACCGGAACTATGTTCTTTGGTGCTCATGGCAGAAAGCTGACTTGTGTCCCTAACATCAAACAGACAGAAGTAGGACTGGGGAGGGGGAGGGTTTGCAGGAGGGGTTGGGGAAAGTGGTAGGATTTGAGGTATGTATAGGGGAGGGGTTGCGGAAGGTTTGGTTTGATTTGAACTGCTACAGTCTACTTTTTGCAACACGAGGGCTAATGAGACTGGGTTGCGGAAGGGATGGGGCGATAAAAATGGGTAGGATTGGATGTAAGTATAGGACAGGGGTTGAGGAAAGGGGTAGGATTAAGGGTAAGTATAGGGTAGGGGTGAAGACGGAAAGGGGCAGGATGGGGGTTAGCATAGGGAAGGGTTCTGGTAAAAAGGTGAGAGGACTGAAAAGGGTTGTATGGCATAGATGTACTATACATGTTGGGTGCTTTCTCTCCAAATTTGGAGATTTTGGAATCTTAGCGCCCCACTAGCATGCTTTCAGCATATACTTTTGAGCACACAGTCTTCCCTTTACCTTTTAACATCTGTGATTAAAAATTTGTGTTTAAAAGGATTATCGGTAATAAGTTTTGGGTAAATGAAAAGGGGGGGATTGCTCTGCAGACATTTAACATTATTTTGCGTAATACTTAAGAAATATCAATAGTTATAAAATAATTACCCCACCTCCACACAAAAGTTTAACATTATTTTGTTCTATTTTAAAAATTTATGTCAAATTTCGTTTTACCATATGTGATTAAAATGATTATATAAAATGAGTTTTGTCATCACGGGGGAGGGTTTGAGGGAATTCCCCTCAAAAATTTAACATTTGTCTTAATAGTTAAGAGAAATTAGTAATCTACAAAAGAGATTTTAAATAATGAAAAAAATTCCATAAATTGTGTTTCCTATGTGCTGCTTTTTTTTTAATTAAACAGTTTAGTTTAAAAGAATGACGGCCGCCATGTTTTTTATTTGGTGATCTTCCAGAAAACGTCATTTTCTGATGGTAGCCAAATAAAAAACATGGTGGACAACCACGGAGTGTATAATGCATCTGTTCCTATTTTATCGGGGGTGAGTATAGGGACGGGTTGGGGGAAAGGGGTAGGACTGCGAGTAGGTATAAGGGAGGTGTTGGAAAAAGAGTAGGACTGGGGGTAGGTATAGGAAAGGGCTTGGGGAAAGGGTTAGATGAAGGGCGTCGGAAATGTTTTAGGTACGACGTAGGTAGCGGGTAGGGGATAAGGAATGGGATAGTGGATAGTTCGAGAAATGAAAGAAAAAAAATTCAATGTCCTCTCATCCTTTGTTTTACTCTTATAATTGAAAATATGAGGAGGACAGTTTCAAGTTGCAATATGGTACAATAATTATCTTTAAATAATATATATTTGGGAAAATTCGAAGTCAGAAGAAAAATTTTAAATCTTTTAATTTTCTTTGTTCTACTTTTTGAAGTAGAGCTAGTATCACTATCTATTTACAATCGGCATATACAAAAAATGAAATTAAAATTAAAAAGTGGTTTGGATAAAGTTAATATAATGATTATAGATATGTAATTCTTAAATTATTGGTAACACCATCAATTAGTGTCAGAATTTACTTAAAAAAGCTGAAAAAAAAATAAAGTAAGTGACATGAACATTGATAGAAATTAAACTTTACATTAAAAATGTCTGATAATTGAGTTTAACTAACTTGAAAAATTACTTTGGGTAATTGATTACAAAATTCGACGCTAAAAAGTTGAAAATAAAATAAATATAAATAAATACTTTAAATAAATCGCTTATATTTAACAAAAATGTGATAAAAAATGCGCTTAAAATTTTAAAATTGTATCTAAGAGACAAATTGAGGAAAAAGCTTCTATATAAAAATTGTAATGTGCTGATATAAAGAAATTAACGCTAGAAACTTCTATATGATGACTGCAATTCGCTGATATAGAGAAATTGAGTAAGGAGATTTTATGTGATCAGGATCAGTTGCTATCGTGGCTTATGCGACTAAAAATAAAAGCGTGTTGTGCTGAATATATAATAATCAAATATCATATTAGTATTTTAATATAAATATCCCTTTATATATCATATCTGTATTGAAAATAAGTTACTTCCAATTGCTCCCCACGTTTTTACTTTTATTATATTTACTTTTTAGAGCCCGTTTTATCACCTTTTGTTAATTAACCCTTTAAGACCCGCACACAAGAATTTCAATTGTTCTCCTGTTCCCAACCCAATAGCCAAAGTGTTGGGAAACTAAAAAAAAATAAATTTTTTATTTAATATTATGACGTCATTGCGAGTTAATGATATTCATCTGATCCGTTTACTTTTCAGCCATGGATATTTAAAGCTATATGCTCATTTTCAACTTCAGCATTGCATTCAGCTTTGCTTTTAACTTACACTTTTGCATGGTAGCCTGGCCTGATAGTTTTCATATCATATAATATGCTTTAATTATTATTGTATTAAAATCTTATAATTAAAGCATGATTTATTTTTATAAGCTTAAAAATAAAGTTTTAGTTAAAACGATTCAAAGCGAAGTTCCATTTTGGAAAGCAATTACTTTATCTATCCACTAATCACTTTGCAATTTTTAGAACTTCTTTGGAAAATGATTTGCAACTATCAACGAATTTTCTATTACAAAGTTTGCGTGTTTTCCTTCCCCAGTCTTTTTTTCTTTACCTGGCAATCTAAGTAAACAAGTTCAAAATCGAATAGTATACGAATAATCCAGCAACAAGTATTTTTTCTTAACGTGTTGTAAATACCTTAGGGAAAACACCTGCTAACATTGGATGTATACAATGAGTCCTCTGTTCACCGCTATCAGAATTACAAGTGGCTATTTCAGTCACGCCTGTCGGGGAACGAAATTTTCTTAGATGGTTTCGGCTAATCTGCTACCCATTGGTCTCGGCTATCAAAGCCTATTGTGGGAACGAAAAGGTTAAAGGCAATATATTTTTAATAATATTTTATTTACATGGAAACAGATCAGTAGTTTATAGTTCCAATTTAGGTCTGATACATGTTGATCATACAAACTTGCAGGAAACGGACTAAATTCATACAAAATTATGTCTTAATTTATAACAGATTTTCCTTACCGTCAAAAATAAGCGCCAAAAATTTTACATTTTGTTAGAGTCTAAATTTTACTGGTTAGGAGGGATTCGGATGACATTCTTAACTAATCCTTTAGGATTTTTTATTAAATGGTTTAGCTTCTCTGGATGGACTTATTTTACACTTTTTTAATGTTGACATATATTTTAACGTCATCCTCTTCCTAGCTGAGGCCTATGTACAATCTTACAGTACCTAAAAAACCAAGTTATTAATAGTATTTGCAAGTGAAAGTCAGCTTCTTATTCATAATAGCAAAACTTTAGGGGTTGGGGGTAATCTTCTGCTTATGAATTTAAGATAAGGGGTTTAGTATTATATTTATTCGTTAACTTTAAGTATAGGAAAGTTAGTTTAATTGGTTTTTTTAGTATACAAATAAAATGGATTTTACATTTATTTTTAAATACCTTATTTTATTATAAAGTATTTGTTTTACTATAATTTTAAGTATTTGAAACATTATTGAATGTATAACGATATTAGACACCGATATTAGACAAATTGAAATAAATTGATAGCTTGTTCCCAAAAATGCAATATTAATTAATTTTGTTTTTTCTTTAAATTAGCAGTCTCTTCCCTACCCAAGTTATTCAACGTTTTTATGATTATTTTTCAATTTAGCTTAATAGCTTAATTATGAACAAATTACTTTTATATATAATCTAGTTTTTATGCATAATGTTCTAAGCATAACAATTTGCAAAACTATTTTCAAGTAATATTACGGAGGATTTCCACATAGTATTAAAGAGGAATAATAATACTTAGTCCTCATGCAAGATTATAACTTTCGAAAAAAATATTCAAGTCTGTTAATCTTTCTATGGTTATGTAAATAGAATAATCTCTTTTCGTACATGCCGTATCTTAGGAAGCAGAAAATGTTTTTCCCAAGAACTTATTTTAGTGGTGTTAGTATATTAGAAGAAAGAGGGATTGCTGGCTAAGTTTAGAAGAAATTTGTGGAGTAGGTGACAATAACTTATCAGTTTTCCGAATAAGGAAGAAGTATCTTCATTTAGCCAATCTTTCTCGAACATGCTTCGAATGATTCACTTTGGATTAGTCAAGCAACACATTAGCTAAAGTTACCTTTATGTATGAGACATAATGCAGAGTAATTTGTCACCTCGAATGATTTATTAGTTTTACTAGAAGCAAAACTATTATAAGCCTCCCCATAATAACTTGCGCATAATAACAGTGTAATTAATTGCTACTATATAATTTACAGAATAAATAAGAACTTCTTTGAAAATTATTTATTTATAACACCATAATTTAAAAAAATTCTTGTACAAATATATTTGGGTATGTCAAGTCATATTTTCTTTTTGAACAGCTATTTGTAAACTGGAGTTGTAACTAGTTATTTAACTCTCTAGTTTCGATTATATTAGTTTAAGGGGAAGAACACCTTTAACACTTTATAGTTTTAAATTTTCATTTATTATTTTATGTAATAGAATGCAGTATTGGGAATATTTGTTGAAACAAATTAAATCGATATGTTGGCTAGAATCTAGTTTATGGTTAAAATGTATAGTGAATTCCATGTAAATGTATACAATTTTTTAAATTTTATATTGCTTTTTCTCAAAGCTATTATTTCGAACATCTTTAGCAAAATTACTCCAAATCTAAGAAACATAGAAATTTAAAACTTTGGATATTTGTGCATATGGAAATATATTACAATCTCTATATATTTTAAGTAAATATTTTTAATAAATGAATAATGTTTTAATTTTTAAGATTTATAATAAAATTTTCATTTTCAAGACAATAATAAAAAAAATATTTTTATGCATATTGTACTAATTATGTTAGATGCAAGTTATGGATTAAACTTTTGAGACGATATCATTTAAAATATGGTGTACATGTGCAAAAGGTTTTAAAAACCCGTTCACACACTGCATTCATATCAAAATGGAAATTCGAAAAACATCACGTATTTTTTGTATATAGAAACATTTCTACAACAGTAACATTTTCCTGTTTATATATAATGGTTAATAAATTTTAGTATAATCTATTCCGAAAAACACATAAAATATGAAAAAACAACAACAACTAAGGACTGTAATTAGTTACTACTATTGTATAATTTAGGTTTGTGAAGGTGATCAACACCTTTAAAAACATGATAATTAAGAAATATATCGACAATATTCGCTATCGTTCTAGAGTATATAGTTCATTAAAACAATAAATAAAGATTGGACATCTTTCTTATCGGTGGAAAAACATTGATTAACCCAAAGTGCAACCAAACTTACAAAATAATTACTCATATACCTTTAAATATTGTCTAATATAGAAAGGTGCTCAAATTCTAAGAACGAAAACTCTTTGTTTATCACACAACAGTCATATATATATATATATATATATATATATATTAATCTGCCATTTGCAAAAGGAGATCTATGTACGAAACCAGAAGCAGCAATTGAAAATCCCTGATTCTTATACGGTATTCCTGGGATGTTGGGATCTATGTTCACATTCTACTTTAACTTTTCTTAATGCTTTACTATGTGTCCTTTTATAACGATAAAAACGAAATGGGCTGTTTTATTGATTTGATTTATTTACTGATTTTATCGACTAGAATTCTTAATTTTCTGTTTCCTTCTCTTCCAACATTTTTTCTATCTTTCAGTATAACACTTCCTTTTTTACCCAATAACTTCCTTCTATTACTAGTTTATGCATTCTCTATTTTTTATTTGTCTTCTTTTTCTATCACACCTTTCTTTTTAAAGATGTTCATGCACTTTGATAAAATCACTTCTTTGGGTTTTCCTATATTTTTCTACTCTAGTTTTAGATATTACCATGACCTTAATAAGAAAATTAATGAATTTAGTAAGACTTTATATAACATAAATCAAAATAAATAATTTAAATTTTTCACAAATTTAAACTTTCATAACAAAATCATGTTTTCAAAGCACTTGAAAATAAAATTAATTGCTTAGAACTAAAAAAGAGGTTTAAGTATGCAGTGTCACAATTTTTACATTAATTAACACAATATAAAATATTTATTTGTTAAATTTAAATAAATAATTCGAACCATACATCTGAGAACAAGTTTTAACCAGTAAATCCAAAACAACAAGTTATTATAAAGGATTAATAAAATTGTTATCACATAGCGTTACGGGTGTGACACGGCATATGCCTAATTAACATATAAAAAATATCCATTTATGAAATATAGTTGTTAGATATCCTTGAGAATATGTTTTACAAAGTGAATCCAAAAGATCAAGTTGCTAGGCCCAATAGCTTTTTCTTAAAATAGACTTATACTTATCTTTTATGTTACGGGTGTGACATCAAATTGATGAATTAAAACCATTTAACAGAATATAATAATCTTACCTTGGTGTATATTTTTTTCAACGCAAAAAAACAGGATTTGTATGAATCTGAAATGACATTCAGCAAGAGTGTGCTCCTACAAATGTGGCTGCAATTAGTAAAAATCATTATCTCGAAGTGTGGGTTATTCAATAAAAGTTCAATCAGATTTAGTGTAAATTTTTTTATTTATTTTACTCATTAGAAAATAAAAATAATTACATATTTGTAACCAGTGAACTTTTAGAAACAATTTAATATATGTCACATGTGACTAGACTATTTTTCACATTTGGTCATTGAGTAACTGTTGACATAGAATGGCTGATATATATGTATAAGTATATATATATATATATTCATGTATATATATGTGTATACACACACACACACACACACACACACACACACATATATATATATATATATATATATAACGACCGTAGCCGTCACAAAATCAACACCAACGGAATGTAGTCGTGTCCATTGGGAGTGGCATGCAGAAGCACTAACAGCAACAACAGCTTCGACTAAATTAGTTTATTCTAGTCTCACATCATTACAATGAAAACACACATCTTAACCCTGTGCTTTCTTAGCAAGGAACCGAACAACCAGAGCCACAACGAACAGCGAACAACTCGAACAACAACGAATAGCACCTCGAAACTTGGTGCTCGCATATTTAAAAACATTTCAAACCCGGAATCGACGTCATGATTGACTTCAAGAGATAGCCAATCATGCCGCATGGAAAGTTCTCGTGAACTCTAAAAACCTATCCCACTGACAGAGTGCCGTGTGCAAATCCCAAAACCAGAAGAACGCCGCCATTTTAAAAGAATTAACATATAGAATTTTGAAACCAAAACCGAAATATTTTAAGTAACGTGCCCCATTATTACATATATATATATATTATGTATGCATGTATGTATGCATATATATATGTATGTCTATATGTATACATATGTGTGTATATATACATACACACACATATATATACATATATATGTATACGTATATATATATATACATATGTATATATATATATATCTGTATATATCTGTATATATATATATATATGTATATATATATGTATATATATATGTATATATTATATATATCTATATCTATCTATCTATATATATATATATGTGTGTGTGTGTGTGTGTGTGTATAGGACACGCTATGCCTCAACCGTGAACCTCAGTAGTTGGTACAGAATTAATGGTGTGGTGGTCGAGAAAATGACAAGATTTTTTAAAGGAAAATTTGCAGAGCTTTATTTGGTCATCGTGAACAGTCAACTCTCATGAAAATAAGCCATTCGATCTCTTATAACTTTAGAGGCACCATTAGCGTGAGGATGTAATTCTAGGTGTGGCCTTAAGAATGTAGTTGTGATTATTTTAGAAATCTTAGTTCAGCGAAAGTAGGTTGGCGAGTTCGTTTCACCAAGAGAAAGGAGATTTTATCTATTACAAATAGTTTAATGCAAAGAGGCTACTAGAAAGACAGAGAAGTCGCGGTCTTATATAATCGTGGTTTTTTAATATAAGAGTTAGTAATTTTAATTTTAAGATTAAAGTATTTTAATTTTTACATTACAGAATAACCCCCCCTCATCTGAAAAGGTTTGAAGCTGGACGCGTTGACCAAAATATTCCTGATAGTGAGCTGGAAACTTAGTAGGATGATTGCTACATGATTGCTAATGGTGGTGCTCCAAAACTATGAAAATACAATGAAATTATCAAAATATTATGTAACATAAGAACATACTACTCTAAACAAAAAGAAATATATTATAAACATGAAAATCTAAAGGAATTAATTAATTGTAAAACATTATGTAAATATTAGAAAAGTATTTAAACTATTAATGAATTTAAAAGTTATTATGAAACATGGAAATAAACATAAAATGTACTAAGCGAAACTAAATGCTATTAATAAGAATATAAATATAAAATTTTCATAAAAGTTCAACTAACAGTCAGTAAATGCACAGCTCTGGGTTCCGGAAAGTTCAGGTATTTAATGCTTGCAGAATTCAAAGTTCTTGGCAAAGTGTATAACAGTCTTTTGTATAAGTTCAAATACTTATTAGCGAATGTCGTAAAAATATGAACTGCAGAATACATAAAGTCAAGATATTGAATAGGCTAGTCTTAATTTTGAAGATCTTCTTGCAATCATTAATTGTTATTTGTCCCATGATATCATACCTAGGCTTATTTTGATGTTTGGTATTTATATTATCACACATTATCACCATTGGAATATATTTACTTTCTTTCTATGAAAAATAACTTTTTCAAAACATAATTATTCTATTGTTACATATCAAAACATTATACCTTTTTAATACTACATAGCAGAGTATGGATTGTATTTAGACTTCAATTATTCTTTTCAATATTTAACATTAATATAGAATTCTCTTTATTTACAATTATTAAATTCATTTACTATCTGTGGACATCCACGTGTAAGCCATGCGGCCTCTTATAACCTTAGGGGCACCACCAGCGTGATGAATTAGTTCAAGGTGTGGCCTTAAGAATGCTGTTTTGAAAATATTGGAAGGCTTAGTTCAGGGAAAGTAGGTTGGCGATTCGTTTAGTCAAGAGAAAGAAGATTTTATATATTGCAAAGAGTTTAACAACAAAAGGCTACTTGAAAGACTGAGAAATCGTAGACATTGTGGTATTTTAATATAGGAGTTAGTAATTTTAATTCTAAAATTAAAGTATTTAAATTTTTACATTACCTATTTATGTATATATATATATATATATATATATATATATATATGTATATATATATGTATGTATATATATATATATATATGTATGTATATATATGTATGGATATATATGTATGTATATATATATATGTATATATATGTATGTATATATATATACATATATATACATACATAAATATATATATATATATATATATATATATATATATGTATGTATATATATATATATATATATATATATATATATATATATATATATATATATATATATATATATATATATATATATATATATATATATATATATATATATATATATATATATATATATATATATATATATATATATATATATATATATATATATATATATATATATATATATATATATATATATATATATATATATATATATATATATATATATATATATATATGAATTTCTGTATGCAAGATAATTGTAATCCTCGACGATTCATATAACTCGCAAGTGAGATTAAACTTTAATCCTAAGTTAGAAGGCTTTATAACCATTTACTTTTAACTTCCAGGGCAACGGTGAGTTAATGCAGGCATAGTCCTTGACCGTATAAATCTCTTTACAGTATGTACTGCTTTTACACGTAATAAAAAAATATGTTATTACGATATATTTGTTTTATAAATGGCCTCATATGAGGCTCTTAATAAATAATCCTTAGTAATGGGGACAAACTGTAATAGAGAAAAAAAAATTAAATTTCATATTGTTTTTACTCTTGGGATTCCATAAAATCTGAAAATGAGATTTAAAATATTATTAAATACTTGATAGAGCTGAAGCAGGTGATAATGTGTTAAAAATGCATAAAATTTCATTAAATAGTAGATCAGTGGAGCAAAAAAATACCGTTTTTCAAAAATTTAATTTAAAGTTTTTAATGTGTGAATTCGTTTTCTTAATAAACTATCGGTTATCTGAAATTCATTTATTTTCAAGTATATACAGTAATTCAATTAAGAAGGAATGCATTTTTTCTACGAGTTTGAAGTTTTATTTCTAAATCTAATATACACGATTTACACTCCTAATTCTTTTAATATTGCACAAATGAATGCATCTAATACGAGACGAACGAAACTTTAGAACTATTAAGTTAATTAACAAAACAGAAAACCTCGATAAACTTCTGTAAATTCATGCACATTTTCATTAAATTACATTCAATTATGAAGTTTTGAATAAAACACTATTTACTTCATTTCTGCTTAAAATATATTTAAAATGTTTCTGGTTTTGTAACTAAGAATACTATTAAATACATAAAACAATTAAAAATATATGAAACAAGTATTTCACAGTTGTCTTGATATAAAATATTCCATCTTCTGAATTAATTTTTATCATTTCTTCAGCTTTACATAAATATTCAAATTTCTTATGGTTAGTGAGATTTGTAAATTTTTCAAAGCAGTCTACGAGAAAGAGAAGTGAAAACTTGCAAAAAAGTGTTTTAAGATAAATGAATTTAAATGCTACAAGAGTTAAAGATTTCATGAATATTTTAAATCTATAGCCGCAATTTTTATTGAAATACATATAATTTCTTTTATTAAACAACTTCAGTTTATATTTTCAATAAAGAACACATATGTATAGTAACCATATAAAGGACCTTTTAAACAATGTTTTAGTGGTTAACCGTGATTAACTCATGATGCCAGCCAATGGGGGAATGCAATTCTCCATTTAAACAGAAATTAATTGCGGTTAGTCGTTAATCGATTTTGGTGAGACCGGCCCTTAACATCTCGGGTAAAGCGTAAATATCTAATTTCCATCTCTAATAGTGTTGTCGGTTAAGTCGAAGACTTCTTGAAGATCCTCCGAAAGTTGTTTAGGAAAACTAATTGAAGGTAGTTGAAAAGTTTCTGCAGAAGCAGATTTCTGAATATTTTGTAGACTCACAACAGTAACAATTATCAGATTTTGCAAATTAGCAGTTAAGAAGAAACCTGCTAATAATAAAATATATAGCACAAGAAAAATTTAAGATGTCTGTTACAATAAGAAATAGCTAAAGTTGTCACATTTAACAGATGCGGTTTCCCACCTCCAAAAGTAATGTAATAACGAAAAATATACGCAAAACTTAAACTAAGCTTTTTTAGAATAATTAATGCCAACTGCAAAAACAATGCTCTATTTAGTTATTGATTGTATTTAATAGTAGAAGGATGTGGCAGAGAAAAAATGTTATTCTATTAATTAGTGTGATATATCATTAGAAAGAAGAATTTTTTAAAGTAATCATAAATTAACATTTTGTCGTTTTTCAGATATTTTTTTATTTGTATCTTTAATGCAATTCTGATTGAATTCTTACACTGAAGCAATATGTGTGTACTACGAAACATATTCCATGTTTCTATTTTGAGGTAAAAATAAACACATTTCATCATTTAAAAATAAATTTATTTAATAATAGGTCAAGTAAATTTATCTATTTTAGGGACTTTTTCAGTATTATACCTTAAATGCTTACATTCTGAAAGTGTTTCTTACTAAGTTTTCTGCATCTAATGAAGATAGATAGAAAACAGAGTATGAATGGTTTATTTATGCCTTTGTTATATTTTATCTCCTCTACAACAGGTGGTATGGGACAATAAATTCTATAGAATTTCTTTTATTTAATTCTAACAATAGTTTAATAGAATTACCATGATAATAGTTACCCTCCCTGTAAAAGATAGGCATACTTTTCTGTGAGAAATATAATTCAATGACAAAAAGTATATCCAACATAACTGGAGGATTGACAACTTATAATTAAGTACATTTCGAGTTGAACAGTCAGTATAACAGCCATTATAAGTTTATTATATCATTTTTTACTCAATTATAAATAAAAAATATGCTCTATTTAGAATAAAAGATTTTTCTACGTAATTAGCAAGACTCTATATAAAAAATATTTAATTTTGTTACTTGAACCATTTTTTATTGTAAAACATAAAATACATATTTTAAGCGACAAAATTAGAACCCTACACACCAGCAAAATAACTTTTTTAATTTTGTCTATTAAAAACTAATGTTTCTATATCAAATAGAGCCTAACTATGTATTTTTTTATTGTGTAGACCTCAGTTATATTAATAAAAGCAACACATTTTATTTTACAGTATGTTAAAGATTATTTTTTATAAATGTTCAGATTCATAAAATATTTTAGTTTTCTTAAATTTTAAAGTGTCAGATACATTTAAAGTTTTAGGCTAACAATAGAATAAATATTTTACGTGAATTTAATACAAAATTTAGTTTTTAATTAAAAAAAATATTAAGTTTTGTAATTTGAAACAATATATTCTTTTAAACATAAAATACACTAAGTGACAAAAAGTAGAACTCTAACACAACCTTGATATTTACTTGATAACAATTTTGATATTTGTATAGTAAAAACTAATGTTCCACTATCAATTAGAACCTAATTATACATTTTTATTTTGTGAGCCTCAATTATATTAGTACAATTAATACATTCTATTCTACAGCATGATAGAGGCTATTTTTTATAAATGTTTACTTTCACATGAATTTTTGTCTTTCCTAAATTTCAAACTGACCTTAAAAGTTTTAAGCTTTTCTAATAAGAGATATTTTACTTAATTTCATATAATTCTAATGAATATATTTAAAAAGCTATTATACAGTAAGTGAATTGAATTATTTTCATTTGGTGAATGTTTTAAGTAAGGTATTAAAAATACATATTTCTTTAAATTACAAACTAGTTACTTTTTTAAAGCTAAAATTTCAAATTTATCAAACACTTATTAAACAACTGTTTTAATTAAGAAAATGTGTAAAAATTTTAATAGGGTTTTATAGTCTTATTAAATACATACAAAAACCATTGTAAAAGAAGTAAACATTTCTGTTTTATGAGGAATTGATAAATGGTTATTAGGAATATTTTAAATCTTGAAAAGCAGTAAATTAAGTCACAAATCATCCTAAAATTAAGATTAAAAGTTAAAAAAGATAGAAATTTACGTCATAAATTATAATACATTATGCTTTATTAAGATGTCAGTGGATATATAAGGTCAATTTCTTTTGTTTAGAGTATATCCTCTTAAAACATTAACATAATACTAAAAATGTAGTTGTTTAAATATTGTTAAATTTTTACAGTAAAATATTAGTTACTTTAAAAGTTATTGATTATTAACTTTCCAAAAGAGTTTTATTAAAAATAATCCATGGGCATTATTTTTGCATATAATAAGGCGGATTTTTTTAGAGGCATCGTAAGCATTTAGGATAATTACAAAGGGAAAAAAACAAAAAGTAGGAGTTTTATGTTATAGTACAGTTAGAAAGGAATCTAGAATGTCTCAAATATTTATAGAATCACAAAATTTCTGTTTTAAATAAATGTTTAAAATTTTTATCAGCATTAATTATTTTGCACGGTGAAGAACAAACTATATTCACCAAAAATGGTGAATATTTACATAAAAACTTTTTTTATTCTTAATTGTATGTTTTATTTCTGTAAGATAGAATAGTATATCTTTAATCCAAATATGATCAGTTGTTACATAAGTAAATTCGTACCCCGACCCGGCCGAAGCCATACGGAAAACTGACATCCGATCGCCACGACGGTAGCCACCACACCACTAGGTGTTGCTGGCCTACGAGAGTTCCGTCATGGTTCGAGTTTAATGTTGACGACCCCAGTAAGGAGCAATACTACAACAGCAAGTTCGGGACTACCAGGGAAGTCTGAAGAGAAGGATCACTCAGGAAACCCCGGGTTCGTGAAACCCGAGTATACCTAAAGGAGGTATACCCCTTGAGGTTGCAGACGGCTATCATTAGCCTAGGAGGGACACTCCTAGTTACCAGGGGGCGCCACGAGGAGGCTGATAGCTGTCCTAGGTGAAGTACCGTAGTACAACACCCTGAGGCTCATCTCCAGAGCTGCGCCGAAGCACTGCTGAGGTGAATCACTGCCCCACCCCCCTCAGTTGTTACATAAAAAAAAATATGTTGCTCTATAAATATTACAATATGTCTAGTTATTTCACTTAGCAAGAATTTAAACAGCATCATTTGATATATTGTACATACGTATTTTTAATACATAAATTTAGAAACAAAGTAAGTTTTCAATGTAATTCTATTAGCTTTTATTTGGTTAATCGATTTGTAATGCATTATATAACTTGATCACGAAGCGAGAACAGTGAAAGAAAAGCAATAGCTTATCAAATACTCTAAAGTCTATGTGACTGAGAGAAAGTAGGTTATAACAGATACTAAAAAAGATAGACAATACTAGTTATGAATTAATTAAGTTTTGTAGAAAGTTGAAATTGCTGATGTCATTGTTTTGGGTAACTCTATGTTTTGGAAATGATTTTTCAGAAACATTTTGATATTATTGTACAAGTATACACATGTATACACACATATACACATATTCACACACATATACACATACATTAAAAACTATTGCACAGACAGCCTTTCCTTAAATTAGTGATATCAAATAATATGAACCGGTACTACAATTCTGATGATTGTAAAATAAATTAAAATAAGTTGTCAGAAAATTTCAAAGTTATATTACAGTTAGAAAGGCAAACAAAATGTGTCAAATATTTATCAAAGTAAAAACGATTGTTTATAAATAAATGTATTTTTTACTAAGATTAAATCTATTCCATGTTGAAGCAACAAAAAATAGTCATTACAAGTGACGAATATTTATTTAAAAATATGTCTGATTCTTATTCATTTTTCTTAGATAACTAAGACAGAAGAATGTAATTTTCAATAAATCAGATGGTTGGTAAAGCCAATTTCGAACTGCTACGAACAACTATGCAAACGTAGGATTCAAACCCAAGAGCACCAATACTAAAGACCAGCGTTCTAACCATTCGTTGATAGGCCATTGTTTGGCCTATCAGATGGAGTGTTACCCAAAAATGTTGGATTCTCGACTATTTTTTTAAAAATTTATTAATATTTCAATATTTTGGGGCTAGTTCAAACATCACCATTTTCTGTAATTCACACATGTATAATTAAATATCTAAAATTTGAAATAAATTTAGAATGTTCAGTATCAGTTGTTATCCGATGACTTTATGTAGCTTCCAGTATTGTGATATATTACGTACTGTATATTCAGCAGAGAAATGACGGAAAATACTGTGACATATGTTGAATATAATGTGATTAGAGAAAAAGAAATTAGCCGAAAGATATCCGAGTGGGTAGAGCACTGCACTTCGGTACTGAAGTTCATGGGATCGAAATCGACTAGTGGCGTGGACGTTTGTAGCCATTTGAAAACCAATTTAATCAATAGATTCTGGTATCATTAGCCATCGTGTAACAAAACTAGTAGATTTTGGTGCTTCAAACGAACCAAAACAGATTATACATGGTATTAGTTGAAGTTCAGAAGAAAGTTTAGATTACCTATATTACTATCTGATATGACTTCAGGTTTTGGAAGCTCCTTTTATAGAAATAATTTCATGAAATACTTTATTTTTCATAAAAAAGAAGAAGAAGAATTGAACTAAATATTCATTTTAAATTATATTTTCTCAGATTTTTTTGACTCTATAGAAATTTACTTCCGATTTGTAAATTTAGCTGTAGCTTCTATTCAAATGATTGTGCAAACTTTTGTAATAACTGGTATTAGTTATTTATCTTTTCAAAAACTGAGAAATCAGTTTTTTGAACCTGGTTTGAGAACTGATGCATTCTAGTTTCAAAACAGATTTGATGGTTTTTTACCAATTTCACTGATTTAATCGTAAAAACAGTTTCACAGGCAAACAGATTTACTTCTGTTTTGGATGGAGGAGGAGACAGCTCTCCAGTGCACACTTTACTGTTAGTGCAGTTTGCACTAACATGACTGCGTATATGGTCGTCTCATGAAGGTGACATCCCAAATTTTTAGTCGTTCAACCAGAAGGCCTTGCCTCTCGATGGTACACTCTCAACTTGTTTAAAATATAATTTTGTGGTAGACTGCCCGAACTTCTCTTGCTAAATAAAAATATACCGTTTTCTCCGTAATTTTTGGCGTCCTTTCATCTCACGCTACCACTCTTTTCCGTAGCATACTACATTGGAATAAAACCAAGGAACATACACACACATATATTGATTTTTCAATTATATTTATATTGTTCAAAATGCTTCATAATGCTTTTTAAAAAGAAACATGATTCTTGTAACATTTTCAGGAACTACCACATTTTTACATTCGAGTTTTAATTCATGTCTGATAATTTCTTCTCTATTAAAGATATTACCTACACTAAATAAAATAATTAATTCTTATTTTATTATTTCTAGAAAACATTTGTCAGGGAGTGAAGTGGTTCCATATGTTCGTAAGTATTTTCGTAGACGGTATATACAATTTCTTGAGCTAAAGTCATAAAATCTCATATTAGAATTATAGCCTTTGAATACACATTCCACACAGTAAATGATTAATTTCACTCTCCTCTTATGTCGTATACATGTGAAAAATGTGAAAAATTTTCTAGTTTTGACAAACAGAATATTACAAAACGTAAAATAATAAGCTTTCTCTCAGTTTTAGTGAATAGTTCAATGAAAGGAGAAGGTTAAAGATATTCCTACAAAACGCTTTTAAGTATTTTAGCGTATTCAACGGTGTAGGTAGGAATTCTCTTCGTGACCACATAATCAACTTAATGGGTTACGCTGACTTTACAATAAAGGGCACATAATGCAGAAGTAATTGCATTATCTCCGAATGACTTTACGTGATTAGAAGTGAATGGTGATTTTATAATATAGATTAATTGCGATATCTGCAATTTCAGCAAATTGAGTTTTCTTCAAAATGATTTCAGGTTTTTAAATCCTTTATTAACCACTTATCATCAGAACTTTCGATTTAAATCCTTGTATTTTACGATGGCAATGAACTTTTAACAAGAAGCAATTTGGCTAATGATTTCGTATTTGGTTCTGAAGGAATATTGAAATACTGAAATGTACTGTCGCTTAATTCATATCGGAAATTTAATAAAACCGTAAATTAGAATTAAAACAGAATATTCATTTAATTAAAAATTTAAATTTTACAATTTTCTGTTTAAATACTTTTTAAAAATGTCTCAGAACATTTAATGTAGGAAATGCTGTTCTTGTTACTTATGTCCCTTAGACAAGCCAAGGACGAGAGTCATAGGCTACTCGAATTAACACAAGGGATTCTCCTTTCGTATTTTATGTAGAGCAAACGCTAGGGTGAAAGAACGACTTTGTTTAAAGGGGGGGGAGAGGTCTTCGTAATTTAGAAGTAGAAGACCGCAGGCTTGGCCTGCCTCTTTCAGAGATCTTGGAGGACTTTCTGACCACCGACATATTTTTGTTCCTCAGTCACCCTTAATGAACACGGCGGATCTTAGACCGGTTTAAGCCCCAAACCCACAGTCTTTTGGTTACTAGATCACTGCCTTTGCCAGCTGAGCTACTGCGGCACTATGTAGGAGATACAACTCAAGAATTGAAGGAAAAATATTGAATTCACTGAGAAATAAACCATAAGAAATAATAAGAAGATATTATTAATTTACAATATTATTCATTTTAAAAAGAATTTACCACAGTATATGAATAATAATGATACGAGTAATAATAATGATAAAACTAATGTATTGAAAATAAAAGTTTTTGTAGTGTATTGAAAATCAAAACATTTTTTGAGGTTTTAAAAATTTACTAGCTGTGAAATTTAATTTTATAGAATAATATTTAGAATATATTTATCTGAAAGCCATAAAAGTGTTAGGGTAAATAACATGATAGAGCTATAATTATTGTGTGCATTTAATGTTTGAAAATAAAAATAACAGTTTTGAGGTCGAATATTTTTACTATCTCGACACAATTTAAAGCAGTTTTATACAACAAAATTTCAAACATTAAATAGTTTTCATATCTGTTCCATTCGAAGCATGCAATATATCCACCCGATATTTCATTTCAGGGCTTCTTTTTCAAAATTATTTCATATTAAGTTCTTAACCTCACTGAATCATCATTTAGGTCATCGATATATGGAATTAGAGTTTTGTACCTTCGATCTTTAATATCCTTCAAAAAGAAAAGTCGGAGGTGTAAATTTGGAAGATCTTGGCTTAACTAATGTTTAAAATTCTATTGCGTACACTGTTAACATACATGAACGATTTTAATTTTTATCTTTTAATTTCAAATATGAAATGGATGTACTAAATAATTTGGACAATTATAATTAACTACAAATAATTTTGAACTGTATTAATTAGTACGAAATTGAATAATTTTTAATAGTTTCTTTTGTAGCTTCACACAAAATGCTACATCCAAAAACATTTTAAAAGCGATATGACAATTTTTTCATTTATAAGGCATTCTTTTGCATCGATGTATACTACTTTATAGTTATCATAAGCATTCATAGAGAATATTGAGAAACAAATAATAATAGTAGAAATAAAACTTTTCCATGTACAAGATGCTTATAAAATAAATTACTTATTTACAAAAATGAAAAAATAAATGCACCTTGAAACGAATATATTTCAGCTAATTTCAATTACAAATGATTTAAAGTAAATACTTAAAAGTATCAGTGAGAGAAGAGCATGGTATGCTTGAAACACTAATGAAATTTAAAACCTCTTCTTTTGAAAAGAGTTTAAAGCTGTTTTGTAATAATAAATAGTGTTGTATGATGTAGTATAATTAGATTTATCATCCAACAACTGCATTTAACCCTTTAACACCTGGCGTATTTTTTAGAAGCCGCTAAAAATAGTTTGTAGAATTTTTATGTTTAGTTAGAATGAGTGTTTTCTTTTGAGAGTATATAGATGGTAATCATATAAATAATCTACAAAATTTTTAAGTAGTTCCTATTTATAAATTTTACATTTCGATCAACGTTTTATGATTTTTTGAACAGCTCACATAAATTTACTTTCTCGGCAGCTACATAGACTGAAATATTGAAAAATTGCTTTATCTATTATAAAACTCCCTTTTATAGTACTTATTTACATGTAATGTTAAATAAATCTTTTTTTTCATGAAATTTTTACTTTTTCATAAATGACATTTTATGATGAATAAAACGATAGCCTTTCCTTAACTTAACTTGCTGTAGTACTCAAAGTTCCTTAAACTGCATATTCATTTTATTCTGTGCAGTCCATAATAACTCAGATTTAAGATATGATCTATATGTAATTGGCAGAAATGACTGGGGAATTAAAGGGTTAAATGCCAATTTTGCTCCTCATTTTTAGTTACTTTACCCTTTATAAATCAAAAGCATCAAACTTATTGTTATATTTTAACCTTTTATATGTTTAATGTCGCTGATAGCTCTAATAGTGTTTGGTTTGGTTTAAAGCTCTGTGGTCAATTTCATGCAACAAGACAGATAGTTATACCAACGTCTACTGATTGAAGTCTATTCGAACAAGTACGAGCATTCATGCTAATAGCAGGATTTTAATCCCTCATACCAAAAACCAGTTCCTTACTGATTCGGCCCTCATTCCTCCATTTGTATGACAAAAACGTGGCTAAATAGGAAAATGTTTTATTTTTCCAACGGATCCAACGGAAAAATAAAATAAATCTATTTAGCAACAACTTATGGTTCACCCTAAAGTTAAATTTTAAATTAAAAATGAAGAAATCATAATTTTATTTAAGAGATACCAGTTCTAAATAACTACTAATTTTTAGTAAAGTTCTAGATATTTATAACGTTTAATAGACAGATTATTTAAATTTATTATTACTTATCCAATACCTTCAAGGAATATTAAAATAGGGTATTCAAAGTAAAAATTTATATTTCAAGTTCAACACATAGCAGTATGTATAGTGAAATATAATGTTATATACGTATATATATATATATATATATATATATATATATATATATATATATATATATATATATATATATATATATATATATATATATATATATATATATATATATATATATATATATATATATATAACTTATTCTAGAAATTAATTGAAATGAATAATATAGTACATTTCCAAAGAAGTTTCACTATAACCTTGACAGCCGTATAGAATGAAATACGCAATCAACTTTGAAAGGAGGTTCATATATAATAAGATATTTAGTGTTGATACAAATTAAATATTTCATTAGCATATATAATTAAGTTTCACCTATGATAGATACTTTATTCAGAATCACACACGGTCTTTTCAATTTATATGGTAATAATTTCTATGGTCCTTTTAACTTATATGTTTTAGAAAAATACTGGAGACAGTTAAAGGGCTATATAAAAACTAAATACTTGAATTGGTTTTAACAATACACTTAACAACCTTTTGAAAGTTGAAATTGAACTACGGCCTTGACTATTGAGTTACTTCTTTTTACAGTTGATAGTATACTGTAGGTGGCTTTATCATTACGTTTGTCTAATGACGCGAAAATGACGGACAAGCGATTATTAATTTTTTGAAAATTTACGCGACTGTTCTAGGATTGAAAGAATTCATCACAAACGAGTAGGAGGATGAGTAACTAGGATTCTGCTGGAGGACATGAAATTCATATTCCCACCTCACAACACA
Source organism: Pardosa pseudoannulata (assembly GCA_032207245.1). NCBI lineage: Eukaryota > Metazoa > Arthropoda > Arachnida > Araneae > Lycosidae > Pardosa > Pardosa pseudoannulata. The sequence goes on along the minus strand of CM063510.1, from coordinate 51,416,239 downwards.
CAAAAAAATGCACACACATTTATACATAACTGATATTTAATTGAAAACAGAGCATAAATAATGCTATTACAGAAAAAATGTAAAATGTTAAAATATAATACAATGAAATCTTTGGATTTAAATGTATGACTTAAAAAAATCAGGACTTTATAGTTTATTAAAATGCTCCGAATGCTGAGCATACAAACCATTGCTTTAAAAATTTTAATCAAATGTTTATTGTTTCTATAAATTCTAAACTTCTTTTACTTTTGATTGACGTTAATATAAATTTATGCCGAGCCACAGTAGCTCAGTCGGTAAAGGTGGCATTCTCGTACCCGTAGGATAGTGGGTTCGAGTATTGGGCTTCGCGAAAGATCCGCCAAATTCATTAAGGGAGGCTTGGGCAAGTAAAATAGGTTCATGGTCGCAGTATCCTCGAAGTTTTCAAGCGATATCTCAAGAGACGGTATGCAAGGCCTGGGTTTTTTTTTTGCCTGGTCCTTAATTTTCAATTAGGAGGGCCCATTCTTGAGTTTAAACCCATTCTTAAGTCTTCGCGGCTTCTAGCTCAAATTAAAGCTACATATTACCCTTATCCATGGAACAGTCACATATTGCGATGTGGTCTATTGGACTTTTTGTAGGCTTTCTTACAACAGGGTAACAACTACACACATTGTGCAATATAACGCTTTCAAATACAATAGTAATTTAAATTTCTTTTCATAGCTTCATAGTATTAAATTCTCCCTCGAAAACATACTAAAAGGTGTAAAACATATAAAAGGGCATACCTAATTTATAACAAATATATAAATGAACAATCTTCACAAATATAGGAGAGACTAAGGAAACGTTATGATTCTGCACTATTTTAAAGTCACTATTTCAATACCAAAAACGTTATTAGATAATAAAAATTTCAAGCTTTAATAGAAGTATACACGAAGAAGGATAGTGAAGTAAAATAACCATAAAATAAAAAAACTTCTACTCGACTAATAAGCGTATATCAAGCTTGAATTTTTCTGGAAAATTTTTTAAACTTTCTTGTTTCCGATTCTTTATCTTTCAACCAACAATATAACATTATCATACTATAGTTGTAGGAGAATGTTATATTATTATAATACGCTCTTTTGCTGCAAAACAGTTGTTTCCATTAAAACTAACTTTATTATCTACTTTCCCTAGAGACATGTCTACACTTATGAAAAAACTATTTGTTGTAATACTTATTATATTCCATAGCTCATCTAAAAGATTTACGGTTATTTTTCTCATAGAATTGGGTGAGAAATATATTTCATTGCTTATGGGTACTACAGATATTATAACTTTAGCTTAGAACCTTTTAAAAACTAAAAACGTTAAAACAATACACTTTATACACAGCCATCTATAGGAAAAAAATCATTCAATAAAAAATAAATTAATTCTGATGTTTTCGAAATAAAATTTTTAATGTTTTAATTTTTTCTATTTATAACGGAAAAGAATTAAAATATTATAATTTTAAAATTTTTTTACACTTGCTTAACTTTGAAAACCATTGGGGAATTTACTTTTTCCAATTTATGTAGTTTTATAAATAAAGTGGGAATTCTAATTAAAATCTTTATCCATCATTACTAAATTTTTACTATGGTAATATGTTTTAAATGATATTAATGATACCAAAATCAACCCTTTTGTATCCTTGTATAACTTAAATTATAAATTTATAAGAATTACATTTATTCTTAATTTATTTATCACCAGCTATTTCTGAATTAACTAATTTTTAGATTCCAATTCCTTTGTACATTCAACCAAAAAGCTTTAAAAACGTATTTAAATAATTCGATATTTTTTCTGGTGTCTTAAACGCTCAGTATATTTTCTTTTTTAATAAATGTGTAAAAACATTTATCTCAAATCAAAGCAATATTTCAAATCCAGTGTAATTAATTTATATTAAAAGGTTTGGTATAGTTTATATGATGAATTTGTCAACAAATCAACCTTAAATTTAACATTATTTAGTTTAAAAACTCAATCACGTAACTTAAAATATTAATTATAATGACTAAAAGTATTTAACCATTTTATTAAATGACGTAGAAACCAATACAATTAGCTTTATATTAATAGAAAAGAAACGCAAAATGAAGTAAGAATAAACAAGATTTCAGAAGGCCAATAGTGACATTAAAAGTAGTTTCAACAGAAATAGGTAAATTATTTAAACTTTTATAGACATGCATGAGATTTTATTATGTGTTTATATCAAGGCTTAACTTTTCTAAATTAATGAAACAAACTATCCAAGCTCTCAAAGCTAGTTATTGAATAATTGACTTTTCTAAATATCGAATATGTTACTACTGTTTATGATCTCTTTTGTATTGAAGGATTTCAGGTAGTTTTCACTGTATTAATATTTCGATTGATTAATAATCATTACAGATAAGGGTAACTGGGATAATATGAAACTGTAGAATTGTCTTTCAATATGCTTTATTTGTGCAGGGATTTTATAAAGCATTTATTCTCTACTAGCATCTAATGGAAAATTATCACACCTCTTGAAATTGGCTAGGCTATCTTTAATTTCATTTACAATTAATAAGCAATGGTTTTCTATTACAAGATTCAAAAGTATCAAGTAGATACAAAACGAATTACCACTGTTCATTACATGAATTAACTTTTCCAAATGTTAGGACTTTAAATTATTCAATTTCAGATAATGTCTAATAAATATACAAATTAATAGCATAATAAAAATAGTATGTTAATTTGGTATTAATCAAATTTTGTGTTTTATTTTCTACTTAAAAATGCATTAAACCTTTCTTCTAACCCCTTGTCTGAGACGCTCAAACTTAGTTCAGGCAACGCAAATGCGCCAATTTTGTAATAACCAGAGTTTGGGCAAGAGAGAAAACGATATTTCAATTTCGTGAAGCAAGGAATAGGTTCGTACAGTGGATAATATTTTATTTGCCATTTTCCTAACAGATAGAGTTTTTTTCCGCTAACAGTTCGGCACTTTCAAGCCATTTGTCACTCTTTCTCGGATGCTGTAGAGGATTTGTGAAATTCAAAAGAATCTGAGGGATATGTATTTCATGACAGTTGATATAGATAATAATATTGTTGTATTAGTTTATTATATTTATTCAGAAAATTATTTCATTTGATTTATTTTGTTGCAATTTGAGCAGAAATTACTGTAATCCATTAACATTTCCCATACATGAGAAAATATTGAAAATAGTAATTATTTCTTTAAAAAGTTTTTTCAAAATAATCTATTTCCAACATTTTGATGATAGTAATGAACAAAATTAAAGCGAATTTCATTTTCCATTTTTGGCACGTCTTTCTCAAATATATTTCACAAGCAAGGGGATAATATTGCTAGATCATTCTACTCATACAAAATATATTAGAATCTTTTTCTTTTAATATTTCACAGATGCATTTTTTAGTTACCCTATCAGTCATCCATTGTGTAGATAGCCTCCACGTGTGACTGATCCATGAAATATGAGAAAAGTCAAATCTAAATGAGCTGCTCATATAATTCAGAGTATAAAATTGGATGTTGTTTATATATAGCCTTGTGAATGGCAGTTAAATTTAGCTTGACTATATTTATTTGAATGCGGAAGTTATAAATTTAATATTAACTTTTAAATGTATACTTTATTCTATATTAACAATTTAACTTTATTGAGTTCGGATGTATGAATTTCTACCAACATTTGGAGACAGAAAGCTAAAGCATACCATAAATTCCAGTAGTCTATTCACCTCTCAGAACATTTTAAAGTCACTACCATGCTTATTATTTATTCAAATTAAATATTCATTAATTTTGAATGTGTGCAAAGAAAAATTGATAGCATATTTTTTGTATCAAATCTAATTATTTACCAGAAATGCCTAGAAATTATATAAATCCCACGCATGCATGAATCATATCAAATAAGTATAAAAATGCTAAAAAGTATGAAAAGGCTAAAAATAATCAAGTTGCATGATTCATCTAGACGTTGCAATAAACAAAATCATTGTTTCACGGACTGGAACATTAAACAATAAACAGAGCTAAATTATTGGTATGTTGAACAAAAATAATCTAACCACTCTCACATTCATTAAGTAGTAAATTTAACAGTTTAGGGTGACTGAGCTGGAAAATGAAATCCCAAAAGGAAATGATTAAAATCGCATTCATCCTCTGAAACTCTTACTCCTTAACAACCAAACTAAATCTTTAAAGTGTGACATAGATTTAAAAGGTCGTTCTGTTGGGCGATAATAAAGTATATTAACAGAGAAAACAGGCTATATATCTCAGATCAAGTTTTAGCTTAAGGCGAAGAACTTATATTTTAAAATGCTTCTACAGTAAAAACTACATTACTTTTCCTGCCTTGTATAATCGTAAAATCGGTATGCAGCCTAATCCAAAATTTAAAATTTCGTAACTTTTAAAATTCGTTGTATTATAACTAAAATTGAATCTTTCTATCATTTAGTATAAATATTAATTCAGCCCTATATGTATAGCTTACAATCATATGTGTATAGCATACGATTATTATATAAATATATGCTGGAACTAATTACAAACATATAAATTAATCATAAAAATGAAATTATTCACAGCATACTTACAAGAATATGTAACCTATATTACACTTAGTGTTAAAGCAAAGAACTGAAAATTAAAAAAATAACTTTAGGTAATATTGTAATCTTAAAGTTGTAAGAAAAAATGCAGATATAGCCTAAGTATAGCTATGTCTTGAGGCTAAAGTATTGTTAATCTAAGCAGAATTTCTCTGATAATTTCTCCTCTTTTTTTCATTATATTGTCAAATAAAATTAGCTAAAAGTATCAAAGCGAATGTTTTCATAGCCAACACTTTATATTTAATATAATTATTACCACATACGTTAATTCAATTATGACTGAGTTAACTAATTACTGTTAAATAATTTTTAAAACAAAAAGATCTAAGTATTTGAAACATTTTATTCTAGTTCTAACCTCAATATGATTCCAAATCTATCATCATTTTACCATGTAGAGGTAAATTAATATAGTCTGATTAAGTAATATGAATAAATAAATTTGGACTACAAAATAATTTTAATTTTAATAGTTATTAGACGTATTTGATCGGAAAAATGATTATTATGTTTTTTTCTAATTACATTTCCAATGCACGCTTACAATACCGAATAAATTTTTAAGCCTAAGAAATACCATGTGAATATAAAATAGGTGAGCCTAAAACAATTTAAATAATGCTCGTTGTTAAATAAATAAAAATTAAGCACGCTCAAAATTATGAAGTTTCTAATTTGAAATTGTAAATACTTTTGAGTATAAATATATTACTTATAATATAATAGATTTTCCAGAAATTTGACCATCAACAAAATTAATTTATTCTGGAAGTCTTATGCCCGTAAATATATTACCACATTATTAGAACTTGTTTTTAATGTTTTATATACATTTTTCTTTTAAATATTAATAAATTATTCAAAGAGATTTATTATACTAAAAAATATTAACTTACATTTTTAATTCTATAATTTATCTAAAAAAGGAATGTTACCCACAAAAAAGTTTGTTAGAATAGTTTACGTATTTAAAATAAATTTTAAAACGCAATTCTGATAAATATAAGAACAAATTTATTAAAATATTTAAATAAAATTTTTATTTTTCAAATTATTCAAGAATTTAAAGTATAATATTGAATTTTACTCTAATTCAAAATATCAGTTATATCAGTAAATTAAGTAGTTCAAAAATTTCTCAGAAAACTTCTTCGTATAATTTAAGCATTTACTCTATGCTATTTAAATAGTGTATATAAGTAAAAAAATATTTATCAAAAGTTCTTCAAACTGATTTGTAGGTTACATTATTATACTATTTGTAAATAAAGCTTTTTTTAAATGAAATTATTAATAGATAATATTCTCATAAGAACATTGTAAGAAACGGAATAAGCAAGTGTTAAAAGTGCATATGTGCCTTAAAGTTACAATATTAGTTAATCTGGGAGAAATTTATTTGACAATTTGATAATTCTATTTTATTGGATTGTTAAATAAAATTAAGAATAAATATCAAATAGAATGTTTTAAATACCCAACACTTTATTATTAATATAAATATTAAAACAGTTACTTCAGTTTCTAAGAAATGCACTAAACAGTTTTTAAAACAAAAAAATTAAGATATTCCAGTTACAGTTTTGAAGTGATATAACTTTGAAATTTATCAACAACTCAACCTTTAGAAACTAAATAAAATAAATTTAAAATTAATATAATTTGAATGACGTTTTTTAAAAGTTATATAATTATTAGAAATATTTTATATGGAAAAATTATTATTTTGTTTTATTTTTAACTACATTTCCAGAGCATGTTTATGATGACAACAAATTTTTTCTAAGACCTAAGAGTTATGGAGTCCTTGATCCGTTATGGATGAACAGAAATGAACTTATAAAAATGAAAAAAGGATGAGCATAAAGAAACTTAAATAATTCTTCTTTTGAAACAAATAATTCAAAATAATTATTTTTACTTTGAAATTAAGTTTTAATTTTATTTTCACTTTCACATAAATATGTTGCTAATAACGTACCGAATTTTTCAGGAGTTTGAGTCAAAAATAAATAATACTGAAAGTTTTTTGTTTCGTTAATATATTACCTAATAAATACAATGTTCCTAAATTGTTGTTTTATATACATTTTACCGTTAAATAGAATGTTATTTTATTTTTTCCTTAAAAATAGAGTAATTAAAAATATTTAATCCTGAGTTTAGTCGCGAGACCACGCTTCAAGAGCAACAGTTTTCTTTGCCTCGTTTACGAAAACCCCCGAAGATAAAAGGGAGCATCCACGAGACACGCATGCGCTGTGGATTTTTCTGATCTGTCATCCGCTCTTCCAAGTTAGTCTCCAAGTTTCAGTGGTTCTAGTAACACGCTCTAGAATTCGTTCCTTGCCCTAAAAACCATGTGAAATTTTCGTGTGAAAATATTTTATTTTCTGCTTAGGATATTTTATAATTAAGAATCTAAGTTAAATATATATTGCAAAAATCTACCTGCACTTTTATCATTGGATGGTTTTAAAGTTTAAAAGTTTATAAACTTTTATTTATCAACAATATAACTTTGAGATTCGTTACTCATCTTTATTGCTTTGTGATGGGTGTTTTGATGACTTCTCAACTTTGGTAATTAGAAAAAAATCTTGACACATATTCTATTTAGCTTAATTTAAAATTTAACAATATGTAAATTCAATCTTATGCTTGCAGTTAGGGAGAAATAGAAAAATATATCTGATAATACAGGTTTTGTATTTTTTAATACTCGAATATTTAAGCAATAGAGCATTTATTCATTTTGCATGAAAAAGCAAAAATTTACTGTTAATAAACGTTACTTTTCAAATATATGATAATCTAAAAATCAAACTCAATGAACAAGCTTTTCATACAGTTAGATTTATACTCATGGGGTTTAAACTGAATTAAAATTAAGTCTTAAGAAATATTCTTAAAGTTAGCAGTGTTGTGATCTGTATACATAAATATTATCTTTAATACTATATAAGTTTAAACTTTAGAATCGAATAAAATTTATTTTTAAAGTAATCGATTTTTAAAACAAATTGTATTGTGTCTGAAAAGATACCAATATTTTAAAATAATATTTTTAATAATTTAATTACCTTTAATTCATATCTTTCTCTAACCATTTCCTACATAAAAGTTTTTATTTCAAAGAGATTTATTATATTTAGTAATAATATATCACATAAATATTTGTAATTTTTTATTGTATCTAATAAAGAATGTTAGTCATAATGTTAGAATAGTCCATATAGATAAAATATTTTTTGAAATTCAACTGAAATAAATAAAAACAGAAATTTATTAAAATAAGTAAATTAAAATTTTTGTTTTGCAAATTATTCAAGAAATATAAATTTAATATTGTAATTTTGCTGAATTATAATATCAGTTCTTATCGTAAATATGGTAGTTTAACTATAAGAAATTCACAAAAAACCTATTAGGATAATTTAGCATTTATTCTATGTTATATAAAAGCATACATACATAATATAAAATATTTATTAAAAGTACTTTAAACAAATTTATATGTTACTTTATTATATTATATGCAAAATAAAAAAAACCTCTTTCTTAAAATTAATTTGTTTCTTGTTAGTTTATCAAATTAAATATAGTAAAATCAAGATAAAATATTGAGATATTTTAATAATAATCTATGCTTTAAATATGTGCAGTTTCCCCTATACGTTACAAATTATTTCAAATATAAGATAATTACAAATTAATATAAATTTATATGAAATATTTTTTAAACATTTACAGTTTTATTTATTCACATAAAGTGTAATAATTAATTTTTTAAGTGTTATAAAAATGAAGATAAAAGCTTTTACTTTTCTATTCATCTTTAAACACAAATAAATAAAAACACTAAAACAATAAAAACAAATTAAGAAAAACTCAATCTAAATTTACAACTGGGAAAACATTTTAAGTTCTACTTTGATTCATATTTTAAAGCAATATAAATATATTTCAAGAAACTCGTTGAAATTATTTACAATTCAAAAAATATATTAGATGAAGAATAAAAATAATACTCTGCGATTTTAGCGATAATGAAGCGTCTATAAAATTATCAGTTGTTTTATAATTTATGAATGAAAATATTATCTCCTGAATTTCATGACAAAATATTTTATGCTTCTCAAAGAAAATATATATGTAACTGATACAAGTGAAGGATGAGAAATAATTAAAATATATTATATTATTATAGTTAGCAATTATTTATATATTTAGGGGAGAATAAATAGTTGTAAATTTTAGAAATTCTAATGAAATATATCTTATAATATACCTCTAATATATATTACCTCTAATTTCCAGTTTTACATATTAGAATTATTTATAGAAAGTACATATAGATAAAAATCTAAAGTTCTAGATATATTTTCTTTAATATTTTTAATTGATTTTATGCCATTTGAAACAATTTTTCTTATACCGATAGTTTTTTACAATTACTCTGCTAATTCTGAAAGCTCAGTAATAGCAGTTAAAATATATTTTTGTCACAAAAATGTTAATAATAATGCTATTAAACATATTAATAATGTATGTAAAATAACAAAACTATTATTCACAAATTTTTGTAATAATACTTATATGTCATAAAACCCTTATATACAATAACATATTTTCAATGAAATATAAAAGCTATTTTGTTTTTACTATAATATTTATCATTTTCAATTCTATTTAAAAAGTTAATATCGCTTTATAATTTTTTGCAATACTATTCTTAAACAAAGTACGTATATTTAACATAATAAGTACATTTTTACTTATATTATAAGGATTTCGATTGATTATTATTTTAAATTAAATATAACAATTTATGTTTCATTCTCCATAGCTAATGTGTGTTACAATTCAACGGTTGGTAATGGAAAATTGTAGTTCAAAGGCAAAGGAAGAAAATTGTACTGCTCAATTCCGTAACAGTACTGTTCTCTCGTTTTAAAAGGATGATAGTTGTCGAACTTTTACTACAATATGTCTTACAGATAAAAGTTGTTCATTTGGTAGTGTGATAAAGTAGTTTATATGGTAATTTTAAGAAAGTTTTCGCATTTTACATTTTATTAAAGGGAAAATGATAATGGAAGTATATAATATAAGTACTGAAATCGCATTTGCGTCCCAAGATGATTCCGATAACGTTACCATGGATATATCCGAGCCATATCCGGATTTCACTCAAATCACGCCAGTAAGGTTAGTGTTTGTGACTATGTACTTGTTGGTTATGGTGTTTGCTGTGCTGGGGAATGCTGTCGTCTGTTGTACGGTCTTCACAAACAGGAAGATGCACACCGCGGTTAACTATTACATAGTGAACCTGGCCGTATGTGACTTCATGGTGGGTATATTTGTGCTGCCGGTAAAACTGCTGGAATTGACTGCTCCAGCGGAATGGGGAATTTTGAACGATGGGCTTTGTACTGCAATGATGTACATGCAAACAATTTTTGTGTTCGCCAGTGTGCTGACTTTAGTGGCCATTTGCATTGAAAGGTGAGTTGTGGTATTTTCATTGCTTTAATTACTTGTTCTGTTCTGATATTTGATTCAAGCTTTATATCACTGATTTTTTTTATAACTAGCTAATGTTTGTGATAATTTAATAACTTTCATATTTCATGAAACTGAATCACAATAATTTTAAAATCGAAAACAAATTCCAATAAACATTTGTTGTTTGTTATAAAATAAGCTATTACTAAAACTTTTAGTTTTAACTTCTTAAAAAAGTGTTCACATTTAATTCAAATTGGTTATTACTGATTGTATATTTCACTTATATAATGAGAGTTTGCAGTGATTTAAAGTAATACCTGCGTTTATAATAAACTATGATTATTTTCTTTTACATTTTAATTATAATGTACTATTTTATGATTTTGTCCAATTTTACTTAATTCAGACTTTATTATTATTCATTACTTTTAAAATTGAAAGTAAATTATAATAATTTTTTTAAGTTAAATATCGAAAACAAATGAACAGTTTTCTATACAAATTTTTAAAATCAAATTTTATTGATCATTTGTAGATGCATATAATTTCTAATCACCTACGCAACTTTTTTATTTTTCCATTATTTGAATGTAATCTTATTTAATTTTGATTCATTTTTATTACATAATACATGTGCAGGGGAAATAATTATTATTACATTATTATAAATATTATTATTAAATTAATTTATAAATAGATGGGCTTTGTAGTGAAATATAAATAATTTTTTTTATTTTTGCCTTCTTGGATACATTTTTTACTGATTTTCATCACATATAAATATTTATCGAATACAAAGAATGAATACTGGAACAATCAGTAGATACATAGGCTTTAAAACAAAATATAATGCGGTTTTGATTTTTAATATTAATAATTTCCTTTCATTCAGGCTTCTTTAAATAATTTTGTATTGAACGAATTAAAGAGCAATTGTAATAATTTATAGATAGATGAGCTTCATAAAGAAAATTCTTAATGACTAATTTGTTTAACATTTAATAAATTGTGACTTATATTCTATAATTATATACTGAATGAAAATAATCAGCATGTTTAGAAATTTAAGAATGAAAGCCATTTACATTAAACTAATACTAATTTTTGTTAATATATTTTAGTATTCATATTTAATTCAGAATTATTTTTACTACTGCAATAATGTTTAGAAATAGTAAGAATTTGGGAAATTAAAGAAAAAATGTGGTTCATAATTAGAAATTTCTCGTAAATTTTAATTTTAATTATTATCAGCATTCATAGTTTATTCGTTCCGATTCTTATATAAAATTCTGGAATTGAGCATTTATACAAATTTATAGGTAGAAGTGTTGTTTACAAGAAACTATGAATAAATTTTACTCACTTTGTCTCACTATTTATATATAAATGAGATTCATTTCTATTAACTGTTTGTTGGAAGCAAATAGCATTTATAATGTAACTATGAGTATATTATATATATATATATATATATATATATATATATATATATATATATATATATATATATATATGCGCGTGTGTGTGTGTGTGTGTGTGTGTGTGTGTTTGTGGTGTGTGTGTATGTATGTGAGTAAGTCAGTGTCCGTTTTTAGATGTAAAAACATTTATCATTTATACAGTATATAACGGCTAATGATATTAAAATAAATATAGCTGTTGTGAGATTATACTGTCTGAAATCAATAAACTGGACCAAATTAGACTTCCATAGATATATCGGAAGATAAAAAAGACAAATAAAAAATAATTTAAAGTTTTTCTAGAAGTTATATATTTTGATTTACAAGGAATACGGGTGGCAAACACTAAATATCAAAATACTACATTTCAACAACAGATAACGAAGTGAATTATTACATTTCTTTCACAGTAATATTTTTGATATTATATTGACGAGATATATAAATGAGGCATATACAATGTTATTAAGATTTAAGTATAATTTTATTTTAGTTGCGAAGCAATACAAATCTATGAAAGTATTTAACATTTTACTGACGGAATTAATTTCTACATTTATGTAGATAAAACTGAGATTCTTATGGTATGTTATTTCCGTCTTTTCACCAATTTGGGGGCATTGTCAATTTGTACTGTAATAAAGAAGAATAAAAGGAACTGTTAGTGAGGGGTGATAAGTACCCTACGAAAATACGATCGATAAAAGAATGATTGATTAAGAGGGTTTAACCCACTCTGTATGACAGGTGAATAGTGGACCGTATGAGAATAACTTCTTGTTTCATATTTCAAACTCCGCTAAGATGAAACATCGACCATTTTTCTCCAAATGGTTAATTAAGATCTTAGAAAATCTTTCTTTGTTGTGCACAATTGCAAAGCAGTTAATTCTATTTTATATAATCCTAAGTAATTAATGTTAGGGAAAGACTTCTGGATTTATAAAGCTCCTGTCAATGTTAGCAATTTTTACATTACTAAGAAACCGTTCCATTATGTAGTCTGCTGAATCTAAATAGTACTAGTGGGTGTTTATATCGAAAAAAATATCAACTGCAATGGAAACTAAATTATGAAAATTTCACTAATTTAAATGTCGAAGACAAATAAACATTTAAAAAGGACAAATTATGAGAAGTAATCTTCATTGGTCATTTATATGTTCATGCGGTTTCTAATAAGTTATGACATTTTTGTTTTACTTTATCTTAATGCAATCTTATTTCATTTGAATTCGTTTTTATTAAATAATATATATGGATTGGAATTAATTAGCATTTAAAAAGTTTGTATATTGAGAGGCATTGTAATAAAATATAAATAATATTTGTTTGTTCTTTACCTTCTACAAAATTATTAGTTTAACTATAATATTTATGTAAATCAGAGTTAGTAGATATGAATCATGAGTGTATATATATTGAATACAATTTTGCTGATTTTCCTTAGTTATATATTAAGTCCAAAAAATGAACATTGAAACAATAAACAAAGAGGTTTTAAAATAAACTATAAATCGTTTTTTTACTTTTAATATTTTCTTTATTTTTATTTTATTTTTATGAAGACTTGTTTCACTGCCCGGATGTCGTGACTCGGACTCGCTATGGCAGGCGTTCCAAGCCAGTCGTTCGTTTCGTTCCCTGTATCCGGACTTTCTTACTGCGAGGGGGAGTACTGTGGTGCCGACAAAGATGCACTCCGATTAACTTTAATCCTAACTTAACTTTAATCCTAATTTCAAGTTTTTTACGCAAACTGTTCTCATTAATTATTCATTTATCTTTTGTAGAATAAATGTTGTGGCAACGGCGACAGAAGAATTCATTTTATTCTCTTGCAGTCTAATGCGTTGTGTATATAACGAGATGTGTTAAAGTGTGATCGTTTTTTTCCGTAATAAAATGCTTGTTCGTTTTAAGCTCTGAATTTTTATTACCTGCTGCACAGTTCCGTGGGAGTATCAGACCAACACCTCCCCACAAGCGTAAATGTTTATCACAAATTCATTCCCGTGACTATTAAAAAGTAGACTATTAAAAAGATGTTAAGTGGGAATTCACCAATGTCAAAAGGCTTTTGATGAATTAAAGGAATACTGATTTCTAAAAAAATGTTAAAATTGTGTGATTCTGGTAAAGCATGTCGTGTTTATGTTGATACATCACAATTTGCTGGAGCTGTTTTGAAACAATGAGATGAAAAAAATATCCTTCACCCTGTAGCGTATCATTCTAGAACTTTAAGAGATTACGAAAAAAATTATGCAATCACTGAGTTGGAATGTTTTCCCATTGCTGATGCACTAGATAAATTTTGTTATTACTTTCACAGACAAAAATATGTCATACATACTGGCTATAAGGCACCTGTTTCGCTCAAAAATGCTAAAAATTTAAAAAGTAGACTTTCCCTTTAGTGTCTTAAGCTGAGTATGTTTGACTATAAAATAAAATATCAAAAGGGTTCAGCGAACACTGAAGCAGATATGCTTTCTAGACATCCTGTTTCCCAACATCTCCAACATTGTGTACATTTACTTGATAGTAATGAAATAACCCAACAACAACAAACTGATAATATTTGTAGTAAAAATTATGAATAAATATATAATACGATGGTAATTAAGAAAAAGAACTGTTATAAAAGTGTTCTACCTAAATTTTTAAGACTAAAACTAAGTAACAACCATGAAAATTTTTGTCATCCAGGAATTCAAGCTATGCTTAATTTAATTTCACCTCAATTTTATTGGCCACATATTAGTGAAGATAATGAAACTTTTGTGAAACATTGACACACTTGTCAAATTAACAGAAAGAAAAACAGAAAAATTTGGACCTATGCAAAAAATACCTCTAACTGACTAACCATTTGAATGTCTTTCAATAGATACTATTGGTAGTTTTAATTACTATAATTTGACAAAAATATTTACACATAATTGTTGATCATGCAACCAGATACGTTTGGGCATTTCCCTCTAAAATCATAACTTCAGAAACCTATGCTAATTGTCTTAAGATTTTTCAGATTCGGATTCCAGAGACCGGATTTTCAGGACCGAATTCAATTTTTTAGATTCTCAGTGACCACAATGTAGCAATCATATCTTTTAGATTAAAAGAATTTCTCAAAAACCAAAATGTTATACAATTTTTGACTTCAGCTCACCATTCAAAAACTAAGGGCACGGTAGAAAGAGTATATCAGTCAATAGTGACCGGACTAAAATGTAAAGAAAATTCGTCTTCCAAAAAAGTACCTTGGACTAAATTGCTACAGCTGGTTGTTATGAAATATAACAATTTTTCCTATACAGTAACTAAGTTTCCACCGGCATATTTGTTATTTGGTGATCTTCCTTTTGAATCTGCCATTGATCAAAATAACTACCCTTTCTTCAAGTACCACCTGATATGATACCAAATTTGTGTAATCCAGTTTTAAATATGAAAATCTTGTTCTATTTGAGGAATTTGATTACCCAAATACTAGAAAACTATTCTCCCTCTTTTCGGGATCCAACAAGTT
This sequence comes from Pardosa pseudoannulata, assembly GCA_032207245.1. Taxonomy (NCBI): domain Eukaryota; kingdom Metazoa; phylum Arthropoda; class Arachnida; order Araneae; family Lycosidae; genus Pardosa; species Pardosa pseudoannulata. Next base: position 51,401,050 of record CM063510.1, on the reverse strand, counting down.
TATGGCAAAATTATCAGAAGTTAATTATGAAATTGACAAAGAAAGTTACCATACCAAAAAATCCTTTCTAGTTCCTTCCAGTAAATGCTCACTTGAGGCGTGTAAACAAGGCGTGCTATACCCCCACTTTCGTCTTCAAGGTGCATGATGGTAGTGTAAGTTTAGTAGCAATTAAAAAAATTAATTTTTAGTTGTTGGAAAATTTTGTGTTATAATTGTGTTTCTGCAGCATGTGGTACCAAACAAAATGGCATTAATGTTGAAATGTAAAATTAACTACATTTGATAAGAGATACTTTATTAATTTTAGAATAACTAGTTAAAAGATTAGTGTTAAAAGATTTTGTTTTCATAAATAATAATGATAACTTTAAAGATATAATATAAAAATGTTATGGTACAAATATAAGAAATGATATATTAAAATGTTAGTAAAAGTATTTGAATCAAAATGTTTGAATATAAGTAATACTTTGAGTTGTGAAAGAGAACAAATAAATAAAAGTGAATAACACGAAGACTATGGAAAATATAAGTTGCTACGTGTACTAATATTACAACCAAGTAAACGTCAACTTCATAATAACTGGGACGGAACTCATCACAACCTATGTGTAGAACTATCAAGAAACAATAAAATTTTCCCAATTTTTTACATCAGATAACTTTCATTATTGCAAACAACTGATCTGTATGTTCTTCTTGATTTGTTCTTTCATTGTTTTCTATTAAATCTTCATTTAGTTAATTATTATTCATATGCTAAAATATTATACTAGAATATTAGTAGCATGGTATCTTTTCATCTGGTAGTTTCTTATTTATTTGTTTTAATATTATTCTGTTATAATTTTATATACTTTTAAAAATTTTGAATATATTTTAATGTATAAATTTGGAAAGTGGTATGTGCCAGACCGATCCAAAATTTAACTTTCCGCTAACTAAATTTCATGTATCTGAATGTTGAAGGCCATGGTATCAAGCCTTTTCAGTTGGGAGGGGTGGGGTGGGGGTGGGAGATAATCTGTAATGATATTTTTATCACTTTCGGTACAAATTCAGTTTTTTCCGGTAATTCTTTTCCAGCAACCCTATCGAATGTTCTCGAATGTTCCCTTGTAGATTTCTTCCGGTTATATAGCTAAAAATAGAGTTCTGAAGCTTACATTACGCCATCCAGGTGATTTCTAGTGATCGCTAATTAGCCAGTACAAACAACTATAATAAATAAGTGTTTCGACAGTTGAGTTTTAGTTTCTACAGTTTTTAGAATTTTTTCGATCGTGATAGACAATGTAAATAATGGACGATAATTTACGATTTTTGTCTTTATTTCGTTGCCCTTATCGTCTCAAGTTCCACGATTGCAAGATGGAAATATCAGCTCGAAATTTCACTTCAAGATGATGCAAAAAGCCTCATTTTATATATGTATATACATAAAAGATACATCGAAATGGAAGTCCAGTAGAATATAATGCATAAATTTTACAATTACGCAATAAATTACATTATACAATATAATATATATATATATATATATATATATATATATATATATATATATATATATATATATATATATATATATATATATATATATATATACACATATATATATATATATGTCATCTCCTGGATAGAGTAATCATGAAGGATCCATTATTGTCCTCCTAAAGTCTTTATTTATCCTTGATAGTCCAGTAGATGAGGCATCTTAAATACGAAGTACTGTTGTCAGCAGACTTAAAACTGAGGGGTCTATAGCAGGACTGATCGAACAACATTGCTGAGCTAGCAAGAGAGATCATTCTAACTAATGTCTGATCTCAAAGACATGACTAGTCTGATTGACACGACTAGTTTAACTCACGGCTGGGGCGAGAACATACTAACTGACGACCTGACGATTAGGGAAAGAATATCTCCTTTTTTAACTAATGGCTGGATACAGAAAATCTCCCTTTCTAACTGACGGCTGGATACAGAATATGAACTCTTTATCAAAAATATAAAATCTTACACTATGGACGTTTGGGGGATGTTTTCGTGGCTGACCATTTAGAATTTGCTAAGGTGTATTTGGGGTGTTCTTGGACCTCTTCATTGGTCTTTACACTTTTCTTTTTTGTTTTTAGTCTAACCGAACAGATAGATGGGATGCTATCCTGTGTGGTTTCATGTTGCTGGCGTGGGGGATTACTCTCGCAAGGTATATGACTCTATAGTATTACGGGGGATTTACCCATTTGATTTTAAGATTTCTGAAGCGTCAAAAGGGGATTATAATTGTGTCTTCATTGCCCACAGGTCTTTTACATCTGTGTGTTGGCTGGAGGTCTTGTTTGTTTCCCACACTTAGGGTCTTTATAGGTTTTTCCCTTATTTTTTTTTGCTTTGTTTTGGGGCTTATTCCTAGATCTGTTATTCCTATATTACACTTTTCCCATATTACAGTATTATTCCCTTCCTATATATATATATTATATTATATATATGTATATATATATTATACATATATATTATATATATATATTATATGTATACATACACAAACACACACACACACTTATATATATATATATATATATGTATAAATATATATATTAATTGACTTCAATGCGTATATGGGGCATACAAGTTTGGTAAAGTAATTATGTTTGATTCATGAATTTCCTGGGATTATACAAATTGAAACTTGAGTGTCAGGCTATTTCATTTCAATATCTGCCAAATAATATGTGTATTGTTTTTCTCGTTGATTATTTCATGACAACTTGGTAAAATTCAAACAATGTTAATCTATCATTTTAAATCAGTAAAGACATTTCAAGTATTTGCAATAGGAGAGTTGATTACATTGAGATTTAACATTGATTTCTAAACAGCGAAAATCAATGTCAAGAGTTGAATTGTAATTCATGAATTTTGCTACTGAAAGGCACTTTATCTATTTGAGTAACAACTTTCCAAATCGCAGCAGAGAACGTCATTTATTAGTTTTTACTGTTGTTGTTCCACGTTTATATTAAAACTTATAATACTATAGCATCGCATAAAGTAGACCATTAAAGCATGTCTTAGAATTCAACAATTTTACTGTGCAATCATAAATAACATAAATGAAAAAAAGAAAAATAAGGTTGCAAATTATTTATATATATATATATATATATATATATATATATATATATATATATATATATATATATATATATATATATATATATATATATATATATATATATATATATATATATATTTAGCCCATGACAAAATTAAGAGAATCCACATTAAGAGAAAAAGAACAGTTTGGAAAAGAAAAATGCAGTTTATTATAGCATCATTTCTCGACTGCCTCTGGGGTGAAAAATCTTTACATCGCAATTTGTAGTTGTGTGAAACCAGCCAATCAGGATTCTTAATGGTAAGACACGTTTAGGAGACTTAATGACGGGGAGGAAGCAAAAGTAGTTATATAAAGAGTTATATAAGAAGAGCGGGGGCCATCAAGAATTAATTTTAGTGTTTCCATACTCGCCAATTCTGTAGAAAGCAGTAAAGTTCGTTGCTAAACTTTTCCATAAAAGACAGAATTATTCGAAAATCATTTTAAGAAAGACATATATCATTATATATATATATATATATATATATATATATATATATATATATATATATATATATATATATATATATATATACGCGCAGAGATATTAATCAAGAGAGATGGTAAAAATTCAGTTGATAATTTAATCCAAACTCAAAAAAATTCATTATATAATGCATTATCTTGAATGAAATACAAACTCTCTATAATGTCTATCAAAACCGAGGATATGACGAGAAAGGAAGGGAATAACGTTAGGAAAGCTATTCTTTTGTATAATTTACAATAACAAATAAGCGCCCAAATAAGCGATTGCTTTCACGGACAAAAGATGAACAGAAGAGGAGGAGGAAAAGTTGATGAATTTTAATAAATATTCCAAATTTTACACCTTGATTGTGTGCTGAAAAATAGTCTATTTTCCCCTAGAATAAGATGAAACTTCATTGTTCTGGAACCACATACACAACTGGAGATAAGGGTAAACATGTTCTAGAATATCTGGAAGCATATATTGCAGAAAAGGTATTTTGTCCTACTCAAGACGTTTTGGTTGAAAATATAGATTTATCAAGCGTAGAGTTGCAGACTTCCGGGGATTGTTTCCATTCCATTGGAAACTGCAATCGTTTTCTTACTCATTACAAACGTAAAGAAACAGAATAAATTTATTGTGAAGGAGAAGTTTTAGTTTTTACAAATTTAGAAGTTTCAGTCAGTGCTGAATTCATTCATATTAAATTGTATGTCATTCAATTTTTTTCAACTTTAAGTAGGTTTATTTCTCCAGAGGTGGTAGGAAAATTTGCTTACGTGTTCTTTCCCATTTATACTGATTAATATTGTTAATGTGTGAATCTAGAAAATTTTAGGACTATACTTTCATTACCATCGTTACACATAATGCATATATGCCTGACTAATATGTCCATCCACCAAGGAATTGCATAACATATCGAGATTTTTTCAGTTTGACCACTGGTTTAGAAAAAAAAATTACGATAGATACATGCAATTGCTTTTATTCATATAAGGATGCTAAATATTTAGTATTTAAAACTTTATTTAGACATTCATAATTTAATCACTCCAGGGAACAGCACAAATTCAATGTTTCTGTTTAATAAGTCCGAAAACAGCTAAATAAGTATTAATAATTTGAAACTTAACTAAACTAAACTCCTCGGCGCAATAGCCCCCTAGGGGGCCAGGGCCTACGGTGCCAATCTCCGTTCATGCGACCAAGGGTCCTGGGGTGCGAAGCATATGTTTCGGTTAGGTGGTCAATCTTAAGCAGAACCCCCAGTGTTTAGTTCCCAAGCACGCTTGGTCCTTAGTTCATCCACCCACTGAAGGGATGACAGTCTGAGTCAACCTTGACGAGCTCGGGGATTGAACTTGAGACTTGTGTCGTGGGAGCGAGAAAGCGCTAGCCCAACCCCACTGGGCTTCTAATTTGAAACTTATTAAAATTAATTTAGCTTAAAATGAAGTATTACCAGCAACGTAAGCTAATTAATCTAAAAAAACTCCTTGCTTTTATTCATCAGTCCATTCCAAAAGCTAATAAACGAATATCAATTCCAATATGCTCTCTCAATAAATGACCACCATTACGTTAAATATATTCATGGCGAGATGTAACTGTAATTACCTTGATAAACATATTTCCAACGTTCAAATGTTAGGTTAATTACATTTACCAAACATTATTTTAATCAGGAATGCTATTACATCAATAAGGAGTTTTATTATCTTTATCCTTTATTCATTTCTTCTTCAGTAATATTTTCTGGATATTTTTTTCCGATATCAAACAAAAGATTTATCACTCAATATATATTGAATATTTATATGTCACACACACACACACACACACACACACACACATATATATATATATATATATGTGTGTGTGTGTGTGTGAGTGAGTGAGTGTTTAGAGGATAAGTGTAAGGATAAGGACTTAGAGGGTATAAGGTTTAGAGGATAAGGACTTCGTTTAGAGAATAAGTGTAATATATCAAAATTAATACACTTATCCTCTAAACTAACTCTGAAATAAATGCTAATTTTCTGTCCACTCGCCACATTTTCTAGTTGTTCCAATAAAATGGTTTACTCCTACAATAACTAAATTGCTACAATAACGCTGACTAGGTTGCATTGTCTTGGTTAAAAAAAGTTCGTCTCATCGCTCTGTGGCCGACTTTGTAACAGGAAAATGTTTTTCACGTGTCATTCAATGCTCTGCTCTCGTCAGTGAAATATGTCTTTATTCAGTCTCAAATAAAATTGAATTTCCACGTTGAACTTGCTACTTTCATCTAATGGAGCCACGACTGCATACTTAGTCTCTCTCATTTCCCATCAAGACCGGGGAATAACAAATAATAGGTTCTAAAATTTTTATTTGTACTGGCGGATTAATTTTGTTCAGACCGGATATAAACATCCGTGCCAGCCACCGGAATTTGAACCCGCGAACATCGGTACCGAAGAGCAAGGCCCTTATATTAGAAAATAGATTGGCAAATTAAAAAAAAACTTAAAAACTTAGCATTTATCAAGTTATAAAAAATTAAGTCTCTCATATTTATATAATTAAGGTTCACAAAATAGGAATTATAATTAGCTTCTATTTAATGTGAGAAAGTATTTTCTAATTTACATAATTCAAAAGATTTATGTAAGATTTTTTGTGGAAAATGAAATTCTATTTCTTTTACCTAGTCTACATATTTTATGTATAATAAAAAATTATTTTTTTATTTGTCAAAACTAAATAAATTTCTATAAATTTAGATCCTTATTAATGATCTAGGAAAAGTTATTCTAATCAGATCAGAACTTCTTATTTATTATTGAATAAAAATTAGGTTTTGTTATAAATAATGTTCACTATATCCGTATAATCATTCCTAGAATTTAAGACAATGTCATCTAAGGTTTATTTGAATTTCTGTTCACATTCTCTTTTAAGCAAGGTTAGGTATTTACAAAGTAAAAGGAATAATTAATAAATAAAAATTTAAAAACTGTCAAAAATGCAAATTAAAAAAATTAATAAAATCTAAATATTTACTGTACGTTAATTTTATAATTTTTTCTTTAATATTCATAATTATAAAAAATTCTAAAGATGTTTATCTTTATAATGTCAATATGTAATGAATAAATTAATCATAAAATAAAAACATAAAATTACAATTTATAATTTTTACATAGGTAGAATAAAAGATAAGTTTTATAGTATAAAATTTTCTGCATTACGTAACGTTTCATAGTAAAATAAATATTTTGAAGAAGTTTCTATTGAATGTTTGTTATTAACGAATAAAATAATTTGAAATTTTTATCTCAACGATTCACGTGATTTATTCAAAGTAGTATAAAGAAGCGTAGATGTTGCACTTTGTGTCAAAAGAAAAAAAGACACAATCTGCAAATAATGTGATTGCACTTACGAAATGATAACGTGACTTCTGGTAACAATCCCAGCAAAAAAGCAGGGTGAAATTCCTGCTCATATAAACGAATTTTTTTGACCCTCTAAATAAAATTCTTATTATATGGTAAAATGAAGGAAATTTTATTACCACATGTAAACGGATCTATGGGCACAAAGGAACACAAATAGAAGAGAAATGATAAAATGTCTCAGCTTCCCCAAATTCGTAATATTTAAACGTATTGCGTGTGGAAAAATAATTTTATTACGAATAGTATTATTATGTGAAAAATTTGTAACAAATTTAACAATTTAATAAATATTATTATTGTTAGTCAACCTTAGATGTAGGCTTTCCTGCACCAGATCCAATACATCCCATCGTAAGATTCGATTAGTCAAAGGCTTAGGGCAAATACACAGATTCAGTTGAACGAGGAAGCACAAGGACTGAAGACTGACTAAACATCAAAAATAGGTGCCTTTCACTTAGACTTTCGCTTGATGCGCAATGAATGAAAGAAAAACTTTATTCGTTTGTCCTCATAATTTAGTACTCAAGCAGGTACCAAGAAGACCCTCAGGCTTGGCCTGCCCCGTCCACAGGTATCATTTGCGAACTTGGAGGACATTGGGACCATGAATCTATTTTACGTGCTCCACTAGCATTAAACAAGGTTGATTTTTGGATGGATCTAGCCTTCATTCCGCTATTCACCAGTTACGAGATCGCTGTCTTAACTAAGTTACATTTGTAACGAAATTTACTTCTCACGTGTAGGAAAAGCCTTGAGAGGGGGCTGTTTTCTATCGTAAGTATAATAATTTTTCTCTAACGGAGTTCTGCCACTGAACCCTTGCTTGCAACTTGTTAACGTGCTTATGGCACACTCATTGAAGGTATGCCATGCCTTGTAATCGCTTTTATGTTCAATACATGTTAGTTTGTTTGTTTTGTGAAGTGGAAATATTATTTTCTTGAACATGCCGATGCTCTTCTATTGAATGTTCTGAATCCGTGTCTTAGTTTCATAGCGACTTCTTGCAAAACATTGGCTCAAAGATTAAAAAAAAGGCTTATTATAACTATATTAAATAGACTTTCCATCAATTTAGTAAAATTTTCCATCCTCGGATTTAGCACGAATTTCGCTTAACGGGCTTAACCCTACTTCCATTTAGGTGAGTAATCTTAATATATGTACATATATATATATATATATATATATATATATATATATATATATATATACATATATATATATACATATATATATATATATATACATATATATATATATATATATATATATATATATATATATATATATATATATATATATATATATATATATATATATATATATATATATATATATATATATATATATATATATATATATATATATATATATATATATATATATATATATATATATATATATATATATATATATATATATAGGGTTAGCAAGAAATACGTTCCCCCTCTTCAGAGGACTCTAGATTGCGTTCTATTAGCCCAAATGAGATACAATTGGAAGTACAGATAATTCAAATGATACGCTTAACATTTACCACATAAAGTATTTTAGTTCAAAACTCTGCCTACAGGTGGGTCTGTGATACATTTAAGAACATTTAATATGCTTTGCTTTATAAATGCTAAATAATATTAAAAAGTGGCATTAAAAGTGCGAAATATGTCCTCCTGCATGTTCAACAATATGCTGTAATCGCAGAACCATATTTTCAACAGTTGACCTGAGTGAGTCTTCCGGAATATCAAGAACATTGAGTCTAATGCTTTTCTTCAGATCTGGCACAGATGCTGGCCTTTGACAACAGATCTTATCCTTCAGGAAATTGCATAACCAAAAGTCACAAGGGCTGTTATCTGGCGAACGCTCATCTTGCATAAGGATGCTGCAGACATTGGTCCTATTCGTACCCGCTTCATATGACGGAATTCTTTTAGAGCTGCAACGGAGTTCTGCTGATACTTTTAAAACAGTTTTACCAGTAGTGCATTTTCTTTCAAAGAAGTTATGCTGCGTAAACAAGAAACTAAGGCTCGACTTAAGTTAATAAAACTAAATAAATATCATATGTGATACAGCGTCACCTATAGGCTGATTTTTGTATTAAAACTTTTTATGTTATAAATGTCTAGCACATCATTTGAATTATCTGTAGTTCCAACTGTATCTCATTTGGACCAAATTAATATGAAAAACAAAGGTATTCACCAATCTTACTAGAAATGGATAGTACGGCTAGAAAAACACTTTAAGATGGACATACTTACGTTGGTTAATTTTTTAGAATAAAAATACATAAAATTTATTCATACATTTTTAAAGCAGTATATAAAATTATAGCAGAATAATATGAATTTAAATGAATAGATGAATAAATTGACAAACTTTTAACAATATTCATTAGTTTTATGAACTTAATTAAACATTAATTTTAGGCCTTTTAAACAATATTCATTAGTTTTATGAATTTTAGAAAACCCGTCACTCTCAAAATATTAGACATTAATATTTCACTTGATTAAAATATCTTTAAACATTTCTTAATTATAAATGCAAGAAATCATAATAATAAAATTTTAATCTTTTAATTCTTCTAATTTTTATTTTAATCCATTTAATTTTGGTTCAAAATAAACATAGTTTATTGAGGCAATTCTCTCCCGAACTCTGTCTGTAAAATATCTATCAATGCAAATTAAAAGTAGGCTGCAAACTTTATGTAATCAATAGAATTCTTAAGTTTAACTAACACAAAACCATATCAATTTTAACTTCAAACATCAGAATAATTGTTAATGAAATCTCAAACTATTAGAAACTAAACATAGTTATTTCGAAAATACTTTTTTTAATGTTTCTCAAGGAATAATATTTCGATAATTCTATTCCTACTATTAAAATTTAACCAAACCTGTATGTCAACGTTCAGAGAAAAATATTAAAAAAATCTACTTTATCATCATCATTATCATCATCATCATCATTATTTGTCTTATTATTCTATCATATTCCTCTCTTTATATTCTTATTCCTATTTTATTATATTCTTATTATTCATTCAATACTTTTCCTACGTGGTAGTATGGTAAAAAGAATAATGGTGGACAAAATCTGTCGTGATGACCTGTCCAAGAGTTCGACAGGCATAACCCAGAGGAGCCGCATGCAAAAGCCATGAGATTTACATTAGTAATTATCTCATGACTTTCCGAAGTGAAAAACCTACTCCACAATGAACACAGGTTCAATCGTAACTTCAAAATGTCATACTCTTTTAAATATTTTAACTTTTTATTTTAAAATAACTTTTCTCATATTATGCCTTTAAATATCTTTTATTAAAACAAAATTAATTTCTAATTTAACAGACATTTGAATCATAAAGAATAAATTGTATAATCAAAATATATCATCAAATAAAATTTCAACTTAAAATATCTTTTAAAACATATTTTTGTAATTCTATTGCATTTGTATAGCTTTTAAATTTTTTAACTTATTAATTTCACTTTAAATCACAAATAATTTCTATTTTACTATATTTTGACACATTGTTGAACAGAGTTATATTAATTTTTTTTACTTTGATCAATCTATCAGTAAATTTGTAGAATTTTTGACAGTTTACTCAGTTTGAATAGTTTGTAAAGTTTACATTTCTTTGAATGAGTTTTACTTGAAATTTTACTCCGCACTGAATTTAAATCCAGTTGGAAAAATATTTTTCTGTTATGCACCGAATTTCACAAAAAACAAAAAACACACTTTCCAAAAACAATTGATTTTTTCTGATCTTGGAGTGACACGGCCTTGAACTCAGTTTGATTTATCGCTGGCATTCGAAAACACGGCTCGGTCGGTGAGAGTAGATCATGATAAAAAAACCCTTCTTCTTTTACTGAAACAAGCGAAAATCATTTCGTAAGGTGCATGAGGTAGAAAATAGATGCTTTTCCGAATCATACAGAGAAAATTTGAACTCGAGAGCGAAAACACATGTTATCAGCGCTTGATGGAGAACTGAAGAGAGATTTTGAATCGAATTGCTAGAACGATGGTAATCTGCTTTGTGAGAAAGTCCAAAGAAAGATACTTCGTTACATTTTTAGATCGTAATTTTGCATCCTAAATTCATTTTAAATTTTATCGAAATCCATTGATTATTCCCGAGCATAAAAATTCTTTCTCCTTTAATAGTGATGAGATTTTTGTCCCATTACAAAGGGAAAAGAGACTATATTGACTCAGATGCAGTCGGGCGGGTAGGCCTAAAACATCGTGGAACAAAAGAAAATATTTTATAAAAATGAGTAGAGATTATTAAAGCAACTTCACGAACTTCTGACGTTAAAACGTATATATTTCGGTTATATAGTTGCATAGGCCAACTAATCAGAAGTTTTAATTGCCGGTCACATGAGAATGCTGATTACGTAGTTTAAGCATCACGACTTATATTAATATACTTATGCAACAGAAAGCTTGGAGATTCGAGGTTGCCAAATTAATATAAAAAACAAAGATATTCACCAAAATTACTAGAAAAGGATAAAATTTCCAGAAAATTATTTTGAGATAGGCATAATTACGTTGGTTAATTATTTAGGATAAAAATATTATTACATATATATGTATATAGATATATTAGGGTTGGATCGTTTATCAATATATCGTCAAATATTGATGTACATTAAGTATCGCGATAGCAATATTAAAATTTTAATCTGCAGATTTTTGTCCATATCCCCGTCGGCGATAATGTTTTTTCCTCTAATATTCCGCACAAAGTAATATTTTTCAAGTTATAGCATTCGTTTTAGGTCCGCTTGGGGTATTTACCCATGTACTTGACACAAACACAAGCCAGAAAATATGTTATCCCGTCTCCGTCCAGGTTTTCCGTAGCATATCCCAGTATCCTGATGACGAAGCATTCAGTTCAAGACCGGAAATTGCACTGCATATTGACATATTAGGGTAGATTACTCAGTTACTTTTCACCTGTGCACTGGTTTGTTGAAATAATATAGTGATATATCAAAAATATTGACATTGAATGCTTGATTGCAGTTACTTTTCCCATATAATGAAGAACTCGCTTCAAGACCGAAAAAGCTACTGCTCGCAATTGGCTCTGGTTTATTGGAATAATATATCAATGATTTGTTGATTGAAACTGTCATTGATATGTACACGGGTTAACATATTTCGAAATCTTGCTGCTTGCTCGTTCATATATTCTACTAATATCGGAGGGGTATGGGGTTTTGGGTGAAAAATGAATCGGAATAATAAATGAATGTTTTGAATCGTGTTGATTTCCCAAAGTATCATAAAATTATATCAAAATGTAACAAATATTAGACAGTTTTTTGGTTTACCAGAAATGAAAATGGCAAAATAATCAGTGAAAATATATTGATTTTCGATTTAGATCTGTATACTGTCTTTTCGAAGGACACATCTAATTTATTTAGCCATTTGAAATATCGCCGTTCTTTACAATATCAGAATCTAAATTGTAGATAAGAACTGTATTTTTATTTTTTTAAATTAAGATATAATCTTTCAGTTATTTTATTTTTTAATAATTTATTAAGTAATTTATTATTAATTTCAAATTTTGTTTCACTAAATTTCAATAGATTGTCATTTTATTCTTACGAATTAAAAATATATAACTGCATCAAATTTAGGAAAGTAAATTTTTCAGACGGAATATTTATTGTGTTCAGAAAGTCAGGGAAAAAGAAAAGTTTAAAAAATATCAAAGTAAATCCTGTTCTATTGAAATAAAATTTATGAGGCATGCAATTATTACCTTTTCACAGATAATATAATAGAGACTAGAATTAAAAAAATGAAATGAAATGTAAAGTAGTGAAGTAAGCTAAATAGTTTCGTTTGCGTTTTTTTCTGTGTAAGTGTATAATAAATTTTAAGAATATTTCGAGCATGCTGATCAAAAAAGTTAAAACTGACCTCTTCATTAATGCGTATGACTGATTTTTAAAATACCCAAGTCATATGTTTAGTTTATAATATTGTAGGTCATTGCTTCGACTGCCGGATTTTGTAACCGTTTTGATTTGGATTACTACGGTCTGCTATTTTTGCTCTATGAAAGCTATTGACCAATATTTACTTCTTTACTACTAACATCCATGTCGGGAGCGAAATTCGAACCCGCGGAATCCGATACTGAAGATCAGTTTACCAATGAAAGGCGTTTACATTTCGATTTGGGAGAAATATAATTGACCAAAAATGGGCAATGGAATTTAGCAGTAATCCAACTTAAATAAACAATTCACTTTAGGTGTTAAAATGAATTACTCCTAAAAAGTTACTTTTGCCGTTTTAATCTTAATTTTTAAGGATCAAATTGTAATTCTAAAGATGTTAGTTACCAAGAAAAAAAAAGTTTGGAATGAAAAAAAGCTAAGGCTATTCAAAAATGTAATATCTGAACAGTAATATCAAATAGAAATACACCCTTTTACTTTAAAGTATTATCTTGATATATCAGTGATACCACTAAAAATTTGATAATATATGGTGATATTAAATTTCTGATATCGCCCAGCTTTAATATACATATATACATACATACATATATATGTCTATATCCATATTTATCTATAGAAAAAGTTCTTTATTCAAATTTCACGTTACATCCATTGGCACAGTGCCAGCTGCTTGGGTTTTAAAAGGCAATGTGTTACGATTCGAATCAATTGGATTGAAAGTTTATGTGCAATGTCTCCTTCTTTAGTCGAGCGTGCGTTACTGGCCAAATTCTTTTACCTCAACCAGTGCAACGCATCAGCCGCTCTTCGTGCTTTTAGAACGCACAAAAAATGCATAAAGGTAACTGTCCTGTGTCAGTTAATGGGCTCAAAGCAATGGTTGGACGTTTGAGAAAACAGGTTCTCTGAAGGTTCAGTCAGGCAGAGGACGAAAACCTGTACCACAGGATACAATCGAAGCAGTTGCCACGGCGATTGTCAATAGAGGACCAGACAATATTATACATCTCTAGCGCCTGTGAAGTAGCTCTAAATATGGATATGCCTTACAGTACGGTATGGAAAATCTTACAAATGTTTATCAACTTCTATCCGTACAAGATCAGCCGTGTACAGGAGTTACTGTACCCCGACCATGATAAGCGATTGACTTTTGCTCTCATCTTTCTTGATTGAATGGAGGTGGATGATGCTTGGCCGTGGAAAATCTTATGGGGTGACAAGGCCCACTTTTACTTGAATGGAACTGTGAATACCCAGAATTGCCGAATTTGGGATGACAAATCACCACATGCAGTCACAGCAATTCCCCTACATTCCCCAAAGGTAAATGTTTGGTGTGGGTTCACAGAGGAATTTATCGTAGGTCCATTCTTCTATGAGAACATTACCCCGACAGGATCGGAAACCTGTTCTGTTATCGGAGAGAAATATCGCCAAATGTTGAACAGCTCTTTCATTCCGGCACTTCGGCAAAGACAATTCCTGGGGGAAATAATTTTCATGCAAGATGGAGCCCCTCTACATGTTGCTGTACTGGTGCAACAGCTGCTAAGACAGAAATTCACAACAGTCATTAGCCGCTACTTTATAACTGAATGGCCACCTCGGTCGCCTGATCTTACCCCATGCGACTTTTGGCTATGTGGTTACTTTAAGGACCTGGCTACGTTGAAGGATAACATATCACGGACTGTACGGGAAATTCCTGCAGACATGTTACTTTCTGCTGTTGTGCATACTGTGCACAGAATGAAATATGTGGTACACAACAACGGCAGCCACATTGAACCTCATTTGAATGCAAAATAAAAGGCAATTTCCCTATTGATTTGCATTTGTTAATACTCTATTTTCTATTACACAGATCCAAATATTCCCCTAGCGGTGACTTTTGGAACTAATTTTGTATTTTCGCGAAATCCTTCTTCCCCCGTCTTGTTTAATCTTCTTACAAAATGTGGCGTCATTCTCTCAAATAGATCGCGCTACAGAACACTGTAAGCACCGTCATTTTAATTATGGCCACTCGGTATATATATATATATATATATATATATATATATATATATATACATATATATATATATATATACATAAATACATATATATATACATATATATATATATATATATATATATATATATATATAATGTATATATATATAATGTATATATATATACATACATATACATATATATTTACATACATATATATATACACACACACACACACACACACACACACATATATATATATATGTGTGTGTGTGTGTGTGTGTAATAATATTTTTTTATCTAAAACTAATCCATTCATTATAATTTTTATTTAAAAATAAATTTCAATTATTCTTTCCTTAAATTATGATAAGAAAGAAATTCTTTGTTTTGAAAAATCTTTCCATGAGCCAAAATTAATTTCTCCTTGCGTCATCAATCATTAAATTATTTTAATAATTTAGTTGCACTTCACCCCACTTCACCATACGATTAACAATTAATATACTGATGTTCTGGTTCATATCCTCTGATAGCTACATGTACAGGTTTTTCTCACCCATAAGCCATGAAAAAAGATGCTAAAAGATACTTAAATTATTATTTTCAAATTTTCGTACCTTTTCTCAAGTTGGTCAATTCATATACAGAGATGATTTCTTGGATCTTAAAATAGAGCCCAAAGATGTCAAACAACAGGTGTTCGAACGTCTCCTGCCATCTCATCTTTGAAAAAATGAAGCCGATACTTAGCTTACTATTCACATCGACCAATGGTAAATTTAAACACAAATTCACAAATTCTCCCTGGAGTACAAATGCACAGCTCTTTTAAACAGTGTCTTATAGCTTGATCTTTCCGTCTTGTAACTTCTCTTAATTTCTTTAATATTCAAAAGTATTTACCAGAATCACGTGGGAATTTTATTGTATTCCTTCTAAGTCTGATTAAAAATAATTAGATGATTTTATATAACTTTTATGGGGTTGTAGTATTGATTTCCCCATGGCATGAGATAGAAGAAAGGTGCACAGCCTTTTCCCACCTGCTTGAAAATTCTCGTCTTTCCAATGACTCACAAATACTGTCCCAGCGCAAGCTATTTCCTAAAGTGATTATTTGGTGATTTTCTCAAACTGTGCAGACAAAGAATATCTATATCCTAAACGATTTCTGCAATGGGAAATGGTAATTTAAACACTTAATATAAATCTGAAATTGAATCCCTATAAGTTTTTCTGCATGAAATTCGCATTTGCTATTTTTTTCACGGCAAACAATACCTTTATGTTTTCGGGGAATTTAGTTTCTATCACCTTACACGTGATCATTTAACACATTTCTATTATCTTTCGTAGGTGGATATCAAAACATAGAATTTATTTGATTTTCAAACAGATATTTTTTACAAATGATTTTTAATAATTGTACCAACATTATTCACATATTTTTCAAGGTCGAAAAGTGTAGCATAATGTGTGTTGTACGAATTATGCTTAACTCTTGAACATGAGTATATATATATGTAATAGCATAAGATCTTAAAAAATTTAACTTTTTTTAAAAAAAAAGAAGTACGTGCATTTAAAAAATAGTTTTAATTTCTTAATTGTCCATGATTTTCTGATGATCAATTAATCTCAAAAACATATAATGCATTCAAAAAACGTTTGATACTTTAGAAATATAAAAACCAATTTAATATCATAAATATATTGAAAAGAATTTAAATTCTCCCTTAAGTTAATAAAGCTTTAATAATAATAATTTTATTATTAAATGTCATTAAACATGTTTAAAGTACTTAAAAGTCATTTAAAGTTCTTATCATTCTATACAACGTGAGAAAATTGAGATCTAAAGATTTTATAAAAAAAATGTTATGTTTGATTTCAAATTAATTATACATCTAATCATGAATGAAACCCCAAATAATGCAGAGATATTTACATAGAAAATAAAATATTTTCCTTTAATTAATATCCTTTTAATCAACATTTCATTTTTTAATTTCATTAAGTGTATGCCATATATTTGTTTTTTTTATAATGTTCATTTCTTTGTAATATTTGACTGCTTCAAAAATATTAATGTAATCTCGTCCTACCTAACAGTCCGTAGTATAACAAAATTGCTCTTGAGCTAATTGTGAATAGAAATTGAGACAGCTAGACTGCAAAGGAAAATGAAAGCAAAAGCAATTTAATTATCTTTATGAAGAGTGTTCCATAGAACAGCTCATCATGTCTTTTACTTGCTCTAATTAATGAACAATGAAGTCATGTTTCAGTTGATTGTACAATGTAAGAAAAAGTAAGAAAATGCAATGTAAGAAATGCATCATCAACTAAAAGTTCTAATATTTATAAAGTTTCTAACACTTTCTCTTTGGAATATTCTAATATATCAAGAGATTAATACTGTTAAATGTGATAATATACAGATAAGTAATAATATATTAAATAAATTTTTTAAAATTGATTAAAATTTTGTTTTTATAAAAAAACCCCTCTCGATCTTTATAGTTATAATACAGTTTCTTAAATATATAATGTATTTAGCAAATACCTATATATAAGTGGTCATTACTGTTAAATAAAGCATTAATTACTTTTGGCGATAATGCTTACTAATTCTTTAATTAATAGCTTTTTCGATAATGCAACATTTATATTGTTTCAGAAAATATTATGGTAATTCTTATTTACAAGATAAGGTATATATCTTTTAACAAAACAATCAGTATACGTATGAGTTGCAACTGCGTACTGTATGAGAGGTTAAACATTTTATTATTGCATATGTCATCACAACTTCAGTAAAATTTGTTTATCAGTAAATGACTTATATTGATGATCCCAAAACTATATTTCGAATAATTATTACTGTAAACGATTGAAGTACAAAGTGATGCTACCATCGTAAACGATTTGTTATATCTGAACATGAAATAGAGGAATTGGAATCAATTGTGATGTTTAAAGCTCTAAATGTTGAATGAAATCCTAAACAATGCAGAGATTTTTACATAAATATTAAAGTATTTCCATTTAATTAACTTCCTTGTACTTAATATTTAAATTATAATTTCCTTAAAGTTTATATTAGACATTTTTTTTAAATAAAAATTTTTCTGTTACCTTTGTATTCTTCAAAAATATTTATGCAATTTCATGTTTCCACCAATACATTAAAACAGTGCTATTCAAAACTAAACGACATTTGATCGATTTGGTATATTATATACAGAACTATTGGTTTGGTTTGGAGCACTACTGTCTATCATCTACTACTATACCAGGGCTTGTGAGAGCGGGAACAACTGCTTAGAGCTGATTTCAAATTTTCGAAGAACATCCTTAACAGCAGTGGGATTCAAACTCACAAAATCTCGTACCGATAGCCGTGGTCTACCCATTAGCCAACGTTTGGCCCAGAATTGAGAAGATTAAACGGAAATTTGGTTACAAAATAAATTGCTATTGTGCAAAAATATAGCCATTCAACTATTGTAATACACACAGTGCTAAATGTTTTTTAGAGTTGGAAGGTATGAAACGGTGGTTACAGAATCAAACAAAAAAAGGTGGGGGGTTAATAAGGGGTGTAGAATTTTAGAAATTTTTAGTCCTCACACTGCGATTTCATATTGAAAATAAATAAGTTTATAAGTTTCTGTAGCAATTGGTTACACATTTTTTTTTTAACATGGATTGTTCTCGGCGAGGATTTGCGATTTACAATAACACTTTCCAGAGCATCCCAGATATGCTATATAATTTTGAAGTCTGGTAATCTTGCTGGCTAATCCATTTAGCAAATATCTTTAATTTTTAGAAAACTGTCGACCATATGGGGTCAAAATTTTCATACATTAAAATAATTTCAGGTCAATTTTCCACCTTAAAAGTTCACATATAGGGCTCTTTTATGCCTGTTTGAAAGACATGGAGTGTACCGCCATCCAACATGATGCCTGAATAGCTTCTCCTGTTTAATAAGTATATAAGTTATTCCGATAATCTGTGATTCGATTGAACTTGAGCCAATCAGAAA
Source organism: Pardosa pseudoannulata (assembly GCA_032207245.1). Lineage (NCBI taxonomy): Eukaryota > Metazoa > Arthropoda > Arachnida > Araneae > Lycosidae > Pardosa > Pardosa pseudoannulata. Next base: position 51,381,861 of record CM063510.1, on the reverse strand, counting down.
AAGAACTTTCACTCATTTGTTACAATCTTTCTGATCTGTACACTTTGATAAACAGACTCTCTTGCTTAGTAAGCAGAGAAGAATTAAAGAAAACAGCAAGTCCTATTGTGAACAATCTTACAGCCTTCTAAAAACAGTTATCCTTAAATCATTGCTATCTGTGGCAGCTCAGATGTTACGAGAGAGAGAGCGGAAAAGCTACACCATGCCTCCTTTTATGAGTATAAAAATTTGATATTTGTCCTTCGTGGGTCATGGAATAGGATTCCCGGACATTCTCTTGTTTAATCCAGTATCCAGTATCTTGGAATCTTAAGCATTACATTAAATCTCGAATTGATAGTTAACTTGTTTTTTGCCCTTGATTTTCCTCTTCATTAAACCGTTTAAACGCTGCAGAAAACATACTTTTTACTCTTTGAATATAAATTTAACCAATTAAACGCTTTAACACTCATATTTTTTGTTTGATTACGTAACCACTCTTACGACTCCAGTGAGAATTTCGTATGATCTTTAGAATGTAATATAATTGTGAAACTGTTATTTTATGTATTAAATCAACCTATGTTCTAACAAAGTTTCACTAAAATCTGTCCAGTTGATTAAGTAAGGGATAATGAAGTAAATCTGAAAATTTTCTTTCTGTTGAACAGTGTGATGAAATTGCTTTTTAGCTACTACTAGTAGTTGGGACTTCAAGTCCTCAAAAAGAGGTGAAAATAAAAGTGATTTAACTGCATAAATGAAGAGCTGTTTGCGGAGTTACGTCGTTTTTGTGATCTAATTGATAAACAAAGCAGTCCATTTTTTATATCATTAATAGAAAAGACATCAAATATGCCGGAAATTGGTAAAATGTATCATTTGCTAAAATTAACGATACTTCTTGTAATATTTCTAACTTATCAAAATCATGGGAGATAATTAACTTTGACAGAATATGAAATTGTTATATGTTATTAAATAGTTGTTTAATGCAACTATAGATTCACTTCCCATTTGTTGAAATTGTGATATGTGAGTAATAAGACATTTGTGTAAAAGTGAGAAAAATTAAAAATAATATTTTAATTAATCTTGAATGTATTATTTTCCAATATTCTGAAAAAGTTATATAATTAATCATGTGTATGGACATTAATTTTGTAAATATATTTTCCATTGCAAGATACTTTATAGTAAAATTTAATTACCATCAGGAGTATAGATAATATAAATTGTATATTTTAGTATAAATGTTGAAAGCAAAATGTTATAACAGTTTTAAATGCAAAGATCCAACCTTTTTCAATGTAAAATAAGAACATTCTTCTTTTTAAATCTAAAGATTCAACCCTAATGTAAAGTTTCCCTTTCTAGGTTAATCATCTTTGAGTTATGCAGCATACACACGTTTTTACGTACAGTCGGCACATGGAGCTAGTACAAAAGTGTAGCCATTCAATATAGAAATTTTCAAAGTACTATATATAGAAAATTTATGAATTTGTATATGCGCCATGAGTTAAAATGTCACAATATTTTAAGGTTGCCAAGATGAGAAAGATTATTATTAAATTTAAAAAATAGATTGTTAATATAATAACTGACATATTGATGTGAACATCAAAAATTAAAGAAGCGAATTTGGTACTTTATTAATTCATTGATCGTACAGTGGATATTTATATACAATGTAGCTTTTTAAAGTTTTAGGCTTCACAAGACTACAAATGATTTAACTCCATATTGAATCTAAATTATTTTATAATACTTGTTCAGAATAATTCCAAGTGCATTCATCTTAATGGTACTTACTAATGCTAATTATCTTTATTAAACATTTATACATTTAATGTATATAATCACAACAACTTATATGCAAGTATATTATCAGGGGTACTCCTTAAGGCAATATATAAACTAAACAGTCATTCACAAAAAGTCTTATGATGAAAGTGTTAAAATTTTATTAATATAAAATATCTATAAACAAATAATAATAAAATAATCGTATAAGAAAAGTTGTTAGTATTGGACAAAAAATGTACAAGGAAGTAAAAATTATACTCAAGTATGTAAATGACTTGTTCGATATTAACTACAAATGAAATAACTTCCTAATGTTGAAAGATACCTGAAGGAAATAAGAGAAACGTTTTTAAAAATAGTATATTTCCTTTTAATTAACTCCTGATTAATTGACGACTTAATATTTAAACTTGACAAAGGTGTTACAGCATATTTTTCAAAATATTCATTTCATATCTTAAATCTTCTCAGTAAACTTTTACAAATTTCAAAAGGCAAGATTGCAAAAGTAAATGGGATCAAAAGATATTTAATTACCTTCATAAAGAAATATCGATAGTTACTTCACGAGAGAGTCATGGAGTACTTTTGTACACAAATTAGTGTTTCGGTTTGCTTTGATTTGTTTTCGAACACTATAGCCTGCTTTTTTGCTACAAGTAGGCCTATGAGTCTGCTACTTACTGCATACACAGATTTCAAAATTCTTCAGATCTACATGAAAGTAGTGCAATTCAAACCCACGAAATTTGGTATCGAAGTTTAGTGCCCTACCCATTCAGCCATCGTTAGTCTCTAAACAATGTGCAGTTACATGCAGTGATGAAAATGCGCAGAATAATGGTTGCATTTATTTGCTACAGTTTGCCATTTTTCTAATTTGAATTGGTGTAACTAATCAATAAACTTGAATGTTATTTGTTGTAATAGGATAGGAAATAGTGATAAGAATATCAGATTGTTATGATCTGAAAGAAGAATAGATTCTCACTTTTATTGATTGTAATCGGTTATCATAAAATTGTAGCAGGTTATTAATTAATGTAAATTTTAATACATTTATAAGGTAAAAAATATTACTTACTTTCAGAGGTATTTTTTGCTAACTGTTTAAAAATATGCTGTGTAGATTTTTTAAAAAAATCTCATGGCTATTATTCTTCCCAAATTTTTCTCATACCTTGGAATAGAATTTAATTATCTCTATATAATAATTCTTAAGATAATTTAAATTAACATTACTTTACAAATATCTATGATATATGCATCAACAAGCGTAATCTTTGTATTTGATGAAAATCCCTAATTATCTGGAGATTAAGTTTAAAACGTTTCAAGAATTCGAAGTTTTCTTTCTTAACTTTAGAGCTATTCATTCCTGCTCAATATTATATGCATGGCTTTTAAAAGGTTAGTTATACGTTATCAAAGTTTTAAAATAAAATAATATTATTAAATATCTCTAAATGCATTTAATGTGCCAGAGAGTTTTTTGAAATACGTATTAGTGTATATAATTTAATAAAAACTGTACAGATTTTGAAATTGCATTATATAATATTTGAAATGAATTAATTATTCTAATGTTAAATAGGACATCACAATTTAGATATATTTACATAAGAATAAAATATTGGATATTACATAACTCCTTTCAAAGAACATTTCGATTTTTATTTTCATATAATGTAAGGTTTTATAATATGTGTTTCATGGAATCTAGGGTTCCACAAAGACCTTCTAGGAGTTCCTCCAGAAATTTTTAAATACCATCGAAATTCTAAAGAACATCTGTAAATTTATTCTCTAATTTTTTTTAATCATACATAGGATTAAATAATAGTTCCTAATACCCGAGAAGAGTAACATGGGGAACAAGCTATATGTGTTATTGAAATCTCGACAGTACAGCACATGAAGGGTGAAACATACATCAATATATTATTTTACTTGTATCATTTTACTTACCTTTGAAAGTGTTATCTACAATTTAGACAACTTTATATTGTTTAGATTTCATGTTTATGTCTAATGAGTGATAAATAATAGACTCTTAGTTTTCTCTTAATTGATATATATCCAGGGGTTCCGTTGCTATGTATAAAGTACAAAAATGATTGCGTGGGGTAAAACGTTTGAGAGCCACTGATCTACTGTATAACCATTTCTTTTCAAAATATTCCTTTCTACGTAATCTGTAGTTCTCCAAAGACATGAATGTAATTCCGCTCTACCAAAAATGTCTATTAAATTGCTTTTGAGGTAAGTGTCATTAGTAATTAGGCTATCCAGACTGCAAAGAAAATGAGAACAAAAGTAATTTAACTATCTCCGTGAAGAGCTACAGGTGGCTATGAGAAGAGCTCATCATGTTATGTATATGCGTTCTAATTAATGGACTATGCGTCATCGTTTCTCTTGATTGTGAAAGTAAGGAAATAAAATGTATCATCGGATAGTAGATAGTTTTTTTACTAAAGTAGTTAATGAGTTAAAGTAGTTTCTTCTTGGAATCTCAAACAATACACAGGGATATAATTATTAAATATAATAAAGTAAGTAACAAGGAGGGATAAAATATTAAATAGTTGTGTGTATAAGTCGACCGTTGACTGTCGCTTTTATTACATTTAAGAGAACAAGGAATATTGAAAATGTAGAATTCGGAAAAATATAAAAATAAATGTTTTGGCCCAAAAATGTGTAGCTATCTGTACACTCACTTATTAAATGTAAGTTTTACAGTTTAATGACTATTTTAATTTATCCAAGTCTGTTATTTTGTCATTTTTTCAAATTCATTTTTTATACTTTGCTTTAGAATGTTTTCTGTTTAATGTCAATAGGGTCCACGTGCAAAATTTATTTTGCAATCTCTGAAGCTTTGGGGTATGTTTATGAATGCATTTGCAATTCAACTGGATATACATTTTTAAAACATCATAAAATTGTGCAGTTACATGCTGAATAATTAATAAAACAATAAATAAAGCTTTCTAATGCATAAGTGCAATTTTTATAAGAACTGTATTTACTATAAGCAAAAATCAATATCCAATTTTCTTTCTACATGAATGATAAATACACCGTAAAATTATTAAAGCGATTGTATGTTACATAGTGCATTATGCTCATTTTAAGGAAAAATTTGTAGTTAGTCATACACTTCATAATCACACTCAAATTTAATGATTTCTTTAGTTAGGTAAAACTTGTTTTATTGTCTTTGTTTTAAACTTACAATTTATTTTCTATACTTTGAATTTTTTATACCTTACTTTGACATTCTTTTCGCAATAGTTTCAGCGTTTATTAATTTTTTTTGTTATTAAACTGAATATGCATTTTTAAGCCATATATTATATGAAGTTACTGCATAATATTGTGAAATAAAAAATAAAACTTGCTTAAACTTTGTATAAATGCAAATACTACTTTCATATCAATTGTATTTACCATAATCAAAAATCAATGCCAATTTTTTCTACATAAATGATAATTATGCAATACAAATATGAAACAGATTTTATACTGTATAACGCAATGGTTTTAAAGAACATTGTTAATCTGTCAAATATTTATGAAAATTATTCGTCTCTTAGGATTTAACTTACTACTTTATTAAACATTATTATTTATGCTGCTATTATGAATGGTGTTAAAGGAGAAATATATAGAGATAAAATATTTCATGCCCCCTTAATCAAGTTTCATGAAACTGCTATGATATTACCAATGGTTCTATGAAAATATGATTAAAATTAAATTGTAAAATAGTAAATAAATTACAAATCATATGAATTGCTTAAAATTATTTAATTAGTTTTATTTAAAACTATAAAACATACAAGAGTTGTTTTAGACTTCACTGATATTATCATAAGAAATATTTATTCATAAATAATATTTTAAAAATATTAGATTATTCAGATATCAAAGATTCAATAAAAAAGTATTTTTAATTAAACCTAAAAAACACATATAAAGTGCCTGTAGTTCGATTCAAATGCTTATAATTGTATACTAATTAGTAAAAATACTTTTCAGTTTTCATAAATAAATTAAGTAGGATTTTTCCCCTTCAATTAGCTTTCTTTTAATTAATATTCAGTTTTTAATCTCGACATAGATATTACCATATATTTCTTAAAAATGAAATATCCAAAATCTCTCATGAAATTCGATGCTACAAAATAACTTCGTAGTACACTGAAAATAAAAAAAACTGGTACACCTGACTAATATTGCGTAAGGTTCACGTAGCAGTGCCACAACACGGCGCTCCATGGACTCGACTAATGTCTGAAATAGTCCTGGAGGTAACTGACAACATGAATCCTGCTAGGCTGTCCATAAATCTATAAAAGTACTAAGTGATGAAGATCTCTTCCAAACAGCATGTTGCAAGGTATCCCAGATATGATCAATAATGTTCATGTCTGGGGATTTAGGTGGCCAGCGGAAGAATTTGAAATCAGAAGAGTGTTTCTGGAGCCATTATGTAGCAATTTGGGACTTGTGGAGTGTCACATTGTCCTGCTGTAATTCTCCAAGTCTGTCGGAATGCACAATATATATAAATCGGTGCAGGTGATTATAGTGAAGTGGGAGCTCCATATAGAGGAAGGTGGCTGTATGTAGGCTGATTGATGAATCGTTTTTCGGTTTTATTTTAATAGTCACCTCAGGTAAAAAAATCAGATGCTGATTTTATGGAGAGACATTCTTTATTTTTGGAATTCGATCAAATAATTTTTTTCAGTTTATACTCTACAAAAAAACATCGTCCACTTCTGCCATGATTCAGTAGTAGGTTAGTAAATGCGTTGTTTAAACTTTAAAACATTACGGCGATTAATATGCAGATGGAAAAATAAGAGATTTGAAAAAAAAATTTCAATTTTACAACTCCTCTTCAACCTCCACTCAAAATACAGTTTCTTTTAAGTCAAAGAGTGTAAATTAATTTTACAATTTACATGAGTTTAGTGTAAATTAATTTTACAATTTACACTAAATCACAAATTTGTGATGAAAATCACACTCAGTTTAATTAATTTGTGATTAAGTGAATGTTTCAGTCTATTTAGTATGAAAGTAATGTGTTTCCTTTGTGTTTTCTTTGTTAATTTTAAATATTCAATTTTTGTAAAATTTTTCCTCAAAATGTTGTTTTTGTTTATGTATCAATTTGTTGAGTTACGATCCCCTCGCCAGATTTCAAACGCCAAGCTGCAAGCAAGCCACGCACGCAAGCTGCAAGCACGCCAATTTCGCCAAATGTGGTTGAAGCACCAACAAGATCCATGATTAGAAACAGGAGAGTGGGCTAAGAAGAGGAGTTGAATAACCTCAGGCAAGTCGCAGAAAAATAAAACTAAGGCAGAATGCTCAGGCTAGCCAAAGATCGAGGTGGCTCCCACGGAAACATTTTTTCCGATCCCAAAAAAACGCGTCAGCAAGGGTGTTAAAATTTCCTCTCTGTGTTTTACCCCGTCTCTCAAAATTATCAGAACTTCTAGGCTGCGCTCACGCCAAAAGCGCCGAAACACAGCCAGCAAGAGGGTTGCCAGGCGCCAAGAAAACCCCACGCTCGGAGGGAGAGCGACAGGCTATCGCGGCTCTGACCAATGAAACGTCGAGAGAAGGCGCGCGGAGATCAAAAACCCAATGGCAGTGAGGCGCAACTCCGGTGATGAAAATTCGCCAAAAACGATGCGGAGCGGAGCTTGGCAACAAACCACAACGCGGTACCCTTCAAAGGCGCGGCTTCTTATCGCAATCCGAAAGTAACGTCTGCACAACCAACACCTCCTAAAGAGAAAAGGCCTGAGCCAACACCTCCTAAAGAGAGAAGGCCTGAGCACACTCACTGTGACGTCACGGGATAAGGCTGACTATCAAAGCCATTCAGTTGAAGCTGTAGTTTTAACGGCAACAAAAAAATTTGATTTATTATTTACTGGCGATTATTTATAGCAAATTTCAGTTTTTTTGATTAACATTAACCGTTCTCTGACACAGAAGCTTTTTGTTTATTCAATCAAATACGCCTAAAATAACACACATTTGTAAAACATATACACTCTAAAATTTGAATTCTCTAATAAAAAAGAATTAACTCAAGCACAAATTATAATCCTTCCAGATTTTCACAATAACACCTATCATCCCCATAATCAAGATATTAACATACTTTATCTATTATATGGATAGTGCATTAAATATCAAATGGAGTTATAAATTATTTTAAAAAACAACACTTACTTAAATATGTTTATAGTTTTAAAAGAAAAATAAAACATCCTAGAATTTTATTATTTATGCTTCTTCTACTACTTAGAAATACATTCATAAAATTTTAAGAAATTTCTACATTTAATCCAGGAAATATATTTAAAACTAATTCATCTAACTTCAAGTACAAAAATTTCCCTAAAGTTTTGAAGAGCAAAACCCCAAGTAAACACTGTACTAAATAAAGTAAAAAAAACATACATTTATATGAAATTTTATTTCTCGAAAACAAAACAAAATCAGAATTTTTTTTTTACATTTGATGTTAAAATTAAACACGAGAATGAAAATTTCATTATTGATTAACAGAGTAATAATTCTATTAATAGAAAATTAGACTTTAACTTTATATCTTTAGACTTGATAACTTGATACATACACAATGAAAATATACATAATATACTTAAGAAAAATTGTTCAAGATATATTAAAATCCTTTACAATATACAACCTATGAGTATTAACTTAAGTAATTAATACATCAAATATATATTTTAAGTCAGTAAAAACACAGGGAAAGTTATACTGACCTCTTTTGTTGAACTTTGTATTGTTAAAAAACACTGATACATATAAATTTTTATCAATACAAACGGAAGAAGTTATTTATGGATTTGGTAACTATATGTGCAAAGAATATATTAATCTTCATATCCAAAAATATCCAACGATTATACAGTTCGTTTTGGGATACACAAATTGAAAGTTCTGCCACAGAATTGAAAATATATTTGGATTTTTCCACAAATTCTAAGCTCTCTTCAATGGCTTTTGATAATACTTTTTCCTCTTTCCTAACAAGAGACGGTACAGTATTTTAGTATGTTACAAATAAAACAGTTTTTTATGTTATAAAATAATTATCTAAACAGAAATTCACTATATTTTTTAAAGTATTAAAAGGGTTATATCCAAAGGTCAGCTTCAATGATATATAATATATAATTACTTTATTCTTTTAGTTGCTTTACAAATGAAAATACAAAAATTTCAACCGTCTGTACAGACAGGAATATTTTTCAAATATCAAACATTAATCAATTTATTATCAAAATATCTAATTCTAAATGACGTTTTAATGATATAAAAGTTAATACTACATTATATTTTGAACTGTTTCTTTTAACTCAATTTAGAAAAAAATACAATATTTAACATGTTTTTTAGCATAATTTTAATTAAGTAGTTAATTCTAAAGAAATTGTAATATTGCATTGTAAAATTTGCTAGTATTATTTATTTATGACAAACTACATTTTAATAGTTGAATAATTTTTAATATATATGTTTAAAAAACATAGAATATTCTTATTTCTTCATCCAATTTCTTCATATACGTTAGTCAAAACAAAAGTACTGTCTATAATCTAGAGTAACTGTAAAAAAAAATCTACTTTTTAAGTAGGGGTTTAATCTTATATCTTATGCTTAAAAATTGTAAATAACAATAGAGTTTACTTACATGACAATTCTTGTTCACAGTCAGGCTTTTCTAGGAATCGAAATAATCCACTTTTGTCCCAAAATTTCTTTTCTTCGAAACGAGAAAACTGATTTTTTGTTACCTTCGGAGTCATAATTACTTTTACAAATAAGAACAATACATTTATACGGCATTATTACAAAAAAAAAAAATTAACCGAAATATACAGGAATTGAATTCGCATACTCAGAGCAAGCACAAATGAATTCTCATATCCCCCGCTCAGGAAACGAATTCCGCCAACGTTGCCAATACGCACATTCCATACATATATGTTGATTTTGCATTTGGCGACGGAAATAATTGGAAAAGTGATAACTTGGAAGTTTCTGGTCAGAGTTACAGAATGTTGTCAGCCTTATGTCACTACGTCATCACATTTTCTGGTAAACTGTGCTCAGGCCTTCTCTCTAGGATGTGTTGGCACAACTGTCAGAATATGATCTGATGGGCGCAAAATTATGGACGAAAGGCTTAAGGTCGACGGATGCAGGTGGCCAGAATTGGACGCTCGGTCCGAAACTTAATCCCAGATCGGGGGCGGCTCTGTTTGAAAAAAGACAGGCTGCACTCGTGAGAAAAACTAAAACTGCATCTGCAAGGCGCCATATGCGAAAAAAAGGCGCAAAATGTAGTTTAAAATATATCTACCCCACGAGGGAAATATGTAATGAAGGGACATGAAAAATCTTCATTACATATTCCTCCCTTTCACCACGAAAAGAATTAAGACACATGGTGAAGGTAAAATTAAAACTAGCATGAAATGAGCTAAATTAGAAAAAGTGCGCAAACTAGATCAGTGGCAAAAGTGACTCACAAAATATACACATTATACACTACAAATCAAGAATAAGGTACATATGTCCATGATACACTGGAACACTAAGCACATTACAAAACACTACATTTCTTTGTAACAATAAATCACATTTAAATTGACGTTGTACACAATCATCAACTAGACTCGAGTCTACTCTTTGGCTTAATCAATAAAACATAATATTCACCTCACAAAAATTTAAATATATCAATACAAAATAACAGCACATAGGTATTAATGAAACATTTGATCACAATCTTTGGTTTGTGATTTACGAGGTAGGCCAAAGGTGTATGTAAGCAAAACTGCAATGGTGCAAACAAATCCTGTGTGTACAACAGGTGTAAAATAAACAATACTTGTGGTATGCACCACCAAAAAATTCCAAAAGGTAAACAAACATTGTAAATAAAAGTGTGACACACCTTGCTGTGAATATAACTAGCAAAACTGCTCAAAAATGTAATTGAAGGTATAAACAAAAATGTAAAGAAATGTGTAAGCTAAAAAGTATAACAAAATATAAACAAAAGTAATAACAAATTTGTGGTGAAAAATATACTGACAACAACATGTTCATATTTTGGACCAAAGAGTACATAAAGCATACTAGAGTTTGATTAAGTAAACATATAAATAGTAAATACTGAGTTATTGTGAGATTTGAAAAGTACAGTACAGAAATGAGTGTCAATTATTAGCTGACAAGTGAAAATGCTGACACAGGTCTACCATCACTCTGACTCATTCAGAGAAGACAGCACGCAAGTGACAAGCAAAAACAATTGTCTGTAACCAACCCATTGCGTCCAACAAGCTAGAAACATGCCTCAAGTTAACACACACAATAATATTAATGACGAGAGCGAAGATTATAGCGACTTGTGTTTGACACTTTAGTATTTGGATTGTGAGGATCACATAAATGTGAATGTCTTGGAGGAGCTAATATTAATCTATCAATATGCATTTTAAATACTTTAGAAGAAGGAACACTAGCATTTTGTATAGAAAACATAACAGGGGAATGTTGTTTGACAATAGAGAAAGGACCAGAATATGAATTATTGAAACGTCCAACACTCTTGAGGTAAACAGTGTCATGAATTTTGAAATTTCTCAATTTGGCAGTATGTTGTTGTCTCGAATAATTTAGTGACTGAGCATGTTCTGAATTTTTGTATGCCAATTTATAAATATTTTGAAGACCTTTCAAGTAGTTATACATATCAGGTTTATCTAAATGAGGATGAATGGAATTGACATCAACAGTGTCAAATATCAGAGCAAGTTCTCTTCCAAAGTGTAGGAGATTAGGAGTAAAATTTGTAGAAGCATGAGTTGAACCGTTGTAAAGACTCTTATGAATGTTCATTGCTTGTGTAAAATTATGACCTTCAGATATCAATGTTTGAATTGAGTACTTAATAGATTTATTGATTCGTTCAGATTTTGCATTAGCTTGTGGATGACCACTAGAAGTATGAATGACTTTAATACCAAGCATTTGATTAAACTGATGATAAAATTGAGATGAGAATTGTGAACCTAAATCTGACAATAAAGTTGATGGACGACCAAAGGTAGAGAAATATTGTAAAAGACATTTGACAATTACATTTGTTGTTGTAGACTTTACTGCGAAGAGTTCAATATGTCTAGAAAAATGATCTATGACGGTAAGAATTGAATTGCCACATTGAAAAGGACCTAGCAGGTCAATTGAAACTACCTGATTAGGTGCAGTAGGACTAAGAGTAGGTTGAAATGGTGCTGCAGGTATATTATGATGTTTTGCTTGTAAACATTTAATACATGAAGTAACAAAATTAAAGGTATCTGAATAAGCATTTTTCCAAAAATATTTTCTTGTAATAAATTCATATGTTTTCTTAAGACCAAAATGAGACAAATGGGATATTCGAAGAACCTTTTGCTGTAAGGAACGAGGAACTATAATTTGATTATAAGGTTGAGCCTGAGAAGTATTATTTCTTTTGCACATTAGTACTTTGGTATCTGGATGAATGAAATAATTTGTATGTTTTTGATGTTTTCCCTTTGTTAAAATTTCTTTGTAAATAGGAGCTAGGAGTTTATCTTTCTGTTGTTCATAGGCAAAAGTTTCATTAGATATTTCAAGTAAAGGATCATTTGAATTTGAACTCTTATTCGAGTGAGTCAGACTATTGACAGAATAAGTATTGTGAGTATTATCACTGTTATCTATACTACTATTCTCAACTATAGGTAAAATTTCATGAGATTGTGTCAAAATATTTGGATGAGAGATGAGATCCTGTTTATTAGAAGAGAGGTCATGTCGGGAAAGAAAATCTGCAAGAACATTGGTTTGACCAGGGATATGTTGTATAGTGTAAGAAAATTCAGAAAGATCAAGCAACCATCTTGTTGTGATGTCAGCTGGGTTCTTAATCTTTTTATAACTTTTCAGAGGCTTACTGTCAGACAAAATTATGAAATGATGATTGTACAAATAATATTTAAATGCATTAACTGATTTTACTATTGCCATAAGTTCAAGTTTTATTGCAGGATAATTTTTCTCAGCTGAGTTTAATGCTTTTTTTTTCACCCCTGCCCCCTGGCCTCGGCGTAATGAGTAGTGTTTAGAATAACCATTATTGCTACGGCAGCAGAGAGAAATAAACGTCTTCTAACGTGTATGAGCTGTAGAGATGGTGCTTGAGGGGACGTGAGTAAATTGAGGTGGCACTCCGGTGATGAAAATTCACCAAAAACGATGCGGAGCGGAGCTTGGCAACACACCACAACGCTGTACCCTTCAAAGGCGCGGCTTCTTATCGCAATCCGAAAGTAACGTCTGCACAACTGTCAGAATATGATCTGATGGGCGCAAAATTATGGACGAAAGGCTTAAGGTCGACGGATGCAGGTGGCCAGAATTGGACGCTGCGTCCGAAACTTAATCCCAGATCGGGGGCGGCTCTGCTTGAAAAAAGACAGGCTGCACTCGTGAGAAAAACTAAAACCGCATCTGCAAGGGGCCATATGCGAAAAAAAGGCTCAAAATGTAGTTTAAAATATATCTACCCCACGAGGGAAATATGTAATGAAGGGAAATGAAAAATCTTCATTACAGTGATCAGACATGTTTCTTATGTATTTGTAACTTGTAGAGTCGTATCTAGACGTATCAGGGGTCCCATATGACTCCAACTGCACGCGCTCCATGTTATCACTGATCTTCCAACAGTCCGCTGTTGACATGCAAGGTCCATGGATTCAAGAAGTTTTCTCTATATCGTACACGTCAATCCGCTTGATACAATTTGAAACGAAATTCGTCAGACCAGGAAACGTGTTCTCAGTCATCAACAGTCAAATGCCAGTGTGGAAGGACCCAAGCGAGGAGTAAAGCTTTGTGCTTTGTGTCATGCAGTCATCAAGGGTACACGAGAGAGCCTTCGGCTCGAAAGCCCATATCGATAATGTTTCGTTGATTGGTTCACACTCTGTACTTGTTATCATTGAAATCTGCAGCAATTTGAGGAAAGGTTGCACTTCCGTCACATTTAAGGATTCTCCCCAGCCGTCATTGGTCCCATTCATGCAAATCTTTTTCCGTCTGCAAAGATGTCGAAGATTTGATGTTTTACCTGATTCCCGATATTCACGGTACACTCATGAAATGATAGTACGGGAATAATTAAATTTCATCACTACCTCGGAGATACTATGTCCCAATTCTCATGTGCCGACTATAACACCATATTCAAACACACTTAAATCTTGGTAACCTGCCATCGTATCAGCAGTAGCGATCTAATAAATGTGCCAGACTCTTGTTGTCTTATATAGGCGTTGCCGAAGCAGCGCCACATTCTGATTGGTTCCTTATCTCTTTATTTGCATACCAGTTATTTGGCTCTTCAGTGTATTTAATAAATTGCTCTTCAGCTAGGAGTCAGTTGTCAATTTGGCCATCTAGACTGCAAAGAAATTTAATTAATTTGATGAAATAATTTAATTATGTTGATGAAAATTTATCAATGGTTTTAATAAAAGGGCACCATGCAGTTTTAATGAGGTAATTAACATAAAATGAAGTTTTCTTGGAAAACAAAAGATATCAAACATGTTATCAGTTAGTAGATTGTGTTTCTACTAAAGGTGATGGCACTTTCTTCTTAAAATACCTCTGATAAATGATGTTTTTGTAAAGGTTAGTGACTGTTAATTGCGATGGACACTTTGTGACAAATATTAAACATTTAAGCTGTTAAGGCGACTGTTTTTTTAACAGAAAAACATAAGAAATGCAATATCTTTAATTAGTAGATTTTTTTTTTTTGGTAAAGCTGTTGACACTTTCTTCTTGTAGTACTTATGACAAACAAATAGACTTGGTGATTCTTAGTTGTGACAAAATATTAACCATTTAACTGTCAAATCAACCGTTGTTCTTTATATGAAAACAAAAGAAATCAAATATGTCATCAATCAATAGAATGTTCTTCTGCTACTGCTAATGTCACTTTCTTTTGGATACCTCTAACAAATGAAAAGACTTCAAGACTGTTAACTGCGATGGTCGCGTTGTGACAAAATATTTAACATTTAAGATGTTACATTTTACTAAATTTCTTGAAATTGTAAAATGTAATTAGTAAAAATGTACGCAACTGTAATTTAAACTAAAATACAAGATAATTAATTGCTATTCGATATATTATTTACTTATTGTTTAAAGCGCTGTATTATGTTTCTTTAAATTACTTTCAACAAATAACATGGTACTTTATTTGTGTAATTTTACATATCAGAAGAATAAAATTTATTTATATTTTATAATAAATAATGTAATATTCATAAGAAATATTATAGTTCAAAAATCCTAAATTATCCCATAATAAATGTATTTTTATGTTTAATTTTCTATAAAAACATATATATAAAATACATTTATTAAAGACTTATTATTGTATAAAATTTCATAAAAGTTTGGTGCAATTTTTGTTAATGAATTCTTATTTAACAACTTTAAATTAAATAATAACTGTTATTTTTAACATTATAACAAACAATGAAGACATGCGTACATAAAAATAAAATTATGTACATTATTTTAATTTTTATTAATTATTCCTTTTTTAAATCTCGGCAAAGGTAATACCGCAAGTTAATTATCATTAAAAAGCTTCTTAATATCAGATACTCTTCAAATATATTATCCATAAAATAGATTATATCCATGAAATAATAACGTTCTTACTCAGGTAAGTGTCATTTGGCATGTAGACCATCTGTATTGAAAGAAAAAGAAATCTAAATTTGCTTAAGTTAACTTTATGACATGTTATCGATCACTGTAACAAAAAGACATTGTCTTTTATGTGTTGAAATGTATGAACTCTGAACTACGGTTCTTTTTTTATTATAAAAGAAGTCACACCCGTCATTAAGTATTACGATGTTTTCTCTGCTAAAAAAGATAGTACAATATCTGACAAAAATGACTATTATCTGACGAAATGACTATTGAGATCTAGTGTCAAGTGATCATGTAACATAAAATAATTAAGCACTTAATAAACCGTAGTCTATCAGCTTTATTTATTTTAATCAAATTACTTGCCATTTGTGTCACTAGTAAATATATATATAAATGGGATTAAAACTATAATCTAAAATATTAATTTCGTTTCGAGCTCTTATTAGAACAACCGAAATAGTAAAAAATTATCATTACTCATTTCTTTTACAATAAAAATGGCACTTTTCTATGCAAGATACATTATTTACATTATAAAAAATAGTAGCAATTACTGTAAAGGATATTTATTCTAATTAATCAACATTAAAAGTGTAGTTAAGAAAATATTACAATTTAAAACAATACCATCTCCGCAATCTTGGAAAACTTTAAATGTATTAATGTCATTTCGGGTTACCAAAAGTGCCGTAATAAAATAAAATTACACTTAGTATAAAATTGGGAAGTGAACCGTCTAGACAGCAATAATAATGAGAACAAAAGTAATTTAGTTACTTTGATTATAAGTTATCAATGGTTATATCAGAATGGCATCATCTCTTTTATGAGCTCTAACTGATGAACAATGAGGTCTCATTCCTTTCGTTTGAAAAAGAAAATAAATAAAATATGTTATCAACTAGTAGAATGTTTTCTGTGCTAAAGATAGACTTATTCATTTTGTTAAAATCACTGTCAAATGAAGAGATTTAAGAAATATTAAATATGATAGCATATCAAGAGGTGATAAGATATTAAATATTTAATCTCTTAAGTCGACAGTGGGCTTTATGTGATATTTATGATATATGTATGTATATGTAGTTATAATTACAGAAGATGGTAGAAGTTATTTTCTAAAATATTATTAATGAAGTATTTAAAAGTATTTTTTAAATGTTCCATGTGAACCTCATTCATTTTTCAATACTGCCAAATTTTATTCATTGCTTGTCTTTTATCTTTTGCTATAAATCTGAGTTGTTATCATAAACATTCAAGGAAATATTAAAAGGAACTAAAAACAATAAAAAAGAAAGTATCAACTTTATCTCATAAAAATGTTTGAAAAATTTCTTTTAAAACTAGAATTAACAGATTTTGTCTTTCTAAACGTATTGACTTTATTTAAATTTTGCTTTATATGCTATAAAATATTAAACGAATTTCGGAGGGTAAGAACATTTAGAAATAGCTTGGAGTGTTTCAATTATTGGTGAAAATATAATAAAAAATGTTTACATTAAGAAAAAATTAGAAGATAATATTAGTTATAATTCAGTTGTTTTTATAATAGTAAGCTATATATTTCAGGAATTTTCTTTGAATTCATATTTGTGTTATACAATTCACTGATATAGAAATTGCGAACTTTTAGTCAAATTTTTAACCAGCTATATGTGCATTAATTTTAATCGAGATTTTCTTAATTGTAAGATCATTAGTAAATATTTTTAAAAATATTATTGTAATCATTATAATATATTAAATAAAAATGTGGGTAATTATTATTGACAAGTTTTGAAATATAGCTTTATTAAATTCTATTCGAATTTCTTTTACAAATTTTATAATAAATTTTTTCCAAGATATTTTATTCGCCTTAGAATAAAGTTTAGTTATCCCCCATGAGAATTACCAGATAATATAAGGTGTATTACTTTTCATGCATATAAGATATTTACATTACGACTTGGATTTTGGGGAAAGTCTTAATCATCTCAAGACTATTTAAGCTATAAAAATATATTTAATGAATGGTTGTATAGGAACATGAAATGATTTAATACTCCTGAAGTTTTATGAGACGTTAAAATATGCAAAGATATTTTCATAAAAAAGTTGCATTTATTTATTAAATAACTTCCTCTTAATTAACATTTAAATCTCTAATATATTGAATGATATTAAGAGTTTTTGAGATATATACAATTCTTCGTTATACCTGAGATTTTTTACTTTAGTAATTAACTTCAGCAATATCAAAAATGTTGTAATATAATAAAAATTGCTCTTCACTTTGTGTCATTAGTAATTTCCATAGCTAGACTGTTAAGAAGTATGAGAATAAAGGTAATTTAATTACCTCGAGGAAGAGTTATTGCTGATTATAAAAGAAGCACGCATCATGTCATTTATGTACCCTAGTCAATGGACAATAAAGTCCCCTTTTCTTTTGACTGTAAAAAGTAAGAAATCAAATGTATCACGAACTAGTAGATTTTTTCCCTCTACTACAGTTAATGAAAATTGCCTTTAACAAATTAAAACTTTAAGTGTCTTAAATGTGATAAAATATTTAAAATTTATAAGATATTAAACTATTAGTATGTGTTAGGCATCCCCAGAATTACTTTTATTAATTTTAACTAAGTTTCTATAAAATACCATATGATATTAATAACAAATTTATGCAAAAGTGATGATTGCCTAAATAAAAAATTATTAATTGTAGTTGTAGTTATTATTTACTAATTATTTAAAAAATGGTGTTATTAAAAAAATTCTATGCACTTTATTTAAAAATCCCAGCATCAATTTTTCTTTCATGATATTTCTTAGACTAAAACCCTTAATTTTTTAGATTTAATCAATTAACCATTATTATAAGGATTTAAAGATCATATAGTTTATATTTTATTATAAAAAATGCTTCATTTTACAGTAATAGATGTAATCCTTTCACCTTGTGGAAAGCTTCTATTTAATAGAAGACTAAATAAGACAAAAATATATTTAATTAACAATGTATTTGGTAAATTTAAATGTATAAATTCTGTTTCAATTTTATAAATGTATTTAAAAACTTTTTAATTAGCTCATATATTATCAGTATCTAATAAAAGGAATTTTAATATTAACCGCCATTAAAAGGCATAAAAAGTATTTAATATGCATTTCATTTAGTTATTATTGTAAACAGTTTAAAAATTACAATCCAGTGTTTGTAAGTGAATTGTCATGTTTAAACTTGAAATAAATTACTAATTCCAAAAGTGAACAAAATTTTGGAACGTCAAACTATAGAAAGATTATCACCTTAAAAAATAAAGTATTTACTTTTAATTATCTCCTTTTAATTAACTATTCCGATTTTAATTTTGTCAAATGCAGTAGCATAGCTTTTTATAAATCATTCACTTTTCCTTGATTCCAGACCATAATATAATTCCACGAGAAAAATTTTTTTGTAACATAATGAAATTGCTCTTCAACTGAATGTCATTTAGTGACTGAGCTGACGACAGAGGAAAAGGAGAACATGAGTAATTTAATCACCTTGAAGAAAATTTATTGATTGATCTCATTTTTCGTGTATATGTGCTCTAATTGATGCACAATGAGCCATAAACAAGATCTTTTTTTTGTTTTTTTTTTGAAAGGAAAAAAAACTCAAATTTTTCTCTAAAGCGTAAATTGTTTTCTTTGCTAATGCTAATGGTACTCTTCTTTGAATACCTCTAATAAATAAAGGAAATTGGAGAATGTTAAATGGGATATAATTTCAATTACTAACAAAACAATTGTTTGTGTTAAGTCGAACCACAGATTTTCACTTTTATTAATTTTAATCGATTTTCTAGAAAATGTAATACTATGCTATTAACAATAAATTTATATGAAATGCGATAAAAATTGAAATTGAAAGATCAATTACTTTTGTTAGTGTTACTAAAGGTTTGAAAATAGTCTTATAAAATATTAAAAAAAAATGAACAAAATTGAAAACTACCCATCTTTCCAGCATAAAATGTCTCCAACTGATCTTTTGAGTGCATGACTGATATGTTACAATTCTAACACATTTCTAAACTAATATTTCACATGCTATATATTAGATAGCTTTTATATTTCAAAGAGATATGTCTGTTTGAAATCATCATAGAATGATTCAAAGAATTAAAAAATGAACTATAAAAGCTTTGAAAATCATTTACTTAAGCAATTTAAATCATTTTAGCTGTAATGTATTTAAAAAAAACATTATTAGATTCTTTATCACATCAAATATTAATTAAATAATAATAAGTAATAAACAATAAGTAATTAAATTTGTTTTTACTATTGTACTCTGTATTTTAGTTTGTTACTGGTTTAAATTATTCGCATTGTTCTATGCCTTAAAGTTAAAAATAAAAGTTAATGAGCTAAAAACTGCAATAGTTTATTAGAGTAGAAGTGAAGAAACTGATATTTTCACTCCCACTTATGTCGGACTTGCACAGTGCTTATAATATCCCACAAGATTTTTGTAACTATTATGAAGTTCACAAACCAAAAAGTTTAAGAAACTTTGATCTAAACTATTCAATCAAATATTGTCCTTTGGATAGAACTCCTATGATGATGTCACACTATTTCAGAGCATATAATTTAATATTTGACATGTATAACCGGAAACGTGAGTCCATCAAAAGGTGAATGACCGAAAGTAATATATCGTAGGTATTTATTTGAGATAGCACTCCTTATTGTGCCTAAATTCATCATCAAGCAGTTAACATTCTCTGGATTAGTTTATATGCAGAGAGAGTTAGTATGTAAAGTGTGCAATAAAAATGCATGCATACATTTTTCGTTTAAGTTGTCAATCAGAAAAAAAGTTACAATCAATTAACAATTCCATTATCTTTATGCTGCAAACAAAAATTAACACAATTTTAAAAGGGACCTAATTTTAAAAGCTATGTTAATTAAAAATGATTTTTTTTCTTTATAATCTGTAAACTGTCTACTTAAGATTTAAAACCATATCTATACAGAGCTATTGTACGGAGTATCATCTATCATTAGTTGATTTAGAGCACTACAGTGAATTTTTTTGCCTCCTGTAAGCTGGTTTATAATAAGACTTACAGCTTAATGCAGAGTCTGGTTGGGTATTAATATCTATGGCATTGACGGGATTAGAATACAATGAGTTTGATACCTGAAATATGTTTCTTATCATAATGAATATCGAGCATCTTGTGATATTAGCGCTGTTTACTACCTAAATTCTTTTAATGTTTATTTATTCTAATTGTATCTGGGGTGAGCATGATGACCTACATCCTTATAATCAGAGTTTCAGTTCCTTTTATCTTGAGTATATAAAAAGAGGCTCAAATGAGTCTCTTTTAAAATATGATAAACATTATAATATACTACATGGTCTATTGCTTATATATATATATATATATATATATATATATATATATATATATAATATATATATATATATATATATATATATATATATATATATATATATATAAACACGTTTTTTTCTTATTATATATATAATTATTTAACTATTTATTTTTATTTATTTATTTTTATCTACTTATTTATTTATTATTATGGTATGGGTTTTTCCTCCCCTCCTTTTATTTTGTGAGGTCATATACCGTTGGTTGACTGGGGAGTGTTCTATTTCTTCCTGTCTTAACAGAAATGTGTACTTTTATATACAAACACTAAACTGTAAAAATCGGAATATTTAGTCTAAAATACTTTTAGAAAAGTATAATCATTGGAAAACCAGGAACATCCCAAAATGCAGATTATATTTGGGCTAAAACTATTGGATATAAAAGTTATTGAAGACTATTTACGACACTCTAATAAAATTGTTAGTAGGAGCTTCTAAAGTATGTACACTTGCATATATCTTCATAAATACGTTAGGTGGATATTAACTATAGCATAATATCAAGAATTTAGTCTGTTACAAAATCTACGTCTAGACAGACATACACAAGAAGTGTTTTAAAAAATGAAAAATATTTCTTTTGTATTTGATACACTTATAATATATTTGTAACTGTCTGTATTTGACGTTATAAATATGTGTAACCTTAAATTATTTTCATAAGCTGTGACAACATTTTTGTGAAATTTCTTGTGGAAATAAGAAACACAAAAATTAAACCAAAACAAAATGCGTATACTTATTATTTATTATGGAACACACACACACACACACACATATATATATGAAATAATAAATTCTATTAAAATAAAATCCTAGCTTAAATGTTTTCTGTTTTCCATTGAAAATCTAGATTCCTTAATAACAATTTCTAAAATACATTTTTCATAATAATGGCCGCGAACGCTCATTTCCTGGCACCTTAAATTTAGAATCGCAGCCTTCTTAATTCAGTTTTCCCTCTCATTATGACGTATTATATTTTCTAGAATAAACTAGCAGTATTTAATATGAAGTGATTGGTCACCGTAATGGCATCATTCCTGGAGCCACGCCCCTACCCATATTTCCTTTGAGAACGCGATGTAATATATTATCAAATATTTACTTTTTTGTTTTCTTTTTTCCTAGAGATATTTGTGTGTTAACTGGTGTTCTAAATAAAAAATGTTTTTATGTCTGCATCAATCTACTCGTTTACTACATTAATAATAATGATGGGACAGTAATGACTACAGTATTTTAAATTATGTGGACGTTATATTAAGTTTTGTCATCAGTCGGTAGCATTATTTGTGTAGTAGTTCTCTATATTTATTTCATAATTAGCTTCAGATAATTTTTTTACAATTTCGTAGGGTCCAGAAAAGGGTGACGTTAATTTTCACGCATTAGAAAATTAAAATTCATCAAAATATGCTAAATCATCATGTTGAAAATTTACGTCTACATATTTAGTATCATAACGAGTTTTAATCTTTTTATGATAATGGTTCTTTCTTTAGCCAATTTTCTCACTGTATCAACCGGAGTGTAAGTATTTTGATCCAAAGGATAATCAAAATGAAGATTGCTAAATAATAAATATGCAGGAGAAAATTGTGTCACTGTATGAGGGGATTTGTTATATCCAATAATAACTTGTTCCAGTATTTTGGCCCAAGGTATTTTCAAAGGGGTAGAATTTGCTTTGCACTTTAAACTAGTAACTAGGGTTTGGTTCAAGCGTTCTACTTTGCCATTTGTTTGGGGATGATGGGTAGTAGTTAGAAGTTGTTTTACATTATAATTCCTAAGGAACTTTTGAATCTATTAGATGGGTATGCTAAGGATTTTCTCTGGGACTTGAATTTGGAAAATTTGTTTTAAGCAGTTAGCATACATTTCTGCAGTCACACTTTTAGAAGGAATTGACAAGACATATCTTGTGGCATGATCTATCACAAGATGTAAATGCTTTTTGATTGAGTTATAATAATTAAAGCAGCCGATATCAATAGAAAGGCATTCAAAATGTTTCTCAGTTGGGAGTACTTCTTGCATAAGTCCAATTTTTTTTCTTTTAATCTGGCAAACATGACCTTATTTTACAAAATTTCCAATATCTTTACTAATGCAGGGCCAATAAAACTGTGGGGTTATTAAATTTAGTATAACATAAATACTGGGGTGTCAAAATTTTTCGTGAGTTTCTGTTGACAATTTCAGTTTTTATCTCTTTTTTATTACCATCAAATCATTAATTTCTGTATATTTTTTACCACACACATTATCATCTTTTTCATGGCGGATGATTTCCTCACGCTTAAGTAAATGTACACAGTGTTGGAGCTGTTGAAAAACTGGTTGTCTAGAAAGCATATCGGCCTCAATGTTTGTTGAACTTTTCTGGTACTTAACATAATAATAGAACATGCAGAGAACGAAAGAGTCTTCCTCTCAAATTTTTAATATTTTTAAGCCAAATGCAGTATGATAAGTATGAATGATAAAATTTTTACCATGGAGGTAGTAATAAAATTTATCTAAAGCATCAACAATAGCCAAACATTCGAGTTCCATAATCGCGCAATTTTTTTCATAGTCTTTTAAAGCTCTAGAACGATATGAGACGGGGTGTAGTACACTATTTTCATCTGGTTGCTTCAGAACTGCTCCCACAGCAATCTGGGATGCTTCGACATAAACATGACAAGATTTATTAGGATCATATAATTGTAAGAACGGTTTAGATATGAGAATCTTTTTCAATTCCTCAAAAGCTTGTTGACATTGTTCGTCCCAATTCCACTTTACTTCCTTTTTTAATAATTTATTTAGAGATCTTAATTTAGCACATAGTTAAGTATGAACTTTTGGTAAACATTTACACTGCCTAAAATTCTTTGTAGTTCTTTTACATTACTTGGATTTTTCAAAAGTTTAATACTTTCAATATTCTGATTATCTGGGGTGACTTTACCGTTTTTAATTTCATAACCTAGAAAAGCAATTTTATCCTTCGCAAAGACACATTATCTCAGATTTAATTTAAGTCCTTCGTGGGTAAATACTTCAAATAACTCTTTCAAATGAATTAAATGTTCTTCCTTAGAAGAAGAATAAACAATTACTTCATCAAAATAGCTACAGGCGAATTGGATTTTAGTGAGGATAAGTCTAATAACTCTATTGAAGATAGCAGGCGTATTTTTGTAGCCAAAGGAAAGTCTTAGCCATTCATAAAGTCCAAAATTTGTAATAAACAAAATTTGACTTCACATAAAATTCATAAACACTGGTTTCTACATTACTTTCCTTTATACTTGGTTTTACACTGACTTCATTAACCCTTGGATTTACATTGATTTCATTAATACTTATAAAATCGGATACTTTTGTATTACTATTACTCTAAGACTTAGAGGTTACATCATAATTTTAACAAGTCCATTATCAAATTGTACATGTAATGAACCTCTGTTGTTTACATTCACAGAAGTTGAGACTTTTTTAGATCTTTGAGTTACCAAAATTCGTATAATCTACATTCATTCAAACCCAAAATAATTTAATCTAATTCAGTACGTAAGACAAATGAGTTAACCTGTTTGGTAATACTTTACCAGTCGGCAAGGATAGTTACTTTAGAAGATCCATTACCTAAACGAAGAAATTCAAAGAGTTGGAAAATATTGTGCTCTTAAATGCTCTTCTCGGAATGCAGTGTATTTTAAAATTTGTGTGACAGATGAAAAATTAAAAGTGTGATTTTCAATAGTGCTTTCAATAGTGCTTTCAATTCAAGTTAAATGTGTTGTTCTAAAGGATACAAAAAGCTGAAATGTCGATCGAGAATAAATGTATTCACGAGTCTCCAATCATCTTCTAAGTAAGAGAATTTTGCATCGATATTATTTTATGTATTAAAGAAAATTTTGAAAATTACTGATTTGATTTAAAAAATTTAAGAATTTGGTGAAAAGAAATATTTCTGTATTTAATGATGGTATATTGTTCTAATTGACAATAGTTTTGGTTTACATGAATTGAATAAAATTTTTTATGAGTATTATTATATTTAATTGTATTACACTGTCTACCAATAAATATTTAGACACCTATGATAGAAAAGAAAAACTAACTTTATACAGAATCAATAATTGGTAGAGCCTCCACGAGAGGCAATTACAGCGTGAGCACTTCGGGGCATAGTTTCCACAAGTCTTTGTATTACAGCTAGTGGCATTGTCTTCCACTCGGCTTGTAGTACACACATAAGTTCTTTCACCGATTTTAGACGGAAAGTGCAC
Source organism: Pardosa pseudoannulata (assembly GCA_032207245.1). NCBI lineage: Eukaryota > Metazoa > Arthropoda > Arachnida > Araneae > Lycosidae > Pardosa > Pardosa pseudoannulata. The sequence goes on along the minus strand of CM063510.1, from coordinate 51,356,460 downwards.
ATCTTATTTCGGCGATCCAACTTGTCCCAGGGGTTCTCAATAGGGTTCAGGTCTGGGCTCTGGTCAGGCCAGTCCATTCGATGAACTCCATTGGCCCCATACCAAGCCTTGGTTAACCTCGAAACATGACAACTGGCATTGTCGTCCTGAAAGTAACAGGGGTCTAACCCGTAAAACTACCGCAACGTAGGAAGCACATTGTCATCCAAAATAGAGCAGTAGGCATCGGCGTTTAACTTACCAGGAATGGGGGCCAAGGGTCCCAGTCCATACCAGGAGAACCACCCCCAGACCATAATTCCACCTCCGCCGAACTTGACTGTTGGCACAATGCATTCTGGCAGAAGTTGTTCTCCAGGCAGACGCCAGACTAAGATCCTACCATCCGAACGGTAAAAGGTGAACCTTTATTTGTCACTCCAAAGAACCCCTTTCCACTGATCTACGGTCTAATTTTGATGTGCTTTGCCTCCCATTAACCGAGCAGGGCGGTTGGACTTTGTAATCTAAGGCTTATGAGCAGCAGCACGACCATGAAAAACAAGCAGATGTGCTTCCTTACAGAGGGTATTAATTGAAACAATACTCCTGGATGCCTGTTGAAATTCCTAGCGGATGAGGGCCATCGGTTGGGTGCGGGTCTTCCGAATTTCTCTGGACAGCACTCGTCGGTCTCTATCTCCCAGTTTCGTTGGTATGCCCACTCTAGACTCATTCCGATAATCACCACTCACCTTCCACTTCTTAATCTCATAGGCCACTGTCGATTTCGGGTAATTGAGATCGCTAGATATTTCAAAAAAGGATCAGCCACATTTGTGATACCCGATCATTATAAATTTCTGGAAATCAGAGAGCTCCGAACTGCGCGGCATCTTGCATGTGACTAATGCCAATGCTGTTTCCTACACGATGCAGACCGGCGGAGGCCGTGACGTACCTCAGGACCGTAGATATCGTTATTTGCATAGGTGTCTAAATACTTATTGGTAGACAGTATATAAGTAATATTACTTGTGATTTAGAATGTAATTTGAGAACATAAATTTTGAGTTAAATTTATTATTCTCTGACGATTTTTGATATTATTCCAAATTGTTTTGGTAAAAAAAAAATTGTAACTAGTGTGAAAGTACATTTTGAAAAATACACATTCTTGTTCTCAAATTCTTGTTCACAAATTTTTGTTTTCAAAACTCTTGTTCAATCACTATGGTTATAAATTAGGAACCCATTAGTCTTGATAACTCACTGAATGTAAATGATCTAGAAAAAGAACTAAATATTATTGCTTTCGAAAATTCTAGTGATAGTGACATCAGTTCTTGGATCACTTATTTTGATAAGGAGTGGCAAGACAACAATAAAGATGATATATGGAAGCTAAAGACTTTATTCCGATACCTTAAGGAAAAAACCCGCTGTCTTTATATTAAAAATTGCCACGAGATCACAAGTTATTCCGAATTTGTTCAGATTCTTAAAGAAAACTTTGCTGATCCAAGTCTGAAAACATTTGGCAATTTTGCCAATTTAAAATATAGCGTCAGAGAAGACATTACTAATTTTTTTCGGAAGAAAGGGAAATCGGTAAGCGGTTAAAAATGGATAAATCCGGGATTTTAGAAGGTTTGACCGATTGCCTACCCGTGAATTTAAAATCTTTGATGGTTATATAAGATCCCGCAGATCCGATTACTTGGCTGAATCAAGCCCATAAACTTGTAAAAATCAATAAAGTGAATTCTCTTATTACGACTGATATCAGAATAATCCACAGTCTAGACAGCCTAATTTCAGGAATGACAATATTCACTCTGTCGATACTCGACATAAAAAGAATGAATACAGATCTCATAATTTTCAGCAACCTAAATATATCCATAAAAACAATGGGAATAAATTCACGTCATTACGATTACAACAGTTTTGAGCGTGTATCCCCAGCACCTTTAGAATTTGTACTAAAAAGGAGATACCAAATGCCTATCACTGGGCTCAATTCTGCCACTTTCGAAGCGAGAAAAATGACACCGAGACTAATTCTAACTTTGAAACCTAAAATAGAGCCGAAGATTTATCGAGAATTTGACAATTAATGATTAGAGTATTTTTATCCAATGGTCGATAGTTAGATTGTGTGGTCGACACTAGGGTAATAATGTCACTAATTTCAGAAAAAAACTACCAAACAATTAAATCTAAAGGTTCAAAGTGTAAAAGGTATTGAAGTTAAGTAGACTAAAGGAAATATTTCCATTGATAAAATATGTAAACAACAAATGAAAATTCAAAATATTACCAAAAAGGTTAACTTATTTGTCATTGTTCCCAAAACAATGTAATATAATTTATATTGAATTAAATTACATTGTTTTGGGTTTGAATGAATGTAGATTATATGAATTAATCTGAAGAGTATTAACAATTTAGCAAGGATCCATAACTGACGTGTTTTAAGAGAAGTTTTCTCTCACTGATGCATGTACAAACTGTGTTTTATTTTATATTATTAATAGTGTTTAAATTATTATTTGTTAGTATTATTATGTGTATTGTTAGTATTGTTGTGTGTATTTGTTAGTATTATTATAGTGTTGTTATTATTATTAGTGAGTATATAATGAAATTATTTTGTCTATTTAAATTTGTTATTTAATGTTACTCGAAGTTTGGGTGCTGACCACGCTAACAAATTAGTAATTTTATTTAACTTACAATTTTTCGTCTCGCGTACCCAATATCTGGATTGTCTTAAAGTCGAGGAGCCCGACTCCAAACCTTTTCAGATGGGGGGATATTTGTAATATTAAAATTCTATTAAAGTAAAATCCTAGCTTAAATGTTTTATGTTTTCCATTGAAAATCTAGATTCCCTAGTAACAAATTCTAAAACACATTTTTCATAATAATGGCCGTGGACGTACATTTCCTGGTACCTTAAATTTAGAATCGCAGCCCGGTTAATTAATTTTTTCCGCGCATTGTGGTGTACTATATTTTCTAGAATAAACTAGAAGTAATTAAACTGAAGTGATTAATTACTTCTAGTTTATTCTAGAAGATATAGTACATCCCAATGCGTGGGAAAAATAAATTAAGCGGGCTGCCATTCTCTTTAAGCTATCATTTTAAAATTTCTCCTTTTTATTCATTTAAATATAAAAAATAAAGAAATAAAAGAATAAAAATCCCCAAAATATTATAAAAGTTTTATTAAATTGATGCTTGCATCAGCATAAAAATTCTTTATCCTTTTTAAACTTCCTACTTTTTATTAGTTCCTTTAATACTTTATCCCCTTTACTTTTTTATACTGCTATGTAGCGCCAAATTATTTTCTCACCTTTATGTAATTTTTAAATTAAAAATTTGTTTAACCTTTAATGTAACCGGCAAATGCTGATGCTCACCCTGAACGAATCTAATCATCTTCATGACGGGGGATACATCTTAGAGCTAAGGCGCTCCGAGCAATCTACAGCTAGAGGCGACATCATTCCTGGAGCTAAGCCCCTTCCCATACTTAATTGGTTGGCACACAGATTTCGAGCTTTTTCCTTTGAAAACGCCATGTAATACATTATCAAATATTTTCTGTTTTGAGTCCTTTTCCCCTTCGGGGATATGTGTGTTATCCAGTCTTCTATATAAAAGATGTTTTTGTAAGTCTGCATCAATCTACTCGGCTACTACATTTAATAATAATGATGATACAGTGATGACTACAGTGTTTTTAATTATGTGGACGTTATATTAAGTTATTTTATATATATTCGATATGGAATACCTAGATATACGTTATATATATATATATATATATATATATATATATATATATATATATATATATATATATATATATATATATATATATATATATATATATATATATATATATATATATATATATATATATATATATATACATATATATATACATATATATACATATACATATATATACATATACATATATATATATATATATACATATATATACATATATATATATATATATATATATATATATATATATATATATATATATATATATATATATATATATATATATATATATATATATATATATATATATATATATATATATATATATATATATATATATATATATATATGTAGGTTGTTTACCTCATATCGAAGGGAGTTCCGAACAGATATTGCAGGCCTGAAGTCTTGCTAAATCGAAGAGAAGAACAAAGAAATAAAGACAATTGAGTTTTTAGATCAACTTATCGTAGTTTATTCATGTTTTCTCTTACGAACGAAAACTGTTCGCAAACACTGTACATCTGCTTAAATAGTTGTAGTCCTAGACTAATTTGCAATCACCTATAAGTCATGTGGATTACTTTACTTAAGCTTTAGAAGTCTGTTTTTAACTATTCAACCAGAAGAAATCCACAGGGAAACATTCAAGAACATTTGCTAGGGTTGCTAGAAAGGAATACTGGAAAGATGGAAAGATTGAATCGGAACCGAAAGTGATAAAAATATCTTTATATATATATATATATATATATATATATATATATATATATATATATATATATATATATATATATATATATATTTATATATATATATATGTAGAGGAAATATTGAAGCGAAACAAACTAATCTTCAACATGAGCTTTTGATAAATACGTTTATTAAAAGACTAATAAGTAAATAAATAGTAAAAAGGTAAAGTATAAGACATCAGTGCGTTGATAACAACTTGCGGCTTGCAAGTGATTAAGAGGCGAAAAGTTGTTTTACTCAAACCCGATGATTCCAAAGCTGAGAGTAATTTCCCCTCCCGACTTAACTGTGCCGCTTACCTTATATACTGCAACATTCTCACGAACGCAGCATCGAGGGAAATTTGCATCCATGCAATTTGCATTTGCGGGAGCTTCTTCGATGAGGTTATCAGAACGCCACAGGACTCCCCCACCAGTCCGCAACATCAGGAGATAGGAAATCTGAACCTGACGCGTCTGCCTTAACGAGACGCTGTGGACGTCTTTAAAACTGGTTTGGGTGGTCGAAGCACCGGCTTGACGACTGTAGGGTCTTTAAGAGTCGCTTGTTGCAGTAAATGGGCAGGTTTCAGTCTGTCTATGGAAATCCATTTTTGGACACTTCCAACTTGGACCTGGAAAAACTTAGGTTTACGTTGCAGCACGACGTATGGGCCAGCGAATGGCGACTGGAGAGGCCGACGAACTGATTCCTGGCGTACGAAGACGTGGGAAGCGTCATTCAGTGTATTATGGAGGAATGTCGCTAAGGAACCGTGAGTTGATGTAGGTACTGTACGGATCTGCCTGAAGTGTTCACGCAAAGTGAGCAATAAATGCTGTTGGGACTTTGAACCTGTAACAGAAGAAAAAAATTCGCCTGGTAAGCGAAGATTACAGCCGTAGACAAGCTCTGCGGACGACGTGTTGATGTCCTCTTTCAATGCTGTGCGGATACGCAGTAGCACGACTGTCAGTTTCTCCATCCATCTTTCGTTATCCACGAGGCTGCACCTCAAAGCTCCCTTAAGTTGCCGATGAAACCGCTCAACCAATCCTTTTTGCGGATAGGTGGTACGATGTGGTTCTGTTACTTTTATTACCCAGAAACTTTGTAAAGGCTGAGAATAGATAGCTCTCAAAATTACGACCTTGATCAGTAACGATGGTTTCTGAGACACCGAATCTAGCTATCCAACCTGAAAAAAAGGCATTAACTATGGTATCAGCAGTTTGGTCTGGGACCAGCGTGTGTCAAATTATGAATAGAATCAAATATACTACGTCTAAATCAGTGATTCTCAACCTGTGGGGCGCGCCTCCCTAGGGGGGCGCGAGCACACTAATGGGGGGGGGCGCGAGCATATCCAAGAGAAAATGTTATTTAAAAAAATTGATTAAGTGACTGAAAGGAAAGAACACACACACACACACACACATACAAAACAAAATACATTTCGACATATTTAATAATTAACTTATTAAATTAAAACAACTTACTAAATTAAAAACAAATTTAATAATTATTAGTGACTTCCTTGGGCCTGTCTTTCAGAGCAAAGTTTTTCGAAGGAGGGTTTAATATTAGAAATAGACACTCTCAGTTCTTTTTCTATATTTAGCTGAGATCTATATTTTGTCTTCAAAGAAGCCACCGCAGAAAATCCAGTTTCACAAAGGTAAGATGTTGAAAATGGTAGTAGAATGCGAAATGCCCTTGTTTTTAGTGCAGAAAACTCATCATCCACTCCTGCCCAAAATTCAAAGAGTGATTTATTACTAAATTGTCTTTTGGTTTCGCCGCTTGCCGTGAAGTCTATGAAGGTTTCTTCCTCTTCAATTGAGAGTCCTTCGGGAGTATTTTGAAATGGATCCCTCACCCACTTGTAACTTGATATCAGTTTGTCGTCAGCAAGAAAGTACTTTTTAAAATTCTTTGCTAGCATTGCTAAATGATTTTCAATGGTTGCAAAAACAACTTTTACATGTTGTTCTTCAGCCTTGTAAGTTTTAATACAATCATTCAAATTTGCAAACATTGTTAAGTTTTCTTGCTTTAAATTTCTGCTCCACAATTCCAATTTCCTACAAAAAGCATTAACTTTATCACTCGTATCCAATATATGTGTATTTGCTCCTTGCAGATGAAGATTCAAGTTATTTAATTTCTCGAATATGTCGACCATGTAGCTCAATTTCATCACAAATAAACTATCGCGAAAATTCTCAGCTTCCGGTCTGTTTTCCTCTTCTAGGAAAACGGCGATTTCTTCTTTTAATTCATAAACACGTTGCAAAAATTTCCCTCGTGATAACCATCTTGCCTCGCAATAAAATAGTAACGCTGAATGTACTGCACCCATGTCTTTACAAAGTGCGGAAAAGATTCTTGATTTCAGGGGTCTCATTTTTATATAATTTACTACGGTTACAAACGTAGTTAACACAATATTCAAACCAGGACTCATTTCTTTGGAAGCCAAAGCTTCTCTGTGGATCATGCAATGTGTCCAGACGCACTGTGGCGATTTTTGTTTCACAAGTGCTTGAATACTTTGGAATCTTCCGGACATAGAACGAGCACCATCGGTGCATATTCCGACGCAATTTTTCCATTCTATGTTTGCCTCGTTCATAAAATCATTTAAGATAGCAAATAATGCGAATGCTGTTGCTTCGAGTTCTATTGGTTTGCAGAAAAATAAATTCTTCTACTACTGACAAATCATCACAAAATCTAACATAGGCAATGAAATGAGCATCTTTATTACTATCTGTTGCCTCATCGAGTTGTATTGAAAACAATTTGTCACGCAACTTCGACAAAAGCTGACACTCTACATCTTCAGCTATATCAGCAATTCGACGGGCAACAGTATCATTTGAAACAGGTATAGACTGCAATTGTTTTGCAAAATTATCTCCAAACATAATTTCTACAATCTCAATTGCGGCTGGCAAAATAAGCTCTTCACCAATGGTGTGAGGCTTTTTACATCTGGCTATTTTATATGAAAGTTTGTAAGAGGCAATTAAAGCTTTTTCATTCACAGACAAAGTTTTTTTAAACAATGATTTTTGCTTTTCATATGATTTTAATTTTAATTCGAAGAATTCTCTGGGTTTGTTTACGTACTCACTATGAAGCGTTTCCAAATGTCGTTTAAGTTTATTAGGTTTCATGCTGTCTGCCGCCAACATTTTTGATCAAATGATACACAGGGGACTTTCTTCTTCATTTACTTCAGTAGTAGTGAACCCAAAATTTAAGTATTCTTGAGAATATTTTCTTGATTTTATTTTCGGAACCACGCTCGTCTGTGTACTTGTTGATGCTTGTCTATCGTCTAATGCTCGCTTACGCCCGCTTAAAAATTTATCCATGATTCTGCATAAGTCTGCTGCCGTGAATATTTAATACCGTGAATTGCAATTACACGAAAATATATATAACATACACATTAAGAATAGATTCAATAGCGATAAGAAGGATCGACTCGAATGAGATTGTCTGGAATTGAAATTGGCGTCATAGAACTTTCTCCTTCTCCCTATGAGAAAACATTTGTTCACATCTGCGCACGCTCCTAACTTAACTTTTAAGCTGACCAGACAAATTCCAGACAAATCGAAACTTCTCGCGAAACCGTGAGAATGCCCGACATGGCGGGACGCAAGAGCAATAAAAAGGCATAGGATTATTGTTTTTTCAATGCTGAGTATCAGTGTTGCAAAATGTCAATAAATTTCCGTATTCTTGGTAATTTGCAAAGTTTAAAATTAAGGTTGTAGTGCAGGTTTAGCGCCATAATGCTCAAAATACATTATTATTGTATACATTTTATTGTACGCGGTGGGGAGGGGGGCGCGATGAAAATTATGATTGAAAATTGGGCCTTGAATACTAAAAGGTTGAGAAACACTGGTCTAAATAATTCAGGAACATATGAACGTATGCTAACTGTAGAGGTATCACAATATAGGGGACGTTGGTTTGAAAGTAAAATAAGTTTGATAGTTAATGAAGAGTTGCCTTGCAGTTCTTTAAGCTCATGATATTTCACCCGTTCCTCAGCCATAACCTCGTAATTTATATTACTAGGCATGTTAATCTCCTCTAAACGGAAAACGCATCAGCAACACAATTATTATTACCGGAAATGAATCTAATGTCCGTAGTGTACTGGCTTATAAAGTCTAAATGTCTAAGCTGACGGGGAGAAATTTTTTCGTGTTTTTGACTAAATGCGAAAATTAGTGGTTTATGATCGGTAAGCACTGTAAATGATCTACCTTCCAAAGCATATTGGAAGTGTTTAATCGCACTGTAGATGGCAAGCAGTTCTCTATCATATGTACTGAATTTAGCCTCAGCGGCCGTTAATCGACGAAAGAAAAATGCAAGAGGTTCCGTTTTCCGAGAAACATGCTGATGTAAGGCAACACCAATACCGATGTGTGAAGCATCGACGGAGAGTGAAATTTCAGCATTAGGATCAGGATGAACCAAGAGTACGGCATTTGATATAGCTTGTTTTAAGTATCAAAGACTCTGTTGGTAGTATCAGTACATTGAATCATGGTAGAAGCATTTTTCTTTCTATCTTTTATTAGATCATAGAGCGTTGCTTGTTGACTAGACGCCTGGAGTATAAATCGGCGGTAGAAATTAACCATGGCTAAAAATCGACTTACAGAACGAACAGTTGTTGGTTTAGGGTAATTACAGAGAACGGAAACCTTTTCAGGATCCGGTTTTATTCCCTGCTTGGAAATCAAGCATCCTAAAAAACACAAGCTTTCTTGCCCAAAAACGCATTTATCCAGATTTAACACGAGTCCTTTGGCATTTAAACGCGTAAATAGCTCTTCCAACTCTCGTAAGTGAGATTCAACTTCACTAGATGCTACGAGAATGTCGTCGATATAGGAAAAACATTTCATCCCCTTAGAGTTTCGTCTATAAATCGCTGGAAAGTCTGGGAAGCGTTTCTCAACCCGAAAGGCATATACTTAAATTCGAACAAACCTATGGGTGTAATTACAGCGGTTTTGGGAATATCGGAAGAATCCACTGGTATCTGGTGATATGCTCGTTTAAGATCAGTTTTTGTAAATATTGATTTGCCATGTAATTCAGCAGCAAAATCTTGGACGTGCGGGATCGGGTACCTGTCTGGCTCAGTGACAGAGTTCAAGCGTCTGTAATCCCCGCAGATTCTCCAATTACCTTTGCTGTTAAGAACTAAGTGAATTGGATTACTCCACGGACTACAAGAGAGACGACAGATTCCTTGTTCAATCAGCTCTTTGAATTGCTCTTTAACAGCAGAAAATTTATCAGGAGAGAGTCTCCGAGCACGAGAGCACAGAGGAGGACCCTTTGTAATTATACAATGTGTAGTACCATGATACTTGTTTACAATATTGATTGACGGGTTTATCAAATTTGGAAATTTTGAAAGCAATTTATGATATTTAGAATTAGAGGCTATTGCAGTAACACTAGTTATGGCTGAGAGCTGCAAAAACCACGAATGTATTTTGTAGAAGTGCTATCAACTGACGATTTTTAATATCCAAAACAAGTCCGAATCTTTCGAGGAAATCGGCACCTAATATCGGCCGCTCGACGTCGGCTAGAATAAAAGTCCATGTAAAGGTTCGAGGATATCCAAGGTCCAACGTGAGCGCTTTTTTACCATAAGCGAGAATTTTAGAACCATTAACAGCAAACAATTGTATGTCCTTATCAACATGTTTTGAAGAGCACTTAACAGGAAACACGGAAACTGTAGACCCACTATCTACCAGAAAATTCTTACCTGAATTTTGGTAAACACTGAAACCAGAACATTTTCAACACATCATCTGTTATTTTATTATCAGAAAGTTGGGTCATTCTATTAAGAAGCTGAGACGGCTTTAAATCGCCTAAAGACATAGCAGACAACAAAGTTCTGAAACGAGAGCTTTCGGAATGAGTAAACTGAGTAACGAGGCGTTTTTTAAGCTTTTCATAACTATCTTCAACTGGGGGAGATTTTATTATATCTGCCACATACGAGGAAAGTTCACTGTCCAATGCAAAAACAGCGTAATGAAATTTAGTTTCATTTGCCGTAATGTTTGAAAGCGCAAACTGGGATTCAATATTCACAAACCATAAATCTATGTTTTCGCGCCACACAGGAGGCAACTTAATTGCGACACGCATTACCTCACCTGCAACAGCCATTGCACAATAAAATAAGCAATACTGAGGACTATGGTAGAAAACAGTGAGATGGATCAAAATAAGCTTAAGTACCTAATACCTTGAACACTGCCTTCTCAATACTTGAAAGTCCTTAGGTCACAAATTGTAGAGGAAATATTGAAGCGAAACAAACTAATCTTCAGCATGAGCTTTTGATCAAAACGTTTATTAAAAGACAAATACACACACACACACACACACACACACACACACACACACACACACATATATATATATATATATATATATATATATATATATATATATATACATATATATGAATGCTCACATTCTAACAGTAATAGCAAGTGGTATAGTCCTGTGGTGACAGGTCTGGGTATGGTAGTATGGTAGATGTGACAGTTCACTATACCAATAATGAACAGATAGCCACTTCACAAATACATATTACATTCAAATGGACTCTGTTCTTCATGACATAACACATCACCACCAGACAAATAGAAATCGATTAAAATTTTTTCAAAAATCATTAGAGCACGAAATCACATTTTGTTATTGATTATTGAGGAACACTAGAAATATGTCACTGAAAATTGGATTGTTTTCAGACACTATTTGAGGTATAATTTACTCCAAGGGTTAGAGATTGCTTCTTAATAATCAGTTGTGTTCTAGAATCATGTGATTCAAAACTCTGTTGCTATATGCAATAACTGCATTCATTATAGGTCAATGAATTAAAAAACATTTTGAATTTCGGATCGAGCTATATTTTATATTTTAATAAAAGAGGAAACTTAATTTTTCAATCAAATTTTCCCAAATGAAACTCCAAGGCTTCCATAATGTAGTAATCTGGCATAATGTATCCTGCATTTGTAGAAAATGAGAATTACATCTAAAGTGATTCAGTGATTGCCAATAATTAAAATATTTTGGCTAACTAATCTAATTCCATTCCAGTAGAAATATCGTAGGATATTTGGCCATGAATAGCCAATTATGTCTCGTAGAATTTTCGGCTTTACTAAGAAAATGAAATGAGTATTTGTCCCCTCATTATAATGAATATGTACGTAATAAATGTATGTAATATGTTTAAATTAAGAACACTGAATTTGTTCGAGGTTTATAAATACCATTGTTCCTTACATGAGTGGAAATGATACTCATAAAATATTTCCATAATTCACGTATTATTTCAAATGAGTTTATAGAATAGACAATTATAAAAAAGTAAAAAGTAATAAATATCAATATTCTTTTATGTATCGGCTTTAAGCAGTAGGTCCCGGTCTCATTAGCCCTCGTGTTGCAAAAAAGTAAGCCGTAGCACTCCAAACCAAACCAAACCAAAATCTTTTATGTAATACAGAGAAAGAAAGTATTAAATTGAATAGGATTTTAATACGAAAGATACACACCTTTTTTTCAACAGCAGTTAAATTTGGACTTCTGTAATACATGAAGATTACACTACAAATATTTATTATGACGTGCATCCTTTTATTTATACAATATAATGTTTTGTTTTTGCAATTGGGTGTTTACAGTTATATATATGTAAAAAGAAATGTTTAAAGCGAATAGTTAATTTCAGTTGTTAGAGATGGCGCTGCCAATCAAGACCATGGAATTGTTATTACGCCTCGTGATGTCAAATATGAACTTGGCAACGTCATCTTAGGTAAACCCTGCTCTTATGTTTAACTGTGCTTTTTCCCCTTTTTGTAAGTAGTTTAATGTTGTAATTATAATGTGTTAATAATTAATTTATTTTAATAAATTGTTTATCTCCTAGTCGTATCATTTAGTCAAAATTCAAATTACCCCTGGATACCCTTCCTTGAAATATATATATATATATATATATATATATATATATATATATATATATATATATATATACTGCTCAAAACAATTTAGAAGAGAACATGGTTTTATCGAAATTACTCAATTACGCAAATATTTACACCGATAAGTAACATAAAGTAAATCATTCATAATTTAAAGGCTAGCAGGAAACATGAGAAAGAAACTTCATACGAAAATCAAAGTTCCTGACTTGAAAAACCAGAAAAAAAATATAAGGGCAGAAATCGGGATATAGCCGATTTGAAAATGTCTCAACAACGTGATTTATTGGAATCCATGGCATGGCGTATCATTGGCAAACTTGAATCTGGGCAAACACTAGGTAGTTTCGCTGATGCTGTTGGAGTTGCCAGAAGTGTCGATGCAAGGATGTGGAATTGATTCAAAGAAACAGGGAATGCTAGGCGTCGACCAGAGCAAGATCGGCTACGCGACACTACAGCAGCTGATGACAGGTATATACTGTTACCTGCTTCTCGAAACAGAACAGATAATGCTACTCCGCTGCAAAGATAGTTGCTCTTGGCAACAAGACGAAGGGTGTCCGGTCAAACAGTGTGTAATAGGCTACATCACAGAGGTATTTATGCACGTAGGCCAATGGTCTGCTTTCCGTTGGCCTCACGCCACCGTGCGGCCCGCAGAAGTTGGGCTGCTAAACATCGAGATTGGGAGCAACATGATTGGAGCCAATTGCTGTTTACAGACAAGTCGAAATTCAGTCTAGAGTGTGACACCCGGCGTGTTTTTGTATGGAGGGGAATGGACATTCGAATTAACCCCACATTCATTCGTAAAAGGTCACAATACAGACAAGCTGTTTGGATGGTATGGGGTGGAATCAGCACAGGAGGATTTACGGACCTGCATATCATTCGGAATGGTACTTTGACGGCCCGAAGGTAGGCAGAGGATATATTGAGACCTCATGTCGTATTTTACGCTGCAGCCATTAGAGATTTCTTTATTTTCCAGTATGACAATGCGAGACCGCATACAGCTCTTCTTGAGGAGAACATGCTTGAAGTTGAAACAATACAGTGAATGGAAGGGCCAGCGTTCTCTCCTGACCTCAACACAATCGAGAACGTTTGTTACATGATCGGACGACACAATGCTGTGAGACCAAGGCCTCCTTTTACTTTCCGAGGCTTGTAGATTGTACTTCATGAGGAGTGGAGTGGAACAGTATTACCCCATATTCTTATCGATAACATCAAAGCATCCATGGAAAACAGGTGTGCAGCAGTCTTAACTGTTCTAGGAGACCACATGCCATATTAAAAATCTTGCATCAATTCTAAACAATACTTTTTAATCGTTTATATGTAACCAAATTGTTGCCTTAAATCATTTTTTCATATTTTTTTCATATTTTCCAAGAATTAAAGCTTAATTACATTTTTTAAAGTCTTTTTACCTGTATTGAGCATTGATACGGTTGTAATATCGATTTTATTCCAATACGTGGCTGTCTTGCACAGTTTTCTTAACTTCTTTGCTTGCTTTCCTATTTTTTAGCAGTATATATATATATATATATATATATATATATATATATATATATATATATATATATATGTGAGTGTGTGTGTGTGTGTGAATGTGTATACTTGTATATATATATATATATATATATATATATATATATATGTAGCTATATGTATGTGTATAAACATATGTATAAATATGAAATAGAGGCTTTTTGCCTCATCTTGAAGGGAGTTTCTAGCCGATAATTCCGCCCGGCAGTCTTGCTTATTAAACGAGAAGGACGAAGAAATAAAGACAATGGAAATTTTAGATCTAACTACGGTAGTGTATTCATGCTTACTTTTTCGACTTAAATGAACCCAAATATTGTGCATTTTGTTTAAATAGTTGTTTGTACCAGCCAATTAGCAATCACTTATAAGTCACCTGGATGACATAGCTTAAGCACCAGATTCTGTTTTTAGCTATGCAACCGGAAGAAATCCACAAAGGAACATTGGAGAACATTCGTTACTGTTGCTAGAAAGACATGCCGGAGAGACAGAATTGGAACAGAAAGTGATAAAAATATCATAACATGTATATATATTATTCATACGTATATATGTATAATCAAATATAAAAATCTTATTTTCTAATATATCCAGTCTTATAGAACTTTGTTGAACCATGATATTACACCCATATTTCATAGATAACAGCACATCTCATAAAACATCAATGTTGACGTTTTACAACTCTTTTTTTCAGAATTTTCCATAAGCACATGGCCAGCTGGAAAGTTAAAGCTATGATCAGTTTTTCCATTCTAGAGAATAATATCCAATATTTCATTTTCCTTATTATATTTGTTGAAAATTATTATAGAAATCTTTTAATTGCATTGGCTAATTACAGGTATGTTTACCTTATTTTTAAGTAAACTTCTTATAATTAACTCTTCTGGATGATGTCCAAATCATACCAGAGTATTTTTCATCATAGATTGGAGTTCAACTGGCGATACAACTCTTCAGAAATGGCTTTAAGGAGTATATCATGGTTATTTAAATCGAATTTTTAAAATGTTTTCTTAATCACAAAGTTTTGTTTGTAATCTTCAATTAAAAAAATATGAGTACATTTATTTCAAAGGAATGAAATAAATGATAACAGAGAAAATAGTTTTTACATAACTAGGATATAAATCATTATATCTGTAACATATAGGAATACATGTAATTGTTATGAAAATATTTTATTAAAATTGTGATATTCAACATAGTATTTATATGCAAGAATATTTTATAGTAATTATATATATATATATATATTTATATATATATATATATATATATATATATATATATATATATATAAAGTACACACACACACACACACACACACATATATATATATATATATATATATATATATGTGTGTTTATATACATACATATATATCCATGTGTCTGCGTATTTTTCTTTCGAGATGTATATTTAAGTATATAGTTCTGTATAAGATCATTTCTTCTGTGTTCTGTATACATACACACACACACACACACACACACACACACACATATATATATATATATATATATATATATATATATATATATATATATATATATATATATATATATATATATATATATTCTGATATCAATGAGAATGCATAAACTATTTATGTCTACCGAATGTTTCAGGCAAATTTTGCACAAATTTTTTTTTTATTTCACAAAATTTTATATTTTTTAAAGATATTCTGGAAAAATGTTAGTAGTCTAAAATATACAATATACTTTATCATCTTTTGCATTTTTAGTCTTATGCTATTTATATAACTAACATTTTTTTAGAACCGAAGCAAAACCATAAAGTTTTATTGCGAAAAGAAATTAAATTATAATTATTGATATTAAATAAAGACAGAAATAAAATATATCTCTATAATTTTCAAACTGAGTTGTGATCATTTTTTGTTCGCATTCATATATACTATTTCAAATTACGTACTGAAATTTAAACAAAAAATCGTTAAATATACCTTCTAAAATTAGTGTTATTATCACAGAATATAAATGCTTCTGTGTAAATATGTTTTAGAGAAGAGAAATAATGACACTTAACAACCAAATAAATGTTAGTAAGTCCCACTAGAATATGGCGACAAATCTAGAACTTCAGTAACGAAATTTTAACCAAAATATTACATAGTTTACGTCTAGTGAATTCAAATTAGATTTATAGCTTACTCACAAGGGAAATTTAATTTAGAATGCAAACTTAAAATACTTTGTAGTGTGTCCATAGTATTATATATATTGTCCTTAGTATAAGATATATTGGTGGAATCGTAGATATTGTGGTTGGATTCTACTTTTAATATGTTTACAATATGATTATAATGTCTCATTTTGGTATTATTGGTTATATTCTATAAATGCATAAAATGAATCAAAACAATGCAACATTTTACCTGCCCATGTTTTAGATACAATTATTTGAAATGTAATATTTTATGTGAGCAGGAATGCATCCACATATGTGTGTATCATACATAAAGGTCATTATACTCTCTTTAACTTAATGGGTGAAAAATGGCCGCATGGTAGAACGCTTCTGTTTGGAACAGAAGTTCATATTCATAAATAATTGGGCATTTATCAAGAAAGTGTAACAGAACTTTTGGGGGTAAATATCAGGAAAAAAGTTCAGGATCGAAAGTAACATTATTAAACATAAGCACATGACACAATTTTTTTTTTACAAAAACCTGTACTTAAAAGGAATTAAGAATTTTTGATGTCTTCAAAATTTTAAGGATTTGTCAAATTTTAATGAAATTGCTTGAAAATTTTTAATCGAACATTATATTATATGTAAGAAATTTGTGGATTGGGTTTACAATATTTTGAATTTATACTTTTTTTATTTTAATTTTAAACGTGTGGTCATTCGTAATATTTTCTGCTTTTTACCATATGTTTGAGATTTTAATTTCTTTTCTCTGACACTAATAACATTAAACAAAATCAGATCCAAAAATTTGTCAAGTATATTACTATTGACAATATATACAAAAAGGAATTAAAAAATTTAACAAGCAAGATAGAAGTAGCATTTTAAAATAAGTAGTAAAATTTTAAGTTTTTAAAAATTAAACAACAAAAAATCTGTTTTTAATTTTTCTTTGGATTTTATTATTTGTACTTAACATTAATTTAATTATAACGAAACAATACTTTTTTTAGGTGAAAAATATTTCTTTTTTTTTGTTTAAGGTGAAGAGTCTTCTTAATTCTTATGTACTAGGTTATAGAATAAAGTATGATCTATTTATCTATTATATAATATATTTTAAGCTATTTCGAGTAAGTGTACTTAAAAATAACATTTTTTACATCCGAGATTTATTATGAAGAAAACAATCAGGATGCTGTATTATCAAAGATTATCAAATCTAAATTTTAATCACTGAATAACGACAGAAACAAAAAATAGTTTTTAATGTATTCTAAACTTTCACAATTAACATGCAATTTATTTTGAAAAAGTTAACCATAAGCTCTTACTATTGAAAATTTTAAATTAAAATTTTATTAACTGATCAACAAGAGTAAAATAAATCCACACATATAGTTGTTTAATGTGTTCAGATTTCGCGTGAATCTGAATTATATGATTAAGCGCTGAATTTTGTATGACTTGGATTTGACAATTTTAAATATAGATGGAGAAAATTGGTGTGATTGTTACGGTATTAATGTGGCTTGGAATAAGAATGCTTTTGCAAATAAATATAGTGACATTTAACAACAAAAATAATTTCAATAAGTTGCGTTTGTATTTGGGCGTCAGACCTAGAAATTTAATAACGAAATTTTATTAATAGTAATACCTACGTTACATTGGAGAACTTTAAAATTAAATTAAATTAATTTTGGGAAATTTACTTTGATATACTTATTTAAAATAGAATTTTGTTTAAAAAAACCTAAAATATTTTGAAGGAACTATAGAAAATGCGCTGAAATCAACATATTAAATTATTTTTAAATGCCACATTTTAAATAGTATTGATTCGTTAATGTAATAAATAAAATGAAATAATGCAAATGCTTTCTAATTGTATTTGTGTACAGTTAAATGATGTATCAGAATAAAAGTAGATGTAGAATTCAATTTAATATATAAAATTGTGAATCTTTCTAATTTATTGATGAAACGTTTATTCATATATCTTATCAACATAAGCTAAAAGGAAAGTTACATTTTTCTATATTAATTACAATGAGTAATTTACAGTTTTCCAGAGTGTTCTAAAGTGTAACAAAAAATAAAATAATCAGATGTTCAATGAATGAGTTAAAAACGATGCGTATAAATAAATGTATTAAAACGTGGAAGTAAATAAACTTCCAAATAATGTTCAGTCACGTTAATGTTTCTCTTTCTGCCATATTATGTTCGCAAATAAAAACAAATTTGATATGCAGTTATATTCAAATACATTTTTATCATTCAGAGTAACAATGAAAATTCTTCTGGAAGTTAAAATGAAAAATTAATGCTAAATTTTATTTGCAGAGAGAAGAATAGAATATTTAAATTTAAAGTTGGCTATTTCATACGGAAAAAGTATTGGATTTAGAAAAGACAGTTTAAAGAACATAGTACCTTACAAACTGAAGTCTACATTATAATGATCTTTTTTTGTTTCAATATAAAATAAGAATTTTAAAATACATTTTTTTTCTAAATTAATAAGGTTGTAACTTTTATAAAATGTATTTAATTTTGTTTCATAAGGATAATTTTTATAATTTTCATGGAGTTCAAGTAATTCATTAGAGAGTCGTTTATTCGAATGAGATAGGGATATTAAGTACCTAAATAGTGACAAAACTCGTAATGAAATAACGAAGTATCATTCACATTATAACGAGATTTACCTAGAGGGAAATTTAATTAGATTTCGATCTTATTTAGACGATTTAAATCGGAGTGCACATTTAAAATTCCTCGTAATTCCGTATAAAATTGCTCATAACAAATTGTTACAATGTATGTATAATTCATTACACATACTCATAACATTGAGATACAGTAAAGAAACGAGGCGCACATCTACGGGCAACGCATTTGCATGGATCGAGGGCCGGCTTCGGCATTAGTTCGCGGGACACCACAAGTGTGAATTGAGGAATCAATCCCAGAAAATTTGAACCGGGCAACATTATTGAGACAGGAAAGGCAGCTACGTCGTCACCTCCGGGATTCATATCCAATCGCCTCAATAGCGGGGTTTTTTTTTTTTTTTTTTTTTTTTTTTTTAAATCCGGAGATTCTCTTACACTCTATTTCACTTCCTTTCCAATCGTTATCCAGATCTAATCTGATTTTCCCATAGTAATAAATATTGGATGAAACACTTTTCTATTTGCTTACTATGAGCATTCAGGATTCTCCCCCAGATCAGGATCATATATTATGGTCACCATGGTCTCCTATGATCATATATTAATTTCCCAAGGGAACGTCTTCAGGCTGCAGATGGCACACAGGTCCTAACCTTTTGACTTTATGTGATTCCCGTCTACTGTAGCTTAATGTGTCACTCATCCACTTGTACGTTTGCGTTCATTGCACTATGTCTCCTGCGGAGTCCGTGCATTAAGTCATTCCTCCTACATTCACAAATCTCCTTAATAATCACCACCTGCTATAGAGATCTTCACTTTTGGCAGGGTTAATTTGCCTAGATTAACTTACTGTACAAATATTGGATGAAATGAGCTCAGGTTACATGGAAATAACATTTTACATATTTTCAATGCATTTAATTTCTGGAAACACTGATTATACATTACAATGGGATGAACTAAAGAAAATAAATGTGAACAATTTCAAATTAACTTTGTTTACAATACAATGATTAAAATGCAATATTTTATCGAGGTGAATTCAGAATATGTGCCTCTTCTTGAAGGCAGTCTCTCTTTCTGTCTTCATCTCTTCCTAGTCAGAAAAATTTTGAGTGATTGCTTTATAAGGTAAAACTAGTAAAACTAGAACAATTTATTATTTCAGATATTTAATATTTTTCATTGTTTTAGAATTTATTTTAAAGTACTGTAAATATTGAGTATGTTTTAATAATTTTTTTTTAATTTTGAGCTGTTGTAAAATATTATTTCCAATCTTACTTTATACTAAATAATAACGTATAATAATTTGTTGCTGCAAAAATTGTTATAAAAACTGTAGCATGAGAATTCTTAAAAGTTTTTTTAGTGTACACAAAAATTAATCAAATTTCTAGATTTCTACGGCTATTTTTTATTGATTTTAAGGATCCAAATGTCTCTATTGTTAGATAACTCTACTGCAAAATGTTAGAGACATTAAGACGTACAATAATTAAATGTCCAGCAAAGTTGCAAAATTAGGTGATTTACTTCATAATGACGCACGTTCCTATGTTGCAGATGTCACATTCACTAAATGAAATATTCGAAAATCCATTTACAGTTCTTATTTTTATACGATTTTTGCTCCTTTAAATTTCGACGGTTCTTACTGTATCTAGAATGTCAGCAGGAATTTGCGCACGTCTTCAACCATCATAAAGAGTTTTACAAAAGGGGTATATTAAACAAGATAAATTAGAATGATTATATCAATGCTCGGGTCCAACTTGATTGACCAGTATATTAAATCGGGATTGTATAGCCTTCGAATGGAAATTGTTTCTCCTCCTTCATATTCACAAAAAATGTTGCTTTAATAAAGGACCAGATTAAAACAAGAATATTCTTTTACATTCCGCTAAAATTTTAAATAGAATAGAATACTACGAAATGAAGTAATTCTGATGTATGAAAATACATATTCTCATACCTCAAATGTAAAACAAAGCTACACTCACTAAAGTGGGAGATATTTGAGAACCCTTTTAAGTCCAATGTATTGCAAAAGAACATAAAACTATATGTCAAGTCGACAATTAGAAAGTCATCTCCGTATTTTCCGGACTTTGTGAATTTCGACTGAATAACAATAATGAACGTCTGCTGTTAGGAATATAATTCAAGCTTTTTTTTATCTTTTCAAATAACAGCATACAGATTTAATTAGATATAAAGTTAACATTTAACCAGTTTTACTTATTTGCGCTATATGTAATGAATTACTATGTTATATACTAATTAGAAGTGTCTAATAATGCAGTCTTTACGCAGCATGTGTTATGCAGTGACATGGGGAATAGTAATCTATTTTCTACATCTTTATTTATTTTCTTACTGAATTTCTATTCAAAACTCCAAGAAAGAATCGTATTTCTCACACTAAAGGTTTTAAAAATGAAGTTCTGGTTTCAAATTAAACCACTGAATAAAATTAACAACTCGAAATTTTCTCCTCTAAAGTAAAATTATGTTACAACAATATTCATTTACTAAAATAAGGTTTTAACTAAAAAATTTCTAACGTTTTAATTTTTTGAAACACATAAATTGAAACATCTAATGAACTATATATCAGCAAAACAGTTTTAATAAACTTTGTCTTTGAAAAGCATATATATATATATATATATATATATATATATATATATATATATATATATATATATATATATATATATATATATATATATATACTATACCGAAACAGAACATCATTTTTTAAAAATATATTTTGAACAAATTATTTTCTCAAACAAAAACTAATTAACTCGTTATTAGTTTTTTAACTGAGTTGAAAATCAGTAAAATGTATAGGATTTTTAATAAGAAATTTGATACATATAATGTGAAAGAAAAAAAGTTTAAAAAGATGAAATTTAGTTTTCTTCGAGACCTTATAAATATGTATGAAAGCCATATCTATAGAACTAATGTACTTTCTAATTTTTTTCTCTATAGAATATATTAATCAGCATATCTATCATCTTCAGAGTAATTAATAGGTGTGTAACATACGCGATTATTTTTTCAAATAAAAACGTTTTAAATCGGGCTTCTCAGTTCAGTTTTTTTCATACCTCGTAAATTATGACAAAAAGAATTGTAGGAAAAACCATTTAAAAGATATTACAAAAAATTAAAACAATATTAATAAAATGATCTATAATCCACTTATTCAGAGGAAAATTATTACCGGTAATTAGTCCTTTCTCTTGTGCAAACTGCATTATTCCTCAAGAAACATTTTTCAAGGGCAGGGAAAAGGAGATGAATAATAATGAGATATTATTTAGACAGCAAGTAATGTAAGTGTTTAGAATGAATAAGGTAGAATATATTAGTTGAAATTCTACCATATTTTTTTCAATATTTAACTTCATCTGCTATCTCATATAAGTTGCTTAATAGTAACATTAATATATTTCAATAAAAACATGACTACAATGCTCACACCCAAATAGAGATCATTATGTAATTATATGTTTGTGCAAGTAAATAATTCTATGTCACAAATTACATATTTTACAAAAGAGCATGATAAGGGATATTATATATATATATATACATATATGTACGTATATGCATAAAGATATGTATATATGTGTATAATTTACGTATACATATTAGTATATATGTAAATATATATAAATATATTATATTATATTATATATATATATATATATATATATATATATATATATATATATATATATATATATATATATATATATACATACATACATACATACATACATATATATATATATATATATTATATATATATATATATATAATATATATATATATATATATATATATATATATATATGTATGTGTGTATGTGTGTGTGTGTCAGGTTTAAAAAAATGGGGGTTAAGAATTAAGCGAATTATAATCAAACATATTTAGAACCCATTAATGATAAGGTAATAGGAGAAAGACACACCCTCGAGTGGAACTATACAGAGGAAGAAGCCTATGAGGAAGTAGACGTAGGAATTTTGCTTAGGTAGCAACGCCAAAAGAGTCAGTTCTGATAGGGAACTCAGGCTGATAACATCCTCCACGCTTGTAGTGTCAAAGTATGAGAAAAAAGGATTTCTAAATTTCATAGCTATAGACAGAGAGATTACAATAAAGAAGTTTTTATATATGAAATGAAATGTGTCTTCCATGCCTTAACCACCCGTCCATGTCAGAGAGAGAGGGATGTGCATTAAAATTAGCCAGGTAAATTATTAAACTCTAACGTTACTTTTTTATCTTAAATGTAGTGTAGAAATTTATCTATATTCAAAAAGAGATAACATGTAGGGCTAACTTTTGTCTGCGAGCCTAAGAACTTGCATATTGTAGAGGTATATATTACTTTACACTCTTGGGAATTTGACGCAACTCCATTAGCAATTGTAAATAGGCTAATTTTGTTCCGTAAAATAAAAATTTTGGTTACGACTGTCGAGGTTTAATTACTATTCTTCCTTATGTATATTTTGTCTGTTCATAATGAAATAATCTAGATAATTTTCATATTTTTTTTCATATGTATATATATATGTATATATGTGTGTGCGTGTGTAATTAATGTAAGAAGAATAGTCTAACACATATATTTGAAAAAGGGAGGAAATTTTAACGTATCACTAATGTATTGTATTTATGTTCTTTTGCAATACATGTCAACACGTATTATTATTAATGCATTATGGTAAGTAAATCACAATTTTTTCCTCACGTTAAATGATTGAAAAAACTTTAAAGATTATTAAAAAGATGTAGTTTACACCTCCTTCTACACAAATTTTAATTTATTAACTCAGGATTATTCAATTCATTGGTCGATTCCTCCCACTTTATTTATTATCTGACAATTACCCATCAGATTTTAAAATTACAGTGGAGTTTGCCCTTTTAAATGGCCTTAAATATTTTATCTGTCTTTCAATACAATTCGTTCTTCCTATTTTTCAGTCTTTCTTTTTTTATATAAGAAATCAGTCTTTTCTATTGAGGCTCTAGTTGTTATGATTACTGCTTATTTCTCCTCAAATTTCAGATTTCTGTGGAAGTATCTTTTTAAAATCTTTTACAAATTCACTATATATATTAGTAGTTATTTTGTAGTAAATAAGTTAAAGAATAAGTTTAGAAAATTAAATGATAATGCAAAATTATTTTATTTTAGGGCACAGATAATAACTGGGCCAATACGATAATACAAGCTTTTAAAAATAATATATGAATCTTTTTTGAGTTATTTGGGAGTGAAGGATTTTTTTTTTATAGGACACAGTAAATTTCAATCTGAAAAATCTTCTTTATAACAATATATTTTTTATTGATTATAAAATAAAACTTATTGCTTGATTTAGAATATTTTCTTAGATTATTAATACTGTAATAACTACATAAAAAATTGGTTTTTTTAAATGAAACAAAATTTTTTTAAACATAAAATATAAATAGGAAGTGAGTTACTGGTTAAGCAATTTTTAAAACTTGTACATAATAAATTTTTTTATATCAAAAACTAACATTGTTATTCTATTAACCTAAATTATATTGATGTGGACAATAACTTTACAGCATGTTTAAAAGCTATTTTCTTTTTAACTCTCATTAAATATTTTTTTATTTGAAAAGTTAGACACCTTTCAAGTTTTTAGTAAAAAATAATTAATTTATTTAAGTAGAAATAAAAATTAATTTATTTTATAACATAAATATATCAAAAGTCATCTCGCGTGAAAATAAATTTTATTTCTTTCATTTAGTGTATATTTTCTATTTTATTTTAAAAAGCATATTACTGGAAATAACAAAGCTGAATATTTTTTCAAACTTAGAGTGTTATAAAAAATAAATTTCAAAAATTAAATTTAATAGGAGCAGAACATTTTTCTTTAGATTCAATCAAATAAGGATTTTATAAGATTTTAAATCTCAAAACGTATTGCCTCCTTAAATGAAATTTTAATCCTATTAGTTCATTCGTTATGTAATTAAAATTTGTTTCCATATCACATTCCATTTACGCTCCAGATCACATTTGGGAACATGATATTTAGAGAACCATATGTTACACTGAAATACGAGAAACAAAAAAAATTTTCTTTACATTTTAAAAAATATCCAAAGTACTAAAAGCGAAATTGATCCTTTAATACTAGTTCAGGAAATTCTGAAATATGTAAGCGTCGGTTATTTCGATAACACTGATTTTTTTCTATACTGAACAGGTAGTATTATTAGGAAATTGATGTTTTTTATTGAAATTATTTAGAAATATATTAGAAATTATTATAAAGATTCCCTATTAGAAATTATTTTTATACATATTCACTTCTTATCTACTGTTTTCTAATACTTTTAGCTTATATCGAGTAACATAATGTCAGCGTATACTTCATCAGAGATATTGGTCAATTTAAAATGTTTTATGTTCCCTCAGAAAATTTAAAACATTTTGAAACATCATACTTTTAAAATAATAGCTTGCAAAGAATTATTTCTTTAAATTAGCTGCTGATGGTAAATTTCTAATTAAATGCAAGATAATATATTTTCAGGAAATTAGATTTATTTCGAATACTCTATCATCGAAAATATTTTTGTCTTAAATAAATTATTATAGGAAATATTTTTCATTGGGTTTTGAGATCCCCAAAAATATTAAAAATATCCTTCTTTTCAACATTTTATAATTAAAAGAACTAGGCATTTAGAAAGAATATTTTAAAAAGTAAATGCCGATAAACCTCATCTTCTTGGTTATTTGACATCAAAACATATTCTATATTAAATAGTATTTTTCTAATCAATCATTTGAGCAGTTAGAAGCTGTTTATATCTCCACATTACCCATAATACTGCACATTAATTTTCTCTATGGTCAATGTATAAGATAAACTTTTAAAATTTCTAAAACTTATTATGGGAATAATACTACAGTTCAGAGTTCATTGTTTTAAATTATACGCTACTTTGATTTGATTTTAAATAAATTATATAAGTATATTGTACTGTGTGAAACCAATTAACTGCTAATACTTATTTAAATGTAAAAGGAGTTATTTCATAACTTAAAATGTTAAATTACGTCTACACAATATCTGACACGGCATAAACAGGTACAAACGCAAAACCGAAAATAGCTTGATATCCATTAATACTACACATAAAACATTAATAACTACGAATAAATTAGTCACTTCTAATATATATAAGTATAGTAAACATAAGTAAAGACTATATTTATGATATAAATAGAATAATAATCTGAGCATACGAACCTACTAAAAAAACTAATGTTGCGTAAAAACAGCTGCGTTTTATACCGCTGGACTTTTTAACATCGCCAAGTTTATCATTAATTTTAAGACAGGGAACTATTTTACTTCTTCCTATGACTTTTATACATACTGATAAAATGAAACGAACTTTACAGAATTCACAAATTTTTACTAAACATATTCCTGTGTAGAGAACTAAATTTTTATGTTTTTATTCATTCGGTGTCAGAAGATACTTTTGTATTTATGAGAAAAGCGTATTCTTGTTATCTTAATATATTTTTCTTTGGAAACAGAGTGTTAATTTACGTTTTCTTGAGTTTATGATATTTCTAACACTGTAAAATTACTTTCCTCCGTAAACGAAATTCGTTCCCAGAAGTCTTATATTGCATTTCAGTAACGGCAAAAAATAAAGCTACGCTTACTTTTTCGTTTCCTTCAAATTCGTCGAAAATATAATGCGATATATCAAGCAGAAACGTCACAATATACATTCTATAGAATAAAATGAGTGTGAATAAGCCAAACAGATAAAAACATTTATGAAAATAACTACATGAAATAAGAGTTTAAAGTAATAGAAACTGTGAAAGTCACGTGAAAATAAAAAAATACAGCTATTCAAAGTATTTACGAAAAAACGATGTTTTATCCTAAGAAATGAAGAATAGTTTCATTGCTGCATTATTTAAAGATAAAAATGTGTTATAATGTTTTGAGTATTAGAGTAGGAAATATTCTTGACTTTTTCACATACTGGAGAAGCTCATTTTAATTAACAAGTTGACAGTGAATGATAATTTAGTAATTTTTGAATGCCCATTTTATTTTGAGTGTGATATTATTTAATATTTTTTTCTAAATAATCTTACGGTAATGAAGATTTAAGCAATTTTATTTAACATTTAGATGATTGTTCAACTTTTTAAATCTAAAATTAGCAGTATCCAATCGTTTGGTTTGTCTTCTGGTGTCATGCCCATTTTTAGAAGTCATGTGACTTTTCTATGAAAAAAATGGATGCCATTACCTGAAGAGTCTGGGCATCTAAGATCTCGTAATTTAGAAACAGATACCAAGCAGAAGACCCCATGATTGTTCTGTTATTTTCAGATGTATTTTTCAAGAACTTGGAGGATATTGCGACAACTAACCTGTTTTATGTCCCCCAACTTCAACAAATGAAAACGGCGGATCCTTGGATGACTTGAGCTTTGATTCCACTACCCTCTGGCTACAAGATCTCTGCCTTTGCTATATCAGCTACTGTGACTCATCGTTGCTCTTCATCATACTATTTGGTTTAGGTTGAAGCAAGCTTTAACAATTGTTTTCTATTTTTAAAATTGTAGGATGCCCTTTTCTATTGCAAGGACAATTTTTATAGTGATCAAGTTTACCTTCTCTGTTAATGCTAAAAATGTATTAACTTTTTTCAAAAGAACTGTCCAAGCCAACGTTATTATATGCGAGTAAAGTAAAGAAAAATTAACACTCCCAACAAAGCAATGAAGTAATATAATCATTACAACATCATTCCAACTACAGTCCTTACCGTTGGTGGGAAATACAGAAATGCTTGATAATAAGTGGCAGTCATGCTGTGTAGTGTTGATTAAGGAGAAGTTCCACAGACTCTCAGCACAACAAAATGGTTTTGGAATATTATGCATTTGTATATAACCAACAAATCGTATAATTCTTGTTAACATTTAAGTTTTAGTAATAAATATAAAATTATTATACTCCTCACAAATAAACTAAACAGACTAATGTAATAAATACATGAAATTAAAAGAATGATAAGAAAAACAGACAAAGATTAAGATCTTTAGTAGTTCTGCTTTAGATCGATAAACCGAAATTGAAATACTAAAGGTCTCATCATACGTCAATTTATACCAGTTGAAAAAGCTTCCGCTTCAATTTAAGATTTCTTCCCCCGATGTATGTATACACACACAGAGACACACACACACACACACACACACACACACACACACACACACACACATATATATATATATATATATATATATATATATATATATATATTTAATACCAGAAAGTAAACAAAATTATGTAGAATTGATTATATTTCTATAATTCGACATGTATATCTCAGATTCACGCGGATTACGGGATAAAAAAAGGAACAGAAAACACATCGAATGTGTTGCTTTAATTTTTCTGTGGTTAAAAACATAAAAATGTATAAGAAATGTACTATCCATGTCTTACATTCGAATGTTTCATGGTTTCATGATGCCTGTATCACTAAGGAAAGACCCACTTTCAGACGCAAGGGTCACATTTAGATATTCTAACAGGGGTTGTAACAGATCACATAAGTGTACTTTGTTAGAGTAATTAGAAACAAAAAAAATGCCATATATTTGATTTACTATATTAAGACACTGACATAAGTAATTTTTATTAAACAAGGACTAATAAGAAACAGGAATTACTATTTAAAAGTGCTTCTGAAAATATAAATTACACAATTAGTCAAACATTTTGTTATTTGTAATGATTATTTATTTGTGTAGAATATTTTGCTCCAACAACAATGTAAATCACTACTAATGTTTCTGAATGGCAGCAAATATAAAAAAATTACCTTCTGGGTGAATATTTGAAACATGCTTAGAATATAAATATCCATATTCTTATATAATATAATCATTAAATTTACAGGAGAAAAATTCAGGAACCTTCTTTCTCTAAATTTTATCAACGTCTCGTATAGACATTACGTTGTGCTACAATACTTTTTATTTAGTTAAGGTACATTAAAAAGCAAGATGAACTTTTGTAAAATGTATGTGCAAGAATGAGAGTATACATATCATATTAATTTTATTCTTACTATTCTATAATTATATGGACTGAAAATATTCAAATTCTAGTATATTACGTTTAGTGACACAGAAATATAATAATACAGTACCATACAAGATGAACTATAGAAATCATTTCAAAGGTGCAATCATTTCGAAATTCTATGTATGAAGTAGAAATAATTTACTTTGTTATTTCACATGAATGGTTCTTCTTAGAAATCCCGTTTTTCAATATATTTTCTGATGAAGAAACAAATTAAGCTAATTTATTTTGCATTGCCATGGTATTGGGTTTATACATTCCAACAAATAAGTTTATTTATTTGTAGCAATGTCAAAATTATAAACTGATTCTGATTAATAATACAGTTACCTTGCTTTTCTCATTTTTTTCTTATAAAGAATTCCAAATTATTAAAAACAAAAAAATTATATTGTAACTCAAATGTTTTGATTTTTTATTCACAATGTCTCAATTTTTAATTTTTATTATCTCTATTAAAATTTGTTGATTAATTTATGATTTATGATATTTATACTGGAATCCTATTAAAAAAATACATATAAGATTTTTTAATTACATTTGTTAACTAAGATTAATAACTTGATACTGCATATGTATGCGTATATGCATAAATTAAAAAATACCATAGTTATAAAGAATTCTGTAATGTTTAATAATTTTTCAGAAATTAATTATGATACTTTTTCCATGTAGAAATGTTTCATTTGTTAATTACTTAAATAAATTATATATATATGTGTGTGTGTAAAAATTATTTCCTCTAGTCACAATAATTAGGTAGCACCTATTGTTTTTACTTGCCCAGGCTACTAGGAAAGAAGAAGCCTAATCATCTTAGCAGTAATAAAATAAAATGCAGTCTAGCCACATTGAAGAGAACGGCAGAAGTCCAATTGATATTTTTATTTAAGAGCTGCTAAAAAGGACATCTTCACTAGTCAGCGACAAACAAGAGAAAGACACAAAAATCACTCTGCTCGAACAGAGGTGCACCCAAGAGAGAAGATAGAAATAATTCTCCCAAGTGACAAGAAACTTAGTCAGTGAATTAAACTGTTACGATCATCCATTTTCCGGTGACAGCTGGAAAATGCGTTGAATAGACAGAAAATTTACATCTATAGGACGGAAAGCTTTGGGAAATGTATTGAAAGAACTTTAAGTCGAGGACACCCCTTTGATTAAGACATTTAGAAGCTGGGAAAAAGCTTTTTAAGGAAATATTTATGTTAAATAATTTATATATATATATATATATATATATATATATATATATATATTTGTACAACTTTAATTTATTTCATTAACTTTTATCCCCCTCCTCGGTATGTAGAATAATTCTATTCAAGGAAAAATCACTTCCATTTTAAAAACAACCTTGTGAAAGTTTAGCTTGCAATACTTGCTCTTTTGATCATTTCAAAACTCACAGTATGTATGTATGTATATATATATGCATGTATATAATATATATAATATATATATATATATATATATATATATATATATATATTATATATGTATATATATGTATGTATGTATTTAATATATCAAAATTATTATACTTAAACCATCTCTTTAAAATCTCTCTCTCTCCCTTTCAAATTCCTCAAAATCTATTTTCCTAGCCACAAAATGTCACAATTAAAGGAGTGTCCTCGACTTAAAATTCTTACAAAACATTTCCCAAAGCTTTCTCTGCAATAGATGTAAATGTTTTATCTTCTCACCGCATTTTCCAGCTGTGGATGGCAAAGGACTCAGTTTTCTTATCCGATCTAATTTCCTTTTTCCTGTTATAAAGTCAACTAAGCTATTTTCCGTGGAAAATATTTTGTCTGTGTCTCGCTCTGGGGTCCACCCATGTACCAGTACGTGTTTCGATATACATTCTCTTGTCTGCCGTAGACTATTGAAGATTCTTTTTAGCAGCTCCTCAATAAAAATTTGAGCTCATAAGTGGGTGTTGTCTTTCAATAAAGCCACGACTGCTTTATTCATTGTAAGCTAATTACTCACTGCTCCTCCTTGCCCAGTAGCCCTGTCAAGTAAAAAGAATATGTGCTATAATTAGTTGTGACCTGTATTTAAATTGCCTTTGTTAAATGTATATATATATATATATATATATATATATATATATATATATATATATATATATATATATATATATTTAACAAATATATATATATATATATACATACATATATATATATATATATATATATATATATATATATATATATATATATATATATATATATATATATATATATATATATATATATATATATATACGTTCATATCCAAAGTGAACATATTAAGTTGCATGGTTAATTTATCTAAACTTTAAAAAATATACACTATAAGTTTCCCACTCAATAGTACATAATTATAACAATGAGTTAAAGTTCCAACATCTGATGGTAGGCTAGTTATAAATACTACATACTTGATACTCCTAGTGACTTATTGAAACTTTTTCAGGGATAGTTAAAATTTTTATTTAATAGTTGAAGTTTAAGTTTTCGTGATACGTAACCACAGATGTAAAGCAGAAACTAGTCAAAATAGTTTGAGTAATGATCAAAATGGGAAGTGTATTTCTGTTTTAATCTGAAGGCCAAAATTTATTTAAAATCAAAATATGTCCTTTACAAACTGCAAGGAAGTAAAAATGAGGTAGATTTGATTTAATAGCCACTCCCTGTGTCTCCGCCACATACGAAATACAATGTTTCCAGAAACTATTTACTAAAAGAAATATTAAGCCTAAAATTTATTTATTATTAAAAATGAGTACACATTATAAAAAATTATAAAACAGTTATAAAACCATTATAAAACAATTTTTCTTGTGTAAATTGTATTTTCTGTGTCTCTGCCACATACGAAATACAATGTTTCCCGAAACTATTTACTAAAAGAAATATTGAGCCTAAAATTTATTTATTGTTAAAAATTAGTACACATTATAAAAAATTATAAAACAGTTATAAAACCATTTTAAAACAGTTTTTCTTGTGTAAATTGTATTTCTTTTAGATAATTTATCTTAATGAAAATGGTTAAAAAATATGTTTTGAATTTTAAGAATTTTTAGTTAATTTTAATTTTTTGAATAATTTGAAATGGAATTTAATGTAAACCAAACACATTTTAGATACAAAACTAAAATACTTAATATAACAATATTAAAACAATATTTAAATTATAAAGCAATTATATCATGATGTAATATTTTACTAACAGTTTAAAGATCTATCAAAGTTTATAATTAAATTTCTTAATTGATATGATTCTTTAAAAGAGTTTATTAATGTATATCATTCATAATAAATCAAAACTATGTTTTGTCCTTAATGATTTTTATTATTTATGTTTTATAGTACTTATACTAAACAGTAATAATTGATACATCATTAGTAAGAATTGTCCAATAATATTTGCTAACCACATAAATCTTCATTTTAATTTTTACTTTTTCGGTAAATAGTTTTAATTTTTACTTTTTCGGAAAATAGTTGAAAGATACATGAAAAATGATAGAAAATCTGTAGCATAAATATTAGAAGGACTGAAATCTACTTCCAGTAAAGTATCAATAAACAATATTTTTGGAGAAGAAATTGATAAAACTAAGTGTGCTGAAGTACACATAAAGTATTCAATTTTTTATCCTTTAATAGAAGTATATTTGTTTTCTCTTGGGCTATATCTTCAGTTTTAGGTTTTTTTTTCTGCTCACGTACTACGGATGAAGTTCTGAATTTAATATAATTTAAGATGAGTATATCAAACCTTTTAAAATTTCACTTCAACAAAATCATTGAAAGCAAATGCCTAAGAGTATCATTTTAAGATAAATCTGAGTAAATTGAAAGTGGATTATATATAGTATATAGTAAGGATATAAAACTGAGATAGAATAATAAGCGTTGGGTCAGTTATTTTGTTAATAAAATGTATAGTTTAGTTAACTGTAAGAATCTATTAAGTAAAAAATAATGCTGGAATATCTTACCACAATATGCATGTAATAGTTGCTTTCTCTATGTTTTCATAACTGTTGAATTCGAAAGCAAATAGTCCAAAATAGAAAACAAAAATAATTGCATTCAACATATCAATCATTGAATTCGTATATTACACTTTTTAAAATTGAATATGAATCGGAGCAAAATAACAAGTTACTAGTCATTTTTTCTTAACTCAGAATTGAAAGCTAAAACAAGTTAAACTATGATGCCAACTGTTGATTAGAAAAACAGTTATAACAGAAACCACAAACAATATACAGATTAAAAATGAAACAGCTTTTATGAATTATTTAAAATTAAAATAAAATAGCAAGTCTTTAATGAAAACTGAAAATCCTCCGGAAGGAGCAAAAGTAAGGCTACTTTAGACAGAGATCTTCTCAATCCTCCTGAAGGAGTATGGATGTTGACGACACAAGCATGTTCATCTGACCAGGAAAAATTTTAAATAATTCTCCCTAAGAATCATTTCAAAGATGGCGCTTCGGGATTGTGTATAGCCACAAGATCTCCAACCTAAATATCCCGAAAATATGGACACTTGGATTTTGACCTCTGTTGCATTTAGTTTAAATATTCACAAAACCACTGATTCCAAAAATGCAGTTTCATTTTCTGTATCAATTTCCATCTTTGATTAAGAGCTAACGTGGTGTTGCTCGCAGATCAGGAATATCTGACAATGTGGATTCAATTAAGAAATGTCCGGGAATCAAAGCAGCTAAGTCTGATGGATCTGAAGACATAGGAATAATAGTTTTCGAATTCAGATAAGCTTTAATTTGGCAAAGTCAGGTAGTCAACTCATCAAATTTTAGACTTGCAATAAAAGCTTTTACCAACAGTCTCTTTGTGGATTTGACCACAGTTTTCCAGATACCTTCAAAATTTGGATATTTGGGAGGAATGAAGTGCCAAGTGATCAACGAAGATGCAGAAAAGTATTGGATTCATTCTGATTTTAAAAGCTTAAAAAACCCTTTTTAATCATTAGCATATGCAAAAAAATTTTTTCCATTGTCGGAGAAAATATCAGATGGAAGTCTTTTTTGACTTATGAATCATTTTAATCACACAAGAAACGCTTCACGTAATCAAGATGAACTGATTTAGTACTTATACAAATAAATACGAAAATATAATATTTTAATTTTACCTTGCTCCGAAGGAGGATTGGCTTCGTGATTATGGGCTCGCAAAAGACAATACCAATATTTTTAAACTGGCAAATTGGTTAAATTCTCTCTTCCGGTAAATTTGCTTTAATTTGTTGACATGTTGCAGCCGTTAATTGTTTGCACAGTAAACATCGGTTTATAAGGATAATTATCTATAATCAATTTCGTTATAGGATGATTGTTTGGCAGCAGAAGAGAATGATTTTGATATTCATTAATACCCTCATAAAAGGAAAGCCATCCTCTTATTCGCAATAAATATGATTTATTTAGAAATATTTTCAAAATTAATAGCTTATTTTATGATGAAAGGTGTAAATTGGGCTGTAACAGATGAATCTCTAGAAAATTCACAGCCTCAAAGAATCTTTTTGTTTTAATTTTTTGATTTGAATTTCAGCCAAATAAATTTCATCAGCACTTAAAGGCCCTGTACTTTTGTAGGATGGTTCCTGATTGTTGTTTATAAATATTCGAAAAAAAAGCAAATAATCTAACAAATTTCGAAAATGATGAAAAGTTTATATCAGGTACCGTCTTTATGAGTGTAGCGTGGTTTATAACGTCAGGAGTTGAATATCAGATTGAAAATAAGTTTTTGAATCAAATGAAAGAAAAGGAATTTTAGCATTTGCAGAAATCCAAGGTAGTCCTGAGCACGAAAAAGAATGTTTTAATTTATTTGGCATAATTTCTCTAGGACCACAGTCAGCGGGATTGATATTCACTTGAATGTAAAGACATTGAACAAGAAATTTAAGTTGGTTTATTTTGTTTAGTACAAATTGATTTTCCTTTTCAGGAGACGTATCTATCCAACTAAGTACAATCTGTGAATCAAAATAAAATTTCGGGAATGGGAAACGGTAGTATTTGTAAGACAGCATGGCAGAATTGCGCTAACAATAATGCAGCACAAAGTTCAATCTTCAGCAATGTCACAGGCTTTAATGGATTTACTATAGTTTTGGGACCTGTAAAATTTACGGAAATTTCTCCGGTAGAAATAACCTGATGGTATATAACTGCCGCATAAGCGTTACCAGATTCTTTGCAAAAACCATGAAGTTAATATTTGCAGAACTTTCAGCAGTATTTAAGAATCGAGGATTTTCAATCTGTTTTAGAATTTTAAGCTGTGAATTTAATCTCTTGCAACGACTTTTGGATGAAACTTAGAATAGGTGAATACCACGAAATTTTATCCTTCCATAAATTTTCATTATTACTTTCAAACAAATGGTAGTAGGATATACACAAAAAAAAAGAAAAGAAAAAGAACAAGAGGGTCAAAGAATTTTATAATTGGTAGTTACAATTTCAGATTTAGATATATGAAATTGAATTATATCTTTAGATGAATTCCAAAACAAACCTAATATTTTAATGGAAGAATTTGTCTCAATAATGGTCTTTTAAGTGCTTGATTTTAGTTCGTAGGGAAGGATTGACCATAATTCAGGGAAATTAGATGTCCACTTACGTAGCCTGAATTGTCCATGTTTCATAACACTATTCACATCAGAAATTATCTATTTAGCTTAATGAATTGAATCTGCACAAAAAAGTAAATAGTCAACATAACAATCCTTTTTAATGATGCGAGATGCATCGGGGAGTTCAAGTTCATAATATTTGACTAATTTAACACGTTCATGCCGGCCTGGGCAACCGGTAGAACGCACTAAACTGTCTCATCGGGTGGCCCATACCACCGGTGGCACACACTAGATTGTGCTATTAGACGCTGAAAATTAAAATAATGAAAATTTAACTTATTTTCATTAAAAACATTTACTTTTAATTACAATTATAATTAATAACGTATCATAAATATAATTTTTGTTCTATAACTTATGTTTATGATACGTTAAACCAATCACGTATAAAGTATTCGTAATCTTGATGCATTTCTTCTGCTTCTATTCATAGATTCATCAGAATCATTTATTTCCATATCCATGTTACCTATTTTTATAAGGGAGAAAATAAAAAAAACAAACATTCTGATCACCTTTCTAGTTATACTTACTGGCTAAAATCTGTGGTCAGGATGAAAAAACGGCACGAATTACAGAACTTGTACAATAAGCACTCACTGTACTACTCAGCAAACATACAACGCGTATGCACGTCTGAACAGGCACCGCCAGATGAATCACGGTATTAATTTGAGCGACGCCTCTCAGCAAAACAAATGAAAATCGGCCCCGCGGTGAATGTGTTAAAGTTAATAGTTACAAAGGGAGCAATTGTGGTACGATAAGTAACCGTTAACAGCCTATACCAGTTCATGGACTCATTTGAATTAAATCTCTAAAGAACCCGTTGAAAATCTGCAAGTTTAGAGTTTATCAGTACAAGTCGGTACATTTTTTTAATATCTCCACTTAGACCAATGGAATGAGTACGAAATTTCAAAAGAACATTGAAAATATCTGACTGTAATTTTGATCCAACTTTTAAAAAAATCATTCAGTGAGTGGCCTTGGGAATCTCTAGCTGACGCTTCGTAACTTGATGGTTGTACTGTACTCCTTTACTGCTCCATGATGTGCGAGATAAAACAATTTTGGTGAATTTAGATCAGAATAGGGCACAAGTGCCATATGTTTTAATCCCAAATGTTCTTTAAGTAATTGAGAATAGTTTTGTTCTATGGATAATTGCACTGTAATTTTCGTTCTAATGCCAAAAAACGCTTCAGTGTCAAAACGTTTGAATCTCCAAAAGTTGTAATTGAGATGAAAGGTAAATCAATCATATACATTTTTGAATTAGTTGTGACCAAAGAATTTACAAATTTTTTTCATAAGATGTAATTAGGACCGAATTTCGAATACATTCGTTGCCAGAATTTTTGCAAATTAGTATCTAAATCTACTGTAGTATAACAATTAATAGCAGTAGAGGAAGCATACGGCGAATAAATAACTCCAGATAATAACCTACCAAGTTTGAAAACAATGGCTCTTGTAATCCCTTTGGACCTAACATTAATTGTCCTATTAGAATTTCAGCATATATGACTGCTCCAATCAAAAGACCTACTGAAGAAGATTTATAAAAAGTTGGGTCAGCAAGTTGTAAACCTTCAAGATGAGACCAGGAATTGATAACAGAAAGTAAAATTAGGGAGATTTGAAGTTACTTTATTAACTACTAAAGCATCAATATTAAAAAAGTCTCCTTTGAAATAGGACGTAAATGTTAAATTAACTTCATAAACTGAAGATTCTGTAAAGCTGTTATTTATTCCTAAAATTCTGTTTCTTATATTTTTAGTAGGGAGACCCAATTTAGTACAAAAGTCTTTAGAAATTAAGGATTTTTTAAGATCCTGAATCAATTAATGCTTTAGAAAAATTGGCCTGTATTTGACTTTACTTGCATCACAGTCGTTGACAATAACGTTTAACAATTGGTTGAATTTGTTTCAGTTGCTCGGCAATTTGACTCCGTGACTTCTGGAATAACGACCGTTTCAAAAACTGCAATTTCTGTAGAGTTGACATTAAATTGTTCCGAATTAAATTAATTGTTGAAATTAAACTGTTCCGAATGAAACATTGTATGATTGTTACGCTTAGAGGTTCTACACCATGTGCTAATAAAACACGTCGAAGAAAAATGAATATTGCTTAAACATTTAATACACAATTTTTTATTTTTAATGAAATACCAACTTTCATGAACACTTATATTTTTAAATTGTGGGAATTTATGAATACCATGCATTTCCGTTTTTGATTTTGAAAATTTACAACAATATTATGAATAATTGCATTCGAACGCTTAACAGAAGTTTTTGATTTCAATTCTGATTTGAAACTATAGTGTTCTGGCACTCGCTGCAAACTTTTAACATGTTTATCAAGAAAACTCTTTAAATTTTGTTGGAAATTCTGACTCAAACAAATTATTTTCACTCTATTCTCAAAGCAACATCTAATTTTGATTGTAAGAGGAAAACTAAAATTAAATCTACAAAAGAATTAAATTTAAAATTTAACGATTAATTTTTAGAATTGTTTTATTACACGTATAGAATAATTCCAAAATAGTTCTCTGGTTAACATATTTCAATGGCTTTAAATTGAAAATTTTTGATAATTAAGCATATTAATTAAAGTGTCACATGCTTCATTATAATTAGGGGCAGGCATTGCAAATCCAGCAAATAATTTTGAAGCTGCCCCTTTAACTAAAGAACTCAAACACTGTAATTTTTGCAACTCTGTTAAACTGGTATTATTGTGAATAGAAGACACAAAAATTTGTTTAAATGATAACCATTGGTTAATATCAGTATAAAACTCCGGAAGTTCACATTTTGGAAGCTTTAAATTACTGTTATGAGAATTGTTAAACGATGACTTAGAACAATCACCAGTTTGTCTTTTACAATTTTTCAAAAGCTCATTCCTTTTTGTAATCATATCAAATATTTTATCATTAGCTTCAGAAGATTGATCATACAATAATTCATCATCATCATTATGAATATCAAGAAACACCTTCTTTAGTTTTGATTTCAATAGATGTAAATTATCCTTTAATTTTGATACCGGATTATAGTGATATATTTTGCTCCTCCAATAACTAAAATTCCTGCCTGTGTAGTTTTCGAGCAAACTTAAATGATAAAAGTTCACTCTTGACTCCCAAACAACGCTGAGTAATTTGCAGGTCTCTTTGGAAAAAAATTCACGTGATTGGCTGCGACAAATTGAAAGAAGTATTTTTCTTGGACGTTCGAGGCAAATCTCTAGTGTTATATAGACGCTTACGTTTGACCTCAATAAATTTAAAGTTCCACAACATTGGACTTCACTTTTTTTAATGGTGTCCTGACTGCGCTACGATTAGGACTTTTAACTACCCAGTAAGCCCAAGCTATCCAAATGATAGGGGCAATAATTTATGTGTGATTGGGGATATACTTTCGCTAGTTACATACACACACACTTCCAAAGATATATATATATATATATATATATATATATATATATATATACAGAGAGAGAGAGAGATAGGTATGTTCTATATACAGCCCCACAATTTTAAAAAAAATTTACATTTAAGTATTTGCTGAAAGTTTTTCATTGTTGAATATTTTTTAGCTTTTAACGAATTATAAAAATATGTATATTATTTTCGTGTAAACATTATATCTTAAAATACCTTATTCCTACAATCCTTATTATTATTTTCTTACTGCTTTTTAACTTTATATGATGTGAAGCTTTTTTTTAATGAAAATAATTGGAAAATGAATGAATGAAACAAATATTGTAGAATAGCTCTCAAAGAAAGAAAAAAAATCGCGAGGACTTTATGGGATTCTAAATTTTGAAAACAGTCCGTCCAGCAATAGATATAATTTTCTTTTCGTCAGTGAACATAGTGCTAATGAATACAATACAAATGTGGGCATACAAAGATACGAAATTCATTTACTGGTATGTTTTAAATAAATGTGTTAGTAATTGTTTTACTAGGAACATTTTAGCGAATGAAGTACAGCATCTTGGAGAAGAATATAGTAGATAATATCGGTACGCTTGTGCTCGCGGACTATAAATTTACTCTGGAATTTCAAAGCAATATATGATACTTCAGCAATGAACTTCCAGAATAGACGTTACCATTTAATTTTGAAGTACAGAAAATAGTACTGCTTTGTAAACTTCTTTTATTACTCCCTGTTCATTAATTTAGTCTGAAGAACATACATTTCGTTATCCCTTCACACCCGAAATATCAAGACAGGATTAATGTTTAAAGTATTACAATAGTTCAACATTCAGTTTTATGTACAAATTATATGAGAGTTTTAACATTTTTCAATATACTAATTTATCAATTCTTTATCATTATAAAGACAGGAAATGAAAATCTTTGTGTCGTACAGCAATGTACATAGTTTTATGGGGTTGAGTAGATAAAATGAGTGAACGCCTTGTAATTTTAAACTAATTTTAGGTTTGTAAATTTAATTAAATAATGGTTTTTGAGTTCTATTTATTCTAATATTAAATCCCATTAAAGTCAGACTTAACAACTGACTTTATTTAAATGAGGCTTTAATAAAATATAAAGTGTTTCAAAAAGGCAAAACAGTTTACTTTAAATGTGCATAAAGCTAAAAATATTTTACTCATTTTTGAAAAATAGAATTGTTTCAAAAATTGTATGGGAATGTAGAATAATATTACATTGGAATGTTTCGTAGAATACTAAAGTAATACTTTTATCATAACAATTTTTTATATTCATATAATTAGGTAAAATTGTATCTAGACATAGTAGCAGGTAACTTTGAAGAGCGCTCATTCATAAAAGTAGAAAATTTGTGAATAAAACTTTGAAAATTGGTGATTGATCAACAAACAGATCATTCCGAGATAATAATCTCTAAAATGCCAGTAATTAAAAAATAAATAATTGCTTAGTATTATGAAATTTAGTAGCACCTTTTGAGAATTTCTGTTTGAATTTCTTATTGATATAGTAAAAACTATATTTTGTAAAGAAAAACATTTTTATGTTGTATTTGCCCTTGATGTTTCCCAATTTATTCGAAAAACAAAGTTTGATTACAAGCATAAAATTATTCAGGTCTTTTTGTATGAGTCTTATATTGCCAATAATTAAAAAAAATAATAACTACTAATTATTATGGAATTTCGTAGCATGCTTTGAGGAATTCTGTTTGTAGTTCTAATTCATTGAGAGAGTCAAAATTCATAGAAAGATGACATGTTTTATAAATTTCTAACAGCGCATAACTTAATGTTGCAAATATTAAGAATAACAAAGACTTAATGCATTATGTTTCTATTAATACATTTTACTATTAGTTGTAGGTGCCACTTTATTTATTAAAACTCTTTGAGTAATAAGGACTCACTAGCAATGAACATTTTCTTCTAGTGAGTATCTTTTAAATTAAACCTTATCTTTTAAAATTTGCTTTGAAAAATTAAAAAAAATTGCTTTTTTTGCAATTTAATTATTCAGTGAAGAGTAATTTGCAAAAAAAAAGTAATACTGATCGTGATTAATTAATAAATTTAAATTCAAACACAGTTTCGGACTCTATTATAAATCATGACATGTATAATAATTTGAAATATTGCACGTAACGTAGTAAACAATTATTTATCGGCTGAAGGTAAAATATTTAACTTTACCGAAAAACTCTAAGAAATCCCCAAAGAACTTTAGTTTCTTAAATTATTTCTTTTGCCTTAGGGAGTTTGTATTATTTGGTGCGTTATCGGCATTATATCGTAAAATAAGAAAATGAATTTCTAGCTCTTTCTCAATTTTGAGTGGTTTATAAGTTTATGATAAAAGAAAATTATATTTTCTATTTAGGTCAAAGTTAATTTTAACAAGTACAAAAACTATTGATAATAGTGGTTTAAATAGTATTTGGTCGGACATTTTACAATTTCTTCAATATATTTTTAATTTTCTTTTCTGTCTTTATTAAAACATCTCACCGATGACCGATTTTGTTAGTTATTAGGGGTGTAATTGAAGATCTTCATAAAACTATTTAAATGGAGGAAAACTGTGTTATTAATTTTAAAAAGCATCAAAGCAGTGAACCAAGAAATAATTTTTAGAGATATATATTCATGAATTAGAAAATGTATGGGAATACAGACTAAAAAAATGGGAATGCCATCTTCATATTGGAAAGGCTGTTATATCTGGAGTAAGTAAACTAAAACGAGCACAAGAATGGCCCAATGGACGAGAAAGTTGGCTGATGGATATATATGCAAAACGTATAATTATTACTCAATAACTATCAAAAGTAATAAAAATAACTTATAAAATATTCATGGAGAATTTTTTTAATTATTGCAGAGCTGAATTTTGAACCTGGTGTTTAGAGAATGTCTAAGCGTACTGCGGCAACTGGGAAAAAAATCCAAGAAAAATTAAAAGGTCTTTCTGAGAATGAACTAAACGTTATCAATCCTGTGTATATGAAACTGCGTGCTTAAAAACTAATTTTAAAATGTCTGCATGGCAAAACACAAATGCCAATGTTCTTTTGTAGCAATATGAAAAATATAATTGTTGAAAAGCAAACTAAGAAATTAGGATCTTCATTGGTTGTCATACAATTTAGTAATGGTTATAAAAGTCAATAAATATCCATAGCGTTGTTATTCATTCTGGAAATAAATCAGTTAAACGTTTTTAATATCCGAAGGAAAAAAAAATTAGGCAGGTGAAACTCTAGTATCAAGCGAACATAGAAACCCAGTAAAAATGTGATACTAAAACAATGAAAATGGTTAAATTTAAAAAAGAGCTTAAAAATGAGTTAAAAAAGGTATATTACATAAAGGCGATGAATTTTATCAGTATGCATACATAAGTTGTAGGACAAAACATAAACTAAATTTAAAAATGCTATTTTCCTAAAACTGTACTTTTCGGATCAGTTACATATTTCAAAGTATTTTGTCTCAAAATTTTAAAGATATCTGCTTTCCAAATTTATTTCAAAATGTTTTATATTTTTGAAAATACTGCTCTTTATTCTTCAAAACGATATATATTTTCTTAAAATTATTAATATAAACTGTTATAAACCATGAAAAACTTTTATTGCAGAGTCGACAACAACAAAATGAAAAATTTTGGGAGAAGTTTACTAAAAAAAGTGCCTGAACGTAGAGATACCTTAAGCTAAATTTTATACAAATTTTCTCATGTTAAAAGAAAATAATACCTACTTAAAATCTATAGATTACTTTATTTTCTCTTCTGGGGTTAAGATTTTCACTATTAAGTTATTAAAGTATATCTTTTAAATAGTGAAAAATAAGAAAATAAATTTCTAGCTCTTTCTCAATTTTGAGTTGTTTATAAGTTTATAATAAAAGAAAATTATATTCTCTATTTAGGTCAAAGTTAATTTTAACAAGTACAAAAACTATTGATAATAGTGGTTTAAATAGTATTTGGTCGGACATTTTACAATTTCTTCAATATATTTTTAATTTTCTTTTCTGTCTTTATTAAAACATCTCAGTACTCATACTCTCAGTCTGTTTTAAAGTAATAAAGATAAGCTTGAAAAAAGTAGAAGTCGGTTATTAAATTTAAAAACAGATATCGATAAAAAAATAGGGTGATAACAGCTTTATCAAAGTTATGAATCAAGAATGTGTAATGCATATAATTACGAACATTATTTCAGACCCTATTATATACAATGGTATTTAATGTTGAATTTTCTTTAAATATTTCATGAACGACTCTATTATGAAAGTAATTATTTATTGGTGGAGGGTAAAATTTTAAAAGCTTCCAATTACCATGGAATCTTTGAAAGAACTTAGCTTCTTAAATTGTTTCTTTCGCATTAAGGAGTGAGTTTTATTTGCTCATTTTTGCTTTTATTCAGTCCGTGAAAGAATTAATGAGAAAACGAAATTCTAGAGCTCCATTTTTGAGTGCATTCGGAATTTATCAGAGAAAGTATTATATCTTTTGAGAATACAAAGCAATTTTAACGAGATCAGAAACTATTGATAAAGTACAAGGGGATACACCTTTTTTAAGTTAACTAAGTGACACTATTTAGATATTACGAACAAATTTTGGGTTACAAGAAAAATTTTACTCTTGATAAAAATATATAAATATTCATAAAACTTTAAATAATATTTTTTTTGCATAAAAATAAACCATGCTCTCATTATTTGACAAATGCAATTTTTTAAGTTTCATATCCCGTAATAAAGATGAAATACTTTGTATCTAATTTTTCTGCCATACTATATATATATTTTTTTTAACCCTCGGTGGCAAACAGCCTTCCCTAAGGATTAGGCTTTCAAATGTTTACCACGAAACAGTTCACTTCGCAACAGTAGAACAAAAAATAATAAATAAATAAAATTAGAGAATATAGTCGTGAGTTATCATTTAAAAAAAGTCCATAGTTTAAATAACTAAAACGAAACCCTGGAAGAAGGTATCATTATGCTTGCCGTTAATATTAAGAAAAAAAAAAGGTTAAAACTAGCGAAAGAAGATTAAAAATAAACCAAAACTAGAACGAATCCCTAGTTAGGTGATGTTAAATGGTTTACAAGATAAAATTAGGAACAGGATACTTTTACATAATTAACTTAGAGAGGGGGGTCTCCAAGCATGGGTCCAGCTCCGGAAGTGATAAAAAAAAACACTTGTCTGTACAGATATTTGAATTTGTGCTGTTGTACCAATGAGCATTACAAGCATCTTGAAAAATATGTACATTAAAAATTAACAAGAGAAAGGAACATAGATTGACAACAAAAGGAAGATTTTGTTGAAATGAGAAATAATTTATAGAAAGTCAATCTATTATTACTTGAGCTATTTAAAAACAAAATTAATTT
This sequence comes from Pardosa pseudoannulata, assembly GCA_032207245.1. NCBI lineage: Eukaryota > Metazoa > Arthropoda > Arachnida > Araneae > Lycosidae > Pardosa > Pardosa pseudoannulata. Next base: position 51,311,586 of record CM063510.1, on the reverse strand, counting down.
TTAACAATTTCATAAAAATATTTACAGTACAATAAAAAAAATGGCTTGACCATTTAGCTGGTGCAAGTGATTAGTTCACAGTTTTCAATCATCCAGGAGATTAGTTTCTGTGCCTTACTGCGCAGGACTTTGTTTGTTTGTAAAAGCTGGAACCACTTCGATTCCGCTCCAATCGGAGGCTCTTTAAAATGAAAATCCTTTGTTAGGTTGCAAGAGAAAAGGTAGTGCAGAGAGTTACCTTCCTGACCACAAATACAGTTTGAAGACCCAGTCGCCAAACGAAAACGAGAGAGATATTGAGGGAAGGGACCATGTCCCGTTAGAAGAGCATTTATGTGTGGTGAATTAGATAAGCGGGCTGGGTCGACCTTCTTTAGAAAACGATATAGAGTGCGGCCAGTGTGAATAGAATCCCAATAGCACTGCCAATTTTCTAATAGTTTAGAATACAGAATATTCCTGATATTTCTGGCTGTTATTGGAATGTTAATTTCAGGTGGTCTTAAGGCCACATTTTTCGCAAGTTTGTCCGCCATCCCGTTACCCTCATGGCCTGCGTGAGCTTTAATCCAGTGCAATTCAAGTTTTGTTTTAGATTTGGCAAGTAAGTAGAGGGATTTTTGGATATTTTGTACTTGAGGGTTAACTTGGTTAAAATTTTTTATTGCAAGTAGGCTAGCCTTACTGTCTGAAAGTATTGAAACACTAGTCTCAGGAAGCTTTGCTAGAAGCCAATTTAATGCCTCCTGGATTTCGTAGAGTTCCGTTTGGAAGACCGAACCATGGCTGTTTAGAGATACGGACCAGGAGGTCTGTAGTTTTGAATTCCCGAAAATTGCATAGGCAGCTCCAACTCCGTTGTCTAATTTAGAGCCATCCGTGAAGATGTTAATTTGGGAGTGGGTTGGTAATTTTCCCGACGTTGAGATATTGAAGTTCCTGTCTGCTGGATGAAGATGCAGGACAGGTTGCTTCCTGGTTGTTTTCGTTTAGACGCCAGTACAAGCAAGTGTTAGGTGAACAGGCGGAATACCGGTAAGTGTATAAAGTGCTGAATTTGGGGTAGTTTTGTAAGCCCTTGCTATCCGGAGGAGGAAGGGAAGCTGAATTTTAGCTAGAGCTGTTTTTTCCTGCTCGTTCAAATTAGTAGCCCAGACACCTGAAGCGTGTTTAATACACGTCTCTGTAACTGTTTTGTACCAGAGTTTCAGCCTTTCACTTGAAGCCCCCCACTGTCTGCTACCTTCATTAGATTTTGATGGTGATCTCCAGGGAATAGATGTGAGGAAGCCATGATAAGGTTGAGGATAACGTGACTCCCAGATATTTCAGGTGCTGTTGAGATGGTATTGTAGAACCTTTTATTTTAAAAGTAGGAAGCCTTCGAATCCTTTTCCCCTTAGGAGGGAAGGTAACGTGGTAGGTTTTACTCTCTGAGATACCAAGATTTTGAGATTGGATTAGATGTACGAGTTTGTTTAGGGCCTTTTGTCCGAATTGCTCTATCCTTCTCCTGTGCTCACCGGAAACTGTTAGCAGAAAATCATCGGCAAAGACTAGGAGGTTTGAATTATCCGATCGAAATTTCTTTAAGATAGTTTCGGCCATTACAATCCAGAGAGTTGGACCCAGGCTAGAGCCTTGAGGACAGCCTCTCCAGAGTTCGTAAATTCCTTCGTTGTCACCCCATTTTATTAGAATCGATCTTCCTGTTAGGTAGGTTCTGATGAGGTTAACCAGTTGTGACGGTCAACGTAAATTAATAAGTTGTTGTATTAAAATGACCCAATCTACATTATCGAAAGCCTTTTGGATATCTATCGAGATAACTGTTGTTAATAGATTAGAATCTGTGTGTTCTTGTAATTCCTTGGTCAGTTGATGCAACGCTGTGTCACAAGAATGCACCTCTCTGAAACCATGCTGATTCGGACTGATTAGTTGGTTTTTCTCCAAAAAAAATCTAAGACGTTTATTTATGATCTTTTCTAGGGTTTTACTAAGAGTAGGAAGTAGGGTTATAGGACGATAAGAGTCTGGAGATTTCGGATCTTTGCCTGACTTTTGGAAGAGAACTAGTTGACCCTGACGTAGGGGGGGGGGAAATGATTAAGGTCGAAACAAAGTTGTGCCCATTTTAACCCTCTAAGTGGTTCCCACGTACAATTCCGCCAAACCGATAATGTCTTCAAAGCGGTTGTCACGTACAATTTTCGACTTCCAAAAAAGTTTCGAAAATGGATGTATTGTACATTTCTGCCAGTGTTTTCCCCCATGGAGTTTTGAGGTAGGAGGGTCAGGTAGATTGTTTAGGAACTGCACCCCCACTCCCTGCGGCACAAAGTAACTGATAACTTTTCATAGCTTTGTAAATCTCTATTTCGTTTTGCGGTAACAGGTGTATCTCTAATTGTACCACTTAAATAGCTTGGATGACTTTTGTAAAAAAATATAAATCATTCTCTTAAAGAATATTTTTATTTGTACTTTTAGAATCTATTATTTCTTATGGGATGATCTTCGAGACTTGACGAGCTTTATGGGTATTAAAAATTAACAGTCTATAATGTCTATTTATATATCTATTTATAACCAGAAGTAAAGGGACAATAACGAGGGTGGGTGTCCCGTATACCAATCTAGTCGACAAAGGGTGAAGTAAAAAGTCATAGAACACTTTGGTTACTGACACAATAAAACTTTAGCGTATTTTTGGAGACTTTTTTTTATCGGTGTGTTCCACTCGGAGGGTTAAGAGGAATTTAGGATTTGTCAAAAAGACTTGTCTGAGGATCCTTACATCTATATTGTCCGGACCAGGAGCTTTATTCTCATTGAGTGATTGCAAGGCGTCTGAAAGTTCCTCTTGGGATAGAGGCCTGTTTCCGGAAATATTTGGAGAACAAAAAGGGAGTGGAGTGCGATAGGGAGGAGGGACACCAAGTAAGTGTTCTGTAAGTTTTTTGGTTTTATCAAAAGTAGATGCTGTCGAATTGTCCCACTCAACAAGAATCTCATGAGGCCGAAAAACCTTTCCATGTCCGATCTTAAAGGAATGACCATGGCTTGGTTTCTCATTCTCACAAAAGGAACGCCAACGAGAGTTTCTGGTTTCCAGCAGTGCTTTCTTATAAACTGCTTTTTGCTGAGATATTTTTGTCCGGTAAAGAATTTGCTGGTTTTCTGGTACATTTTTGAGTTTGCGTGTCATTGCTCTAATTTTGTTTCACTGGGAGGAAAGTTGAGGATTCCACCAAGAGACGTTGTTTTGGTGTTTAAAGCACTTCTTGCGGTACGCTTTTTTGGCCGAAATTTGAATAGCCTTTGTTAGTTGTAGCGTGATTTTATCTAATTGAACTGTTGTCGTTACTTCTTGTATTTTCGTTATTAGGTCAGGTAAACATTTTTGGAAAAAAGTACGGAATTTACTGTGGTTACCGTATTTTGTTTTATAACGTACCGTTTTTTGTATTTTGACATTTGTTGTGAGCTCAAACGTTATATAATTATGGTCGCTCGCTGAGTAAGAATCCTCAACTTTTCTGTTCAAGAGTTGGGTCGAGTGGTCCAGACGTGTGATAGTGATATCTGGCCAACCTCGTTTGTCGCCTTTTGTGAATGACGGGGGATCATCCGCGGAATTATGGATACTTAGATCGTTGCTGATACAATGGGAGATTAACAAGGTGGCCCGCGCGTCTGTATAGTTATAACCCCAGTGCGGGGAACGGGCATTAAAATCGCCACCAATTAAGAAGTTAAAATTTTGACTGTGGTTTTGGATCAAATATTCCCATTCAGAGATACCTTTATCAAAGTCAGCCTGTGGTTTAATGTACTGACTACTTATTATTAATGGAAATGGGTCTGCTTTAAAAGAGATAAAAGTAGCTGATTCTGTGGATTTTAAGTGTGAAACTAGGATAGCTGGGTTTGTTACAATAACCCAAGCGGTCTGGTTATTAGAGCTATACTTTCTCCAGGAGGATGGAAAACCGTGGAGTACCCCTTTGAGCAAGTATGGGTCTTGGATCAGCAGGACATCAATCTTATTATCTGTGGCAAACTTGACCGCGGTGGCATTCGCCGCTTTGGCATTATTAAGATTAATTTGACAAAATTTTAGGTTTACTGACATCTATGAAAAGGAAGATAAAACTGGGGAGGATGATTTAAAAAACGAAACTATATGCTTACACTCTTAATGGTAAAGTTTATGTAGTGTTGCTCTGAAGGATGGGCACTTGGGGTCGCTTGCAGCATGATTTGTGTCTCGCATTGCCATACTATATTATACTAAGCAATTAATATCTCCTTATGATGTAAAAATAATAAAATAAACTTAATTTTAATAATAAAAATATAGAAAATATATAATGCCATCTTCTCTTATGCATTTTAAAATTTACTGAGTATCTTAAATGGATTTTAAATTTATACAAATCTTTTATTTCGATTATATTCAAATTGAATATTTAAAAATTGTAGACACCTTTAAACCTGTATCTTTAATTGATATTTTACAAAGCGAATAAATAAAATAAAATAATTATTTAATTCACAAATCTAAATCAATTTAATTTTTCCCCTCTTTTTAATATTTGAATTTTCATATTTTGCATAAAATAGACATTTTTAGAATTTTCTCAAATCACACAATTTTGACTTGTTTTTGTAACTGAATATAAAATTCATACTTCTTTGGATCGTTAAAATAAAAGTGTAAAATATATCGCTTATGATTGTATTCATACATAGCAATGAATATTACTTTATTCTAAAATATCTAGTTAAGGACAGTATAATATCTTTGTGTGTTTCCTTAAAGTTACTTTAAAAAATCGAAATTTATCATTTTTGAATTCAAAATTCAAAATTTTTACATCATTTGTCAAAAGAAGTAAAGAAATAATAATTATTTTAAGAAAAAAATTTCACTAAACTACTAAATTTAACAAGTTCACAAAATATTGTTAAAATACAAAGAGCAACCCACTTTTTTAAATTAATAGAGTGGCGCTACTGATATATTAAAACGAAAATAACTTCATGATTAAAAGGAAAAATAGCACTTCATTAAGTTCTATTAATTTTTATTAAGCCTTATATTTTTTTGGAATATATAAAGGAAACAATTTTCTCATCATCTGATGAATTAAAAACCATATGATATATAAGATACGATATCTCTAATTTATCTGTGCCATATACTACATTTTATTAAACAACTAGCCACTGCATTTTTCTCAAAAATATTTAATAATGATAAATATAGTAAAAGATATCATTTTTTATAAAGTTTTTAAAATGAGTTATAATTTTTTGTTAAGTTTACAGCAGATTTTATAACTCTTTGAAAATCTATTAGAGTGTTTTTAGTAGAAATTTTAAATGTTTTCTTGAAATAAGAAATAATATATAGAATTATAAGAAAATATAGTCTCATTATAATAATAGCCTAAGTTATCAGTCCGTTTCTCCTCAAATTTATGAAGCAGTTAGACCTGAAATGGATAGAAACATTCATGTTGGATTCTTGATGAATTAGGGTTAGCAAAATTCAAAGCTATTAGAGTTTATCTTTTCCTGTACTATTGAATCAAATCTAAAATAAAATGGTATAAATATGCTGCATATCAGTCTTTAAAACGTTCCCTTTAAAAAGTCTTTAAAACGTCTTTAAACCCACCCCTTCCCCCCTTTTCGTGCGTTTAATACTATTATTTGCCATAATGCCCTACTTTTCCTGGTTAAGAGCAGTAGGTTTGATTTATCAATTTTCACATTATAAGTAGATGAAAATAATATTTTTTTTTCTAGCATTATGACGTCACTCCTTTAACCATCTCATTTAATCATTTTTTATTTTAAATTATTTAAATATCGTCTGAATTATTTTCATGCCTTTATCACTTAAATTAGATATTACGTAAATAATTTTCTTTTATATTTGGCTCAAATAATAAATTAGGTACACATGTGATAATTTTAAATTTAATCATCGATTTGTTTTTGTTGCAATGAAACTTTTATCACCGGTATTAACAAAAAATTCTTTTCATAAAAGTCTATTTAAAGGATTAATAAGTATCTAGGGTTTAATTTATATATCTTTGAAAACTAAGAAGTTTGTTCGTTTGTTTGTTTGTTCATTATACATAACCACATGGTTTGACTAAATGAATTCAATGTGATTCTAAACTACATTCACAATATCGAGAGACTTTAGAGAAGTATGAAGTTGAACAAATTATTGTGGGTGTACCAGATAATTCTCAGCCAAACAACAAACCATTTTTTTATCTGCCTCATAGGTACTTTACAGTTTTGGAAAATTAAAAATTTTACTGATCCTGTCACATGACGGGCTATATGCAGTATGTAAATAAACTCATTTTTCATCTTTCATGCTGTTGTATTTTATTATCATGTAACCTTTCATAAAAATCCTTCATAACCAAGGCTTTTATTATTTGGTGTTACTTTACAAATTATTAACTGAATAATAACCAGTAAAATTTTAATTTTTTAAGTATCGGCATAAAATTAATAGGATTGAAATTGTGCAAGCATAACATATATTTCAAGAATGGGTCTTTAGTCTACATAAGTTTAAGAACCCCTTATCCCAAATAGATCGGCTGCTACATTTCCTTTCAGATTAATTATTTATTTGCTGCATGTAGGATATTTACTCATTTGAATATCCTACATTTTCAAAGATATTTAGTCTCCTAAGATATTTCTTTCACTTGAGTGGGTGTTCTTGCAGTATCCGCATTATTCCGCAGAATTGAAAAATAAATTCCTAACACTATTCCATTTTTGAGCATTTCATGAATTTAAGTGAAAAAGATATTACCTCTTTTTAAAAATAATTTGTTCAATTTCAAGCTATAATATATATATATATATATATATATATATATAAATATATATATATATATATATATATATATATATATATATATATATGCATATCAATTAAAGTGATGAAAAAAAAGTATTCCTTTTGAAAATTTACCAAGCCATTCTATATTTGAATTATATTCAGTGAAAAACTTTAGTGTAAAAGGAAATAATAATTCTAATATCACACATATAAATTGTCACTCAGCATATTCTTAAAGTATTATGTTCTGTGTTTAAAGAAACATATTTATTTTTAATATGTATGTAAATTAAGGGTTTTAAAAGTCATACTAAGTCAGATATATTTTATCAAAATTTCCAGGCATAAATTGATATTATTGGGTAATTAACCACCAGTTTCATCTATTTAAGGGAGCATTTAAATCATAAAGTATCGATTTTAAACTTAGATGATAAATATCCTGTCAAGCTATTGAAAGCCTATGTTTCGTAAAAAAAAATTTAGATTGTATGTTATATATTGTTTATTAAAAAATCTTTATTAACAGATACATGATTTTCAAACAAAAACTTTTTTATCTGTACCTTTTTTACAGAAAGAACTAAAGAGAGAATATAAAATAGTAAAATAGCCATATGCTGAGATAACGTTTAATTATTTAAAATGTCCGAATCGACTTTTTAGGTATTTAAGATTCTGTTTTCGATAGTAACGAATAAAACAAATTTTATTTTACTTCTTATTATAATTTTTATTATGGATATGTATAAATAATTAGGAAATGTCAATAAGCAAACAGAAAATTTAAGAATAAATCAAGAATAAGTACAAGTACGTGAGATAGATTGAAATTCATTTGCCGTCAAAACAACTGCTCTTGTCAGTTTAGCTATTTGATAGCTCTTTTCCCTAAATCATGCGATTATTTGCATAAAAACAGTTCTAAGATTCAATTTAAAAAATAAATTGCTTTAATGATTGTAGGAATACTCTCCTATTAAGTTTTAAAAAAATTACATTCCTCTAAACATTTTTTCACACGTATGATATATAAATATATACAAGTCAAAAATTTAAATTTTTCCATATTTTACATGCCATAATCATACAATAATAAAAAAATATTGATATAAATATCAGAATTTCAATAAAATAAGAGCAAAATTTTAATTTATTTATAGTTTCAAATATCTCGAAAACAAATTTTAAGATTTAAAGGATTGATTTTGAAAACAATTAAACCACAATAAACTTCATTAAAACATGCATGATGAATTATGAATAATATTACATCCAGAATTTTACATCGTATTGCACATCATGACAATTATAAGGATGTTTCATATAAATTTTTATCAACCGTATTACACTTCTTAACATGTTTCGTATGATAACTATTATTTATTAGTAAAATATAAGATCTTTTGATTCCATTGAATATTTTTCAGGAAATACTTAAAAAAGTAGTTTTCTAAATTATTTATTTATTTCCATGAGTGCTAAAATCTTGAACGTTGGTGAAAATTCCCTCTTTATCACCATTATTTCACCGTTATTTAAATTTAGGTTTTACTGATATCTCATTTTTGAGTAAGTCATGATTTCAGCCAAGAAAGAAAATTACTCTTTGGAAAATAATTTTCTGAACTTTAAAGCTAACTTTTCCAAATGTATTGATAAAAGTGCTAGGCATGAAATTTTTGTAATTTTTTAATTAATGAAGTGATGCTCTTAAGGCTTCTCTGGACTTTTTAAAGCATTGGTTTTAGATGACATAAAATTCTGCTAAGCTACATTTTTTTACTGATTTATTCTGAAGTTATTGCTATTTATACTTTACAAATATTTTATTGTATTTTTATAAATTAATTCAAATATTTCTTCCATAATCTAAACTCTTATTTAAAGTTTAAACATGGATTAAGGCTTGTTAAATTCGAGGGTTGGAACTTTAATAGTGGCAACTATTTATGAACATGAATTCAAAAGTGATTAATGTCACCATGTTTCACAGTCCTTCAATTCAGCATTGTGTATAACCCATTTTCAAAGATTTGGAAGTCGCAGAACACCTGCAGCAGCTCCTGTTCTGTTGATAGTTCGAATGGAATATTGCCGCAAGAATCTCTGGAACAGTTCTGAAGCGAGTGCCACGAAGTGGTTTCTTCATCATAGGAATTAAGACAAAATCACAAGGGCTTAGATCTGGGGAGTATGGTGGATGGTAAAGTACTTCCCAGCCCCATCGATCGAACAAATCAGTCACAGCTTGCGCTATATGTGACCGAGCATTGCCATAGAGGCGTTCTGCAGAAAGTGCAGAATTTCTCATGCTCAGGCATTTCTTCAGAATGTACAGAACAGGCGTATGCGCAAACCTGTTTTTCGAGCCAACTCACGAATCGTTTGGCATCGATCACTGTCCATTAGTGCTGCAACAACATGTACTTCTGCATCACTGACACTAGGATGACCTGGCCGATGCATTTCTGCCACATTTTGGCGTCTTTCACTGAAGGCTTTTACTCACCTTGCTGCAGTTCTGTAAACATGTAGATTTCGCAGTCTTGAATCCTTAGATGACATTGGTGTATACGCCTCTGTTCATTATTTTTGTTTATTTTCGTTGTTTTGTTTTTGAAAAAATTTATGAAAATTTTTTAGAAAACAATAAAGGATAGTTTAATTTGATTTTGATTAGAAATTAGTCTTTTTCTGATAAAGTAGGTATGATTCACTGAATTATCTGATTTCTTTTTGATTTATTTCATAAATTGTTAAATCCAAATCCAAATTCTAAATTATTAAATTGTAGTATTAATTGTAATTCTCTGTAATGTATTTTGTAAAATAACTTTGTAAAAAAATTGTATCTATATTACATTAAAAATTATTTAAATAAATACAAAAAAATATTTTAATTAGTTCTTCAAAGTAGAAATGATAGAAATAACAACGGATTTTGTGTAAAACAGGAAAGCAAAAGAAATATAACTTTTGAATTTGCATTGGTAATTTTAAATCCAAATTAAATCTAAAGTATAAATTAAATCTAAAGGGGAATTTCTCGAAAAGCATTATTTTGATATTGAGTAGGAAGCTGATTTTTCTCGTTATTTACTCTATTTTATATTAAGCTAAAATATATACATTTATTTACATGTTGTAGAGAAATTTAATTTATTTTATTAATTTTTTAGCTAGGATGTGTATTTAAAGGTCACGGGATTTGACAGTTTCTCCATTAACACTTTAATTTGATAGTTGAAAAAACCCAAATTATATTAAGTTATCAATTTTTCCTTTCTTTTAGAAAGTGTCAAAAATGTTGTAATCATGAAAATTTTAGCTTTTTATTTCAATGGAAATATTAATTTTGAACTGGTCTAAATATATTTTAACTAGTTTAAGTTTTATGTCTATGCATGTAAAAAAAATTTTAACAGGAATATTTAAGAAATTCTGAACACAAAATTATATTTCTTAAACATATAATCGCTTTCTACTGATATATTTTTTTGGAATTACACATTCTCAAAATGTATTAATTTTTAGTATTTTTAATATTTTAACAGTATTAATATGCAATTTTTAATAAATCATAAAATAAAAAAAAATTGAAATTTGAATGGTAATTTAATGCTTTGCGGGCAATAATTTGAAAACAATTGCTATTAATTAAAATTCCCGAATTTCCAAACAGAAGTCAAATAATATAGCTCAAATATATGTATAAAATTATAACCATGTAATTAAAAAAATGAGATATATCAAATTGAACTTGCCCAATATTGAAAGAATTATCCAGTTTAATTAAATAGTTGGACTTAAAGATTCCAATAATTTCCTTTTATTAAGTCACCAACTATTATGTTATATACAGCACATTTTGAACAACTTTGGGAGATTAATTTAATGATATAAATGTAAAATGACTGTAAAATTGAGACTATATGATCATACTTTGATTTTTTTAATATACCTGCTTAGCACTCAAACTATATATATAAGAACATTATTTTTAAAGACATATAACATCTGAAGAGAAAATGGTGTACACTAACGTTATATAAAAAAAGATATATGTCGTTTTTTATTTATCGTATATTATTATTGACAATACTTAAGTCTAAAAAAGTTACAGTACCTTCCGACATTTAAAATCTTCTTTAAAATTACTTTCGTCATAAAAAAAAAAAAATTGCACTTTCTCGCAAGATACATTTTAACACACACACACACACACACATATATATATATATAAATAAATAAATAAATAAATAAATATATATATATATATATATGTATATATATATATATATATATATATATATATATATATATGTATATATATATATTGGAAACTAAATATATCAATTTGACGTAAAATATGTTTTGACCTGTAAATTTAAAACTTTACAAGCATCAAATACTTTTTAATTAAGAACAATACTGAAAACTTTAAAGTAATTCAAAATTTAAAACACTATGTATCGAGCTGTAAAATAAAATGAATTGTATGTACTAATATTAAGTTTCCCAGAATAAAATAGTTAATTAGCTTCTATTTGGTATAAAAATGAGTTTCTCACTTACGAGCATGAAATGTAATTATTTGGGTAAGTAAATTTCTGCTTTTATTACTTAGTGTGCACATTTTATGTTTATTAATTATAATGCTTTGCATAAGAAAATTAAACAGCTTTTTTTTAAGTTGAAACATTATTGATGATGTAGAATATTTTTTCCTACATAGACTTAAACTTCGCATTCTATATTGAATCAAATATAAGCTATTAACATGAAGATTTCTCAAATTGAAAACTAAATGTGACCTTACTACTTCTAAGCAAAATATCTTTTCTTAATCTTGTATAACCAATCTTACCGACTGTTTTAAAGGAAAAGAAAACTGTTATCTCTTTTTGACACAAGTGACGTAAAGAATAAAATAAAATAATGCATTTACATTATTTCCTCATATTTTTTGGTGGTTATATGAATTGTATTGCTTTTTCCAACGAAATAAAAAGATATAAAGTTAAATAAATGCTTTACTACATTTCTTTGATATAATTTTATAATACAGTTCCTGAATCAAAAAATAACTTTGAAATCCTAAATTGTTAATATAACTGTATACATACAGATATATATATATATATATATATATATATATATATATATATATATATATATATATATATATATATATATATATATATGCATATATTGATTGTATATATACCAGGATTTTCCGAAATAAACAACCCTACAGTCTGACATGAATTTTCATCTACACCCTATATAGAATTCAAAGATTTAAGTCAATATATATATAAGAAGAATTCAATTTACTGAGTTATTTCAAGAACTTGAACTGAAGTAATGAACAGATAAACGTGGATTCCTAGTCATTGTGGAATTCCAGGGAACAAAAAAGCCGACATTCTTGCAAAGAGAGGATATAATCTGCAGCAGCCACTCAATACTCCATCTTACCAACTATAGAGATATTAATGAAAAATACAGCGGTCCATGAGAAATACTTAAGTTGAAATCGTAGCGGGAAATGCTTGAAGTTTTTTGCTGGGTTCTCCACTCCCCATGAACCTTTCTCGCTCGGTCTTCACCGCTAATTTTAGAATTGTGACTGGCCATGACTTTTTGCAAGGGCACCCGTTCCAGATTGGCTTTATCGATAGCTCTATGAATAATAAGCCCTATTCTGTGTCCTTCAAAAACCGTTATAGATTTTATTCATTTGATATGCTTCCCAGCGTTTTCTCAATTAAACTTGCCTACTGACAACTTTGTTTCCAAGTCTAATTGTTATTGGGTTGCCAGAGGGCTTATGGTCTATTTAGCCGCAACCCGGAAGTAGAAAAGAAACATTAGATATTTTTTATTAACATGAACGTAAACATGGCTTCTTTCTGAAAATTTGCACAAACAGATCACGTGACATTCATTTCCTTTGCAAACTTCATTACACTCTTTTCTTAATGCTAATGGTACAAGACTAAAATTTAGTGTTATTAATATATATATATATATATATATATATGTATATATATATATATATAATTTAAAGACAACAGTAATAAAGCCATGTAAAATATTCTTTTAAACACTTTGCGTTACTTGAGTCATAATTTCTGAAAAATGTGCTTTCTAAGCAAGATAATTATCTAGAAATTCGTAGAGTGTAATTAACTTATCTAACAAAAAATAAATAAAGAATTGAAAAATACAGTATTTTTAAGATATTTACATATATTTATAATAAATAGAAAATAGGTAATAAGATCTAAGTAATAGGACTTTGAATAAATATTGGTTAGTAGATTATATAATCAATAACCTATTTATTTGTCTAAATAGTCAATGATTTACAAATTAAATTATATTGGCAAATATAAAAGACAAAGTTGTTTGGCGGTTAAGCTAAATAAAAATATTTTTGTTTAGCTTTACCGCCTTTTATTAATTAGTGCATCTCACGTTTCTATTTTTATCCCGATAAACAATGAAACTTAAAAGCAAACTTATAAAATCATAAACAAGTATTGACTTGAATCATATGATCGTAAAAATAAGAAAGTTCTGGTACTTTTACCCGATTAATTTGTAAAGAATGACCTCCAGATTTTGTTGGGTATTGGTGAGAAATTAATTGTGTTTTCATTGTCCCCATCAAGCAAGCCCCCTACGGGACCTGTACAAATTTTTAAGAGCTAGATCATTTGAAATACATCAATATGAACGAATATAATATTATATTTAGAGATTTTTTGCACTAATTTTTGCACAACAGCACATTTGTATTGGTTTAATATGGTATATTCCATAAATAATGAGGTATGCACATCTGTGACAATAGCAGTCCATTATTTTTTTTTAAAAATCTGAATATTAAAGCATTTATCTAACTGTAAAATTAAGCGGATTATTTCTGAATAATAAAGAAATCAGTTGATAAAAATAATTTCGAACCTCCCACGTCTGAAGTCTGACTTAAATAATCTTTCAAGTAAATGTTTTTTTTGAGTTTTCCAAACACTTGAAAATGACTGAAATACAGATCAGGACTGCACGGGGGGGAGGGTTAAATATTTTCCAAAATCATTAATCCCATAAACAAAAGACAGACACCTGTGAATTTTCATTGCAACCCACTCTATATCTGTAAGGAATCGCACAACCACATTGTTTGATTCTCTTTTTATGTGAATATAAAATGTATTTCAGATTGCAATTAAAAAAATTTACAAAATTACAAATATTACCTTGCTAAAAAAATAATAATAGCTATTACAAAAAAATAATATGGGCTATTACAGTCAGGACCCGAATTGCATTAAGTCCCCTTTAAAAAATTAGCTCTTGAACATCAAACCATTCTCTTTGATAATTTATATTGCTTACTTTTTTTAAAATTTAATAAAAATACTAATAAATCGCATAAAAAATAAAGTTTTCATCCGTTTAAAAAACAATAAATATTGTACGAATGTAATAAAAGTAGAGTCTAAAATAAAATAGACTTTTCAAAGCAAAATTTCATAAACTGAAATGATACTCTGCAGCTGTAAATAAATCTATAAAACAGTAAAAACTTGTTCGGCTTTGGATATTATATAATTCATTTTTACTGCATTGTTCTACAGTAGTAGAATCATTATGTCAACATTCATGGAATGTTCTAAAATTATATTCTAACTTCGAGTTTTATCGGTAATTTAAAGTGGATAAACTCCTTTAGTGGAAGTAATCATCTGGGGCTCAGATATAAAGGTATTTTAACATTGATTGATTTCGTCTTTTTTTCTGTAATGAGCTACAGAATCTAGAGAAATATATGAAATTATTGGAGGAAATGAAATTTGCCAAATTATTCAGTGAATTAAATTGAGACTTTGTAAGAAGACGAGGACTGTAACTTAATTTTGAGTTAATCTCTAAAAAAAGACAACAAAGGCAAAAACTATGAGAAATTTTTACAGATTAAAAATGAATTAAACTCGCTAGTTTATCTATTTGACCATTAAAACAGTATAAAACTGTTCTATATTCTACAGCATACTATTTGGGACATAAATCAGCATTGTTCTATTCTTAAAAGATATTTTAAAATAAATAATTCATATTTATGAGAAATTTTAAATACTGTATATCAATGTCCTTCCCCTCAAATATATATATATATATATATATATATATATATATATATATATATATATATATATATATATATATGCGAGTGTATTTTCAAGGTCCATATAAGTATATATTCTCAAGAGTTTAAGATAGTAGTGTGTTTAATAAGAATAGTCTAAAATCACATTTCTGGTATTAATAATTACAGTAATTACAGAACCATAAACAAATATCTAAAAGACACAAAAAATTACACGATATGAAAGTTAGCATAAATATATCTCATGATCCAGGAATTTAAGTGGTTTGCCTTTTTTCACATGAATTTTTTGTGATTACGTTCGGCTGACCAATATATTTCTAATCTGAGATTAGGCCTTCTAAAATAGAAATTGGATGTTAGGATGCTATGAAACACTAACACACACACACACATATACACACACACACACACACACACATATATATATATATATATATATATATATATATATATAAATGTGTGTGTGTAAAACATATGTTTGCATTTATAATATATATATAATAATAAAATTCATTTTTCCCGAGTATTGGGACATACTATAACTTCTAGAATAAACTAGAAGTAATTAAGGTGAATCTATTGGTTATCTGAATGACATTATTCCTGTAGAAAATAATGTTCATGGATTTGCTGTAAAGTCAAAAAGTGGTAAAGTAGGTGTAAAATCAAAGCTTAGAGAAAATGATACAACTGAATTAAGTTGTTAAATAAATATACTAATGTGTTTTCGAAAAAGTAAATATGATGTAGGCAAAATTAATATCGAACTACAGACCCTATCGACCCTATAGAACTTTCCCTAAGGAAGAAGAAGAAATCAAACTACAAATTGAACATTTATTAAAAACTGGAATCATTAAAGAAAATTGTAACCCCTATGCATCACCAGTTATCTTAGTATTAAACCGAGAGGAAGGTAAAAAAAACTCGATTGTGTATCGATTATCGTAAATTGAATGCTTTGACAATGACGGACACCACTCCCCTCCCTAGGACAGACATTTTACTAGATAAATTAAGTAAAGCAACTGTTTGTTTCTACAATAGGTTTAAAATCAGGTTTTTTGCATACTCCTATTCATCCTGATGAGACTGAAAAACTTATGTTTGTTACAAATTTTGGATTTTATGAATAGCTAAGACTCCCCTTTGGTTACAAAAATGCTTCTGCCTATCTTCAATAGAGTTATTAGCATGCTCGGTTATGATATTAAGTACCAGAAAGGCTCAACAAACATTGAAGCCGATATGGTTTTCTAGACAACCTGTTTCTCAACAGCTCCAACACTGTGTACATTTATTTAAGCTTGAGGAAATCATCCGCCATGAAAAAGATGATAATGTGTGTGGTAAAAAATATACAGAAATGAATGTTTTGAGGGTAATGAAAAAGAGAAAATGTTATAAAATCGTTGTACCTAAATCTTTAAAACTGAAATTGTTACCTGAAACTCACGAAATATTTGGACACCTCGGTATTCATATTAATTAAATTTAATAATCTAACAGTTTTATTCTCCTTATATTAGTAAAGATATTGGGAAATTTTGGGAAACATTGCTATGTCTGAAAGATTAATAAAAAGAAAAAAAAAATATTTTGGACTTATGCAAGAAGAACCCCCAACTGACAAGCTTTTTGAATGTCTTTCTATTGATAAAGTTGGCGGCTTTAATTATTATAATTCCAACAAAAAGTATTTACATCTTGGGATATATCATGCCACAAGATGTGTCTGGGCATTTGCCTTCTAAAAATTGTGACTACAGAAACGTATGCTAACTGCTTAAAACTAATTTTCCAAATTCAAGTCAAAGAGAAAAACCTTAGAGATCGCAATGCAGCAATCACATCCAATAGAATAAAAAAATCCTTAGGAATTATAATGTAAAACAACTTTTACTTCGAATTATCCCCAAACAAATGGCAACGCAGAACTCGTTAACCAAACCCTAGTTACTCGTTTAAAGTTCAAAGTAAATTCTACCCCTTCGAAAATAATTTGGACCAAAATACTGGAACAAGTTGTTATTGAATATAACAATTCTCTTCATACAGTGACACATTTTACTCCTGCATATTTATTTGGCAATCTTCTTTTTGATTCTTTTGTGGATTAAAATACCTACCCTCCTGTTCATACAGTGAGAAAATTGGATAAAGAAAGGATGTTTGATTATGATAAAAAGAATAAAAGTCGTTATGATACTAAGTTTGTAGACGTAAATTTTCAACCTGGTGATTTAGTATAATTTGATGACTTTGAATTTCCTAATAAGCGAAAATTAATGTAACTTCTTCTGGACCCTATGAAATTATCAAAATATTTCCTAGAGTTAATTATAAAATAGATAGAACTACCTGATAAAGAAACCTATTGAAATTGTACATGTTTCCAAGTTAAGTCATTACCATGACCCTAAAAAATTCAAACTATATCATGAATAGACCTACTATCCGTAACCTTCCTATTAGCATTCTTTTTCTATCCTCTTCCTAGTAAAAGTTTTGAAGGAATCCCTTAAGTAAAAGTGAAACCCTTTCATTTTTTATCTTAATACTCTCTTAAAACATGATAAAAGAAACAATATGTAAATGACAAATAATAAACGTATGGGGGTTTCCACTCACTTTCCACCCTGTCTCTTTGCGCTGTTTAGTAAGTTCCCCTCTGAACAGTGTCCCTCCCTCACCTGTTCGACAAACTTGCTTGCGCCTCTGTCTTTTTGCTCAGTTTTGTTTGACGTTATTTTTAGGTAGGTACACTTTCTTTGAGCTTTGGTAAAAGCTCAACTGGGGTTGCTACTAAATGTATAGAGCACCTCTTCTTATTATATATTTTAACCTATGGTGTGTGCTGTTTTGTTTTATTTTAAATGTTTTTTCCAACGACCTTCATGGCATTTGTATCAAAATACTATTAGAGTCGAAAGTTATGTTGTTCAACAATTATTGTCATTTTATAAGATTCATTATCGATAGTAAAAAATTGGAGTTATAGTATGTATGGAGATATAATGAAATTGAGTGAATTAACTTGGGAGTTTATTTTATTTTGAGCCATGACACAAAAGAGTTAGAAACTATGTAAAATTATTAGTGTTAATGTAAAATGAGGAAATGTGAAGTTAAAAAATATGAGTTCTAATACGAAATTAAGTAAGTCAAAGTGAACTAATTAAACAAAATCAAATTCAAGGGGAGGGCAACTGGCCAAGAATATAATAATCATGACTTCAAGGAGCTCTTAAATTTTTCTAGCATAGTGCTATTTCAATTTTCAGTACTAAGTCCAATACAAACTGAAATAAATTTGTGTGAAAATATGAACTAATATGAAGAGCATTAATAACTTAGACAGCAAGAATTCAGAACTGACGCTCTTTAAAGAGAATTTCTCTCACTGCTGCATATACAAATTGTGTCTTATTTTATATTACTAATAGTGTTTAAATTATTATTTGTTTTTATTATTGATAGTGTTGTTAATATTATTGAGTATATATTGAAATTATTGTTTCTATTTAAATTTGATATTTAATGTAACTTGAAGTCTAGGTGCTGGCCATGCTAAAAAAATAGGAATTTAATTTAACATACGATTTTCTGTCTCGCGTATCCAATATCTGGTTTGTTATGGGGTCGAGGCACCCGATTCCAACCCTTTTCAGATGGGGGGAATATTTGTAATAATAAAATTCATTTTTCTCGAGCATTGTGACGTACTATAACTTATAGAATAAATTAGAAGTAATTAAAGTGAAGTGGTTGGTTACCAGAATGACATCATTCCTGTAGCCAAGCCCCTTCCAGTAGTTAATAAAAAAGATTTCGAGACTTTTCCTTTGAGAACTCGATGTAATATCCATCAAATTTTTCTGTTTTATTTTCTTTTTTCCTACGTGATTTGTGTGTTATCTGGTGTTCTATATAAAAGATGTTTTTGTAAACCTGCATTAATATACTTGGCTGCTACAATTAATAATAATGATGATACAATGATGACTACTGTATTTTTAAATTATGTGGACATTATATTAAGTAATTCCACTTATTAAACTTATATATATATATATATATATATATATATATATATATATATATGTGTGTGTGTGTGTGTGTGTGTGTGTGCATCTTCTTCGTCACAACTGCAAACAATCTACTGGACAAGGCGGTCTCTACAAGCCTCCTCCAACGTACCCTATCAGGCACTACGGTCTATTAACGATTAATAATCCTGAGGTCTGCCTCTACACAATGTATATAGTAACATCTAAAACTATGTCTAAGCCATCTAATATGGTAAGATTTCATAAATCGGGTGATATTAGATTGTTTATATGTTCCATAAATTTAATGGTTATCAAGATTCTCTATCTATAATGTTAAATCGTTTAAAAGAATAGTTTTTACTATCGAAAAATTTTCTTCCTCAATAAAAATATTTGAACTTGAATGTGTATGGGAATCTTTAAGGGTGTAATTTTCCTTTTACTATTTCATTATAATATAAGATAGCTAGGTAATAATGAAAATATAAAATTTTTAAATTTACTTTTTTATAGAGGTTTCATTAAATTTTAAAACCTCAAGTTTAAATCTCGTGGAGATTTCATTATTAATTATATTATCATTTCAGTATTGAGTCTCTAATGGACAAGTTAAAATCCCTTGTCGACAATAGTATTCGCGTTAGACTAAAATGTTCAGAAGACTAAATAAAACTTATATTTTACTTTAATAATTAAATATTACTAAAACTGTTCCTATTTATGTACTGATCAGAATTTTTAAAAAGGTTTATGCTGCACAGAAAACTAAAATGACTTATCCCGAGGGGGATTTAAAATAATTTTGAGCAGAAAAATGTTTCGTGAGAGTAAATTTGATAAATAATTTTCTTTTAGATTACGTAGAAAATTTTTGAGGTGCCATCAACTGAGATGAATAATGGAATAAGTTTAAAAGAAGTAGTTAAGGTTGTATCTGTATCAGGGGAATCCCTATTTAATCCTTTTACTTTAGATAGTCATAATTATACGGCCAAATAATTTTCCATTCTTTCTTTTTTTAATTATCTAAAGAGCTCGAAAGAATGATTTCTCAACAATAATACTAATATATATGCACACACACACACAAAATATATATATATTATATATATATATATATATATATATATATATATATATGTATATATATATATATATATATATATATATATATATATATATATATATATATATATATATATATATATATATATATATATATATATATTTATATATATTAAAATATTACCCCTAAATAGCTATTCAAAAATCTCTTTTTGCCTCTTTTAATTTTTTAATATCTGATATCTCAAACGCATAATGCAAGCTAAAGGAGTATTATCCAACTTAAATTCTTTTACCCGACTTTATTTTTAAAAAATAATACTGTAATAAATATTGACTTCCTATCCAGTGGCCACATTTTCATTCAGAAGTTTGGGTATCCCAGGGAATTTTAAAGCTTCTGCATTAAATAAATTGCTGCATATGTATTTTCGCATAATTTGAATTTGAAATAAATTAACTCACTATTTATGGGGATGACATGGACCGCACATGTGTATAATCTTTAAACATTCTATGTTGAACTGTTGTATTGTGAAAACGGTTGCTAGACGGTTTCATTGCACTTCTCATATTAAATAAATTTTAATATATAGTAGTCTATATATAGTACTCTGCACTATATTTTCTCTTGTAATCTGACAAAGGATTTTCATCTAAAAGATCATCCAACAAGAGCGGAATCGAAGTGTTTCCAGCTGTTACACACTAAGTCCTACGCAGTAAGACACAGAAACTAATTTCCTGGATAATTGAAAACTGTGAATTAATCCCTAGCATCAACCAAATGGTCAAGACATCTAAAGTCTCTATTTAGTACTATGATTAATATTTAAATTTTTTAAATGTAAATATCGTTTTAAAGCTCAAGTAATAACAGCATAACTTTTTATAAACAACTTCTCATGGCTACAAAGTTATCCTTTTTGTTATAAAATTATCTTCCATCTGTTAATATTTTTAAATGCAAAATGTTCAAGTTGTTTGAAATGTTCTTCAGTACCTTATAAAACAAATATAAATATTTGAACCCTCAAGAGTTACAGTTTCCTATCCCTCCTGGGGTTGGACCCATGCTTGGGAACCTTTCCCTCTCTTTTCCAAGTATAATTGTGTTAAAAGTAACTAGTTCTTAATTATCATTAAGCAAATTTGACTTACTTGTAAAGTCTATTTATAAAACAAAAGGTAAAGAGCAAAAAAGATGCTATATGTTTGACATAATTAATAAAAATTGCGATTTTTACTCCCTGGAGAAAATTTCAAAAAAGAACCTATATACAGAAAACAGTATAGCATGGTTAGTATGATGGTTAATACGGAGTATGTCTCCCGGACGATGCAATACAAGCGTTACAACACCTACGCATGCTGAGTATCAGATTATCAATCTGATCTTGGGGAACATTACACCACTCATCAAGCAATGCCTTCCGAAGTTCCGATAGAGAGTTGGGAGGGGGTTGACGGGCTGCAATTCGTCGGCCAAGCATGTCCCACACATGCTCTATTGGATTCAAGTCCGGTGAGTATGCTGGCCAATCCATACGGGTGATATCCTCCGATTGAAGGCATTCGTCTACAATGTTTGCACGGTGAGTTCGGGCGTTGTCATCCATATACAGAAATTCAGGACCCATGGCGCCCCGAAACAATGACCACAATGACATCCCGATAGATGTGGCCTGTCATCGTTACACTCTGAACATGCAGGTCAGTTCTAGAACCAAGAATAATTCCTCCCCAAACGAGCCATCCGGCACCACCGTAACGGTGTCGTTCAATGGTGTAACGGGTACTCTTGGTGGTAACGGGTACCTGGCGCTCTCCATATGAAAGTCCGGTGAGAATCAGAATGTAAACTGAACCTGGACTCGTCGGAAAACATCACACAAGACCACTGTTGCGGTGTCCACAATGCATGCTCTCTAGCCCAGCATAATCGCAGGTGACAGTGAGTTGCGGTAAGGGGAACACATCTGACAGGCCTACGAGCATATAGACCAATGTTCCCTAAGCGTCTGTACACGGTCTGCCTTGAAACTGTCGTACCGGTAGCTGAAGAGAGCTGACGAGACAGGTCTGATACTGTGCTCCGTCTGTTTCTTTTGGCAGTAACTGCCAAATATCGGTCATCATTCGGCGTAGTAACTCGGGGGCGACCTGTGATGTAACATCTACTCACATTACCATCATGTTTGAATCGTTGCCAAAGCCTGGAGATGACACTCTGGGCGATTCCAAGTTCCTCGGATACTTCCAGCTGGGTACGTCCACATTCCAGTCGTCCGATAATTCTACCACGTAAAAAATCATCCAAATGCTTCCTTTGTGCCATAACTATGCGGTTATTGCACTGAAAGGCTTTTAAAGCACTTGTGAACAATTTTACTTCTTTGCTACCATTCCTTATATACCCCTTTCATACACTCTCGTCATTGTGACGTACTATCCGCGCCATCTGGTGGTTTCCTGCAATTTGCATATTCTTCTTCAAGATGTGTGTGATAATTCTACAGGTGAAATTTTTATTTTTCTCAATTTCTGTGTGATTCTGAATTATCCTTAATTTACGGACATGAGTGTATATATATATATATATATATATATATATATATATATATATATATATATATATATATATATATGTGTGTGTGTGTGTGTAAAACATATGTTTGCATATAATATATATATATAATAATAAAATTCATTTTTCCCGAGTATTGTGACATACTATAACTTCTAGAATAAACTAGAAGTAATTAAGGTGAAGCTATTGGTTATCTGAATGACATCATTTCTGTAGAATCCAATGTTCATGGATTTGATGTAAAGTCAAAAAGTGGTAAAGTAGGTGTAAAATCAAAGCTTAGGGAAAATGATAAAACTGAATTAATTAAGTTGTTAAATAAATATACTAATGTGTTTTCAAAAAATAAATATGATGTAGGCAAAATTAATATCGAACTACCATGGAATAATTTATCTTCTGATATGCCTGTCACCTTAAGACCCTATAGAACTTTCCTTAAGGAAGAAGTAAAATAAGCTCTTAAGTTAATTCACTCAATTTCATTATATCTCCATTTATACTATAACTCCAATTTTTACTATCGACAATGAATCTTATAAAATGACAATAATTTTTGAACAACATAACTTTCGACTCTAATAGTATTTTGATACAAATACCATGAAGGTCGTTGGAAAAACATTTAAAATATTGGTGATGCATATTGACTACAATTTTTCTTTAATTGTAGTCCCTAAAGTAATCCCTATAAGTAAGCATAAAAAGAAATGACCTCGGAAGAACACATATGATTTTCAAAGGCTTGTAGATGATTTGTATACAAAATGGTTTGTAGAATTACAGTGATTGAACAACACTATGACAGAAAATAAATTAGTAAGCATTTTTAAATTAATGGATTACACTAAAGTTTTATGATTCGAGATTTCCTACTTCAGCAGAAAGAAACTTTTCCACAACATAAAAAGAATGCCTTGCCGTCATCTGGGCGATCAGTAAATTCAGGCCTTATCTCTAGGGAAAACCTGTCACAGTAGTAACTGATCACCATTTTTTATGTTGGTTGGCGAAAGTCAGGGATCCGTCTGGAAGACTGGCGCGGTGGGCTCCCAGGTTCCAAGAATACGACATAAATATTATCTACAAGAGTGGCTGTAATCATTTGGAAGCGGATTCCCTGTCAAGGAATCCCCTAATTGAACCACCGATTGAGTGCAATGACGAAATCCCGTCCTTCGCAACTATCGAAGATTACGGAAAAGAACAACAAAAGGATAGACAGTTGAAGACCATCATAACAATCCTCAAAATAGGCGAGGCGTAAAAAAAAAAAAAACCTCCGTAGTGATGTTCTAAGAAGTCTTCACGATGCTCTAACCGCCGGTCATCTTGTATTTGTCAAAACGTATGACAGGATAAAAAGAATATACTTTTAGCCAGGATTGTATGGGATCATACGTCGATATGTTTCACACTGTCGAGAATGCTAGAGACGGAAATCCCCTCTACAACTCCCATTGGGACAGCTTCAATCGATAAAACCCAATAACATACTTTTTTCCAAAATTGGAGTAGATTTACTTGGACGTTTTCCAGTTACCCGAAATGGCAATCGGTCGATTATCATTTGCACGAATTACTTAACCAGATTCACAGTCACAAAGGCAATACCAACTGCTGAGGCCACCAAAATCACTAAATTTATAGTTGAAGAAATTGTACTTAAGCACGGAGCTCCTAAAGAAATCATAAGCGATAGAGGACGTTACTATATTGTTAAAAACTTCAACCAGTTATGCCAGATGTCACACCTTCTGACGACCACCTACCATCCAATGGATTGACAGAAAGATTCAACAGAATACTGGTTGACATGCTGTCTATGTACTTAGACTTTGAGCAAAGAAATTGGGATACCATACTACCGTCTGTGACTTTTGAGTCAGCAAAACAAGATTCAGCAAAACAAGATACCACGGGATTTAGTCCATTCTGTCTCGTTCATGGTAGAAATATCCAGACTCCTCTTGAAATAATTTTCCCATCTAATACCGATACTTTTGACGAAAGTTAAATGCATCATTTTATTACCAGGGCAGAGGAAGCTAGACAGCTAGCAAAACTCCATATCAGCGAAGCGCAAGCTACAGACAAACGCCGATATGACGAGAGACATCGACCTGTCAGCTACAATACCGGGGATTTAGTATGGGTCTTTACCCGGTACGGAAAGTAGGATTATCCGAAAAGCTACTGAGACGTAACTTCGGTCCTTATCGAGTAACACGACAACTGTCTGAAGTGACATATGCAGTAGAAAGTGTGGAACAAAATAGATTTCTTTGGAATTCACAAGACGTCGTTCATTTACTAAGACTAAAACCCTATCTTGATCCAAAAAGACAATTGAATAATGAGAAGATGTTTACTTCCAGGAGACCTGCTACAAGGAGCCAAACAAGATGCAAATATTCTTTTCATTTACCGTTAAATATAAATAAATATGTAACACAAATACAGCATTCCAAAACTGTTTATTCTTAATACGTTGCTTTTATAAGATACAAATACAATACAAACGTTGTTTATTTATTTTACTATTAATATATTCAATATAGTTTGACATTAAGGATCTCTTAAGGATCTTTAAAAATGAATGTGTTTGTATACTAGTATTATAAAACTTCTCAATATGACTTTGTAATCGGTATACAACAAAATGAAACTTTTGATGTGAGTATTATAAGTGCTATTTATTTTAGCTGTAAAATAACGTTTTATGAAGTTTCAAATAAAAGTCAGTTATAAACTGTTTATATCATTGAATCATTTTTATTTCATAATAATATAGACATTTATATACACACATGCACGTACATATATATAATCATATACATATACGTAAGTATGTATATTAAGAGTTGATAATAGCATACTTATTGTATGCTGACAACCATTGAAATTTTGTTGAAAAGTTATAAAAATAACCAAATCACTAAGCAAATTTTAGCTTATTAACAGAAACGTATAATTTGATAACTATTTATATATTTTTTATAAAATTATAATGTAGTATCTCCAGAAATTATTTAAGTAAAGTGACTTTTTAGTAAGTGTTAGGGAAACTGAGTCTCGAAAAGTGTCATATGTTTCATATATATGTACTTATGAATGCAAATGAAGAACAAGTTATCAATCTTGAAAAAAAACTATTTTAATTTTAAAATGTAAAAAAAAACATGCTTTACTCTGGCTGAAGTTCTCCTTTTATGGTCTCCTAATTGTACATATCATTTATATTTCCCTAACCATTTTCTTTTCTTAATTCATGCTTTGAAACTATCTTTTTTTCTGATATTTATGAAAAAAAAGGTCCCTGTTGTTTCAAATTATATTTTGAATAAAGTATATCTAGGAATTATTTAAATGATTTTCCTCAATTTGAAATTTTATGAAATCCATACATTAGTAATCCATATTTCACTGCTTTCGCAAAATAAAATCGATGATGTTCTAAAATAAATGTTTGACCTTCATGATAAAACATCTCTAGTTTAGTTGCTGTTCAGTTTATCCGGAAAGAAATCTTTTTAGAGCCTTTTTCTTTGGTAGACATACAATATAAATAGATCTATGTGAAACATGTGGCAAACATATTTCACAACGCATATCAGTTTGCCCTATGAAACACAAAGAGTTCCTTCATTTCAAGCACCTGCTGTGCATATTCTTTCGATCCGGTGGTTCAGTGGTATTTTCGTCTGGGTCTCGTGGTTGTATACACCTTAATTACACAATGATCAGCCAACGGGTTCGCTTAGTTGCTTTTATTTACACGCGCCATTTACATGCTTTGGTACAGGGGGAGAGCTTATCGCCCATCCTTTCGCTTCGAAGGTTACATTCGATTTCTCTGTCCAAGCGGAGTTACAAATATACTCAGTAGCGCCATCTAGTATAGTACCAGTGGGCTATGAATTTTTTACATACTCCCCACCTGGACTCTTTTAAGAGTACATAATTATTACAATCTATCATGATACATTGCAAACAATATAAAATCAAATTACAACAATATTCCAATAAATTCAAATTTAAATGTTATAATTAAAATTATACTAAACATAATATATAAAAAAATTAAATCAAATCCACACATTAATATGGAAAAATTAAATTCCAAACAATTAAACTTATACTTAAAATGCAATTAAAATAAAATATCTTATGTTAATTCACAATAAGAAACATTTAATATTAAGTATTTTACTATCCTCAAACTAATATAATCAGAATGAAAATCAGTTGTAATAAAGTTCTGATGCATAACATGAATATTAATTGAACTGTTCTTAATACACTACACTTGAATTTCTGTGTTCGATTATTTTCTTTCATGATTGTCTCTACAGTTTTTCTTCTGCATTGTTATTTACTATAGTTAGTGTTATAGTTAGCTTCTCTAGCTTGGCTTTGATATCAATTCCTATTCTGTTTACTTTACATGTTTCGTAATTCATTTTGTTTATTTTTTATCTATCAGAATATATACCTATATATCTTTTATATTTTACTTCTCTTTACACCTGCTATTTATTCGTACCAGTATGGATTTTATCTATATGTTTCAATTTAGTTCTTTTCGCCATTTCAATTCAAATATGCCTAATGTAGTTGGGGATTCACCAAGAATTAACAGTTATATATTTAAACATACACATAGCCGATCATACACTCATAGATATATACTTTATTTCTGTACGTATTATATATCTATTAGGTGAATTCAAACACCAAAGCAAAATTTCTTGCTTAAACTTTACCTGTATCGTCACATTTGCACTTGTATTTTATTCGTACTAGTATTGGTTTCATCAATATGTTACTACCTAGTTCTATTCGATATTTAAATTGAAATATGCCTAATACAGTTAGGGATTTACTAATGGAAGTATTAACAAGTATTATACATAAAAAAAAATACACATCTCTGACAACAACACTGAAGCAGAAGATTTTATTTCTAAAATGTTCAGCATGGCATATAACAACGTGCAACACAAAGTCACGTGCACCACAAAGAGCAATTCTTCTGCGAGGAACCACCAGTCACCTGATTCGAAATGTTATGCCCCTAAATCTTGAGCGCTCTCCGCTTAAATACGCTAACTCACCTGAAGATCCTTGCTCGTTAGGAAAGAATTCGCTATATTTTTACTAATTTTTCTTTCAATTTTAACATTTAATTTTCAAAATCTGACACACACACACACGCACACACACACACACACACACACACATATATATATATATATATATATATATATATATATATATATATATATATATATATATATATATATATATATATATATATATATATATATATATATATATATATACATATGTGTGTGTGTTTGTGTGGGATCAAAGAAATATTCGTCTACCGATTCCTCTATTATTTAAGTTACCACTTTCTGGGCAAAAAGAACTCTTAATCAATTTGCAGTCATGAAGATATCAGAAAAGCGAGTAAAGAATGTGGAACTTTACTTTTATTAAGAACTAAACCTTACATTAATCGTACCGACCGTCTGTTAGATGCTACAGATCCACATAGAATGCTAAAAAATATACATATCATTCACAGATGGCGAACATAGAGTGAGTCACTTAATTTTGTTTCTGTTAGACTTAAAATATTTTAGAAATTTCTGGTATGCAAGAGGGAAGCTTGATAATTTACGTTATCTCGAAAAGAAAACAAGAAGTAATTTATTTCTTTCAGAAGTCGTACCATTTTAATGAAACAAATCAGAAATGTGACCAATGGACAGAAAATAAACATTTATTCAGCTATCAGTTTTCAAAGATGGGAAACTAAGAATTAAATAGTGAGGAAGTGTAAAAGAAGAATTTTGGATATATATATATATATATATATATATATATATATATATATATATATATATATATATATATATATATATATATATATATATATATATATATATATATATATATATATATATATACTGCTCAAAACAATTAGGGGTTTTAACGATATTAAGCAAATATTTACACCGATAAGTAACATAAAATAAATAATCCATAATTTAAAGGTTAGCAGAAAGACTGCATATGCAAATCAAAACCAGAATAAAAATATAAATTCAGAAATCGGGAGGTTGCAGAAACTTCAATTTCACTGCCTTAATTGTGAAATTCGTTTGCTCAGTTATTATTGTTATTATAATTACTATTGTTATTATTATTATTATTATTTTGAAAAATGTGACTTTAAAATGTCCCAACTGACGTGATTTACCGGAATCCAGGCTGTAGGCTGTATACATATGAGCTTTAATATACAATGTTTTATTTTTTATATTTTGTAACGACTAACTATATATTAAGTTTCTTATTATAAAACTAAAATATTTACTGAATATTGTTCCAATGTCATTTAATAAATTAAAAAACTTTGTAAAGAATGAACATTTTGTTAAAATGTCTATATTAATCACCAGGCTAAACAATTTTTGTTCATTAGTACACTTTAAAAAATTACTAAAATACTTTATAGAATTACTTTCAATGTGAATAGTTAAAAATATTTTTGAATAAAACATTTCAAAAGGAATAAATACAATAATTTAACTGTAAAATAGAAATAAAGTCATATATGTATGTGAATTTAGAAACTAATTTTGTTGATTGAAAATGTCATTTTAATTTTCTTTACTCGGAAATTTTATTTAGGATGTAATATTTTATTTCAGTCTATTTTCTTACATCCTGATTTTGGATAGTATAGCTGACTTAAAATAAATATAAAATACTGTAATATATAATCGAATATCATTTAGGTCTAATTTATTTTAATTGTTGTCTGAAATTCAATCTAATTTATAAATTTATTCAAACGAAAATCGAATAAGTTTCATTTTGAGGTAATTTAATTACAATAGATAGCGTGCTTCCTAATTTTATTTTATGGAAAATACTTCATTATTACAATTATTCCTTTAACATTTTATTTGAACAAATATTTGGAAATGCTATATATAAAATATTTATTTATTCAAATTGTTTAATTAAAAGATTATATTTTTTAAAGTATTTCTGACAGTTTTCTGATTAAAGTAGTTTTAAAGTATTTCTGACAGTGTCATGTTAAATTAATCAATTATTCAATAAAATTAAATATGAAACACGTTGAATTTAATTAAGTTACATATAATACAACAAATAATTATAATTTTCAAAAATATTTAGTTAAAATTATGATCAACATTAACTATTAACATAAACATTTTACCGTTCAGTAATTATTAAATGCCTTTTTACAAATATAATGTTCAATTTATTAATACTCAGTTTATTTAAAAAGACAAATATAGTTATTTATATTGAATATTGTTATTGGTTAAATTTAGTCTTTGTTAAAAGGTTGTTTTTATGAAGAAAATTTCTTAATTTTATAAAAATATGATAAAATGCAATAAATGAGTTTTTTTAAACACTATATAAAAATGACATTAATACTAAGTCCATAAATGATTAAAAATCAATTTAAATTGTAATCCATTAATATCACTTAGTCAAAAATAGAGTTCAGTTTGGTGATAAAGTTAATTACTTCTCATAAACACTATGCTTCATTTTCTAAAAAAAAAATAAAGAAAGTTTTAATTCTTACTTATTATTTAGTAAAACATCTAAAATCAGTTATTCCGTTATGGATAGTTTGTAAATTTTACATACTCTAAAATAATAGCTAAACGTTTTAAATGACATATATTCAAAATAACTAGTACATTTTATAAGAAAATTAATAAAATGTCTATTCAATGAGATGCTATGATAAGCCATGGAGTTACTTTTACATTTGAGCTTTCCAACCTTGGAGAAGTGGAATTATAACAGGGAAAGCATGAAAACATTTTTCCTAAAAATTAGACCTTAATATCTCAAAATATATAAATAAAAAGACATCAAATCCTTATTTAACAATAAAAAATCTACGTAATGAAAGCATATTTTTGCATTTCGTTTGATAAACTTTGTGCCAATAATTAACAACCCCCTCATTAAATTTTAACCAGATAGATGCATTGTTATTAATTTGTAATTTAACGTTAAAAACATTACATGTTTTGTACTAGAGCAAAACCTTACTATTTACTAATTGTAGTTTTTAGTACTTTTTCGGAACAAATTTATAATCGTGAAAAATCTTTCTATACTTTTATATCTCTTAAAATGAAAATCAATTAAGCGTAGCTGTTTAAATATTGGAAAACCTTGCTTTACAATAACCTATGAAAGCGATTACTTTCTTAGTTTATTTTACCTCTTATTTTCACACTCACATCTTTCTCCAGTTTCTGTAATTGATGGAACCAAAGAGTGGAAAGAAGTAATAAATAACCTGGAAGCATAAAGAATATATATAACTATGGATCTCTCTACGTTAATTGGATTAGCGGTATTTGCACAAAGAAACTATCACAATGCAAAACTCATTACAATGTAACTATTTCACACATTCAGATAAATTCCTCACAGTTATTTGAACTCATGTTCCATTTAATTTGTGTTACGATTGTAACATTTGTGTACACTATAATTTATAATCTGTAATACGCGATCAGGACATCCAACATACTGCTGATTATTATGAATGAAAGCTATTTAACCTAGTATATCTATTTACAAAATAACAAATTTGCATAAAGGTATCAAGAGAAATACTATAACTTTCATAGTTTTTCACAAAGCATAATTTCTTCCCTATACATTTGTACCATTTATTGGTTAACGGTGGATTCCTCCCCCATGATATATCTGGTGATTACTTCAAATCGCTCTATGAAATCAATCACTATGATAGTAATATAGACTTTTTCTATACTTATGAGAAAACAATTTCATTATGTTTTGATTTGCTTTAGAGTGTTACAATCTACATTTTTGCTAAACGAGAACTAATGTTTGGGACAAACTGCTTAACGTTTATAAACATTCATGCAACTTGTGGAATTCTAATCTACAGACTCTGCCACGAAAAGCTAGAAGTGAACTATCTGACCACCTTACGGTGATCATATATGAATGTATATAAATTTAAAGGATTTTATTCTAAATTGAATAGATTGTTTTGAACGAGGAGTTTTAAAGAGATGTTTTCATGCATGCTTCAGGTAACTGTCTTCATCCAAATATAGTTTATCCGATTTAAAAGAAAGTATGAGTTGTGTCATGGTATTAAATTACTGCATGTAAAGGGTGAGTTGAATCTTTAAAAATAATTGTTTTTTTTATACGAACGATCAAACATACAACAAT
Organism: Pardosa pseudoannulata; assembly: GCA_032207245.1. Lineage (NCBI taxonomy): Eukaryota > Metazoa > Arthropoda > Arachnida > Araneae > Lycosidae > Pardosa > Pardosa pseudoannulata. The sequence goes on along the minus strand of CM063510.1, from coordinate 51,279,508 downwards.
TATATATAGAATGATTCATAGAAAGTATAGAACTGGCTTACTGAAATAATTTGTTTTCTCAATATTTATTTCGAGTTCATCATATAAATAGTTTCGAAACCATTATAAGTGGTAATGGATATCGAGTTTGTAATTTACTACAAATAAAAGAGTTTGCTCTCCATTTATATAGGCAAGAAAACTTTACAGTCAGCTGTCAGTCTGTGACAGGTTACGGCTAGTTTTCAGTAATGCTGGATATTACATTAGAAGCATATATATATATATATATATATATATATATATGTATATATGTTTATATATATGTATATATATATGTTTATATATATGTATATATATATATATATATATATATATATATATATATATATATATATATATATATATATATATATATATATATATATATATACATATATATATATATATGTATATATATATATATATATATATATATATATATATATATATATATATATATATATATATATATATATATATATATATATATATATATATATATATATATATATATACTTATATTCGTGTATAATAGGATTAATTATACATATATAATTTATTATTATAGTATATTTCAAATTTAGCCTACAGTTACTTAGTCAGTACTTTTCTTTTTTAATTAGAAGTTATAAAATTTGGATAAATAGATAGATTTATGTATGAAGGCATACTCCTTAAACAGAAATAAAATAAGAAATTTTTTTATCTTCAATTGTAAACGTTACGTTTTATATTAAAGCCCTTATATCCCTAAATATTTCGGAAGGTACTATTAAGCTTTTATCAAACATTTTATCACTAGGAAATGAAATTTAACAATTTAAAAACTTTGTATGTGTGTTTTGTAAGAAAACAAAATGACAAAAAATTCTGAAAATTATTGCCTAAATTAGGAAAAGCACTTTTAAAAAAAGGTAGAGTCAGTATGCGAAAATTCTAGTTTTTGGTTAAAAGCTTGATTTTGAATCAATTTATTCTATACTCGGTTATATTAATTTTAACTTAATAAATTTTTACTGGTGATTGCATCTAGAATACATTACGTATAAAAATATTACGTACATTTTTAACATAAAATCAGAAATAATTTTGAAATGTTCCTGCTTTTAATTTTTAATTGGGTCACATAGTATTAAGAAATAGAATTGTCATTTATTATTTTCTTGATCTGCGGTTTTAATTTATAGATTCTACATAAATGAGGCACTTACTCAAGAAGAATATGTTCAGACAAGAAAATATGATAGCATTTCTTATTTTCAGAAGACGAAGAACTGTGCAGAAATAATCTAAAAAGAAAAATTATCTTTGATATACACTAGACATGAACGAGATATGTTAAATTCATATTGACAGCTGCAATATATAAAAAACTGCTTTTGTGGATATTTTTTAACAAATTAGTAATACTGATCCTAATTTTGTTATTGTTATGAAATGTTATTTCAGAAATTATCATAAGGTATAATAGTAAGCTTAATGTATCAATGATTAAAAAAGTATTCTATTCTTTCAAAAATGCTGAAGTACAGATTAAAAAAATACATTATCAAATCTGTTCAATCTTGAAATTGCAATGTCATGAAAATGAAAATCACATTCAGTGTCAACGAAATGTATTTGAAATATATTTATTGCTTTTGCAGGTTTAAACTAAATATTTGAAACTGGGAGTTGAATCGTTTTCAAATAATATATTCTACTATGTGTATGTATTCTTCATTTTCCTCAATTCATAAGTATAGAAAATTCTCAATTGTATGAATCTTAATTGTTCATCTAAAAGAAATACAAAATTTTCATTAAAATGCATCGACCTAAATTAAAGTACGAAGTTTAGTCAATAAATCTTTCTGGCTTCACCAGAATTCATATCACATTTTATGACAAGCTCTTTACTCTTTACTCTTGACAAACATGATAATGAATTGACAATCAGAACCCCATTAAATCTTCAATTTCCTGGCCTAAACCATTGTTAATTTTCACCAAGAATTACAGACACAAAATTTTAGTGTTTAGTAAAATACTTTATTAAGTAAACATTGGTAATTAAAGACAAGGTTTACCTTTCTCCTATATCGAGAAAGTAATGTAGTTTTTACAATATGAAATTTCGGGAAATTTACACATTTATCCTCTCACATTATAAATAATTTTAAAAAATGGGATTGAACTCACCTCTGTTTATGTACTTCTACTTTAGAACATAGTGGAAATAATTTTGTAATATGTATTCTTATCTATGTATCAATGGTTAAACATACAACTCGTAAAAGCAAGTGAAAGAAGAAATATTTGGAAATGCGTTTATATATTAAAGGTACAATAGTATAAAATCCTGTATTCTACAGTTAAACTGCAATACCCCTAATCATTTGAGAATATACTGTTCAAACGGTTAGGCCACTTACTGCCTCTTGTTTCATCAACCTTTGTTGCTGCAATCTAGTTGATGGAATGAATGTCAGTAGATGTTCAGAAACATCATAAAAGATACTATAAATAAAAACGTAGTATGGTATTCTGTGAAAAGATAAAATATAGGAATTACATACGCATAAATGAAACTTTAAATTTACATACTTAATCTCTCTCATAATAATTAATTAAAATATTTTTTTTGGATTAACCTCCCCCTGTTTATGTATTTTGTCACGAGAATAGTGTTGAATGATTATTACTCTGAAAGTTGAGGTGCTTTTATAAATGTAGTATAATATGTGTTCTTATCTATCTATGGCTGTTTAAACATGAACCTCATCATAGCAAGTGAAAAATAAAATATTTGGACATGGGTTTATACATAAAGTGTGAAATTATATAAAGTCATGAACTCAATTAATTAACCTTAATATTTCTAATCGTTTGGGCAGTAAATGCCTAAACGATTAGGCTACCTAATAACTTTTCTTTCATCAATCTGCTTGCTGTAATCTCGCTGATAGCATGAATTCTAGTACATGTTCAGAAGCAGCATATACCATGCTATAATTGAAAACATGATATTATATGAAAAAATAAGATATTTGACATACATGAAACACTACATAAATGAAATGAAACGCATAAATGAAACGCTAAATTTATATAATTAATCTCCCTCATTATAAGTAATTTAAAAATATTTCTTTTTAAACACCTCCGTTTATGCTTTTCTACCCGAGGACAATGTTGAATTACAATAACCAAGAAAATTATGGTGCTTTTATGAATACAATTTTGTAATATGTGTACTTATCAATCTATCATTGATTAAACAGGAATCTCATTAGAGCAAGCAAAAAAAAATTTGAACTTGGGTTTAAATAAAGTGTAAAATTATACAGAGTCCTAGAATCAATTTTCAACCGGAATATTCCTTACTGTTCGGGCATCTACTGCCCAAAAGGTTAGTCTACACACTGCTTGTTGTTTCTTTAAACTTCTTGCTGTAATGTCGCTGAAGGCATTAATGCTGGTAGATGTTCAGAAACATTATAGAACATACAACAATTGAAAGTGTAATATGATATTCTATGAAAAAATAAGTTGTTTGAATTACGCATCTCAAACTAAACTATATATATATATATATATATATATATATATATATATATATATATATATATATATATATATATATATATATATATATATATATATATATATGCATTAAATACACTGGTGTGCAAAACGTAAGCAACAGGTGGGCTTTTGCCATAACTCCACGAGAAAACATCTGAGAGAAAGGAAATTCAGAAATGAGGGAGAGTACTATGTACATAAAGGATGATTAAAGCATCGGCGGTGAGAAAGAAATACAATGCATACGGTATGGAATCAAACAAAAACTAGCTTTATTGAACGCATACTCATGATTGTCTACCCAAGAGGAAAAGCAACAAGCAGATCTTCCTTAATATGGGGTATGCCCTCTCTAACTGCAATGGTTGCTTCGCACCATCACCTCATACTCAGAACCAGCTGTTCCAACATTTCTTGCAGTAGGAGTGCCCATTCCGCAATCAGCATCTGTTTGAGTTGTTGGGTGGTCTCCGGAGGATGTAAGCGTTCTGCAATACGTCTCCCCAAATCATCCCACACATGTTCGATGAGATTTAAATCAGGGAAGTAAGTTGGCCAATCCATTCGAGTGATATCTTCATTTTCCAGTAGCTCCTCAATCGCAAGTGTCTGATGTCCCCGTTCATTGTCATACATAAAAATGAGGTCTGGACCAATGGCACCTCGGAACAGACGCAGACGGGAAAGGAATACCTCCTCAGAATAGCGATCCTTGGTTACAGAACCTCTGTCGAAAACGTGGAGACCAGTTAGCCCTTTCAGCATGCCTTCCAGACAGGAATTCCAGGTCTTTCCTTGATGTTTATGATAAAACCGGGTCCCAACCCCTCCAAATCAAAACGCGTTGAAAATAGTTTCTGGTACTGAACCGACTCTCATCCGTAAAGAGGACACGACTCCGCTGATTAGCTGTCCAGCTTTTGTGATCTCTGCCCCTCTATAAACAGTGACGTCGGTGGCCAACTTTGAACTGGAAGAAGCGTTCAGGACGGTAGGCGAATAGGCCAACTTTGTGAAAGACTCTGGCCACAGTAATGCAGACAATGCACGACCATATCGAAATATTGCTGTTGAGGAGATCCTGGAAAGTCAAGATACCATTCAAATTTATTGGTCAGCGTACTCCCCTGATTTCAATCCCATCGAACATGTGTGGGATGCTTTCGGGAGACGCATTGCAGTACGCTTACATCCTCCGGGGAACAAACAACAACTCAAACAGATGCCAACAACTCAAACAGTGGAATGGACATTCCTTCCGTAAGAAATATTGGACCAACTGGTTCTGAGTATGTGGAGACGGTGGAAAGCAACCATTGCAGTTAGGGGAGGCATATCCCATATTAAGGAACATCTGCTTGTTGGTCTTCCTCTTGGATAGAAAATCATGGGTCACGATAATATGCATTCAATAAAGCTTGTTTTCTTTGATTCCATACCATATGAGTTGCATTTCTTTTTCAGCGCCGATGCTTTCGTCATCCTTTATGAACATAATACTATCTCTCATTTCTGAATTTCATGTCTCTCAAATGATTTCTCGTGGAGTTATTGCAACAAACCCACCTGTTGCTTAAGTTTTGCACACCAGTGTAGAAAAAAATGTAAGTTTGACGTTAAAGAATGCTTACATGTATCATTTTTAAGAAGTATATTATAAAACTTATTTATTTTAAAAATATCAAAGATATTAAAATTTTCAGTTATACTTCCACAAAACCTTCTTAAAATTTACTTAATGTCATTTAAATTTGAACTCAATAGTTAATATACAGTTTTCCATTGTTTAAAAATAATTTATTTATAAAATTATCTGTGTACATACGTCGTTCATTTTAAGCAAGTTGGTTTCGAATGCTATAGTCTACTATTTTACAACATGAGAGCTAATGAGTTAAAGGCGATTGCGAACGGCTACGAAAAATATGCTACAGTTGGATTTAAATCAAAGGACTTGGTATAGAAGAACAGCGCCCTTAGCATTCGGCCATCTTTTAAGTTAGAAGTATTAATAAGTGTAAAGTATATTTTATTGTTGAGTCCTAGCTTACAGCATTACAGCAAGAAATTCAAATTGTATACTAAAATCTAAATATTGATTGTGATTGATTAATCTGGCTGACTGCACCCAATTTTATATCTTATGGCATTCACTTTGCTCATGACATGCAATGATTAATGGTGAGGATAACGTATTCACAATCAGGACACATTAAATCTATGTCTTCGATTTCCTGGCGTTACCCTACAAATATTAAAAATTATACTTGGGAATTACAGCCTTAAAGATTCAGCCGGCACTAAAATAGATTATTAAGGGTACATAGTACCTTTCTTGATATTATATATTCAGCATAACATATTTCAATGAAATCATTATAAAGATCTGCTCTTTTTAGATTAATTTTCATATTTTCTTTTAAAATGCTCTGTTTTTAAAATTTTTTTAAATTCCCGGTAATACACTTTTTTAAAATAGAATATAAATATAGGGTATATTTGTGTTTAATTTTAAAGAAAAAAATAATTCTACAGCAAGATATTTTTTGAAATATACATATTAGAAAATTATTTTTTATAAAAAATGAAAATGAAAATATTTTTTTTCTGTAATCCGACAAATTTAAAAGAATTTGATAATTTAAAATTAACAAATTAAAACTTTGAAGGTATTGAAAATCTTTAATTATGTAATATGTATTATGCTATTAAATTAAATTCATTAATTCATTCACTGTTTCAGCAAAATATTATACCAAGCAAATAAAAAATAAAAAATGGGTTGTAAAATAATGTTTTTACGCATGTCATTACATCAATTTGATTTTTGGAATCTCTCTGATAAAATGGATGCAAGTAGATATTTAAAATCCACTGGAACTCTTTCTCTCTCTACACACATATATTTATATATACATATAAATACATACATACATACATATTTATATATGTACATACATACATGAGCATATATACACACACATATATATATATATATATATTGTATGTATATGTATACATTTATATGTATACATGTAATATAATTAGGTAGATTTTCTATGGTTAAAATATCATCACAGATTATTGCCTATGTAATTTTTGAGCTTAAAGAAACTCTAATTAGTATACTTCCGCAACAAAAAGGATTAATTTACAATACAAAGCAGAGAAAAGATAATATAATGACGGGTCTATCAACATGGAATTATGTTTTATAACAGTAGGTATTAAGAAACATGAAAAAATGAGTGTTTCAACGTTTGTTGCTAAAATTAATTATTTTGAATTTTTTAGCTGGTGAATAAATTTTATTACTTAAAAGGCAAATGTATTTTTAGAAATAGCTTTTTGTTTTGCTAAACATTTTATTAATCTTTTACCTTTGTTATTTTTTAGCTTTAAAACATCCTAATATAGATAAAAGACTTTGAGAGTAGGCTGTATAACACTTTACTATTAATAAGAAGGTAACAGTAAATTTTTAAAACTTCGAACCCCAAAATTAGTTTTCGTGGAAGACTAGGTAATAAAAAGCAATCTCTTGGAGAAGAAAAGTAGTTGTAGGTAGCAGATAACTTTTTATTGATTTCGAAGCAAATAAATCTTATTGCTCTATCAACTTTATTGGTTCTCCTATTACTTGTATTAACATGCACCTTAATTTTTACAACCACTTTACTCCGTAATATGAGAATTAAGGAAAATGGAAATAATTAGGTTGCGTATTTTATGTTGAATGCAAAAACAGAAATTATTGTCAATAAAGTTTTATTTTATAGTAACATAAACGTTGCTTTAGCTGTTCCATGTTTTATTCTAAGCTTCCAAATATTTATTCCTGTCCATTTCAAGGTATTTATTGATATTCCAGTCACATTGAAATTTTGATTTGAAAGGAATAGGAAAATATTGAACGGCTTCTATTTATAAAATCCTACTGTAGTGTACTTTTACTCGAAAAAATTTAAACTCTCCTATAGCTTTAAAACAGCACTTAATAGCATAAAAATGTAAATATTTTCTAGAAGAACATTAAGCAATATTTTCTTATTCTAAAATGAATCATAATAAGATGTTTGATTTTCATATGACTATGTAAAAGGATAATTATACTGTAATGTTTAATTGTGTTAACAAACTAACATGTAATTGTCAAATGTCAATTACCTTTAAATTTTTATTCTATTTCCTTATTGACGTAAAAATCCTTAAACACGTTTAAATTTCAATCTTAGTGAAAATATTTAAACGGGTCTATTTATAAAATCCTATTTTTGTGTACATTTTTTTTATAAATTTTCAACTCCCACATAGGTTTAAAGGGACAATTAATATTGTAAGAAATCAAATAAATCTTTGAAGAATCTTAAGCAATCATTCTCATTTGAAAATGAATTTTAATGAAAACGGGATGTTTGATTTATTTGAGGATGTACAACGCTAGCTATATTTTAATGTTTAATTGTGTTGTTAAACAAATGTGTTTTTCTCTAATGTGAATAATCTTTTAGTCTTCGTGCTATTTATTTAACTGACGTAAAAATTCTAAGACAAATTACAGCTTTGTTATAAAAAAGCAAAAGTATTAAAATTGCTCTATTTATAAAATCCTCTTATTTTGGACGTTTACTTGTTAAATTTAAGACTTTTATATAGGTTTAAGAAAATAATTTATTGTTTAATAATTTAAAATAAATCCTAGTAAATTTGCTTATAATGACTTTAGGGAAATATGTTGACATAATAATATGATTTCATGGTAAAATTTCATATTGAAAGTAACAAACTAAATTTAAGTATATTACAAACAACAGATCTTTGACTTACGAGGTATTTCTAACTTTTTCAATTATTAATTTTCTGACTCCCTTTAAAAGAGACAAAAATATTTATCAATACTTTTCAATCTAACTTTCGAGATAATGTTTAAAACCAATTTTATCTTTATAATTTTAAATTTATTATTATTTTATAAAAGTATTTGATTATTTCCTGACAATTTTGGTATAATTTGATATCATACATCATCGGTTAAATTCAAATTAATCTCGTACTGCAATTGATGCATTTAAAAGAATTTGTTTATCAAAATACAGTAATTTCTAAATATCTAAATTATATTTCATGCTTTTTATTTTAAAGGGCTTAAATAAATACTTTAAGTAGCCTTCTAACAATATTTCGGTTACATTACGAGCTGACTTCTGTTTTTACAAATTAAATGTTATCAGAATGAATTATTTTATTATTTTAGAACTTTGAAAATTTAACATTTTGTATTTAATTTCCTCTTTGTTTTAATATATACTCTGTTCTTTTCTTTTTAAATGCAGCTATTACTCAAAAACGTAAGAGTATTAATTTCGTAAATATATTAAAGATTAAAACACTTTATAAATTTGAGGAAATTCTAATTTCTAATGCTTAATAATTTTGAAGACAGTTTTACTAAAATTTAATAAGATTATTTGTAAACAAAAGTTATTGAATATTTCAGATTTGCATTGAAATATTAAGTATTATATAGGATTATATATTTGGATAATAATATATTTTAACAAATACCTTACCTGGATAGTAAAAAAATTAGCATACTGACACTCTCAATTCGTGTTCAATTATCAATTTAAAATTTAAGACTTCATAAATAACTGAAATTGAAATTTTAACCATTTAATTTTATTTAAAACAGGAAGGCGCTTCTGACACAGTAGATTTATATAAAATCATTTGTATGTGTATGTAGGAAGGTTTAGTATTCCTGCCTAAAAAAAATGGATCGCATAGCTATTTAGTTCAACCTTGAGGTGGTTCTAAACAAGTCAAACTGTTAGTAGGTAAAAGGCTTGTGGAGATAGATAACTTTTTTTAAAATAAAAACAAGTTCTTTTACTTTTGAAACTTCATACAAAGTTAGTGTAATATAATCTAACACGTTTATTTCAAATTTGCAATGAATATAACCTTTATTTGGGAAAATTAATTATTCAGAACGAAAGTTCAGTGAAACGGCTAGAAATAGACAACTTTCGATAAAAAAGTATAGTAAAAAAGTAGCATTTTGTATATGCAAAATATTTATTGTTCTCTTTCATACATCTTGCATTATAACTCCGCTGCACATATACTCCTCAAAACCAGTCTCACAGAAACCAACCCATTAGTGTCTGTAGTCTGTTTTTAGAGACATTTAAAGGTGTTTGTAGAATTTGTTTTGCTTTTCTGACACGATTTTTCATTTCAACAAAGTTAGATTACTCTTATATGCACATTCTACGAAAATGTTATATTATTTTTATTACTTAAAACTTTGGTGTTTGTGTAGACATTTAAAGATGTATTGATCCTCAAAAATATATTTCCCTTTCCTTAGGTACTGTAAAGCATGACTTTCTGGGGTGCTATGCTAGCGTGTGACCTGCCCACCTACGTAACTGAGACAGGTGTGTTTGGTCGTCTCTAGGATGCATAACCAAATATTTCCCCCAAAGCTTAGACGGACAACACAAATTTACTTACAAGATTCATGAAACTTAAAGTAGAACAAAATAACATATTGAGTCTTGGACCCTGTCTTAATTAGATGAGATGGACGAGCGTTCCATATCTAAATAAAAACGGCATTCCGTTCTCTCACTCCAAACAGAGAGATCTCTTCAGGTCGCAGACTCAGTCTCGACTCCCCTAACTCAACTGCATTGCCCGCAGACCTCCTCTCCCTTCTTCGGGGGATCAGCTTCTAGAAACGTGAGCTCTTCCGAAAAGGGAAAATCCTCCTTTCAGATGCACTGCAGCCCTGAAAAGAAAAGTGACACATCTGAAAAACATTATCAGCCCTAAAGGCTGACTGGCTTATATTTCTCCTAAATAACGCCGAATGGAAGGGAGCAATAGGGTCGATTTTGCAGATATAGTGAAGGGCGAGCATCTGCGAAACACAGGTGGTGGGTCCAAATTATTTACAGGTACATAGAGTGAAATCACAACAAAAAAATAGCTTTATTTATTATAAAGTACCTTTAGAGTACTTTGTTTACAGGTATGACAAATTAATCACTTATCGTTCAGTTTTTATTTTTTATAAAAGTTGTCATATAATGTTGAAAACTAGTCGCTAGTGATAAAAGGTTGCAATAATCAAACTTGCTAGTAGAAATTAGCTACAGTCATAGGATGTAATAATCAGAGTTATGTTTGAGTCGTGGAGGTTCCATGTTGTTTTCACTGCTGAAAACACTTTGCTCTTTACTACATACTAAAATATTTGATAATGCTGGGTTAATTGTTGGGGATTTAAGTTTTCGTTGCATAAGCATCAGCCAGAGCTACCACGTCTTTTTCTTTACCTTCGTCTTTTCTTTTAAAACAAATTCTTCCGTATTCACTAATTAATTGTTTGGAAACATTTTCTAACATATTTATTCTCTAGTTTCTACAATACTTTTAACTAAATTTTAATATTCTCAGACAAGCGACTTATTAATGGAAAACATAACATGTCAAGCATATCAAATTCTGCATCCTTAATTTGAATTTTTCTCCTCGATTTCCTCCCAAAATAAGCTAATAAATTCTCCTTGCTGGTTTAATTTCATTTCTAAGAGCTCATCCCCTAATCCAGACTAATCCAGGACTAGATGTAGGTCCAGAATTTAGTTTTAAGTTATCGCACACTTCTATTCCATTTTTGCAATAAAGATTTGGAATCTTTTTTGGATAGTGTTATACTTAGACGTATATACTCTACATTTTGTCACTCAGTCACATATATAATATATAATATAATATAAGATAGGATAATATATAATATAATATAATAAAAGATTTAAAACTATATAATATATTCTCCAGATATTTCGTGCACTATGCTGCAATGTATTTCGTAGTCCAAATAAAGAGATAAGATACAAATATTGTTTTGTAAATGTGTAATATTATTTTAACGTACAAAGGAATAGATCTATAATAAAAATAATTATCTAACTTTACCATTTATTTGGAATTTAGATGTACATTATCAAAGTTATTAACTAGTCTAGAGGGAAGTTATAATGTTTAATTCTTAATGTTTATAACCTATTTATCATTCGAAAATATGAAAATAAACAAATTGTTATATCATTCCTTTCCACCTCTTTAAGTTTCTCGTTACTTAAAATTGGACGTATATTCTCGACAATTCTCGTTATGAAACATTATCCTGTCTTCCAAGAGAAGATTTTTCATAGCTATCGTATAAAAAATTGATTTTAATTTATTTCTTAGTAGAATGGCAACATTACTGTTTAACTTCACAATAAAACTATGTATATAGATTAGTATACGAACATATATACATATGGCTGTGGTTAATTATATTGTAAATTTAATATCAATTAGCTTAAAATTATGTAATTTAAAAAATATCACAATGATAGATTTAAAAATAAACTAACAAAAAAAGCATTAAAAATAATTATCTTTCAATTTCCTGCATCCAGTTTTTAATTTAAGTGAATCTTCAATATCTGTGTAAAATTTCTCTTTATAAAAGTCAAATTAAACTATTATCTGAAACAACACAGTTTATATGAAATACTACATCAATTTGTCTTTGAGTGACACTTATAAAATAAACTGTCCTTATTTGAATAAAATACACATTTTAAAAACGACGGATGTCAAACCATTTGAAAATGTCTTTAAAAGAAATATCAAACCTTCCTTACTTTCCCTTACAAATTTTTCTAAAGCTAAAAGACATTTCAGCAGGTAAACTAAAAGTATCATTCGGGGTGAATAACATTTCTGGATTTCTTTTCAAACAATCTTTCTCAAACGAATTCTTTTAGAATTGAATTAAGTATACGGTGGGAGGGTTTTCCTGCAGTAGGTAAATATTTAATGTCCCATTACATTTCCTGCTATTTTATTATTGCTTGTAAAAATACCTGTTCAGACTTTGATATCTCCAAACGCTCAAAGAATCCGTATAATTTGGAATGTAATCAGAAGTGGCATTTATAGGGAAGTTATCTATGTAAATAAATAGTTTCCATTTTTATGTGAAATCAATACTGGATGAAAAACATGCATGTAATTTATAACATTTTAGATGTTTCTAATTATTGAAACATATTGAGCATCTAAAAGACACAATCTATCCGAGGAAGTAAGGATAGTTTGCCTAAAATTTGAATTCTGCGCAAGTTTATGTCAATGTTCTATTGAAAAATCGAATGATCATAATTAACAAGACAGCCCAAGGTAGGCCAATGTTTTTTGCTGGGGGCTCTTTTATGACAAACTACTCTTCGCCCTCGTCTTTCAGTTCTTAACTCGCTTTAAAATCTTGTTCAATTTAATTTATAGAAAGAAGAATCCTTTGTAAATGTCTTCTTTAAATTTTCCTTTGCATATTCTGTACAGCGGGAATCCTTATTTATTATATTTTGAAACAGGTAATTTCTTATGTAGTAGAATCGTCAGCACAATTCCTGAAGTACCATGATGATACTCTTCATCTGGTGTCTCCCCTCCAATCTGTCTGGCTTGGGTGACCCTGCTAATAGCAAAGCTAGAGCCTTCCTCCTTCTCAAAATGCAATAGCAGATAAAGTCATACAACACTGAAATCCAAAGCTCACCATAATGCACAACAGTCGATTTCTTAAATCTTATCAAAACATATAGAAGTATCTATGGTATGCAAAACTTGCAATATTCCTATTGTTAAAATGTGAGACTAATAACAGCGGATAAAGAAATATGGTTTAAGAAATATTTAAGCGGTGAATCATAATTTATTTTTTTAAACTTAAGATAATGTAATAAAAATCATAAGAATTTGATTAATTGGAGTTAAACCTTAATTGATTTAACCACGGTATGAACAAAAAGAGATTATAAAAAATTAAATTATTTCTCTTTTTAATGATTACAAAAGAGTGACTTAAATGTTCTCAAACATGAGTTCGCACAAACCAAGACCAGTGTATGAAATACAGTTGTTTATATAGTTTGCATATTATTTTTTAAGCTACTATTTCCTTGAAGCTGACTGCATGAAAACACTTTTGTACTCTAATTATTTACATTATTCAGATTTCCCTTATTACATTTTTTACACTTATTCATAATAGATTTTGTTACAGATAATCATTGCAATATATTATTTACAAAAGTAGTTTATTACTTTTCTGTGTTACTTATTAAAAGTATGTGACTTTGCATTCAAATCCTATATATTGGAATAGACATATTAAGGTGATTAAAAAAATGGTTTGGCATTACGCTAACACAATGTATAAAGTCAATGCCTTTATTCTCAGTTGTGTGATTTGGTTTATCTGTTCAGCTCAGAATTCTGTCTGATTGTAAACTTATTTTTTAAACATCTTGAGACACAGGAGAAATGACTATATATAATGCTGATAGATTCCAGTACATCTCCATGTGTACCCCATCTCTATTCTCTTTGGCCCTTCAAATATTAACCACTGCATCTAATCCTATATGAATCCCCTTTTTTTAAAATGCCTTTTACACGCACGCACACACACACACACACACACACACACACACACACACACACATATATATATATATATATATATATATATATATATAAAATCAGTAAAAATATAAAATTATACACATCGCCTTAAAAACAAAGACCTTTTAACTTTAGCAATTAATCCTTCTTCTCTATAAATCAGTCACGTTTTCGAATGTGAACAATTTATTTGAAGACACTAAAAGAAAAGCAAACAAAACGTGTTATTTTGGTTTTTCCGTCTCATTGAATAACAGAGCAATATTTTCTCTTGCATAGATGAAGTTCATAACAAACATAAATAAATGAACAGTAAGATAAACGATCAACATTTCAATTTGTTTTAATTGTTTTTCGTAATTTTTATTTCAATAACTAATTAATACATTTTAAAACAAAGAAATTTATATTAGAATGGAGTTTCTCAGTTTAAAATGAAAATCCCGTGTGATAAAATTTTCTTTTTATTTTAGTGATAAAATTTCCTTTTTCCATGAAATCAGCTTTGACAGTAATGTGTGATATTTTTAGAAAGAAAAAGGAAATTTAATCTCAAAGGTAAAGTAATATAGATATTTTTCATGAAGAACTTTTTGAATAAAGAATGAGAGAGGACTTAATGTACTGGAAAATTTAGAAACATAAATTATCTAACACTTTTTTAATGTGTCTATAAGATTTATTTATTACTGATATATTTTTGTATTTGTTAAGAAAATTAATTGAGATTACCATGAATTTTTATAGTTTTGTTCTGAAAACAATATGCATAAACTATACTATGTTATTACAACTAGAGATCAGATTACTAGAATCATATAGCTCTCTTCTGTTAAATGTTATACAAACTACACCCCATATACATATATATATATATATATATATAATATACATATATATATATATATATATATATATAACCATTGCATATATATGTGTGTGTGTGTGTGTGTATTTGCAATGGGTACTTTACACCCACCATAAATGAAAAATTATATCCATACTGGATATTTTGTAGTCGTAGGTCATCGAAGAAAAAAAATAACAGAATTTCGGACTAAAAATAGTACAGCTTACATCTGGTCTGAGGTGCTTCTGCCACCAAAAGTGTAACATGGGGGTTTTATAGAGGTGTGTGATGCTAATGAACCAGGCAACGAGAATATTAAGAATTTGTCACATGATGATGCTTCAAAAACGAAATTAATTTACGAAAATGATTTAAATAAGTGTTGGGGGTGATATTAAAAATTAAAAAAAATTCCCCCTTTAGCAGAGTGTCTATTTAACTAGAATGGCTTAAAACATTAAGTCAAATAAGTTGAAGACTGCATCTTTATAAAAAAAACAAAATCTATTTATTGCTACTTGCAATCTTAAAATATATTATTTACAGTACGTAAATTAAGCTCTAGTTATTTTGAAACCGCGAAATTTCAAAAACTCGCACTGTCAGAAAAATAGCACAACTCGTCATTCTTAGAAATTAGCTTAGCTCGAACTAGTGGGAAACCTGCTACCTACGAGAAGGCCGACTTGGCTGACTGCCGTCTGCAGGTCTACCGCGATCGTCAACTGCCGATCATAAACTGCGTTCAAGAACTACCGTCTGCAACTGCTACGGATTTGCAACTGCCGTGGTCAACTACGAGCAGCCTCCTCTGCTACCCGCTTATATCCCAAAAGCTCATCGTAATATCTGCATACTCCTGTTGCCACACAGGTGAAGCATAACTTTCGCTGCAAAATCAGCCACGCCCCTAAATCACGCAAGTATATCTCTATCTTTGATCGCGTGAACGTAGCCCGTTCCACGGTAACCGGCGTTTAACTTCGATACACTGTTTCAATCAATAGCGGCAAATGAAATGATTGACGGAGTTAAGACTAATTCGATAGGTTTAAAAATATTACCGTACCATTCGCGGAACCGTAAGAATAATTAGGGTAAGTTTAGATTTTTCAACAATAAGAATAGTTGATTTATGCAATAATTAATTTTAGTATAACCAAAGTTGCCAATGGTTACTACAATCAAAAGAGAAACAAAAGTTTCTTGGCCAAATTACTTAATTTATGTGATATAATAGTTAGAAATGTATTTTTAAATATAATTATAATTAAAATATCGTTGCATTTATCTATAAATATAATTAGTTTTTGTGTGTTTGTTATAGTTTCTTATATATATATGTAATGAAAATTTTAATTACTTTAACCCCTTCCCTGTTTAGCCCGTAAGCCGTACGGGCACAGCTTTCGGAACTTTACTGATTTGCCCGTACGGCGTACGGGCAATCTGATTTCTATTTCGCTTGCATTGTTTCGGCTGTATTTTTTTCCAATTTTAGTAACAAATTATTCGTATAGATGACGATAGTTGTCCAGTAAATGATAGTTTGCAGTTTATTGTATTTTCTACTCTGATTGGTTCAAAAGCGCCGGTTTTTTTTCGCATGTTTTGTATCAGAAGACGAATTGCTATCTTACAGTGTATAGCTTTCTGGTTATATTTTACTAACCGTCTGATAATTTTATTGATGTAAGAGTTGAATACTATATCTTTACTTTTAAATAATGGATAATTCAGAGCGTATGGAGCTAATTTCTTGTGATTCGAACTGTGACTAGGAATCAGAAACTGAATTATCTGTAAATGATAGTTGCAAAAGTTTACTAGATGACCTGGATAGTAGTGACTCTGATAGTAGTACAGATGGAATCAGTCAAACAAGACAATTTTTTAAAATTAATTGTGATAATTCTTCGGATACGCCTCCTAGATTTGCTTTAACATAAATTGGTATAAATTTGAAGTTGTTTAAAAGCTATGATTTTTTAGACATTATATATATATATATATATATATATATATATATATATATATATATATATATATATATATATATATATATATATATATATATATATATATATATATATATGTATATATATATATATATTAAAAATCTAATAAGAGCTTCGGTTCAAAGAAATCAAATATTTCAATTTCTCGGGAATTAAGTGCGTAACTTGCAATGCTTTATATAACTCAATGATCTTATCATCCGATCTTGACAACAAACGTAGATTTAAAAAATATTTGGGAACCTATTTTCCAGCAATCAGGGATGTTCTAGTACCCAGAAGTAATGACCTAAGATAATGTCCCACGAGAAGAGACACGAATTCCGTTCTGAGATACATTATAAAAGCATATCCGAGTAAAGACTTTTGAACAATAAAGTTCAGCAGTAGTCAATGATAAAGTAAAATACTTTTCTGTATAGAATTTCTCTAAGAGCGATTGATTTTGAGTTTTCTGTGAAAAATTCTATGAATCATGGATGAAATTGAAGAATCTTATCGGATAAACCAAATAAGGCTACTTTTTATATATTAAAAAGTCATGTTCTAAATACTCTATTGTGCCACTCTGTACCAATACAATAACTAATTGTAATGAAATGATATTTTTCAGAGTTTCAAAGATCCCAGTATACTTAACACTTGGACTAAGGATATGAAAAGAAATGAGAAATTAAACAATAAATTAACATAAAAATTATCTTTTTGGATTTGTAATGACCATTTTACTATACCTTTGCTTTTTTTAATATTACGTTTCAATGTGCTGTTGGTTAACTAGGACTGTTTTCACTTTAAAAAAATATTTTATTTTGGAGTATTTTCACAAAGTTTAGTTACTTTATGATGAGTTTATGAAGCAGGATATAAATTGCAATAATTATTTAATACATATCTTAAAATTATGTATTTTTAAAATTATGTATTTAAATATTTTCTTGAGAGATACCTACTTTCCTGAATGTAAAGGTTCATACTGTGACATCATTCAATTAAATTAGAGGCTAATTTGAAAAGATGTTTATTTTAAGTACTCTACTTTATTAATTTTAAAATTGTTAAAAAGTATCAGAATATTTTAAATCGAACAAGATGGTTTGGTTTGGAACACAACAGTTAATTTCTTTGCAATACGAGGACTGATAAAACCTGGACCTACTGATTATGAAATGGCGGATGTAATTATTTCGGTTCTTATTATTTTTGAAATTGTTAAAAGTATCAGGATATTCTTAGGCCTGAGGTGGGTTTTGAATTTCATTCTAAATGCCACGTGTGTGGGGACGACGGTATTCCGATTCTGAGGTTTTTTTTTCGTAATTGATAAGTAAAAAAGAACTATTCAAAAATTTTTAAGGAACGTACGATTGTAGAAAAATAGTTTTGTTTGTCATAAGTATAGGGAAATTTGTAGCTGTAAAGTTTGTGGTTTACATCTTTCTGATTTACATCGGTTATTGAATTTATTTTACATTTATATTATTGAAAAGGGCTGTAAATGGGGGGAATTTCTCCTTTTTTACTATATCAGTGCTTAATAAAATGCTATATATTGTGTTTATGCTGTGTTGATATATTATAAATATTACTAATCTGTTATTTTTTTAAATAACATAAAAGTGATAATTATTATGCTAATTTTATTTTAATAATGTTATAAATTGTGAATCTGCTGTTTTTTCTTTTTTTAGAAAAATTTTAGTTTTGTTAATTGTATTTAAAATAAGCCATGTTAATACTACCATGGTTTTTTTGGTGATCTTTCAGAAAACGTGTGCCACCACCATGTTTTTTTACATTGCGATTTTTCAAAACAAGCATACATTCACATGTACATACATTCATACGTACGCTATAAACTGCTTAATAAACAAACAGTTTTAGTCCAAATGTTTTGTTAAAATTTCAAAATTAAAGCTATGTTTTCCTCAAAATCAATTTAGTTTTAGACCGAATTTTTTTTTTGCTTTTCTTTCATTTACCGTACAATTCAAATAGCAAATTTATGACAGGAGCTGAAAATTTTAAATTAGTTTTCATAGCATAAACACATAAGATCAATGCGCTGCAGATTTGTAGAAAATTTAAAAGTGTATGTCATTAATCATGGCACGATGATAACAGAAAAAGCGTATTTTGATATCAATATAAATTCATATTGAACAATGTTTTGAAAAGTTTGATATATAATACAGAAGAAACATCATGAATTACGTAAACAACGGGAAATAAAATAAAGTATTACCTGAAATTATAGGAGTTTTACAAAAATATTAATAACAAAATTAAATTGGTTCATATGTTTCAACCCTTTAGCTAAAAGTATTTCAGCCATATTGCCATTAAAGATTTTCATTTTGATAATATTTTTTATATTTATACCTATTCCCCAAAATAAACAGCAGTTAAGTGTGTTGGAAGCATTGCATTTACAGTTTTGTGGTATATATATATATATATATATATATATATATATATATGTATATATATATATATATATATATATATATATATAATATATCTCAACGTGAAGAAAATCATTTTCAAACGCATTTGGCATTTTTTCTTAGGGAATGGAATGTATTGAAAGAATAATTTAAAATTTACCTTAGAAAAGTGTGAATATATTTGTATACTTAAATATACGTAATATTTAAAGTGAAAGAAAAAGTGTTATATGGTACTTTAAATATTATCTACAGTATCATAGTAAAATTTATCCACATGCAGCTATGGTTTCCCAATGCAGATCATGTTTCTACAAAATCAGTTTCATTATCTTGATACTTAGAAATAACATGCAATGAGTAACACACCGATTTATTTTGATTCAAACTGAAGGGTGGCACGACGATAAAATAGGGATATTTCATTATCACAAGAGAATTTCGCACATTCTTCATCAATCATAAATTCAACCCGTTCCTTTTTATCACATACAGGTTAACGTGTGATGAGGCGTTAAGAGAAAAGTAAATCAGCTAACTTCAAAAGCATATTCAACTACTTTTAAGTTATGGGTACATAAAAACATCATTTTAGGTGATAGAACACTTTTTCAGTATTCTGAATATAAACTAAGATGGATTTCTGCACCTTTGACAGCAAGTAAGCAGAGACATCAGATCATTGCTCGTTGTTCCTCTTTAGTGCAAGTTGCCGAATGAGCCCAAACAATATAACTCCTTCAGAGTGTCAAAATTAGAGGAATAAGAATCAAACTTTCGTGAAATCATCACAAAATTATAATCACAAAATATAAAAAAGGTAAAAGATCCCTTATGGCAAAAATGCAGACAAATTTTAACTCAAGAAATGTCTACAACTTGCAAGAGACCAAGCAAATGAGAATACACGGGTTTGCAATTTAAAGTTAAGACAAGGAAAGTGTGCTTGATTAAAAAAACTGGCCACTTTAGCTTTTCAATACACTTTAGCGATTCTACTACATGTGTTATAAACTATAAAGAGTGGTTAGACTACAATAGAACATTGTTAGAAAGGCTGACGTTTATAGTTAAATTTCTCTTTCAAAATAAAAAAGAACTACTATTAATATGTGTTAGATCAACTGAAAACTGTAAAATACAAACAGTACGAGAATCAGTTAGTTGACTAAGGTGGCTAACGTATTACTCATAGCATTAATTGGACAAAAATCATCGACTATTTCATTGATACTTTTTAATATCTATAAAATTCTAAATTGATTACCAAAAAAACACTACATTTATAGTTAAATTTTACGAATTTTGAAAGATATATTTAGATTATTAACTTGCTTTACTGCCGTATTCACTCGCGCATAATGCAAACATTTTCCTTTAAAAATTATAGACAACAAAATAAGGGTTCGTGATACGCTTGGAATAATTTTAATGCTTCCTGTTGTCACATGATTTAGTATTGTAAAGACGGTTATTTAAGGAAGAAAATATATGCTAGGATGTTCTTCTCAATGGAAGTATTGATATATCTATATTTCATTCCGCCAAATCGGCATAAATTTTAGATCATTCGCCAACCACAGTGAAAGTTGTGGAATAAAATTCCGAATAATGTATAGGTGGCATTTATACCTTTATTGTAAATTTCACTGGGGAATTTTGCTAATGAATGGGTTTTGAAAAGACGAAACACTCCCACATATTTATTAACAAAAATAGTAAAAAGGTTACGGTTCTATACAACTCAGTTCACAAAGAACAGAACAATCCAACATACCCTGGAACAATTCAGTGTACAAAGGACATAAAAACTATAAAACGTCGATGCAAATGCAACTTAATGTAGCTCAGGGACTACCTGCTCCCGGCAAAATCCAGCTACTGACTGACTCTCGACTCAATCTGATCTCCTATTTATAGGCTTGGGGAAGTGTCGAGATGGGTGCAGAGTTAAAGGAATACAAAAGTTTCCAGCTACGGTTCCAAAACGGTTTCTAAGCAGCCAAACCAGCAACAAAAATACAGTTGCCCTAGCAAAACCTCGCCAGATAGCTAATATACATTTAAAGTTTCTAACAATAGGAAAATTTCTGGCGCATGCAACGGCGCAGGATTTTAAATAAAACTTGCGTCGTTGAACTGGTGAATACATTAACACAGCAAGTGCCCCCAGTATGATAAAATTCATTCTTGTTTGCTTCTTTGGATTTAGTTAGATTTAGTGCACTAAAGTCTACTTTCTTTGCTACACAAAGGTCAATGAGATCAGAACCTACTGCTTAAAGCCTGTTCCAAACGGCTGCGAGCATCTATGCCACTGTGGGATTCGAACATATCAACTAAGGTATGGAAGATCAACGAACTGAAAATTCGGCGATTATTCGGCCATTGCTTATTTAGGATAACAGTGCGAGTAACACTTATTAACTTTAAATGTTGAATTTTCAGCACCGTTCTAATTTTCTGGTGTACAGTATATGTTCACCTTAATGCCTAAAGTATAAATGGATCTGTTCCCCATCCTACTTACAACTAGTCAAATATCTTTTTTCTTATTTATTATATATATTTTAGGTTATAATTTTCTCTAAATAATGACATATTATTTTCAACCATTCTAAAAATCTTTTATTACTATTTTCATTTACAATTATTTGAAAAGACATTCTAGATTAAAAAAATATTTTTATATACACAGTATAGAAATAAATAAAAGATTCTAAGGCGCAGGGCGGCTTGCTTGTCCCATAGCTTACACACACGCATATATATATATATATATATATATATATATATATATATATATATATATATATATATTGCATAAGTTAGGCTGTTTAAGAGACATCAGTTATTATTATATTTATTATATAATACTTATATAATAACTATGAACTTATTATATTATCATTTTTTCTTTTATGAGAGAACTAGATATGATATTTCATTGATGAAACAGATTGAGCAAAATGTATCATTAAAAACATATTTTAGTTGACAAAATGACAGAGAAAACTTAATAACAAAGGAGGATAACAAATCTGTTTATCATAAATGAATTAATTCAACAATTCGAATGCGATCTCAATACAGAATAAAATAATAAAAATTTCTTAATGCGTATATGGTTTAAAGAAATTAAATAAGGAAATATGTATAGAGAACTTTTCATAGAAATTAATTCAAATTCGAAATTCAATTGAATCTATTATAATGATAAATATAAAGAAATCAGATTATTTTTTACACATGTAGCATGAGAAGCATTCAAATCCAAATATTATTCAGAAAAGAAAAAAAAATATTATTCATTGAAATAAAAATTTCACAAAATGATTCAACAAAATGCCAGATATTACTAACACAGTTACAATTAATAATAAATTGCTCAGAAAACAAATTGATAAAATACGTAGTAATCACATTAAATATAAAAATAAATGGAATAAATTTGATTTGGAATTTTAAATATCAGAAGATTTAATGATTACAGAATAGTATAAGATCACAAATATAAATGTAAGGTAAATTTTATTTTACGAGAATGTTTGTACATTAGTACACTGTAGGTTTCATATTCACTTTGTTTTAGGGGTTTATCCTCTTTATCGTTTTAATGTTGTTGGTACTCAATACTTTCGTATAATCTTTCCCTGTCTTATAAATTGAAACATATTTTGACCCTATCAATTTATGAGAAATATGACTTGTGTTTAGCGAACCGTGGGTAGGATGTAAAGCATTTATTGGTACTATCTAGTGATCTAAAGTATGGCAGCTCTTCAATCTGTGTAATTGATCCACACATTCTGAGGGTGTTCGGTAATCTGGTATAGAGGCATATATATGTGGGATATTAAAAATAAACTAAAGTCGTCAATTAGTTAGTCCTTCCCTGCAAACAAAAAGCTTATGGGTAATCCCGTACTTGATTTATATTCCTTTTCACATACTTGTTATAAAAGGAAAAATTTCGAAAATATATACGTAAAGTTTTTGTATGTTTCAATGCTGGACAAATATTGTTTTTAACCTCCATGAAAGAAATAGAGATAGAAAGAGTGTAGATTGATCCTTCAAAGAGAGATAGATGAACTATCATTTGAAAAAAAACTGCAAGATGGACAGAGCGGTGATCTCCTTTACATGGTATAGTAAAGGTTTTGTTTTACTAGATTGTTTAGAGAATGTACTTAAATATGTACGTTCAATGTTTAACTTAGTTTAATAATAACATTACGCAGCTATCCTTTCTTTTATAATTTCTATTATTAGTCCAACTTTCATAAGATTACTTTTTACTCCAATCTAAAACCTCCCCTTATTCCTTCCATTCTGATTATTATTGTACAAATGGATAATAACAAAAAAATTGATTTAAAGGGTGAAGGCCTTAACACAACAATTCCGTCTATATTTTAGTGTGAAACCTCTGGTCGCGAAAAGAATAAAAATTAATATTTAATTTATGAGTATACTGTTCTTCAAAGTAAATGCAAAATCTCAGTTGTTTCAGTAGGTCTAGGATTTCAACGAAAACTTAGAATTGGATTACTTGGGCTGTTTTTTTTTAATCAATCTTTAACTTTTAAAATATGCATGACTATTAGAGCTTTATATTTTTATATTAACATTTATATTACAAAATGTCTATTACAAAATATTTGTATTCCGCACACTTTTCTGTTTTATTAAAACATGTAAATCAATTTAGTTCGCGTTGCTTTCCTGAATTTCGAGATATTACTCAATGACTTAATATCAAAACTTTACTCGCACAGATTATATATTGATGACGCCTGAAATATATTAGCAAACTGAAACAGTCGAAGAATCAATAAACAAGCTGAACTCGTTATTAACGTTTCAATATATCCTTGCTAAAATACGAATTTGTTTACCTGATTTTGTTAGAGAGCGTTGCTTAAAACAAACTAAATGAAAAACATTCTACAATGCCGTCATCAAGAATAGAATAAAATAAATAATTATCTTGCAGATTAATTTGATGTTAAAGAAGGTATTACAACTGCTCTAAAGGAATTGAGATTTGCACTGAGAAGCGTGAATAACTAAAAATTAAGAATGGAAAATGTACACCGTATTTTTAATCTTCTTAACTCTTTCAAATACCAATGCTTTATTATGTACTTATTTTTCAGATAATGTCAATACCATAAAAATAATCCTTATGCAAATTATTGATTTTCTACTTTATTGTCTTATAAAATATTTGCATAGTCCCTTCTTCGGTACCATTTTGTACCATTCGAGTTTCGTTCACTTACTTAAAAAACTAACAAATATGTTACAATGAAATACTGCATCTGAGAAATAATCCTATGTATAGATTTTTACAGTAAATC
This sequence comes from Pardosa pseudoannulata, assembly GCA_032207245.1. Taxonomy (NCBI): domain Eukaryota; kingdom Metazoa; phylum Arthropoda; class Arachnida; order Araneae; family Lycosidae; genus Pardosa; species Pardosa pseudoannulata. Next base: position 51,254,706 of record CM063510.1, on the reverse strand, counting down.
CCAAAATGTAAAATCTCTAGTAAGTAAACCAACAATAAGAAATTAATTCCAATAGCTTAAATTGCTATGCTCGATTACTATCCCTTGAACTAAGGGAATATAGTTAAAGCAAATAAGGAAGACATACACGATCTAATCCACTAACGTCTGGAAATTTATCTGCTTAGTTAATAGAGTTAATATGCATTTACCCTCTTCTGATATTTACCAAGATTGAAAATCCCGTATTATAAACATTATGAATAATAGACGGTTGAACAAATAGTGATTTAAGGGATTATGTTTTTAATACAAATTCTTAATGTTAATCGAAGTTATAGCTTTTGCATTATTATCGTTAATCAATCTTCTCCACACTTGATCCTTTGTTTGCTTATATTACTTAGTATATTTAATCCTTTGTTTTCTGTTTAGAGTATCGATTACGAAGGTTATTAATTTTATTAAATGCAGCTTTCACTGCATAACAAATGTTTAAAATTTCTTGGAAAGTCGATACATCCTATTTTTAAAAAATCGAGTTCATAAATGTTGTTACCCATTTTAATTTTGAAGAAACTTTACAATTCATAGCTTTCGGAGAACTATATATTTCTGTTTCATAGTTTTTCTGGAGTATAATTACAGTCGATGTTAAGGAAACCAAAAACATTTAGACATTCGAGTCTGAAAGGGTTTATTTTTTACACTTCTTCACACATTATCTGCACATTATACTTCATCTTTTTTCAATGTAAAGTTTTGTTGTCGAAAGTCTTTATTGAAAAATATGCACCCAAAGCTATCATATTTGTGATTGGTGTCAATAAATGATATTATGGAGTATGCATTTCAAGCCTACAAAATTTACTAAATTCTATCCAATATTTTTCTTTGATATTTCTATGAGGCTTTATGCAATTTAATGATACTGGTGTGAATTCTAAAACTATCATGTAGTATTTCTAACTCACATAATTTACTGAATTCAATCAAATATTTTTCTTTGATTTTTCAGTGAAGCTTTACGCAGTTTAATAATAATGGTGAGAATTCTAAAACTTACCAAACGCTTAAGTATTTTCAAAATTCATAATAAAGCATTTTAATTTCTTTTAATTCTAAACGTCTTTGTTTAAAACACTATACTTTATCTAATAAAGTGTAATAATCAGTCATTTGCTTATTATCTAAATAATATTATTCAGTATTGCATTTTTAGCTTTTCCTAAATTTTATTTTAATCTCCATTAAAATCCGACAATCACCGATAATTTTAGATAGGAACTGACGACAGAATTGAGAACAAATTCACTTAGCTAGTTTCAATCACTTAACTAGTGATTGAAACACAATCACTTAAAATATTTCAGGTGTCATGAATACTAACACCCATACTTCTAAATGTGTTTTGTTATAGTTTTGAAATATAGTTCAAAATTCAAGCAAGCATCAGAAGCAAAATGAGTTGGTAAGTTTTAATAAGACAGTAAAAATAAAGATTCATTAATAATTCTAATGATATATTTGATAATTTTATTTATCAAATCTTAAATACAGGCTCTACAAATCATGTACATTTCAAAAAGTTAGAGATATTCAAATAACAGCCTAAAGTTTTCTCTTCATGAAAGTTTTCTTGAAACAGTAATGAACCGGCATTTTTTACTCTACTTGAACTGCAATTTAATGATAAATTAATTATGTCTCTTCTGGAATGTATTATTAAACGTTCCTTTCCCTTTATTTCAGACAATGAATATCGATAATATACAAAAATAACATTACCTTAGAAAGAAATTGCCGAGAAATGTGATGGTGAATTCATAAAAATGTGTATTCTTTAATTGCTTAAATATGGTAAAACGTTCTAGGGTTTATAAATATTAATATCCATGTATCTAAAGTTATAATTTTGCTAAAGCTTTCAATTCATGTGTCCAGCTCAAGCTAAGTTTAATTATTGGTTTTAGTAAGCAGGAAAAGCTAATGAAGAAGTAAAAACCCAAAGTTTATATTTATCGTTTTCGCAGACGTTTTAGTAGTCCTAAAAATTGTGATTTGACGTTTCAACATTATATAAGCTATAATTTATTGATGAATTAAATAGCATTCATAACGAATTCATCATTAAACTCAGTTTTCTTTTTATTTGAACGAAATTACTCTAATAAAATTGAACTAACGTCTTCATTTTTAGCGAGAAATTTCCAACAGAGTTGGTAGAGAATTCACGAAATATGTTGATTCTTTAACTGTTTCAATCTCGTAACATATGGAAGGTGTTATTAATCTTATTATGCTTGCTGCTAAAATTTTGAAGTTATTTTTTAAAGTTCTAAATTGAGTGAGCAACATAAAAATGAATATGATTTACTAATTTTAATAAAACAGGAAAAATATCTGATGAGATATCTCATAAAATCTTTGTCCATATCTTAAATGTAATGGTCTAACAAGAAATGTATAGCGTATGGTTATCCAATTAAAAACTGAGTTTTTGCACATCTCAGCACTCATGAAATGACTGTTATTTCGACTTTTATCTATACCACAAGCTGCAATTTCCTGACACTTGAAGAATACATTCTGAAACCTGCATTGCACTTTATTTGGAACAATGCACTCTAATAAAACCAAAAAATCTTCATATTTTAACGAGAAAATGCAGACAAAACAGGAACCGTGTTGGCTCTTCTAATACTTTAATTTGATAAAATATTCCAGGTGTTAATAATATTAATATGCATGATGCTAAAAATGTTATGCTAAGTTTTGGAGTTATATCTAGTAATTTAGGTGAACAACACCAGCGAAGTTGAATAATCTGTTTATTAATAAGATATAAAAGGTAATGGGGTATATATACATTAAATACGATTTGAATTTTAACTCATTCGTTTTAAAATATCTGTTTATTATTGAACCTTTTTAGCATTAAAATAGTCTGCAATATTCTAATTATTCGATAACATGTATTATATGAAACATCTGAATTACCAACTTCAATTTATTTGAAACAATGGTCTCTAATAAAATAAGGTGAAATAAGAGTATGGATTTTGTACATTTTCAAGTTGTCAAAAATTATCAATCCCTGTGAAGAAAACCCCTAACATCGGAAAATAAAATAGAACAACTTTATCTTTTTTAAAAAATATATAAAGTTTTATAAAACCTCTTATAACCTGGAAAATCAGATATACGATAGCGAATATTTTCCACCGATGATGGATTATCGTTGTTTGACTGTATTTAATACCTTAGTTTCTCAGTACCATAAAAAAAACTATATGATAAAATTCAACCATGTCATTTTATATAATATAATAAATAATATTTATACCTAATAATTATTTTTTATATGTAATAAATATTTTTAAAGTATAATAATTTTTATATAATATTTTATGTTTTCTTTTTATATTCACTATAACGTTTGGCACAGGATGGAAACTGGATGTCTAACCACATTAATTCACTAACGTGCTCAGATTTTGTTTCATATTAAAAAAATATTTAGGGGTAAAATAATTGTTTGGAATTGATAATCACTGTATTTACCCTGTTGAGTAATCCATTCATTGATAAGGCATTTAAAAAGGAGCTATGAACTTAAGCCGTTTTGGTGGGTTAAGGTCTGTGAGTAGAAATGAAACATTTTTGTTATCAGGAAACAACCATCTCTCTCTGAAATGCTTACTTTTTCTTTCTTCATCTTTCTCTCTTTCTTCTATACCTATTCCTCTCCCTCTTTATATATATATATATATATATATATATATATATATATATATATATATATATATATATATATATATATATATATATATATATATATATATATATGTCAGGATAAAATTATAGAGTAATTTAAGAGATTTAATTAGGGATTCTTTTAATGGGAGTAACGCGCCTCGCGTTACTAGTCACATAAATAAGGCTCACGCGCAGTGATATATAGAGAGAGCTATAAGCAATTACTATAGGCAGACATGGCTCCTCGAAGTAGTGAATACTGCCTTTGTTAGCAGTTGGGCGCCAAAAATGAGACGCCATTGTGAGTAGAGTGTTGGTGAGTTTAAATAAAGATATGAAGCTGATGTCAGGACTCTAGTGTGTTTACTCGGACCATGTCATATATATATATATATATATATATATATATATATATATATATATATATATATATATATATATATATTTGAAAAAGATGTTAACATTTAAATCACGTAATATATTTATTTTTAGCTACATATGTTCTCTCTAAATTATCTGGCAGTAAATGTATTTTCTCTTATTCTGTCTAAAGGTAAACTGTCAAATGTTGCCGAAAATAGTTGTTTTAATTCATTAAAATATAGTTAAGCTCATGATAGAAATTAAATTTCAGCTAATGTGGTATTCATTTTATAATGAGATTTTTCTTTTGAAATTGCTTATAATGCTGGTGTGTTATAATCTAAGATCAGATATGAATTTTTAAATAAATATAATTTTCATTTAGCACTTTAATTACCCATATTACTAAGTGCTAAGCGGGTATAAGTGCTAAGCGGAAAAATATAATTTTAGGTTCAAAAGAAAAATTACAAGGTAGTTGGCTGTCTCTATTAATTTTGCACTTCATATGATGCATTTGCCTGACGTCGCCATGATAATATATAACACGAAATAGGTACATTTGTTCTTAACGCTTTAAAATCTCCTCAAAAGTATTCTAAAAACCCTTCTGCACTTTCTTTCAAACAATAATCTATAATAGAATGAAGTAAATTACTCCATAATTCAGCGAGTAAAACGTATTTCATGGTAATAATAAATATAGAAACGGCATGACTATTTCAACAGTTTTTGTTTGAGAATTTCATAAATTTTTAAAAATGTGTTTTAAAGTCTAGTAAAAAGTACCATTATGATTAGATTGAAGGGAGTCACAAACAAAGCGAATCATGGCCTCTTGGAAAAGTATAGAGAAGTTGAGTCATAAAGCTCTTGACTAGTTGTCTATTCCTCGAAATTTAATTTTTTTAGAAATTCCTTAGTGTTTAGAACAATTTCTACCACATGTGTATGTACCTACATGTGTATGCATATAAAATAACAGCTTATTAACCCATCAAATGAATTCATGTTTAACGAAAATATCTGACTTGTTTCAACTGAGGTGCAAGCATTTCATTGATACTTCAATCTGAATACAAATGTTTCATACTATTAATTTAATACATTATACAATTGCTTCGAACTAAGGATAACCAGTCACTTAAATTATTTTAAAGAGTAAAGTATAATATAATCAAGTAATTACTCCTCATAATTTGGAAAGAGAAATACCTATGATTATAATAATAAATGTACAGAATGTATGGATATTTCAGTTGTGTAAGCTAGGATTTCACGACATTTTACTAGCATTTTCAAATGCCTAAAAAATAAATATTAATTTGATCAGCTTTAGAATATCACATCCAAACATAACACCCAGTACACTTAGAAATGTGTACAGAAATTAAGACATAAAATCCTTGACTAATAATGATTTCCTAGGGATTTACAATATATTTAGGAAGGTATTAAAGTTTTTACGAGACACGACAGCTCATTCGGCAAAGGCAGCGATCTCGTAATTGAAAGTCTGCGTTTTCGGGGCTTGAGTCAGCTTTAGGATCTGCCGTGTTTGTTAAGGGAGACTGAGGCACGCAAAATATATTCGTGGTCACAGTTCTCAAACAATACCTCAGGAGGTGACAGGCCACGACTCGGGGTCTTCTGCTTGGTCCCTGTTTCTTAATTACGAGAATCCACCTTGAGCAAAGTCGTACTTTTACCCTAACAGTGCTCGTCATAAATAAAACGAAGGGCTCATCCCTTGCCTGAATTTGAGTAGCCTATGGCTCACATTCTTGTCTTTTCAAAGGGACATAATTAACAACAGTAACAACAATAACCTGAAGGCAGATGAAATAACAAAGGAAAATGATTTCACATCATAAAAAAATAAATAACCTGATTCACTGATGTTGTAACACTTCATTTATCTTCCAATTTATATAAATTTTCTCTAATATTAGTTTAATAAATTATAAAATTAATCCATAAATTTAGCCTGTCACTAGAAATATTTTTAAATTAAAATGAAACTTTAGTGCTACAAAGAATTAATTACACAATATACCATTTGGGGAAGAACAATAAAACCCATTAAACAATGAACTTTATCCCTTTGAACTTTAATCTAATCAGGTAAATAGTCTCATATTTTAGAGTGAAAATATAGATAACGGTATTAGTGGATGTAGAAAATATATTGATTCTTCGGTAGTTTCATCCTTTCTAAAGATTTCGATCTTCATGAATATTGATGTGTGCACTAGAAAAGATGTGACATTTATATTAAATCTTCAAGAACAAGTTTTGTATCAAAGGAAACAGCAGAAGTAAAATGTAATTATTGATTTAAATAAAATATAAAAAATTAAATATTGATTGGCAATTTATTAGTACTTATTTTGAAATTAAATAACGTATAATATATTGATTTCTACTTTAAAATTTAATTCTTTTAAACCTATTAGAAAATAAAAATGTCAGTTTAACATGTAATCACGATGTACACTAAAAAGGTAACATTGACCATAGTTGATACTATACTTACTATTTATAATGAAGTACAAAATGTGATGCTGACATTGCATGAATTTAATATATGCCTATTAATATACCTATTATTATGCTTAAGATTATTTTGATTAATTTTGATTTTACGATACATCCTGAGAGAAATAATAATATTGATACTTATTATCATATAAAAATTAATTTTATAATGTTATTACATGTTGTTAAAGCAAAGAATCAAATAAAAAATATTGTTTCAACTGCACATTAATATATAAATATCTATGTTTTCAATATTATGGGCAAGTAGATACATTGTACTATTAAAAATTTAGGAGTCAAAAGTAAGTATAATAATGCCAACTACTGCTTCATTATAAAGTAAGAAGTATTGATTATTTGAAAAAAACTCACCCCTTTTGAGAGCACCGAGTTTAGAAAGAAAGAGGAAAAATATTTATCTTGACTATATTTATTAATAGAACTTTGTCATTAAACAACACGAATATCTCAACTCAAAGATTTTGATTCTCAAAATTACACTTCAAAATGTCCCAGGTTCATATTCGTTCCCTAAACATGTGTTAAATTCTTTGGCATATTTTTTGTGAAACTGGTTATGCTTTTAGACACCAAATTCTAACGGATTTGAATAATTGTTACACGCAGAATTTCATTTCCATTTTTTACATAACTGTGAGAATATAAAAAATATTCTGTTATATTCTTAATATACTGTGAGTATTATACAATTAAAGGGCCTTAAGATCCTTAAATCTTCAAAAAAATTTTTTCGAAACAAAAATATATTTTATAGATTGAGATGTCCTTCGTATTTAAAAAACGGCATAGAAATATTCCGCTTCATTTAAAAGTTATGATTAACAATTTAAAAGACACTCTACTGATTTCTGTGCATGGCAGTCGCGTACTCATTACTTTAAGATGATTTTTTCAGAATACAAATTTCTAATATTGCGTGCAAGATTCCTCAAAACCTATTTCATACTGTTGCACAAATTTTCATCATTTCAATATAATGATGTTTTCTTGTAATTGAACTAAAATTATTGCTATGAGAGTAATATATTTTAGTTTAGAGAGGTAAGTACATGTCAAAATTACCCCCCTAAATGAGTAAAATTTTAAACATGTTTCAAAAATATAAAATATACATAAACTTAAGGTTTTATAATTAGATTCAATTTTTAAAAGTATGTTCTTTGTGAAAAACTTAAAGTTTAACATTTGTGTGCAAAATATTTCTTGTAAACATGCAAATGAGAGATAAATATATATATTTTAAATATATTTCTATTATTTTTTAATTACTTAAGATTTGCTCATTAAAGAAATATATAACAGATTTGTAAAAAAAATAATAAAAAAAATAGACATTTTAGTGTGAAATAAAAAAGGAATGGAAAATCCTTATGTTTAACAGTTTTTAGACCTCTTAAAACATTATAAGACACTTTAATTTGTATGTTGAACCCAATAAAACTTCTTAGGAATATTTATATTTTAATATTCCTAGGAAGTTTAATATTCCTAACATTTTGCTGCACTTTATTTAAACTTACTGCACATGAATGTGAAATAAGATTTAACATGGGACGAGATATTTGTACAGTTAGATGAATTTCATCAAAATAGATTGAGAGGTAGTCAAAAGAGTGTTAATGACATTTTTAAAATAATGTTAATGTTTGTTGTTGCCTGGTTTTATTTCTATATTTTTGTAAATAATATCATCAGCAATGACATACTTTAATCATAATGAACAAAATTGGTAAAATCTGTTGTATGTTTCAATTTATACAAAATTCTGCTGTATTTTTAGGGAAATGGTTAACATAGAAAAGTTCTCAATAACTGTAAATAAAAGTGCTGGATATCTGATTTTTGTGTTGGCAAATGTATATGCAAAATGAATAATATCTCTATGCGAATGCGTTTGGGATAATCTATTTAATCCATCATAACTATATTTCTAATGTTGTTCTAATAGCAAGAGAAAATATCCTAGACAGTACAGATAGATTACAGAAGAAAAAAATACCTAGTGTGTGGTACAGGCAGTGAATTCAAAGCTGAATGTTACAAAACCTGAATTTGGTTAGGATATGATAGAACTTATTCCGTAAATTAACATTTGTATTATAGTCGATTATAATCATAGTATACTTCTACAGCTTTACACAAAGAAATTTTTTTTAAAAGAACATCCTTTGACTTTATTGTATCTTTGTTGTTTATAAAGGTACAATAGTTTATAATCTAATATACATTTCCAGGGTTATCAGTAAATCTTCGGTAAATACAAAATAAACTCTCAAATATGTTAATATAAAAAAACTAATGAATTTATGCCTATATATATATATATGTAACACAGACATTAAAAATACTCTCAGGGGTGATCAAAATCAATATTTTAATTTTCAAATTAGAGTTTTCTTGTACATACAGAAGTCTGAAACTCACAAACATTGGTAGGTTGAAATGAGTATTTCAGCTGAAATCTGAAGATTGAATGTTTTATTGATTGCAGTATTTCCTTTTACTTTGTTCAAATGAGTAAAAATATGTTAGATTTTGATAGCTTATATGTTAAGGGTAAAAAGATATTTAAGTACCTATTAATATAATTTGAATATTGAACCTTTTTAAAATGATCCTTTGTATCTATAATAGTATAGTAATATGAAAATACAACATGAACTTTCAATATGCTACTATAAAGAGACTAATCTTTATCAGAGATCAATCTTTATTGATATAAAAAACTTTTATATTTGAATTTCCTCTTAACTTCATAGTCATACTTAATTTGATACATAATTATTCATGAAGTTATGCAAGACACTTCCATAAAAGAGCCTAAGAACATTTTCACTTTTTACTCTCACAGGGTCAATTTAGACTAATGGAATTTAAAGTGAACTAAGAAGTAAATAAAAAATGAAATCATTTTTAAAAAGTAAACACTTTAATAAATCCAATCACTTGTATTAATCAATTTTCTTTTTTTTTTTTACTTATCTTCTCAACATGAATTCTAAGTATTTTTAAATCTTTGAATAATCCTTAATTTTTGGGATTATCAGTACATTTTTTTTCGGGCAGATGGGAAAATAATTTGTTTCTTAGATTCCATAATTTTATTTTGCAGGAAATAATTTCATTCGATAACTGAATTTGGTTGAAATTTCAATTTATAATGCTGTTTAATTTTTCGAAAGAAAACATTGATTTGACAGTGCCCTTTTCTAAATAAAAGAGACATTTATTACTTATGAATTCAAAATAACTTAATGAATTTAATTTAATGAACTCTTCGAAGACAAAAAGTATTTCCAATAAATGTATTTACCTGATTATCAAAGATGGTATTATATTGTCCAACTTTTAAATATTAAATAAAGTTATTCACGGTATTTCGTGAATAAAATGCTTGTTTAAAAAGATATAACAGTTGTGAAAAATAAAATAGCTCGACATATAAAATATAAAATTACAATAAGGAAAGATGATTAAAAAGCAGTGAAGCTTAAATAAGTCTTATTTCTAAGAACAGGAAAGCGAGACATTCTATGAAAGAAACTTTAAAAGTGAGGAATACTCATTTTAGTTTTTTTTTTATAACAATGTGATAGTTACCTTCTTTCTGAAAAAGACTTTTAAAGTTTCAAAATAAGTATTTACTTCTTCTTTATTTTGATCATCCCCTTTTAAAGATTCATTTAATAAATTCTTCCTACCAAATGTTTTACTTTGTTTTACTTTTCATAGCAGTAGTGTCAAAGAAATAGGAGTTTAATGAAGGATTAGTAATTAAATATGAATATTATCAGTAACCGTATTCAAAATTTGTTTACTGATGACAATTTCAGTATCGGAACTAGCTATTATTGGACAAGGAGGGAAGATGAATTAATATCATACTATTACAAATTGTTAATTTTTAAAGATTTAAATGTAAGGGGACAATATATACTTATGTAGACAAAATACCATTTGAGACATTAAAGTCATTGTAAAATAAAATGCTCTACTACTTTTAGAGTTGTATATATTTTTTTACAACTTCTCTAACAATGCTCTAACTGAAACCATATTATGCAGTTTTCATATTTAAATTAGCTTAACTTTTATAAAGTTAAAGGCTTATTGATGATCTGAGAAATATTTTACTTTCAACAAAGATGAACATTTAATTTTATATCCAGTTAAATATAGGCTATTTTAATGAAAACTACTTAGCTCTAAAGAGACTATGTGGCCTTGAATCGAAAAATTCTATCTCATATTTAACTTACACCATAAGTTTCATAATGCTTTAGTATGGTTTCCAATGCTACGGTCTACATTTTGCTACATGAACGCTAATAAGACAAGGACCATCTGTTTAAAGTCAATTGCAAATGGAAACAAAAAGCCAAGCCAGCAGAGAGATTCGAACTCAAGAAATCAGTTACCGAATAGCAGTTACACACAAATTTGGCTATCGTACGGCAAAGTTTTATATTGTAGAAACCAAATGATAAAAGAAAAATAACCTTTGGGGCTGTTTTATGGTTTTTATTCAACATACTTTCTTTTAGTTTGTTGTACGATGTAAACGAAATATTATAATCATTAAAAGTTTTAGTATTTTAACTTTACCGGAAATATCCCCACCTCCTTGTTACCATTTTGAAAGTATATACAAAAAACCTTTAATTAGGAAACACTATTAGCACCTTTTCAAATTTCCGGAAAGTTTAGTAAGGTTATCTGTATGTATATACGTATTTAAGTATGTACTTATCTCGTTGAACTCATTAACCGATTATCCGTAGGCAATTGAAATTTTATTTGCAGAATAATTTTATATATTGTGTTATCTAGTTGTCACCTCTCTTTCTGATTGCAGTGTGCACTTTGTATAACAAAAAATTTCAATATAACTGATATTAAAGCCACTACAATAGTCGTCGACTACTACAATAAAACATAAAGATATTGATTTGATGATACACATTTATACCAATAATCTTAAAGTCCATTTCTAGTGCGCAGTAACACTTTTGTGTAAAATGAATATCTATAAAATGTAAAATATCAGTAAAAATTATATTAATTCTTTTGATCATATCCAGATTCCAGTACTCGAGTTCTGCTAGAAGCGCACAATTAGAAGGAGAATCAAAATAATCTATGAACTTGAATGATATAAACAAAGGATAAATCTAAGCCTCATTGTACAATTAAATTAAATTATTGTGTATAACTTAATACGTACACAACGAAATGTGGAGTTTACATTACATTCTTTAACTTTCAATATTAAAAACAAAACAATATTATATCTTAATGTCTCAATCTTATTTTATCAACTAAATGATCTCAAGTTTCTTGCAGTATTTTCTGAGAACTGCTAATTAGTGTGAATCCAGTGAAGGTAATTACAAAAGAAATAATATAAAAGTAATTTAATAGAACTGATAGAAATAGGTTGTAAGGATTTTATTGAATAACATTCTTTTGTTTTGTTTATTTCCTTAAACATCTGTCTTGTCATGAAAGTGGTTACAAGCACATTTATAAAAAAGAAATATAATAGAGCTAATAGAAAGGTGTAAATGCGGTTTTATTAAGTAGAACTTTTTTCGTTTATTCCCTCTCTTGAATATTTGTCTTATCATACTTACATTATGTGATCATCTAAATCGGTAATATTTATTTGGTGTATAACATGGCTCTAGATTCTTTGTTCCCACATTATTATTAAAAAATTTCACACATTATACACAAAAATGATGATATTTCGAATAAAAAACTATATCTTCTAAAGAAAATAGTACCTATTAGATGAAACTTAAAAAGATGTGAAATTTATATTCATATACTTGATTAACACCGAGATAATATAATTCAAAACCTAAATAAAGGACTGCATATAAATATTATTTTGAAAAAGTACATTTTATTTATTTGAGAATCATCTTCGAATACATACATAGAAAAGGATAATAGCTATATTTTATAGTTAGTTGTATGAATAATTACAGCCAAATATTTAATAAGGAGTAAAATACATATATATATATTCTAGAATATATTATATATATAATATATATATATATATATATATATATATATATATATATATATATATATATATATATATAGTAAAATAGGATATTGTCTCTAAATAATAAATGTTACTGTCTTTGTAACACATAACTTTTTTCAAGCAAAAAAAAGTTTAATTTATGAATTCAACAGCAGTATGTGAAGGTAACTAATCACATTGCAGATGTAATTTATTTGCTATTCTTTAAATTAAATATACTGAAGGTATCTAAACAAATAGTGTGCGACTGTTTTTTGCCAAAATTTATGGTTTCAAATCTCATAGCTCCTACACGTTATTCTGCTGTATGACAAACTGATTAAACTTAGAGTATTGGAATTTATACGTGCTTCTGTAAATCGTCTCTGGTTCTTTGTTAACTGTAATTTTCGGAACATGCTAAACTAAAAAGAAAAGAAATTTGTGTATAAGTGTTTAAATAAAGATATTCGTTTTATTTGAAAGCATTAAAATTTTAATATATTTAAGACATTTAAATTATTGACGTATAATTCTTATTACGGTTCCTGACTTGACTATGATAAACATATGTATTTTAATATAATTTCTAAGAAATTAAATATTAAGTTTAATTGCTACATATATTAAATATCAACCACTAGAGAGTCAACTTATGTTGCCATAAATTTTTCAATGCAATTTTTTCATAAGTTTTATTTAGATTTGTATGCTGTTAAAAAGTGTTATAAGAAATCTTCCAGAGGTTCACAGATATTTGGACATTTTTCCTAAAAATATTATTTCAAAACATTGCACTTATTCTCTTAGGAAAAGAGAATATTTCATTTTCTGTTCTTATATCCGTTCAATTCTGTACGATGTTCCATTGTTCAGGTTTGGGTTCTAGAGATAATAATGAAATATAAGTTTAAGTAATTTGTATTTACATAATAATTTATACAGTGTCAACCATCTCTAACAGACTATATATATATATATATATATATATATATATATATATATATATATTCTTATATATGTATATATAGTATGTATGTATATTTATATGTGTGTAGCATATTCAGTATTTCGTCGCCCATCACAATAGTAAAGTCATAATCACAATCACATAAAGTAGTCGCAGTTAATAATTTTTATTGCCATATCGAAATATGTAGGACTTACGCCACATACCACATTCCGTCATCTAATGAAATACTTTTCTCGCCCTGTACCGTTACCATCAATACCGGAAACACAACGACGCCACTCTCATAATTTAAAGCCTTGATCAACTTCAATTTTTACTGTTGGGGAAGTTTTACTGCAGGGATGTTCCGAGCTGTTATTACAGTTCTGCACTCTTGCTGAGTGAAAGTGAAGAACAATCGAAAAAAAGAAAAATGGAATCTCAAACAATGGCAATTTATTTATATATTCTATTACGAACTAAACTGCCAACTCAACCTTCCGCAAAACGCTGTAAAAATATTTTTATAGTCGTTTGTACCAGCCAAGTAGCAATCACTACAAGTCACGTGGATGACGTAACTTAAGCATCAGAAATCCAATTTTAGCTATGCAACCGGTAGTGATCCACAGGGAAACATTCGAGAGCATTCTAAAGGGTTGCTAGAAAGCAATTACTTAAAGTAAATTTTCGAGTAAAATATCTTTTATAGAACACAAATGAAAATATTTTTTAAATGTTTATTTTTTTAAGAAATTTTCAAATTAATTTTCATTTAATGAACATATTATCTGGAGGAGATTTAAATTCAATATTTAACTGAAATGTGAGTCTAAAAAAATTTAAACTTCACATTTTCTATTCTTTATGTTTGTTCTATCAGAGGAGATACAAACAAAATATTTCTTTAAAAGCATATAGTTAATTTTACTAATTGATTCCTTAACCTTTTTGCTGACTTAGATATCTTTGTTCTCTTTTGAAGAATAACAATTTGTTATTAGTCTTAAGATTATGTAAATGTTGGTGACAATATTTCTTGGACAGATCTTTTATATTTACAAAGTTACAAAATTATAAACTAATTACTTTAAAAAGTGATTTCTAATGTCTACTTTCCCCTTAATAGCATGCACACAAAGAATGATACGCCTCTTAACTATGGAGAAATGTATAATTTATTTATTTAATTCAATTCTTCAATTTTTCTTTTAGTTCCTTTAATAATTGAATTTCTATACTTTTGATTACATTCATTACGATGAAAAATACTTTAAATTAAAAACCAATATTTTCCCTCCTTCATATCCCCTTTTTAATTGATTTAATTTGTAATAAATTCATGCATATAAAAAGCGTAATTAAGTTTTAATTTATACGTTTATTTGAATAACTTGCATTAATATTATTAAAAGAAAAGGATATATTGAAAAAAATTTTAATTAGATAAATACATGTTGTAAATGCACGTAAATTATCGTTCTAAAGAGATATTAAAAAAATAAATAATTCAGTTTAAAAATCCTCTTTTTTGCTATAAAATCTTTTTTTTACTATTAATTTAATTATATCGGGTTATATTTACTTTAGCAATAGCTAAAACATTAAGCTTAATATTTTCCTATTCATAAAATAATCATCCATTTTTTTAATTTATGTAATATAATAAAGTACTTATCATATTTTTAAAAATATGATTGAATGTTTACACTTGCAATAGTTATCATCGTGTAAATCAATTAAAAATATGTTCATTAAAACTTCGCAGGAGTCATAAAATATTAAATTTTTTCTCATTAAATTAGTTACACAAATGAATTTATTTATGATACTGTTATATCTTTACATTTTTACAAATAAAGGAAAATGCTTTCTTAAATCTTAATTTGTCTAAGAAAATAATTCTGAAGTAGTTTTCGGTACTAATTTTTTCAGGTGTGAATTAAAATAAATGAAGCATATTATAGCGTTAGATGGGAATAAAATAATATTTTTGGATACATCTTACACATATTTACCGTAGCGGATTCACCATGTTTTGTTCAAATAAAAAGCTTCATCTAATATTTTAAGTTAATAAAAATCTCAGATGTTTTAAAAATTCAAATGATTTTTTAAATGCTTTTTTATATAGATAGTAATTGTTTTTGCTACTTCTACTGTGTGCACCACTACTGAATTTATTTATATACGAAAATCTTTCATTTATTTATAATAATTGAGATTCTAACCATGACCTTTAGTGCTCTCGAAATTAAAATTATTTTTTAAATTTGCCAAACAATTGTTCTTGTTGGCAACATTTTGGAAACGCAATCGACTGCCAAGATTACTGATGCTTAGTCTGTAATCTTTTTTTAAATACAATGTTTACAAAATAAAGAGTGAAACTAACGTCCAGAAACAAAAATTAAAAACGCGATACCTAAAACATTGGGCTTTGGACATCCACAGAGTCCTATCGATTTGTTTCCATGCTTGAAAGGTGTTTTTAAAATGTTTTTTCTAGAATGTCCTTTAAACAGCTGGTTGAAGCTGCTTGGACTACTATCACGATCTTATGGCGATGTTCTTTTTTGGTTGTTGTCACTCGGTGTACAGGAAAAAGTATGTCAAGGCCAGATATAAAATCCAATAGAGCTGGCAAATCCGGTCGAGCTCAAAAAGTTGTTAACCAGGAAGCAACTGGAGCAAGGTGCAATGTCATGATGACTCTCATTATTATTACAGACTTTTTATTATCTCCATGATTTGGTTAATGATGATGTGAACAGTCACTTTATCAATTGATTTATGGTATGTGATCATTCAAATAGTTAACAATCTTTCTAATTTGCATAGGTTTCACATATTTCTCGTCCATATGTAAAGCTCTAATTTTCTGTTTTACACTCTCGTGATCAACTTTGTAGCTCTTGTACCATATCCATACAGGAGTTTTTTCTGAGAATGATAGAGAAAATTTGTTATAGACTTAGAAGTTTTGATTGCAAAGATGTCAAAAGGGTATTACTTGCCAAACATGTTAGCTTCTTTTGTAATTTTCGATCTCAAATTTTCGATCTAAAGCAAATTTATAACAAACTGGCAAAAGAGCAAGGTTAGTTTAATCGGTAATTGATGGCAAAGGAATACATTATAAATAACGTATTTTATTATATTTATTACACACTTCCTTCATCCACTTTATACAGAGTGTCCCAAAACGACCGCATAAATTCTGCACAGCTAGATTCTTCGTTGGGAATTAAATAAAATTGCCCAAATTAAAATAAAAATTGCCCAAAGAAGAATTCCTGTAAGATCCATAATTTACGAAAAAAATGCAAAAAATAAAGTATGGCGACACTGCCGGTGCAAGAAAAACAGTTTTTATGTACTTCCAACGAGAATCTAGCAGCGGAGAGTTTATGCGGTCGTTTTGTAACATCCTGTATACATTCACACAGACAGTATCTCAATTTTAATGTATGATAAATCAAAACCTCACTAAAAATGTGTAAGCACATCTTTTAGTTTAAGAAATAATATAAGTAATAAAATTTTGGAGTACGAAATTGTTGAAACAGCAAATCAGGGATGGAACTACCTTTTTTCTGTTAAGAAATATATTAAACCTTTTCACTTTTGTTGATGATAAAGCTGTAATATTTTTAATATATCTTTCCAAAACATAAAATTGTTACATTTTAAAAAGTAGATAAAAGCTACTTTAAAATGGACGTTATACTAAGAAGTATTAAGAAGGGAAAATTTGTTACCTTTTAAAAGAAAATATGAAAACAAATTGCAGCATTATTTTGCCAAGGAAATGAAAAATTACCTTAAACAATTAAGGAATCCCTGAATATCCATGTGTTAAAAATAGAAAATCTCCATTTATTATTTTAGTGGATATTTTTTATTCACTTTATAAAAAAAATAGATATGAAAAAAATACTTTTGAATTTTTTAATGCAAGAAAAAAGTGAATTAAAATAAACTAATTAAAAAGAAACTTGATGTAGTTATCTCTAATTTTATTTAAAATTAAGAAATGTGTTTTTAAGAGTATATTATATGATACGGAACAAAAAAAAAGTGTACAAAAATTTTGATTAAGTTGTTTAACTCTCTCTAGGCTCCATTTTTGGGGAATTATTTTTCATCTTGAAATTCTTTTTGTCCTTGTAAATCACAGACATTATTCGTTTTTCTGAAACGATATTTCCAATTTCGAAAAGGAAGGTTCTCTTTTACAAGCTCTAATACCATGGATTTCCTTTGTTTCGTTGGATGTATAAATCAGTTTTGATGGAATGGTGATTGATCTTCAGAGGTCATATATGGTTCGAATAACTTGCTTAAGAATAAAAGCCAATTTGCGTAATTACTATCTATTTATCTTGTTATTTGAAAGGAAAGTTATCATTTTCATGGTACATATATATATTTTAAACAGAATAAATTCAATCATATTTAGAAAATATTTTGTATATAGAAATAATTTTTCTATCCCTTCTGAATATTTTTATAAATGAATTTAAATATCATAAATAAAAAAGATAACGCCTACAAAGTGTTTGATTTTAAAATCGAAATATCTGTAGTATATATAGGGAAATTGTAATTTATCGTTGAAAACGGAAAGCCTTTGATGGGAGTAAACACTGGATATAGCGAATGGATGAAGAATCGATAAAATGTATAAGTATGATATTTACAATATATTATAAATCGGGTAATTACAACAAGACCTAGAAGTATTTATCATTTTATGAAATATAACTTTTATTTATAAGTATGTTTTGCCTTTATATTGGACAATAGTGACCAAAATATAGTTATTTCAGTAGCAACATGGTAGTAAGAGGTGACCAAAAAAGCTACGCGATCTTTGAGATTCCAGCCACATTATATAACATGTCAGTTGTCAAACCTAATTTTGCCAAAATCTTGTTAACATAAGCCCTATAACTTTTAGCAGACTGATCTTTTAACATTATTCTAACTGCATTCATTCTAAATAGTAAACTAATTTGTTATGCCAATGTTATAATTTACTCTGTAAAATAAATATCAACTTTTTCTTGTGTAGAATATCGTGCAAATTAAGAGAGTGAATGCAGGCGATAGACGCAATACTAATCTTGAATTCAGGACATACCAAAGGTAAATACCATAAAATACCTTTAGTCAAAAGATCAAATGTCATAAAATATATTTATTCAAAAGATCAGTGGTAAATGAAAATGCGGCCCTAACACAAATTTCCCCATATGTGTTGTACAGACATCACAGATTGATGCAGTTGAATGACATAACCGATAACATTGGGGTGATAAAATAATTCTTATTGTACCTCATGGGTATTAATCTTTTCACAGGCACGCCATATTTTCATCACACGAAGGGGAAAGTGTAGTAATTGTACAAAATATACAAAATTCAAGTTTTACTTCTTATTTTGATATCACAATTAGTTTTAGATAGACTATCACACATAAATCCAATTTCGTTGTAACAGTTTTTAAGAAATATTACACAATAAAATTATTTATTTTGTTTAGAATGAAAAGAAAAGTTTTCAACCAGGATTTACATATGTAGCGAAACCTATACGTAAGAAACAGAAGATACAAATTTAACTAGGTATAAACGCAAAGAAACACAGTAAATGAATAATCGTGATTAGACAACAGATGAAAGTGTATCGTGCATTTGAATTAGCTTATTAAAATGGCATGCGAAATTGTTCTCAAATCTGATAGTAAATAGCATTTAGGAAATGAGTAGGTGGGGGAGATTCCATATACGGATACCAATAATCAGTTATCTCATGTATGCACAAAATTTTGTTTTAGACAAAATCTAAGCGAGAGTTGCACTTTTTAAGACGGCACACCCATACTATTCAGACTGCTAATACAGCTGAAATTATCTTAACCTACCACTTTTCTAACTTTCATTATTTGTGATCCTATTTTCTACCACAATTTACATTGCCCCCCATACGGTAAAATTTATTAAATTCAATAAAAACATACTTTGAATCTACACCTACAATACGACCTTAATTACAAACCGTACAAATTATCAAGATAAGCAATATATTTATTGATATTTGGCAACACTAATCCTCTGCACTGAGAAAACAGAATTGATGTTTTTCTATTCTACTGCCTGACTTAGAGTACATTTCAAAAAAGGGATATACTGTGTACGCATGCGTAGCAATCAGATAATAGTAATTTGCACTGTTTACATTTTAAAATTTATGGATGCTGCCATTTTTAAAAATCTTAAAATCTTTGCTCAGTAAGGGAAGCCGATGGGAATCACTAGAAATTATGAAACTTGTTCTTAATTTAGCATTACTAAATTAATTATCAAATACAATTCTGTGGTTTCGATAATTTTTGGTATGGGGAATGCCAGCTAACCCCCCTCCCTCTCTCTCTCTCTTCTTTTTTTTTCTGAGAGAGAGATGGGATTCTTTGTTGACTCCTATCGCTGAATTTGTTGTGGTTTTGCTGTGATTTTAGAGAGGTACCCGATCTCTAACTCAAGTATTTAAATATCCATATTCTATATTCTATTACTTTTTTTATTTTGATGGAACTCCAACTTCGGTTCTATCTTCAATTTCCTTGTAGGTGTTCATAGTAATCCTGTATTAGAGTTATTTATATAATTATTAATAAGATCCATGTAATACAATGTAAATATTGATACATATTATAAATTTTAGAGGTCAGATACTGTTAATTTTAACTTGTCGTTACTCTATATCTGCAAAACGTGAACCTTTTTTTAATGATTTTGATACTAAAGAAGGTAAACTATCAATACATCATTTAGTTCATAATAACTCACATATCCCAGTTTTAATAAATAATTTTAAAGAATTGATATTGAGTCAGTATGTTGATTGAGTTAATCTTATGATTCTAGATACTTTAATTACCTACAGAATGGAAATTTCATCCTAGTTTGATTTGTTAATTATTATATGATTATTGACTCGTTTTTTGAAATCAAGTTTAGCTGGAGGCTGTCTCATCTTCATAATAATCATGTTTTGAAATAACCCTCATATTTTCTTATCAACAATTCTAATCAATAATAGGGTTTTTAGCTGTATACATTCCCTGCGAGTATAAAAAATAGTAAGATGAAAATATTTTGAAAGATCGATACTATCCAAAAAAGGAGGAAAAGCAACTGAAATGACGAAGATAACATTAAATATTTTCATTACCTTTTATACTATTAATGCAATTTCGTTTTTTCTTCTTTGACAAGTTATTTCATCTTTATGCATTTGATACCACAAGCAGTCATATAATCAGAAACCAGGTATACCTCCTCCATTTATCATCTTTGCAGTCGATCCAATTCTCTTTTCTATATTTGTTTACATGTACATCTCCATTCTTCTATTCTATTCACCTTTCATCTTTCATGCTATTCTATCATAACTATTAAGCCACGAATTTTTACACACAATAATTAATTTTCTTTTATCTTTTATATAGTTTTCTTGTCCTTTTGATGTCTGGAAACTCGATGATTTTTATGTTATTAATGGGGTAGTAGCATAATTAAAGCTGATATTATGAGAGGTGCAACGTGATTTTCATCCAAATTCCATTTACTATATTGTTCTTTTTTGTTCAGTTTAATTAAGGTAGAAGTATTCATTAATTACATTTTTACTGATAAATTTATTTAGCATTATATTTGTGAGTTTCAGCTTAAAATCCTAAGAGTTTTAAATTGTACTTTTGCTCTTTTTTATTTTATTTATAATTCAATTTTTCGGGAGTAGTGAATTTTACAATTAAAGTAGATATTTCAAAAATGTAATGGTTTTTGAATCTTATTTTGTTTTCTGCATTTACTTTTCTATTCAATGTAATTTAAAAAGACACGTACATTAATAAATCTCTAAGATACATTTATTTTGCAGCATGTTTTTAGAGTTAAGCTTAATATTTATGACATGTTCAAAATTTTCTTGAGCTCTTATATTACTGCAATTTTCATACAGGATTATTTTCATGGTTAGAAGCTTCCACAACGAAAGTCGATAATTCAAATGGTTCAATGCATTTCTTTTTTTTAACCTAATTCCATTTTATTCATAGTTCTTTTTATTGAGATTATTTAAAGCAGAAACATATATTAATGTTATTTATAATATAAATTTCTTTTGGATAACATTTGTAGAGTTTCAGCTTAAAATTTTAAGAGTTTTAAATTTTATTTTTGCTATTCTTTTTTCAATGTATTCCCTATTCTTTGATTCTGAAAGTAGAAATTTCAATAATCAATTTATTTATTTCAAAATGTAAAATTTTTCTTACATATTATTCGTTTGTCTGAGTCAGGGTCGGTGTAAGAAATTCTTCTTATCATATATTTTAATTAAAGTGTAAATATGCATTAATTACATTATAAAAAGCATCTATTTTGTATTTGCAGAGCTTACAATAATAAGAGTTTTAAATGTTACATTTTCTTTTATTCTAATAAAAGATTTAAATAAATATAATTCCGTATTTAAGATTATTTTTTCTTTTATCTAATGGGTAAGCTTAGAACTGCAATGATGAACTGGGAATAAAAAGTTTACACACTGAATACGAAAATTGAAATATAAATTGAATATTTCATAATGCAACCTACTGCTTTCTATACCATAATATACAGAAAATGCAGAAAGCGTAATTAGGGTTTCTAGAGTATTTGCCCACATCAAAATGTATGAAAATTTAAAATTTAATAACATATGTATATAAAATAAACTGAAATATTTTTCCTATTAAATCCATCAGTATTTTATAGTTTTCACTAACGATGTGAGACAAAGTTTTCTAATTCTATACTATTTTTTTAGGATTACATACACACCTCAAACACATAAAATGTAATAAAGATAGATATAAAACTTAATATAAAAATTTTAAGTGATATTCAATATCGATTTTAATAATTTAGCTTTTATTTTTTACACTTACAATAATATTTAAATTATTTTTTATAAAGGTCTCATTGCTAAAAGAAAACTTTCTGTTCTTACTTTATTCTTGATTAATAAGCAGATATAATTTCATATAAAATGTATTTAAAGATTTCGTTTAAGGCAATTTAGCAAATTATTTATTGCTTCCACTTAACAATCTTCAGCACTATAAGTTGGAATTAAATTGAAAATTTTCCGTTGTGTGCAGCTGACTTATTTTTTTTTAATTATAAAGTCTGAATTAAGTCGATTCTTATTTATTTTAAACATTTCTTATAATTTGTGACTTATCAGGTATATGTTTCTTTTTAATTATAATTCTTTTTACAACAAAGTTTATTTTACAAATGAGTGTTTGTTTTAAACCAGAATTTTCTTTATTGAATTACATAGTCACAAATAATAGCTAGAAATCAGATTATAAAGCTGTTTTATTGTAACATTACCGGTAAGTACTAAACTTGCTTTTCAGAGTAATATGGAAGCTATTTAATTTTGTTTGAACTTGTATTTTTCTTTTTATATTGTACTATTATGTATCTTCTTCTACTCATTGTCTCTCTGTGATTGTTACATAAATTTATGGTCAGTATTTATGGATTATACTTTAGAGAAAAAATGGCATTAGATCTATTTCATTGGTTTAATGTATGCCATTTCGCGAGTCATATATTTCTCATTAAATAAATAATTTACCACTTTTTTGAAACATTGTAATTTTATATGGTTAGCGTTTCATCCATTCAAGATAAATGGCAGTAACTCGAATTACTTATCTCTGAACTCAAATGTTTTCGGACATAACAAGGATTTAAGTAATTAATAGTAGTAAAAAATTTGAGCTTTGATTATTAGATCAAATTATGTACACTAGTTGAATTCTATTGCAGCATTTTATCGAAATATATCACTTAATAGTAAACTAATTCTACCTTTCAAAGGAAACGTGATGCATCACTGTTCATAATTAAGCCTTAGTGCATAAAATTTCCGTAATCAATTTTAAAGGAAAACCTACATGTTCAACAGCTCTCCCTATGGTTGATTTCGGTGCATTATTAGTTTATACATTACTTATAATTCCGTGTATGTATATAATTTACTGAATATTAATCTTGACTCTATAAGGAAATGTATACAAGAATCCTCCTACTAATTAAAATCGCACTCAGTACTGAAATAAATACATTTAGTACTTCAATAGCTGAGAAAGATTTTAACATGCAATATGGCCACATTGTATTCATATTTTACTTCATCAGTCATCTTAAGTTTATAATAAGATAAATCTAGAAAGCTAGGTTGAAACACATTATCATTCATAATACATATCTAATCAACTTCCATTTACTTTTACTTTCTTGTAAGGTATATATTAAACATCTTACCGGAAGTTATGCAATTACTGTTGAAGTGTATTTTATTTAATATTACTTCATGCCATTTTTCAAAACATATATTTAATATGACGGCATATTTTCTATAATCCCAAACCCATTAAATTATATTGCGTTTAGAGTGTCGGATATCGGTTAAATAATAGAAAATCAACCTCATGTGTAACATTGTATACCATACATTAAATATTTATTGATCAAAATTTTATTAATCAAAAATATTTTATTGATTTTTAAGCTATTTTCCCGATTTTATGACATTTAAAAATTTTTATATTTCTTGGCAGACACTATTTAAGAAATAAAACAAAATATTGAAAGTCTTAACTGTTTCAGTTACCTGATTATACTAAAGATTTAAATTTTTTAAATAAATAAACATATATTATTTAAAAAAACAACATAATATGAGGAAGCTGATGTCTTTTCTAAACTTGATGCTGCAGGAACCATGTATAGAGATTTCTTCGGAGATCTCCTGACTTAAATAGTTAAAAAATATATTTAAATTAACCATGCATTGTAATTTATTAGAAGCCCAGTAATTTTGACGGTTTCTTGATTCATGCAAATATTTTAGATTTATTAGACCATCTATGATTATTAACAAGAACAAGTAGTAGTGGTAGCTCAGTCAGCAGAGACAGCAACCTCGTAACTGGAGGAGTTACAGGATTGAGATTTGAGCCGGCCGCAGATAAAATATGTTCTATAATATAGATAGAGGCTCGTAAAATGTGTTCGAGGTCGCAGTATACTCCATTTTTCCTAGCAGTACCTCTGGATGTGGCAGGCCAGGCCTAGAGGCCTTCACTTTGTTACTGCTTTACATACTTAAATGTATATTTAATAAGTTACCAGAAAATCCGTGTACCCAGAAAGTATTAGTTAAAATTATGTTCGAGATAAAAGTTTGTTTGACGTAAAAATGATCTATCACAAATACACCTTTGGTTTTTAAAATAAATGTATTGTGTTTTGCCTAATAGGACAAAGAGAAATTAAAATGTAGTTCTCAAAACATAACTGTGCATTTTTTGAGGAATGCGTTAATATTGTCTGAAATCAATTAATAGCAACATATTTTATTTGAAAATTAAAAGTAGATTTATTATATTTTTATTAAATTTTAATTTTATTGACAATTTAAACTTTTTAATATTAAAATATAGTGCATTTTTAAAGTTTTATTTTACAGAATAAATGACTTCAGTTACCTCAATTTGATATATGAATTTTTTTTCTAGTGCACATATTCTAAAATCTATCTTTCAAATAAGAAAATTTCCTTTTTTCAATTAATGTATATTCCTTGAACTATTTAAAAAATATATTGCTGGACTTGATGCGATAAAATTATTTTAATTATTTTTAGAAGTTAAAAAAGTATTCTAAAAGATGCCATGATCTACAAGTATGAATTTAATGAATACGACTATAATGAAACTTTTTAATCTCGAATAGTAATGTGCTCTCTCAAATGCATGCATTTACAGATTTATATGAATATATCATATTTACTCCTTGAGGACAGATGTGCCATATATGAAACACCTTTTAATTTGGTTCAGATTTTGGATGTGTTAATTAATAATTCCATAAAGGTGTTTCAGATGAAGAGTTCAATTAAGATTTCTTATTATAAGCTGTAGACCTATTTCTATATTAGTGGATTTTGTCAATGCTAGAAAATCTAATAATTCAAATTTAAAAGGTGTTGCATATATGATACGCCTGTCCTCAAATGGTTGAAAATATCATATCATATTTTTGAAAGTAAATATTGCATGAGTCCTATAAGTACTAAATATCATTAAATTACAAATTTGAAAATTTTCTAAACAACAAAATAATTATTATATAAATGAAACATGCGTAGATAAAAAAGATACTGATGGTATTTTCAAATAATATTTTGATTTTCACTTACCTTCATTAAAAAATAAAAAAATAAACTTAATTCAGATGGCCAGAATTACATTTTAGAATATGCCATAAAAGTGAAGCCCTTGTTTAATATCTAGAATAAAAACTTCCTAAAAACTGAAGTTAAGAAGAGAACAGTGCTCTTTTTGGGAACATTAAATTTTTTAAGGAATTAGCAATTTCTTCTCTTCTTTATATCTTTTTACATCAAAGGTTTCTTTGTTCATGCGTTAAAAGACAGAAAGAAAATATAAAGATGATTGAAATTCAATATTATTAAGAAAAATAATATTATTAAAAATTGCCATTTCAAAATTGGAAAAAAAGTTGCACAATATTTTCTTTAACATATAATTTCAGTGTGAAATTTTTTGCTAAAGGAAATAAAGTATAGCGTTTTGCATAATGTATAATACAGAAAACTTTATCACAGGTTCAGTTTTCTTTACATAAATAAGATGCCAAAGTAATCATAAAACTACCAAGGAGTATCATTAGTATAAAACCTTAAAAAAAAAAAAAAAACTCGTATAAAGTAAGGAACACCAATTTTTCTTTGTGGTCTCAAAGTTAGTTCATATTTACATATTTATACTATACCACAAAGAAAGTGGAAATATTAGAATATTTTTGACATAGATAACAAACATTATTTAATATTTTGGTTCTTCTGATAGTTATAGTGTGGCTATAACTATAAGAATCTAGCTATATTTTGAAATGAATCATATAGTACTTTTTTCGAAATATTTGTGGCTAATACTCTGAAATGTAGAAACTTGGGTTTCCTGACTTTGTTATTTCAGGGCAAAAATATATATGAGTAATCCATTTAAGTCTGGAACTCGAAATTTTCCCCTACTTTTCCAATACAATTATGCAGTTCGTACTAGATTCAGAAGAAAATAGTTAAATTCTATTGATATATTATCCACAAAGAGAAGTTATGAGTATAGATTTATAGAATTCAGTCATGTGAATCAGGTAAATTAAAAGCATGATTGATGAGAAAAAGATTGTAAAAAAGATATTATTATTTTATAAAATACTAGGGTTTATGTCTCTTTTATAGTTATATAATATAAAAAAAGAATAGAGCCCGCAATTTATGTAGACTTTAAATATATATTTCTAGCTAGCATTTTTTAAGAATGTGACGTTTTTGCATTTTTGGTACATGAAACTACTATTGATTTATTTTGACTGGGGTACAGAATAAAATATTTATTTTGCAAAAACTCATGAAATAGACGAATACAGTGCATAAAAATTTCATAAATGTGCTTTCGAAAGAAAATAATTAAATTTAAAAAAATTAATTTCCAAGAAAATCCTTATCAGTATTTTAAATTTGAACCTTAAATATGACTACTACATTTCCCTAACAATAAGACACGGTCTTATGTTATACTGCAATACTTAAGCTAGGGCTTAATTTTAGAGGATGCCTTGTTTATCATGAAAAATAATTAACATTTGTTGATGTTCATACCACACATTTATACAGATTCGTGAAACATTTAAAAATAATCAAGATAATTTTATCTAACACAAAGTAGTCGTCTTAGCTTAAATCATTTTTCAGATGATCCAAATGCCATATATTGAGACTTTATTTCCTCTAAGTCCATTGGCCTTAGCTCTAGTCTTTCTTGTTGACCTATATAATTCTCCGAAAATGAGTTCTTCTTGTGAATGGAATTTACTTGTAGGGAATAAGCAACAAACGTGTCTGTTATTTTATTCCATACATTTTTCACACAAGAAATGATTTCCTATACCTTAGGCTTCATAAATTTATCAGGTTGATTTTCCCTTTTTTTGTTTAATATAGTCATTGATATCTATGCAGTAATGATTTTTAAGGGGACAAGAGACCTTCAAAACCACAGATTTTGACCAAAAGTTTAAAATGATAATTTATTCTGAAAAAGAATGTTTCTTCATTATCAAAAGGCATTTTAATAACAGTTGTTTGTACTACACCTTTATTTTAAAATTTAAAAAAAAATAAATTTTCAGTTTCACAATTAGTAATTTTAAAATAATTCACTCGCATTAATTTTACGTATTTCTTATTGAAAATTTAAGAAGTTATCTGTTTGCGTCTGTCATTTATTTGAGCTTGCTTTTAAAGATCACAAAGAATTTTCTTGAGATATAGAGGTTTTATATCATAAAATGGGATAAACAATTGCTACAAAATTCTATAATTTTAAATATTTTTATAATATAAATATTATTTAAGTTAAGTGAAAACCAATACCTAGTTATGTTTCTGTATAAGTTAATAACATAAAAAAATGAAGCAATCGGTTGGTATGCTGTGCTTTAGGAAAATATTTCAAGGAATATTGTTAACGACATAATTTTTATCATATAGGCTCGTATTTTAATCCAAAGTTCTATTCTAATGTATTTTGACTTCATATACGTTTCATGTAACAACATTATATATTCCCATTATTAGAATATTGTTAAAAATTTTAATTCAACGTCCTCTGTACCTTTATAAATGGCTTTTATTAAATATCGATTGCCCGTCTAACTGACAATGTTCTCAAGATTTTATTTTAGAAATAGGATTTATATTAGGAGTACTCTTTGAAACCATGCTAGAGTTTTTAATTAGCTATTACACAGTCCGTTCACATTAATGTGACCCCAGCCAACGTTTGACTTCGACGTTTAAAAACCAGAAAGCATGTGCCACCAAGAAATTTGGTGAATATATAAAGCGTGTTGTGATGATACGTAAAACATTTCAATTCTTGCAGTCATGCAGAAACGGGGCGAGTTACCCCACGTCCAAAAGGGGAATGAGTGGCTTTCGAGCCAAATGTGAAAGCATTTCCGAAACAACTAATTTTGTAAATTGTTTGTGGACGCCCGTGGTAAAAGTATACCTTGCATGGCAAAATGATTTTATCCAAAACCAGCGATGTGGCAAATGTAGTGTACCATCTGCCTTAGATGGCAGAGGTGAATGAGGTATTCGGATATGCGTTCAGGTAAATATATGTGTAACAGATGAGCAACTGACCATCCAAATGAACCAACCGCCTACTATCAGTATCTTCACAACGAAGGTTTGGCGAACGTTTCTGCGTATAAACCTCCCCACACCAGACGCCTGGTTAATTCACCTATGATGACTGCTGTTCATCGGAGATGAAAGCTAGGATTTGCATGCCAGTACCGCAACTGGACTTCACTGAGTGATAACAGGTTTTTTTCGATAAATCATGTTTTATGCTCCATCTGACAGATGCATGTTGGCGTATACGGCATGAAACATCTGAAAGAAAAAACATTGCAACAAGTGTCAATAGGGTCGCATTATGGTCTGAGGGTACGTTTTCTCTAGGCTCACTCATCATTGTGGAAGGCACGATGGATCAATCCAAGTATGCATCTATCCTTGCGGATCATGTTCACCCCTACATGCAAATTATTTTTCCTCTGGATGATGGCAAATGCCAGCAGGACAATATAACGTGTCATAAAGCTTGCAGTATAAGAACATGTTTCGAAGTGCACCAGATTGAGTTTGCCGTAATCCTTTCCCTAGCAAATTCTCCGGACTTGAACTCAATCGAGAACCTGTGGAACGAACTCGATTGAGTTGTTCGCACCATGGATCCTCATAGCTCAATTTACTACGGTAGTGGAGTCGGCATGACTCAACATCCCAATGAACACCTTAAAGAACCAAACTGTCTCTTGATGCATGTCTCGCAGTGGTCACTCTCCGAAATGGTGTTTTTCTGGATTTTGAAAAGTGGCCACATTAATGCGACTATACTGTGTATTTTCAGTAAAACACTGTAGTTGAAAGTAAAATTAAACTCTCACATGTTGTTTATTTTACCCACTATTATAGTGCGGTACAATATATTACGACTGCGAAGTATATGATTTTAAAATATTATCAACCACTTTAAATTTTATTGAAATATGAAAAGAGTTTAGCCATTGTAAATAAAATAATTCATTAAATTCAAATTAACATCTGATCCCACTTTACAATCAATTTAGATTTATTTAAGTTAAAAAGACTAAAATATATAATATATTTTATTTAATGAAATAATTTTAATGTCACCGCCTCAGAACTTGCTCTTCGTTTCATTAGGCTTTAAAATACATGGATTAATTAAATTTTGAAGTAAAGAAGTTTTCTTAAAACTACAGTTTATCTGCTTTTTTAAAAAAACATATTGGATTATTAATAAAAATTATGAAAGAAAAATATGTTAATACCAAACTTATAATAATTTGTAAGTGGTATTAGGCATTGATATGTTTAAGTGACTAAAATGAAAATTGATTAATTTCATTTTACTCAACTGACGACATTTTATTAGATATTTCGAAATCAATATCTTTAGTGAACTATAAATGTTTCAGCTAATTAAAGTAAAAACATGAAATTTAGTCTTCTAAACAATAATTTAATTATTATTTAACTACAATGTATCTTAAACATATTTAAAAAATTCATACCAAGAACAACTTAAGAGGAAAATTACTCTGAACGGATTCATACTAAGTTTAGTATTCAATAACAACAGTAATCTAAAAACTTAAAAAATATTATGAAAAGTGCAAATTGATTCGCCGTGGTATTGCTAGAAAATTTTAAAATTATTATTTCAAGAAGTAACAAGCTTCAGCGGTAAGTCACAAAGTTAAATTTCATCTAAATAGATATTTTGTAACACATTTAAGTCACTTTAGTTTTGTTTAGAATACAAAGACAAAAATAGAAATTAGCTTTATTTAGGATAGCAATATGATTAATAAATGTACAAATTAATTCGCATAACTATCATCAGAATATCATCAGAATCATAGAATCATATTTTGAAGAAGTTACAATTTGCTGCCGTAAGAACAATATAATCTTGAACTTAATATAAATTAACCTCTAATCCCACTTTAAAATCCATTTAGTTTTATTTAAGTTAAAAACACTAAAATATATAATGTTTTATTTAATGGAATAATTTTAAAGTCACCTACCTGAGAATTTGAGCTTCGTTTTATTAGGCTTTAAAATACATGGATTAATTAGCAATAATTAGTAATTTCCTGATAATTAAATTTATCGAAACGGTTCTATAACTTATTTTTTTTTGTAAAAGGTGATTTCTTTGAAATTATGTATTTTTTCTGCTTCAAAAGGATAATGCCCCTAAATTTTATGCTGTTTATTAATACGCTTTACATATTAATTTAAATATTAATTGGTATACATATATCAGAATGGAAATCGCTAAACAGATTTATCTAATTTATAAAATTAACCTCGGATTATTCTAAAGTAATAATAAGAAAGAAAAAAAAATCATGTATTTTAAAATTATAATTAACTTCAGTTATGATGCATTTAATTAATTAATGTCTTTATAATTACATAGATCTATCATATGTTATTAATACGTGCATTTATTAACTACTGATATTAAATATGTTAAAACTAGGTGTAACAGAACCGACATGTCGATTAAAAAAAGGTAATTGTCCCATTTGTAGCTTGTAGTGTTATATGAGTTCAATTTTAGCTTTCAATAGAGAATTTAATGTCTTATCCTTTTTTAAATGCATTTGTAAATGTTAGAATTTAATCAAAATTTTCAATAATAACTTTATGGGAAAAGTATAATTAAAAAATTAGCTTGCATCCTTATGTTAAAGTTTATTAGTGGTATTGTATCGAAATGAATTCAGGCATTGTTATTTAAATATTTATAATATATATAAATGTAATGGTTGTTTTTTGCACTACAAACTTGAATGGTATCTATACAGGATACAGTTCATTTTTTAGGATGTGAAAGAAAACAAAAGAATTTGTAAATAAAGATGTTTCATTTATTCAGACAATCTATCTTTAAAGCTCTCACAAAGCGTTTTACATTCTTTCATATAGTGCTTTGAGGGAGCAAGTGATCGAGCCAAAGAGAGTGTTAAGATTAATCAAGTGCGTCATGAAACTAAACTAAGTTACGAAAAGCAGTTACATAAGAATAGTTTAGCAACACTGAAATTAGTTTTGTGCTCTCGAAGTCACGAGTAAAAATAATTAAAGACAATCTGTCAAAGATTGTAGTTTAGGATATACTATTAGGATATAAATACTAACTCCAAAAGTTTATTTTAGATTACAGTTATCAATTAGTTGGTTAAAATTTCATTATATAAATATATTTATCTATTTACACACACACACACACACACACATATATATATATATATATATGTATGTATGTATGTATGTATGTAATTGATGAAAGATCCAGAAATCAGATACAAATTATAAAAATTCTAATCTGAAACTGAGAATGGAAAAAAATGTGACTTTGCATAGGACGAGACACTGAAAATTGTGTTTCCAAAATAAACTTGTATATTTCTGTTCAATAAAAAGATCCTCCAAACAATTGTTGGGGAAGTTGATTGTTTAGAAAAGCTGGTTTTATTTGAAAAGGCCCCTATTTAAAAACTATTGCACGATTTCGGAAAGTGAGAATACTTTCATATATATCATTGTTTATAGGTAGACAAGATAATAAAGTAGTAATTACTGCATTAACCAAATTCATGCATAAATTTGAATCTGAGGATAATTTGACTGGTCTAAGAAGACGGCGCTCTACGATATCTTGGTCAAACTTTAAATTTCAGGTTTTTTAGACAAACTATAATCAATGCAGGTGAGTCCTGCAAAAGGAAAATCTTTGAGAAGTTTCAAGTCTGATAGAACGGAGGTGTTTGCAGTTCACTACAAATAATCTTTTTTCGTGTTGAATCTGCAACATAATTTTAAATAGAAATCTATTGATTCCATTAGTAGGTGGATGGAATCAACTGGTATCTATTTAAAGTTTTGTTGCATTTGAATACATTCAACAGTTTCCTCTTTAAAATTATGTTACATATAAATAGATTCAACAGGTTTTTGTTTAATGTAATGCTGAAGCTTGAACAGGAACAAAGATTTTTACAGTAATTTCAAAACACTTTGCCTTGATTTTGCTAATTCAGTATTCATAGAGATAGTAGAGGGATTAGACTGGTTTCAAGCTGTACTCTGGTTGGAAGAATTGTATTTTTCCCTGTTTGGCATCATTAACACTGAAAGATTGCGTGTAGGACAAATAACTCCCACGAATTTATTGAAATACATCAGACCTAAAGATAATCTTTGATGTGGAGTTAAAGTTGATATTTTAATATCTATAAGAAAATTAAAGGGTGATTTTAAAATGGTTTCTGTTACATGTGAATTTCAGGAAACATTGTTATAGAATAACATGACTTCCTAACACGCTGGTGTGTTGGGCACTGCACAATCAACTTTATAGAAAATGAAGAAACAACATATACCATTTTTCCTGTGCAGAGATTGCTATATTTAGTATTTGGAAATCATTTAAATGGACACGAGGTCATTTTTTAGTACTTAACGTACTTCTAAGAAATACTTTTCATATCCTAAAATGATTCTAAAAAAGTGGATTTTGAGCAACAGAAAAAAATCTTGGGTAGATAAAAAAATCAATTTTTAATTTGAGAAATTTTAAAATTATTTTTCCTTATTCGATTTTTGAAAATATTTTACAATATTTTTTATAACCTTTCTAACTTTCATGACGGAATTTGATTTAAATGATTAGTTCTTAAAACAATAAACTTTACTTATATGAAAAAAATGACCATGAAAAAAATCCATTAAATTTTCAATGAAACAAATTTCATTAATATATTGTAAAAGTCATACCTAATTTAGACACTTATTTGTTAATGCATTAAAAAATATAAGTCATTTTGGTAATATTTGTTTAAGTTTTAGCATTTTTAATACAGCTATGTATACAAAACCCAAATTGAAGTAAATAAATTTAAATATTTAAAATTTCTATAACTATTTATAAGATAATCGAAAATATTAAATTTTTTCCAGAGCTCATTGTTACATTGTCACTAGTGGCAAATATATCATTTTTAAAATTAACTCAGAATTTTAGGATTACTGAAAATTAATTTCATGAAGGTTTTGTGTAAATATATTGTGTAAATATATATTAGACATAATACAAAATTATATGAATTTAAATATATAATTTAAAAATATAAACTAGGTTCTTAATTACCTCAATATGTTGAAATAAAAATCTCTTTTTTGTATTTAATAAAAGTGAAATTTTCTAAAATATGTTTAACATGAATTTTCTTTTTTATTCAAATTTTATAATACTTAATATCTCACCTTCCCGTATATGCTTTATGGAGTTAAAAAATTAACTATTTCCTTAGTTAATCCAGCTCTAGATTCCAACGTTTAGTAACAAATTCACGTGAATTGTCTCAGGTATGAAATAATTGTGGGTTATTAAAGTCCTTTATTTGAAATTCAAGAAGGATAAAAATCAAAGCGAGTGGCCATAATTAAATACGTTTCTTCTTCTAAAAGGACACAAAATTAAAGTTAATATATTCTTTTTGTGGTTTAGAGTTAGACCTTTGAGATTTAGCTTAAAATTCAAATTATTTTAAAAACTGTATCATATTGTTAGGTATTATGTTTTAGTAAAGAAATTTAATATCAGTAAATAAGGTTTCTTGTTTATTTACTGACTAAAAAACTTTAAAACGATAACATAAAAAAGTACTCTTTTCAGACTCTACTAACAAAATTCCGCTCTCTCAGTAAAAACTTATGTTTCATAAATTAATGTATATAACAGTTTTAAAAAAAAACTTTTTATTTTTTATTTTTTTAAATTTATGTTTTTATGGCTCCAAATAAAATATAAAAAGAAGATAAATATTTTGGTTTCTTAAAATGCTTTTAAAAATTCCTTACATTTACATGGTTTTAATAATGAAATGAAATAGAGTTTTCAATTGAATACGTAAGCATAAAAATAAATTCATTTCTCCTCAAAAGTAAAATTTATTTGCTTTCAAGAATATGGATTTTATGCCATAATAAAAAAATGCCCTTTCATTATGAATGACATTTGTTGACATTAAAATATGAATTTTCAAAAATACAGCTAGTATATCCATTTTTAACAATATTTTCTTTTTTAAAAAGCCAAAGCATTTACTGTTTAAATTATATCTCCGTAAAGGATATTCTGGTAATCTCTTCAAATTCCTTAGCTTCGTCATGTTTACATTTTTCAAAGAAAATGCAAGGTATAACAGAAATTAAATTGCATTGGTACTTCAGAAGACTTACATGATTATTTTCAAAGAAAATTTATATTTTATATTAACTTCACATATATTTGATTTAATCTGGAAAGTTTAAAATGATGTAATACAAAGATATTCGAACTTCATAAATAACTAAAAATAGGCACAAAGTTATCGGTTTATAAGATATATTTTATTTAATAGGAATAGAAGAAGAAAAAGAAAAATATTCATTTATCCCATTATTATTTTTGTGACATAATAAACATCAACAAGTAAATACAAATTGCATCAATTTGCTTTTTTTAAAAATATTATAAAATGCTTCTAGCTAAAATATTTCAGATTTTAGGTTGGTTGATATAGTTATATAATATATGCTTATAGAAAATTCCCTTTGAAACTCTCTATAAGTACTATATTTTAAATAGAATTTATATTATATAATACCTCAATCAAAACACATACTGATATTTATTTTACAAAGTTTGATTCTTCTCTTTGAAAAATATACAAATATAATGAAATTTTGATTGTTTTGAATATATTTAGAGTAATATTCAAAGAAGTTTTATTCTAAAATGAGGAGACATATTGTTGTAGTTAAGAAATATAAAATGTTAAATCAGTGTTAATAAATTTATTAAAGTTAAGCATTTTATAAATCTTTGTTTATCCCCTAAATCTTTGTTTTCTTTATTCAAATACATTTATTTTGCCTTATTATACTTTGCTTTTTGAAAGAAGTTAAAGGGGTCTATAATGTTGTATGTCAAAGTTGAACATCTTAAAGTATAAAAATTTTATTTTCTACAGTATTAACTAACTGTATTAAAAACTGTGATTTTCTATAACAAATTCACAAAATATGTACATATGTTTCTTTTTAAATATTTACACAAAATACATTTTGTTTGAAAACTTCTTAAAATTTTTATATCACTTTCATTTAGATAGGATAAAGCTGTCATATATATATAAAACTTCCTTCGTAAAAACCTATAAATTGTTTTGAATTTTCGATGTTGTTCCATCATAAATATTCAGAAATTTTGCGGCAAGTTATTTAGTAATTTAAAAGCTAACCTGCAATAGTTAAAAAATCAGTGCAGAAAAATTGGTTTTATTCTTGAAAATTGAAGCGTCTATTAATAATAATAATTTAACATTTAACAAATCAAAGCAAATGATTCTTAAAGAGTCAAATTATGGATTTTATTCTTATATAATTTAAAACTAAATATTGCCAATAAGGTCTAGATATTGAAAATAAAAACGGAAATACGTTGTTTGTGAGAAAAAAAACTCATTCGGTTTTATTTTACCATTTAAATTTATATAGGAGTAACTAATTATAATAATCCCTTATTGTGCATTTAATCTTTTATGATGTTTGAATAAATTTTTATGTTTACAAACTTTGAATAATTTTATTTATAAAATATGTTGTTGGAATTCTTTTTTTAGGGGGTAAACTATACTATATATATACTATATGTATACAAATAAAATGACGCACAGGTAAATGACTGATAAGAGACGACAAACTAATGATAAGAGAATCAAAATACATAGCCTACGTGATAGAAAAAAATCAATCTATGGGTATACAAGTAGAAATGACATAATGGAATTTACAGATAAATACAAGGATTGCTCACAGCATGCTGGAGTAATTTGTTAGGAATGCTAGAATTATACAAAACAGGGCAGTGTAACCAGTTTATCAAAGATTTAAAATATTCAACTGAGTTAAAACTTATGTACATTGGACAGATAAATAATGTGACAGTGATCAAAATTTTAAGGATTATTAATGATAGTTTAAAATTCATAAGATAAACAATAGACGAAGGTATGTATCCTGACTGAGTTACGCCTACAAATTTCATAATAAAGTCATAATTTCATAATGAAGTCAATTTCATAATATGAGGTTGGATGACTTCAAAGCTGTAAGCAGAAATTGTTGGATAAATAGAAATATAACTGCTCCAAAGCGCATAAAGGAAATACTTGAGTTCAAATTTATCTTTCCAAGATTCTGAATCACTTATGTTTTAACAGGATGCAGTTTGATGCCATATGACTACTGTGCAAAAACTGGTTAATTAAATCGACAAATCTATGCAGGTTACTAAATAAACTTGTGAGGAACAAGCCAATAATAAAACCATATTGATAAAAGCAATAGTCATATTGGGGTTTCTTGACATAACAGTTGATAGCCTTAAAAAACTATTCAGTGTAAAATCGAAATTAAAATTAACGGTTGCCCAACTAAATGTTAACCGATATTAATAAATTATTTGTATAATTTGTTTTTCTATTTTTACTTTTCTTCTTTATAAACTAAGTCGTAATACAATTTCCTCTATAAAAATTATTTGATTATTATCAAAACTGAATTATCTTCTCAGTGATTATTTATTTTTGTAGTATTACATTAAATAAACTTATTATTATGAACTTTCAATCATCAAAGAGAGATTTTTTTCAAAAATATTTTCACACTTTCATGAAATTTATTTTAAGTATGTTAATTCGTGTTTCAGTTTTTGAAAATGTTACGGTTACATATTTATTGCAATACTTATTGAACTTATACTTTATATATAAATGATTTCTATGCAAAATAGAACTGAAGAATTATAGTTATTAGTATAAGTAAATTTCGAATAAAATAAGAGATATATGAATATTTTATATTAGTTAATATACGTTTCTGTTAGTTAATAGTTATTATATAAGTTAATATATATTTTTCTTTAATTAAACAATTTTTAGATAAACATTTAAGTGAAAAAGTGCAAATAAACAATTAGTGTAATAAGGTGATTCAATATATAAAAAATATAAGAAAGTTTGTTGGATTAGTTAATTGTATATAATCATTCAAGCCTCATTCATGTTAACAGTATTGAAGGAAGGGATCAAAGAAGTCTGATAATAAAGTCTGATAATAGATTAGAGATGGTTTATGACTCTTCAGGGAGGTCTAAAATTACTAAGCAGAGATAAGAACGTTGTCAGCAAGGATGACACCAGGAGTGAATAAGGCTTGGGAAAGATTTACAAGAGACGAAAAAAAATAAGGATCTGAAGGGAGGCTGTAATAAAAGCCGGCGGTTTTATGATCATGAGTAGAACATGATCTAAGGCAGAAAATAAAATAGCCGAAAGATGCCAATTGGAGCTTTGAATTCTTAAGGAGGGGCGTGATGAATGAAATAAAATGTTACAGCAGCTAGAAGCAAAAGAAGAAAAGAAGAGTGAGGGCAGGCATAAGAGGAGAACAAGACGGTAGAGAAAGATGAAGTTGGAGGAGAGAAAAATAATTATCTCACCAAATATATTAGTGGTGAAGGGATTCAGATCAACTCCGACATCCATGGAAGTCGTCAAAGAGGTCCTCTACAACCCTAGCTGTCCTGCAAGAACACTACTGCTCCCTTGAGCCCCAGCCTAAGTTACAAGTGTAACATCAATCTCCTGTCTAAGTAACATCAAGGCCTCACCTGATGATAAGGTATCATCTGCCTATATTTCATTTGGAAATATCAGACTTCTTTTATTTTTGATTTAAATTTTTTATAAATTTATAAGGGTTTTCTTCGAAAAAAAAACTTTGAACAACCAAACTATAGTTCATGATTATGTGTGTAAGTAATTAATTTCCCCAAAGAAATTACTAACGTTCATTAATGAATAGAATTTGAGCTGTAAATAATAGTGCAAATAAATTTTGTATATTGGTTAATTTTTGACTCAGTTTTTTATTTATTTTCCGATGTCATCGGTTCTTATATCATAAAAAAAGTCTATAATCCCTCAAGAACCTGTGGTTAAATTTTAATTCAAATAATTTACATAATGCAAACCAAATAATTATTTGTCTTGTACTAACCAAATATTTAACACTATGTTTGATCTCAGGTAATACTTAAATTTGGAGAGATCTACACGACAATTAGTTAAATAAATGTTATCTTAAATACATGTAATATTTTAAAACAGAAATATAAATATATGCACAAAATTTGTTAAATTCATTATTTCAAAATTATTTTATCAGTTTTGATACTTATTTAATAAACAAAATGGTTTAGTTAAAATGATTGCTTCCAATATAAGAATTCCTATTTCATGTATTTACTTTATAAATAATATTTTTTGGATAATTGTAAAGAAACATTTTTTTTTCATTTATATACCATTAAGTTTTAATTAGGCTTTAGTTTATTATCATTTAACTTGAATATCGAGTTCAATATTGAGCATTTCTTTAGTGAAAAGTAAAATAATTAAATTCATAAAACCGTAATATTAATTTTAATGTTTCGCAATTCGTGCCAGTAATAATGATTCTCACAACTCTGAAAACTATGGTTTCTAGTTTAAAGTTTTCTTCCCGTTTAGGTTTAGATGTTAGAACCCTTTGTTTGTACATATAACCGGAAAAATCTTAAAAAAATTTTTTCAATCTTATTATAAAAGGTTTAATAACACAAAAAAAAATGAAATTGGCAATATCCAATATATTGAATAATTCGGAACAGTTACATTATACTAAATAATATTTATAACTTAAATAATGATTAACACAGATCATTACACAGTTTTGTTAATATGTAAACATTGAAAATATGGAAATCTGAACTGGGTGATACGCAATTATCTAGGAATATTTTTATTGAATTTTAGTGAATGATTTAAATTTAAATATTATGGTTTATTATATAATAAGCCTGAATAACTGAGCGCTAAGTTGTTAAGTTGATTTTAACTTAATGTCCTTTGTAGATGCATTATATACAGATCTATCCCTTTTAAACAATAAATATAATGGTTTAAAATCACAATAATACAAAATAAAATTTAAGAATATTTATTTCATATATATATATATATATATATATATATATATATATATATATATATATATATATTATATAATAATATATATATATATAAATATATATATATATATATATATATATATATATATATATATATATATATATATATATATATATATATATATATATATATATTTATTATTCTTTATTTAGAGTAACAAAAATATAATAACTTTAATCGATCATATATTATATTTTGCTTTTTATTGTAAACTTTTATGCATAATTGCACTGATATTAACAAATTCAATATAGTCTACAAATTTATTTAAAAAAAAAGAATACCGAAAGTTGAGAATAAATTCTAGCAGCATATCTTAAATTCTAATAGTGTTGAAACATTTATAACTTTACAATAGCTTTGGTATTATTTCAACCAGTTGCGCTCAAGCTTAGAGCTGCATATAACAATGATTAATGATATAATGAGATTACAAAAAATTTCTGCCTACATGTTCTCTAAAGTAATGGTGAATATATATATATATATATATATATATATATATATATATATATATATATATATGGGATATTTTCTCATCACAAAAAGAAAGAGAGTCCATATTGAATTTTATTCCGCCTTGGCGAATTCTAGTTAAGTGGAAAATCCTCATTGACTAAAGAAATTTTAGGATCTGAATGAATAGAGTTATTTAAGCAACTTCTATCAAGGACATATGTCCGCAACACATGTACATGTCGGTTAAAGAATTGTATGGGCCAGGTCACCAATTAGAAGTTTTAATTTCCTGTCAGGAGGACACGCAGACTACGTAATATAAGCTTCACGAGCTATTTTAAAGTACTTATGCAACCGGAAGCTTGGTGGTTCCAAATTAATAGATAAAACAAAGATATTCACTATGGTTGCTAGAAAAGGATCCCATTATATATTAATATCATTATATATAAAATATCATTACAGATTAATCCCCTTCCCAATCTGAAAAATCTTGAAGCTACACCGTCGATACCAAGGTATTCCAAACAGTGAAAACATGAAATTTTGTTAGTGAAAAGTTAAAATTTTGTTTCAACCTGTCTCATACAACTTTCGAAGTGTATACATCAAAAATACTTTCAAATATTTCAAACAGTATATAATTTTATTTTTTGCAAAATAATATCAATTTAAATGAATAATGAGCTCACCCACAGATGAAAAGAAGTGTTATCAACAATGTTCACTAGTTGTTTTAATTGCAGAAAACCCGATTCAAGATTTAGATATTAATATTTCAATTGAGGAATTATAAAAATCATAACTAAAAATAATAATCACAGTTATTTAAATTTAATTTTTTGTCTTTTAATGCAAATGAAAAGTATGTTTCAAATTTTATACAGTCAATAAAATTCTTAGGTTTCATTGAACACAAAACCGTATCAATTTTTAACTTTAAACAGCATAATAATTATTTATGAAAACGTTATTTGTGAAATAGTTTAAAAAATGAAATCACAATTTTAACTAACCTATTTATTTTTAAAATACTTTTTAGTTTATTAAAGTACAGAATTTTAATCATTTTATTTCTACCATCAAATTTTAACCAATAATCAATATCAAAGAGGAGAGAAAAATATTAAAAAATCTACATCATCACTATCATCTTAGTTTTATTATTGTCAGGTCCCCCTTATTATATTTTTTATTCTTATTTGATATTCTTATTCTTATTTTTCTCATGCACTGTAGGATGGTAAAAAAATCAATCGTGGCCAAAATCTGTAGTGATCTCTTGTCCAAAATTGGGACAGACATGACCCAAAGGGGCTGCATGGAATGAAAATTGAATTCATCGAAGTTATTATCTCATGACTTGTAAAAGTAAAAAACCTACTCCACAATGAACACATATCAAAATATAACTTCAAATATCACACTGTGTTATTTTTTTACTTTTGTATTAAAATCATTCTTCACATATTACACTTAAAATTCTATCTTATATCAAAATAAAATAACTTCAAATTTAAAATACAAATAAACATAACTAATAATTAAACTAAAATAGCATCAAATAAAATATCAATTTTCTAAAACACTGATGTAATTCTTTTGTATTTGTATGGCTTTTAAGCTCTTGACACTTTCAAATGTAACGAAAAAAAATTAACAATATATTTTGAAATATAAACATTTCGAAACTCCTTGTTTTTAATTTTTAACAATTTCAAATTTTAAACTTATCATTTTCATATTTTAATTTTAACTGATGCATCACACATTACAATTTTAAATAACTTCAATTGTACTACATTTTGAAACATTGTTGATTCGAATTGTATTCAAAGGAATTTTCCTTCTACAGCATATAATTTTCTAACTTTAGCCGAATGTTCTTGAAATTTAATTTATTTTTAATTATTTTATTGACCAGAACGTGACTTGTAAATCCGCAATGATTTTGACGCATTTTTTGTTTGTACTCGCGTTAAAAACTTTGGACTGGACAAATGACGCAGTTGAATTACAGCTGCTCGTTCGGTGAACATAGTTCAATGGAAAATAAAGGCATTCTTCTTTTGCTTTGAAATCCGCTTCGAAAAACTAAAACACGTTTTATTGCCAGAGAAATTGAATGCTTTTTCGAAGCAAACAAAGATAATGAAGAAAGCTTGAAATGTTGAAAGTTCAAAGAGTTTTCTGCTTGTGAGAATATCCGGAGATATCTGCGTGTCGTAATATTTCTTAATTTTGCATCGTAAATCCATTTAATAGAAATTTAATGGGAGTCACTTGGTCTCGGTTAAATAGCTGTCCGTGTCAGCCAATAAGATGTTAAATTATAAATCACGTGAGTGACAGCGATGACGTAGCCAGAAGATATATAAATTTCAATTATTTTTTGAACTACATAATATTAAGGTTTTTTTCTTGTCTCCAAAAAAAATACTGAATATTACGACTTTTGTGAACAAAATCCTGTGATCGCTCGTTCTGGGGCTCAAAACAGTTGAAAGATATTTTTTCTTGTGTCATTCATAACAAGCCATTGTCCTGTAAGTATATATATAATATACCAAAATTATTTCATTTTAATATCTCATAAAAATTTTCTCTCTCCCGTTCTATTTCTTTCAAAACTATCTTCCCAACCACAAAATAAAAATATCGTAATTAAAAGAGCGTATACGACTGCACCAAAGATACCAAAAAATGCCACAAAAAATACCACAGACCATGGTTGAGCTATCATAGCCTTGTTCAGTTCCAATTTGGTATGCAGGATCCATGCCTTCCTGAGCCTGCATTCATATGCTCAGTATCTCGTCTCTATACTCCTTGTTTCCAGTCCTCTACACTCCAGTCTCTATGATCTCTTGCCCAGGCCTAACGTACAGCCTAATGGCGAGCATAGAGCAATGTTACTCTAGGTTGAAGGTTCCCGATACCCCTACGGTTAAGCGACCGTAGCACAGTCCGTTTACTGATTGTACGACTGGCACCATCATTTAAATGGGTGGTAATTTGAGCTAATGTTTGGCTTCGCTGGCTACTTACAATACGTCTGAGCCGACTCTCCCCACACGCTGTCAAGGATAACTGTTCTTTTCAGTTTTCGACCATCCATGTATTATTGGTATACTCACTGACGCTGCTGAC
Organism: Pardosa pseudoannulata; assembly: GCA_032207245.1. Classification (NCBI taxonomy): domain Eukaryota; kingdom Metazoa; phylum Arthropoda; class Arachnida; order Araneae; family Lycosidae; genus Pardosa; species Pardosa pseudoannulata. The sequence continues at coordinate 51,210,985 of CM063510.1, read as the reverse complement.
CTTGAAAATCCTCGCTGTCTAACGATTTCGCAGCAAAATAATTAACAAATCAATTAGTTGAGAAAATAAAATAATTAAAAATTATTTCAAGCAAGAATATATCTTTATTTAGATATTTAACATATTTTCATAAATGTTTCTTCAGATTTTGTTTGTAATCTTTCTAAGAAAGCAATTAACCGAAAAGAAATTCCACTATTTTATAAATATAGATAAAATAATAATTGTTAACCAATAATTTATTTGTTAACGTATTATTTATAAAAGATATTTATTTAAATTTGTAAAACGAAAATATAGCATGTAATTAAATAAAAAATGCTAAGATATGGCATAGACCTATCAGAAAATGTTTTCTTAAATTTACTAAGAAAAGTAAATACAATAGAAAAACATTATAATTATGTAGAGTTATTTTGTAATAAATGTCTTTAAAGAACATTAAGAAATATTACAGTAAGCAGTGGCTCAAATTTAAATAGATAGTTCTTAAATTCATTAACAATAAAAAAACGAAAAACATATTAAGATATTCAGTATAAATTAAATGGTAAACAGAAAAAAAGAGATACTTTAAAGTTTCATTTACATTCAAAATGAAAGGCTTCTTAATGCATTAGGTTGAGTACAGTAAACATAATTTTAAAATATAATAACACAAAGATTCTCAAATTTTATACGTATTTTAAAGGTAAGCAATACAGTTAAAAGGAATTTTTAAATGTTACCTCTACATATAGGAAAATAATGTTGAATATTTTACTACGGAGAAGGTAATTTCATTTTTTAAATGGAATAATTTATGCAGGAAGTCATCTATTTTTACTCCAAAAAGGTACATTTTCTCCTTAAATGTATGAGAAGTAATTTAAATGAGATAATTTTTACCTGTATGTGCTAAAAATTCTACTTAAAAATTGCATTTTTAAATTTAAGAAGATATTGCATCTAGTTAACCACATAATTATATCGAATGCCCTAACACACACACACACACACACACACACACACACATATATATATATATATATATATATATATATGTATATGTATGTATATGTATATATGTATATATATGTGTGTGTGTGTGTGTGTGTGTGTGTGTGTGTGAGACATAATATATGTGTTTCATAAATAAATGTATTATTAAAAATTAGTTTTTAAAATTTATTTTAGTTCTGTTTCTATATTAGTTCTACCTGCGTAGCAATATCTTACTGTTGCATTTTCAAAAATTATACAAATATCATAATTAAACTTCTGAAACGTTCTTATTCTGAATACTTTGTGACTAAACAGAAAAAACAAAATAAATTTTAAAAATACATTTGTGAGAGTGTGATGCCTTAAAACATCAAAAAATTTATTAAATAAAATTATTTTTTCCGTGATAGATTTATGTTGCTGTAGACAGAAAGTATTTAAGAAAATACATTATATCGCTCTATAAACAGATGAAATTAAATTTTACATTTATAAATATGTTTTGAATTGCTTAAGCTTTGGTATTTTTAAAAAATATGCTTAATGATTGTAAATAGACTTTGCGTATTTTATTTGTAGTAGTGTTTTAATTCGATTAATTTAGATTTTGTTTTATATTTAAAAATTTTAATTTTGGGCGTTGTTTTAGACTTTATTAAATGAACATGTCCTATATGTAGAAACGCTTATGTGAAATTAATGTGTTAGGAAGATATTTTGAATTCCAAGTGAACACTGTGTTCACACAGTAAAATAATTTTAAATAATAGTAATATCTTAAAACATCCAATGTGCTATTTATACTCTATTTCATGTTTTATACGTCAATCAACTGTTACTCTGTCTGTAAGATTGTTTAAATTGTACATATATGAATGTATTTGAGAAGGTAGCACTTAAATATGAAAAAATGCCAAAATGTATGGGCAAATATCTTTAATTTTGAGCATTTTATTCATTAAACAAGTAAGTTACTTCTTTGTCTTCATGATACTATCATAAATAAGGAAAATCTCCAGTTTAGAAATTAAGATTCTGTGAGACTATCCTTAAAATGTGAAAGAAATTCATTGATGTACACAAAATTATGCATTCTGAGAAAACGGAAAATAATTCCTTTGATAATTCTCACACATATATGTAAATTGCCTCATATAGCCTCCTACACTTCTTTTTTGATGTTTCATCTTTGAAAAACTAATATAGTGTACAGTCCTTGTATATTATATTAGTTTTGATGTTGGCAACCATTTTTTTATTGATTATAGGTAATTAACATTTCTTTTCAGATGTAATATTTAGTTCCAGTATTTAAAACTTTACGCCTTTTTACAATGTAATGTAATGATATTGTGAGTCCTCTTGATAGCCAAATTTCAATAGTGTATTGTAAATAAAAATATTTTGGCGTTAATATTCTCATAAAAAGTTGTTATTTAATTAAGGTTTTGTGTCCAGACTATAAATTCAATTTGAAAGAAGTTTACAGTCTAATGGTTTTGGGAAGTCAAATTTAACCGTTGTCATTATGGAGAAAATTAAATAAGGAGAAATATTCCAAATTAAAAAAAAGAAATGCCAGTGAATCAATTATTTCGGAATAAAAATAAAATGTTTTGTCATATTTTGATGTTTCTTATCACTTTGAATACAATATAGCGCACATTCTGATATAATAGTTTGATTAACTATAAATATCATCTCTAGTAGTTTCAGTTTTACATGTTCATGCATCACATAAAGCATGTCTTGAATAATTAGGTAATCTAGTAACTAATCACTGGTAATTTATTCCTGATTGTTGACTGCTGACATGTATGTAATATGTATGCCCGTAATGCGTCGCATATCAAATATAACAACATGTACTTACCATTTCTAATTTAAGATAACATAATGTTTCCTATTCAATAATTGTAGCCACTATTTTTAAAAATTAGAGCTATAAATATTGGAGGATTTGCACGGAATACTTCAATGTCTTTAAGATGAATTGTTAGTTACATCATGTTAAGAATTCTAGTCTGAGAGACAAAACATAATTTTGATAATAGTAAGAACGTTAGTAGCTTATACATGTTTGTAATAAGGATAAACCACCATAAATATAGTTTGGATTTTATATATTTATAATGTCTATTTACACCCAATTACGAATACAGAGTTCTGAAATGGAGGGGTTGCTGAGGTTAATATAATTTTTAATATTGTAGCGTATCCAAAATTTTCCTTGAGGGAAAGCAGTTAAATTTTTTTCAAGTTACAAGCAGAATGATTACAAAAGCAGTAAAGTTCCTTAGCTGTAAAGACGAAAGGTTAATTCATCGTATATTTTAAAAGATAAATTCAGCCTCATTTAATAGTATTTTTAAAAGGAAATGGAATAGTTGTTATCAAAAATTCAGATTTTCCATAATACAAAATAAAAGTATAAACAAAATCAGCAGATTGTTGATATTTTATAAACAAATTTATAATAATTTTAAAAATTTCAATGTTTATTCATTTGCTAATATTGTAAATAAAATATAATTTTAGAGGTATCGCTATCTATTCCCATTAGATGGCTTGAAACAAGTTTTTGGGAAAAATTATTAATAACTGAAATTATTATACAGTGTTTTAAAGAATTTTATAATCTTAAATTAAATAAACTATTTTAAGGGACTTTAATTTACTCAATATATAGTTATTGTGATTATTAATTATATATTAAGTCTATATAATGTATGTATCAATGTGTCTTGTAATACAGAAAACAAAAATACATATTTTTGAAAATGTACCATGTAGCTTATATTGATTTTATATTAAAGAAAACATACGAATTCAAAACATACCATAAAAGAATATATTAGTTAATAAATATATAACATTGAAGATATTCTAATTGAATGATTTAGTACAAATCAAATATTATGAAAATATTTTCTTTGTAATTTAATTTTACAATAAATTTTAGTTCCATACATGATTAAATAACGTTGTTATTATGATTAAGAATGCACTTTAAAAATCACGATTCAAAATTCCTTATTTATTTAAAATTGTAATTTATTAATTATACAACAAATCAAACGGTAAGATCCTTTAATTTCATTTATTACTGTCTATTTACAAATAGTTGAATTTATCATCAATATTTTTATCACGCCAACTACATTTTTAATTACTTATATGCAAAGCTCATGGCCTTAAAATTTGAATAAACTTTGTGGACCTTGAAATGCTTTTATAGCTGACCATAGATAGGATGTACATAACCAAATATGTTTTATACTTTCATTGCATATTTAAATCTGGTGCATCGAAATTTGCTATCCTAAGCAACGTTTCAATCTCATTCACTAGATCTTTTTTGCTTATTTTTTATGGTATGCTGGTAGAAATATAGTTAATTAAAACTTTGAGGAAAATTTTGTATTTTCGGAAATTTAAATTCAGATTTTTATGTTAAATAGCTTTATTTCTTTAATTACAAAACGTAAACATTTATGAACTTTCAAGATGCAAATTTCATGAACTTGTTTTTTAACTTTGATAATTTATTTTATCTAAGAAATTTTAGTAACGTGCAATTGTGAGACAGTACAATTTACAACAGTACAATTCGGAGAAGTATTTATTATAATAATGTATTTCAATAAAATATAAAATAAAAAGATCTTCTCTATTTAGAATAAAATTTCCCGCAAATCTTTAATAAGGTATTAAATTTTTGAAATTTATTAATTTTTGTTTAAGGAAGAAAAAACTTTTAAAAAATCAAAATATGTATACTACATGAAATATGGAAATCTAGTTACTCACAAAATAATTTTTAAAAATTAGGTTCTAAATTTATAAAATCAAATAGAAGCTAATTAAATCCTTTAACTTGGTAATCCTAATTTATATTAATACGAGCAGTATGTTATATTTTTATACATGAAGGTATGTAATTAAAAAATAGTCCTTTTTACAAGCGTAATATGTTAAATATCTAAAAATATGTAAATTTACAAATAAAACAAATCTTTACTTTAATTTGATATAAAAATTTAGATTAGAGTTTATATTTTACAGAAGCTGTTTTGCAAGTAAGTTAAATTTTTTCTTTGGTGTATTTTTCTTTATTATTAAAAAAATACAAATATTTACTAAAATGTCAAGAATAAATATTTTTTTCAAAGCTAAACTGTTTTAAAATTTTCTAAGACATTCATTCTAAAATACACAGAACTTTTTTTGTTATGATAAATCCAAAAAAGTTGTTGTATTGAATTATTTAATACTCGAAAGAATAGATTTTAACTATGTCTTACTAATGGCTAGCTTCCTTTTATCAACTTCTAATTATAATAATGCATTTTTGTAAATATTGTATATTCGAGGTTGAAATAAATTCAAGATAGATACACATGCATACACACAGGCACACAGGAAAATAATATATATATATATATATATATATATATATATATATATTATATATTATATATATATATATATATACATATATATATATATTATGTATATATATATATATATATATATATATTATATATATATATATATATATATATATATATATATATATATATATATATATATATATATATATATATATATATATATATATATATATATATATATATATATATATATATATATATATATATATATATATATATATATGTAATCGGAGGACCAAACCGGCCCCATTTTCATATTTGAGAATTCCTTTTAAATTGCCTATATTATTTTTCTCCGCCCGGGCATACTAGACTGCCTAGAGTCACGCTCAACTTCTGTTCTGAAGAAACACATTAGTCTTAGTGGCCGAACATAATTTTTATTTCCTCTTCTCAAAATTGGACAAAATATAGAGGTATCTGAACCGGATGGTGTCAGAACGCTCTGTCTAACGCCAACCTTTAGCGAGAGATTCAACCCAACAGTTAATTGCTTAAAGAGAGTAACTTTAAATTAGAGACATCTGCCAAAGTGTGGTGTCCCAGATCACTATTATTGCTGATCGTTACAGATTTTCCTGGGAGAGTTATTACTTTCTAATTTAAATGCCAACTACATCGTCTTTTGCTTTCAGAATGAAAGAAAGAATTTTGGGATCCAGCTGAAGGAATGAAAATATCTTTGTTGAAATTGGATGGCTAGGAAAATATGGTTAATATAAAGAGGAGAAATTAAGATTTAGAATAGTAATGGGGAAAAGGGATATTTTGAATAGACTTTAGGGGCTTAGATATTGATATTATTACTTATATATATATATATATATATATATATATATATATATATATATATATATATATATATATATATATATATATATATATATACATTCGCTATATTGCCAATGGTGACCGGTCACTTCCAATTTTAGACACTTTATGGAATAACTAAAAAAATTTGGAAACAATGGATTTCAATCTTATTCGACCGATGATTATTTTCAGAATTTTAAACCTGTATTTTTCAGACTTTCAAATAAGTTGCTCTATACATTTAACTAATACATTATGAACATTATATTTTGGTTGCATTCCCACATGCGCAGTGAAACATTATTTACTAAACCAGTTCATTTTTCATCCAATTTTTATTATTTTTTAATTTCAATTGCAGGGTATTGTGTACAATGTTGTTTTACATGTGTTCTCAAAATAGCATTATCTTATATTGAGAACTCTTCAAATTATAAGCAAAACACTTGGAGAAATTTGGAATCGTTTTTATAAAAACCTTAATTTTTCCACGACTATACGTGTTATTCTCACAACAATGAATACAGATTATTACATGAAGCATCCTAATCATGTGCTAAAGTTTCAACGCTTTTAATATATTACTTTTTACAGGGTTATCCCAAAATATTCTTTTTTCTTCAATTTGGTGACTGTCCCCTATAGGGTTTCGGGAAAAATTGTTAGCTGAAATATATAACTTCTACCATCCTGTTTACACGCCTGAGGTTTCAGATTAATTCCTCGTGTACTTTTCTCGATATTCAACAAAATTTCAAAAATCGCAAGTGACCGGTCATCGTTGGCAATATAGGGTATAACATGAGAAGAACTCAATTGCTCAAAAATAGAAATTTACTTTCTTTGATTGGGAACGTTTTCTTCATGAATTCTCATATCCAAGGTTTTATTTCCGAATCAATTTTCTCAAGTAAGAGAGCCGTGTGTAACTTTAAACATAATTGCTTCCCCCTACTTTTATACTTGCAGTTGATGCAAATAAGTTAAAAATTTCATACTTCCAGAAAAATCTGAAAAAATATGTTAGCTGCACACTTTCTCTCAACAGTCATTATAAATGATTGAATCTTTATTACTGTAATTAAGAAAGTCTTGCTTTGAAAAGCCTGAATTTTTCTTTTTTTTTAGACTTTTAAACATTAAAAGAGGGTGACAAACATTTGTGTTAATTCTGTTCTTTTACATAAACCTCATATATATAGAAACAGTATTTACCGTTTGACCATTCGAATTTTGTTAAGTGTACTGTTGTAGAGGTGTGACGAAAGCTCAATCATTCTTTTAGAATATCTATATTACGAACAAATATAAAAATATTTATCTTCTACTTGAGTTATAATGTAGTACCAGTCAAGCTGCTGGGTTACTTTAATATTGAACACGAATAAAATGCCCTATGTTTCGGACATTTTAATGTTTTTAAAGAATATGTTATCTTTGTTTTCGTCTCAACGGCACATCCAATTTATAATTGCTATTTGAATTTAATTTTAAGTTTCATAGTGGATATTAATAATAGATAACCGAAATATGATATATATATATATATATATATATATATATATATATGTATATATGTATATATTGTCGCGTAGATGAAATGAACTGAACTTGGTGAAATGACTGATAAACGCTCAAGACCAGTTCAAGATTTTATTACCCCGCAACTGAAGGAAATCTTGCTTATATACACTTTTAGAACCTTCCAGACTTGGAAGGCCCGCAGAAAATTAGGAACTAAATTTACATAAATTTGCATATTGAAATTATATTAACATAAATTAAATGCAAGTTAAAATCAATTTTTAAAGGCAGCTTGCCTCCGAACCCGGAACCTCCCGTTCACGAGTCCGCCGCTTTACCGACTGCGCCACGGCGTCTTTGCTAAAAGGAACGATTTTCGCTACATTACCCCCCCTCTTAGGAGGAAGCAGCTTCCCGCTGCAATCTTATTTGGCTCCTTGTAACAGGTCCCCTAGAAGTAGGCATCTCCTCTTCATCCAATTGTCTTTTTGGATCAAGATAGGGTTTTAGTCTTAGTACATGAACGACATCTTGTGATCTTCGACGTCCTCTATTTTGTTCGACACTTTCTACTGCATATGTCACGTCAGACAGTCAGCGTGTTACTCGATAAGGTCCGAAGTACCGTCTCAGTAGCTTTTCGGATAATCCCACTTTCCGTACCGGAATAATGACCCATATTAAGTCTCCGATATTGTAGCTAACAGGTCGATGCCTCTCGTCATATCGGCGTTTGTCTGCAGCTTGCGCTTCGCGGATATGGAGTTTTGCTAGCTGTCTAGCTTCCTCTGCCCTGGTAATGAGATGATGCGCATAACTTTCTTCAAAAGTTTCAGTATTAGATGGGAAAATTACGTCAAGAGGAGTCTGGATATCTCTGCCATGGACGAGAAAGAATGGGCTAAATCCCGTACTATCTTGTTTTGCTGAATTGTACGCAAAAGTCACGAACGGTAGTATGGTATCCCAATTCTTTTGCTCAACGTCTACGTACATAGATAGCATGTCAGCCAGTGTTTTGTTGAATCTTTCTGTCAATCCATTGGTCTGTGGATGGTAGGCGGTCGTCAGAAGGTGTGACGTCTGGCATAACTGGTTAACGTTTTTAACAATATTGGCTAAAAAGTTACGTCCTCTATCGCTTATCATTTCCTTAGGAGCTCCGTGCTTCAGTACAATTTCTTCAACTATAAATTTAGCGATTTCAGTGGCCTCAGCAGTTGGTATTGCCTTTGTAACTGTGAATCTAGTTAAGTAATCTGTGCAAATGATAATCCACCGGTTGCCATTTCGGGTAACTGGAGAACGTCCAAGTAAATCTACTCCAATTTTGGCAAAAGGTATGTCAGGGGGTTTTATTGACTGAAGCTGCCCTGGTGGGAGTTGTGGAGGGTATTTCCGTCTCTGGCATTCTCGGCAGTGTGAAACATATCGACGTATGCTCCCATATAGTCCTGGCCAAAAGTATGTTCTTCTTATCCTGTCGTAAGTTTTGGCAAAACCAAGATGACCGGCGGTTGGAGCATCATGGAGACTTCTTAAAACATCACTACGGAGTTTGTTTGGTACCACCAAGAGCCACTGTTGTCCCATCGGATCGAAGTTCCTTTTGTAAAGTACACCATTTCTTATTTGATAATTTTGGTATGCCTCACCTCTGTTGAGGATTGTTATGATGGTCTTCAACTGTTTATCCTTTTGTTGTTCTTTTCCGTAATCTTCGATAGTTGCGAAGGACGGGATTTCGTCATTGCTTTCAGTTATTGGTTCAATGAGGGGCTTTCTTGATAGAGAATCCGCATCCAAATGTTTACGGCCACTCTTGTAGATAATGTTTATTTCGTATTCTTGCAACCGGAGAGCCCAACGCGCCAATCTTCCCGACGGATCCTTAACGTTCACCAACCAACATAAAGAATGGTGATCAGTTACTACTGCAAAAGGTTTTCCATAGAGATACGGCCTGAATTTACCGATCGCCCAGATGACGGCAAGGCATTCTTTTTCTGTTGTGGAATAGTTTCTTTCAGCTGAAGTAAGGGACCTTGATGCGTAGGCTATTGGTCTTTCTTTATTATCCTGGATTTGTACCAGAACTGCTCCGAGGCCATGGCCGCTAGCATCTGAATGTATCCTTGTTTCCGAGTCTGGGAGAAAATGCCCTAGAACAGGGTCATTGGTCAATAACTTTTGGAGTGTTGAAAAAGATTCCATCTGAGGTGGGTTCCAAGAAAATTTTGTGTCTTTCTTCAATAAGTCATGCAGGGGTTTTGCGATCTCAGCAAAATTTTTGATGAATCGTCGATAGTATGGACATAAACCCAGAAAACTTCGAACATCCGTGACATTTTCCGGGGTAGGGAACTTTGCCACAGCCGCTGTTTTCTGTGGATCGGGATATATCCCATGTTGATCAACTAGGTGTCCGAGTATAGTTAGCTTCTTTTTCCCAAATGAACATTTGGCAGAATTTAGTGTTAGTCCCGCTTCTTTAATGCACTTCAGGACTCTCCTCAAGCGTATTTGATGTTCTCCGAAGTTCGGTGCGTACACAATGATATCGTCTAGATAGCAAAGACAAATATTCCACTTTAGACCTCTTAGCACCGTGTCCATCATTCGTTCGAAAGTTGCGGGGGCATTACAAAGCCCGAACGGCATGACTTTAAATTCGAAAAGACCATCTGAAGTCACAAAGGCTGTCTTTTCCCTGTCTTTGTCGTCAACCTCTATTTGCCAGTAGCCTGACTTTATGTCCATCATAGAGAAAATTTTCGAACCTGCTAGACAGTCCAGGGCATCATCGATGCGAGTTAATGGATATACATCCTTTCTGGTTATCTTGTTCAATCTCCTATAATCAACACAAAAACGCCATTCACCATTTTTCTTCTTCACAAGTATGGCTGGAGATGACCATGGGCTCTCTGACGGCTGTATCACGTCTTCTCTTAGCATTCGCTGTACTTCTTCAATCAAGCGTCTTTCGGTGGCTGATACACGGTAAGGTCGTTGCTTGATTGGGGCGCTGTCACCTGTATTGATTTTGTGCCTCACTAAACTACATCGAGTTTTCCTAGAATTTCTCTTAAAATCAAATATGTCACTAAATTCTTCTAATAGGTTCAATAGTTCGTCTTCTTCAGTGGTAGTTAGATCAAAATCAAGAATTTCTTTTAACTTTTCTCGAGTTACCCGTTTTCGGGACTTGTGCTCCTTGGGAGTTTCTTCCACTTTGTCACTCAGAGAGCAGATCGCGTTATTTTCGATTGTCTCGAAACAGCCTATATTCATCCCTTTCGGTATCAGTTGGGTTCGTCGGGAAAAGTTCGTTACCCACACTTTACAACAGCCATTCTCAATGTCGACAATTGAAGCTGGAACAGATAACTCTTTTTCGTACTTCAGAACTTCGCTACCAACAATCATAGCTCCATTTGCTTCTTGCACTGTTGAATTCAAAGCAGATATTTGTCTTGTAGAGTTAGCTTCAATTAAGTAATTCGATGCGGCGATTAGAGAGCAATTTGATTCAGTTGAGACTGTATTGTATGGAAGGATTTCGGCAAATTGGAGCTCTTGATTTCCACAATCAATAACGGCATCGGTGGCACGGAAAAAGTCCCAGCCAAGTATCATTTGATGACTATACTGCGGAAAAACAAGAAATTCAAACGGCTTCACAGTTCCGTTCAAGTCTATTTTTAATACACAGCGTCCAGAGGCGGCTACAGTTTTACCACAAGCAGTTTTCAGTATAGGTCCATTTTCAATAAACATAGGAGTATTCAAATGTCGGCGTATTTCTTGGGATATGACAGAATAATCGGCACCAGAATCAACGAGAGCTTTTACACACTGTCCATTCGTAGTGATACAGGTGGTGTTCGCTTTTAACTTGGCTGTGGTGTACGTCGGAGGATTTTCTTTCACTGCGGCTTTACCTCCTGCACAGGTCACCCGAGTTAGTTTTCCTCACTCCTGCGACTCGGCGACAGACTGGGCCTTCGGTATGGTGATGGGGATCTAAAGCGGCGATTCGGCGAACGACCTCGATTTGAGCTTGGCGACTGTGATCTAGCGGCTGATCGGTTGCTTTCTTCGGCGGCGCGACTGCTATTGTAATTTGAGAGGGCTTCACTTCCAAAGTTTCGACGGTAATCATCGAAAATAGCCTTTCGATCTTTGCAGTATCTTACAACATGTCCAGGTCGACCACAGTGAAAGCAGACGGGTCGATTATCGGTGGTACGCCATACGTCGGTCTTCCTAGGTTTTTCGTACGTTACATGTCGAAACTGGTCCCGGGTAGTCTCCGGTCTCCTATACGTCGGCTGGATGCGGCGCTTGGGTATCGAGAGGGGTTTCTGGAAGCCTGCTTCAGAAATAGGATTTAGAGATCTTCCCACTTCTTCTCGGACAATGGCTGCAATGGATTGTAGTCCTATTTCCTGCTCCTCTGTTTGCGACGAGGTGAGGGTTTGTATTTCCTCACGAACGATTTTCCTGATTAAGGACGTCAAATCAAGGTCCGATGAATCGATGGAGGCTATTGGTACGACATTAGGTAATCTTGTAAACTTTTGATGCCTAATCCGTTTCTGATTAATTTCTTCAATATGCTGGCACCATTTAATAAAATCGGCTACAGTCTTAATTTCTTTTGTTAATAGTGCCTGATAAATATCCTCGGCTACCCCTTTCATAAGATGAGATATCTTGTTGTCCTCTGACATGCTAGGGTCTGCTTGTTGGCAAAGTCTCAAAACCTTCTGAATGTACGATTGGGTAGTTTCACCAAATTCCTGGGCACGACTTTTGAGTCTATCATTGGCTTGCCTTATATACAACTCCTCGTTGCCGAAAGTATTTTTGAATTCATCTTCAAATTTCTTCCATGATAGCAACATGTCCTCATTATTCTCAAACCATTTCTTCGTCGCTCCGTCTAGGAAGAAATACACATTTGCTAAACTCAGGGTATCATCCCAATGATTGAATTTTGATACCCGAAGATATTTCCTCAACCACTCTGTTGGATCCTGACCGGGCTCGCCTTTAAAGATAGTCGGCTTTCTTGGCTCTCTAATCATGGTTGGAGTAACGAGAATCGGTGAGGAATTAAATTCCGGCTCCGTCATTTTCCTCGCCTTTACTTGCCTCGCCTTGCCTTCATAAAGTCCGTGTTCCGGGGGAAGGTTTTGGAGTCGACGGCTTCGACGACACTCAGTTTCTTCCAGACTGATTGCAATACGATCTTTACCCGGCGCCTCCACCAAACTGTCGCGTAGATGAAATGAACTGAACTTGGTGAAATGACTGATAAACGCTCAAGACCAGTTCAAGATTTTATTACCCCACAACTGAAGGAAATCTTGCTTATATACACTTTTAGAACCTTCCAGACTTGGAAGGCCCGCAGAAAATTAGGAACTAAATTTACATAAATTTGCATATTGAAATTAAATTAACATAAATTAAATGCAAGTTAAAATCAATTTTTAAAGGCAGCTTGCCTCGCTTGTTTCCGAACCCGGAACCTCCCGTTCACGAGTCCGCCGCTTTACCGACTGCGCCACTGCGTCTTTGCTGAAAGGAACGATTTTCGCTACAATATATATATATATATATATATATATATATATATATATATATATATATATATATATATATATATATATATATATATATATATATATATATATATATATATATATATATATATATATATATATATATATATATATATATATATATATATATATATATATATACGTAGGATATTGAAATACCATTTATTTAACCAGTTTTTCCTCCTCCCCAAATGAAATTTTGATGTACGTGCTGAGTTTCTTCGTGAACAAGCCACCCCATGTTTCTTTTTTTTTTGATACACCTGTTCAATTTGTGATACGCTTCTGGCAGTTTCTTGAGAACTTCAATTCTACAGTGATATTAAAATGTATTTTGACATCCTCTGTATGGTTTGCAAGGTATTAGGAAGAAAGCAATAGGATTATTCCTTCATAGATAGATTATTTATTGTTTATTTGATTGGAACAACTCCGCAATGAGCAGAGGAATAATACATTTTATCTTGCCTGATACCTAGAGTGTTTATGTAGCTACTTTGACTGAAAAGTAAGCTCATAAATATGTTGCATGCTCCATTTACATAAACATTATTCTAGCATGATATATTAAGACCTATCATTTCTTTATTTAGAAGGATCAGGTCTGTTACAATGATTAAATAAAACAAAGAAAAATTAATAAATTTAAAATTTCTGTTAAATAAAGATGTATTATAAGGATTTAATACATCTTTATTAACATCTTTATTAACATCTGTATTAAATCATAATAATACATATTTATTCCACAGAAAGAAAGCTACGCTTATAAAATGCTCACGTTCTTACATGTCTGTTGGTTTAAATTCTGCTGATGGATGCATATTTGTAGTAGGTCATTATAAGTTTTTAAACAGTGTGTTAAGGTCTAATTCATTTTTCAATCCGTTGAAAATGCTGCAATTCTAATATTTTCAAAATTTCATATGTAATCATTACAATTGCACACAATGTTTCTGATAAAAAGAAGATACACATGCTATATTTATTAATATATATCTACAATAATGCCTTTATTAATAATTATATATATATATATATATATATATATATATATATATATATATATATATATATATATATATATATATATATATCTGCTTGTTTGTGGTATGGGGTGTATAGATTATTAATAAAGTTTAATAATGTATAATAAAGTCTTTACTTGTTAAATCTCAACCATAATTAGAGTTATCATACGTGGCATAAAGCTTTTATTTCCCAAGTAGACTTTAGATGAACAAAAAAATATTGTTTCTAAGTTTCATAGCTTTCAATTGATAGTCTTTAAATTTGAAAGAAACAGGGGGTTACTTGGATACATTTCATCAAGAAAGAGCCGCTATATAAAACTATGTTACACGTGGGTGCAGAACATTAATTTCCAAGTATCTTTCTTGCTTAAATTGTTGTTAAAGTAATCACAGTAAAGTTGATCAAATTCCATAATATAGAATTTCTTCAAAATTTCTAATCAACTTTTATGATTATTCATTATAAGTTTTGGAGAATGAAATAAATTGGTTGGGGAATAATTTCTGTAAGCACTAAAGTTAATTTCAGGTGAGAATTTCACTGAAAGTTCTTGCTATTTTCATTATATGGATAACTAATCAATAATCGGTAGCTACGCTCAATCAAGTTAAGGCTTTTACTTTCTATGAATATTTCCACAGGTATAATTTTTTAAAAATTTTGAACTTTCTAAAACCTGTTTTAATATTTCATTACTTTTTCATTTGTTCTTATTTGTAAGTTTTTTAATAGATTTTTGACCATATTTTAAAAAATTATGAGGCAATACCTATGTATTTTATTTGACATTAAAATATTGTATAATATTTAAAGGTTGTATCCCTCAGTTTTGCAATAAATATGGCTTTTATAGATTTACGTGTGAGAATAAACGAAGTGTTCGTTTACTAGAAAAATATCGGTTGTTTGATTTCAAGGAAAATATCAGTTCGGACCAGGCCAAAATCGTTTTTACCGAATTTTGGCATTATGTATGTACAAGAAAATGTTTACTTTATATCATTAAAAACACATGTTAAATCGCATCCTCGAATGACGTTTGAATAGTTTAGATGTGGTACCTTGTACTACGTTCTTACGTATGTATCTCACATAACTCAAGATCATTTAGACGTAGTATGCTTAAACTCTGTACTTAGGACGGTTGGGATTTCCAGTTTAGCACTCCACTTTCGATGGTTATATATACACTACTTAAAACTAAATTTCAATATAACGAATTATTTAACGCTGTCAGACACAAATGAAAACTGTTTAGACATATAATTCTTCTAATGTGTATTTCGTATTGTTGTAACACCTAATGTAGCCATTTTGTATTGTAATCAAAGAAAAGTTTGTTTATTAAGTATTTAAAATCGTATTAAGAACACAGCTGAAGATAAACATTGATATTTTTCTATCTCTTTTATTAATTTTTCACGTTATATTGCGAGTGAATGTTTACGAAATGAGCTAAGCATGTTAACAACTGGTTTCACAACTGAGATTCTAGCAACTCAGTGTTATCTTAAGTTTACAAAAATGTCCATATGTTGTGTAATAGAAACGTGTTCATTAAAAGAGTTTGTGAAGAATTAAATTTCCAAAAATTTCTGAACTAATTAATATTTAACCTTTAAATTTTGACTAATTTACATATAAGTCCGGAAACCTAAAAACACATACACTCTCCCTCTCCCTCTCTCTCTTCTTCTTCTTCTCTCTCTCTCTCTCACACAATATATATATATATATATATATATATATATATATATATATATATATATATATATATATACGTAAATATAGAAAGAGATACAGAGAGGGATAGATAAAGAGGGAGAAGGAGACACAGAGCGAGATGGAGAAGAGAAAAAGAGAGGGAGGAATAAAGGGGAGAGAGGGATAAAGAGAGAGAGAGACACAGAGCAAGATGGAGAGAGAATAAGGGAAGAGATTTAGAGAGGGAGATAGAGAGAGAAAATAAGTGAGGTAAATATCATTAGATAGGTCAATATACATCATGATAATATTTTAATGTCATTCCTGTTGCTGTTGTTGTTTCCGATGTCACTTGAATAAACCAAGCATGATTTGAGGCATATGCTACTCGTATTATGGGAAAGTGATGAGCCTTTCGTTTTAATGAGAAATACTAGGGTGAAAGAACGACTTAGCTTAAGTAGGTCCTCATAATTTAGAAGTAAGGGCCAAATAGAAGACCCACAGGCTGGGCCGGCCAATTCCAGAGTTTTTGTTTAAGAACTTTGAGAACATTGTGACCACGAACATATTTTATGTGTGCCAATAATGAATCAGTCACCTCTAAAGAACTCGACTGATCTAAAGCCAGCTCCAGGTACGAATACCAAATAACAGAACTAATAACTTCCTAAAAACAACATGACTTTTCAAAGATACTAAAACAGACAGATATTGAAAAAGTCCCTAGAAGGCGTAAATCTAATAAATATCATCTTTTATGAGTCTTAGTTGCTATTAGAATTTAGATTGTACTAATATATTTTATCTCTTTAAAAAGAATAATATTTTGCATCCATGTCTTTATTAAGGGAATTTGAATTCAATAATTTGTAAATGATTACAGGAAGCATACCATCGTATTCAATGGAAGTAGATAATTTTAGTTTAAGGATATTTATATACGTTGATGCTAGCCTACAACCTTAAAAATTACTTTAAGTTCTCGAAAAGGGAGTTTAACTGTAGTTTCCTTCCTAGTTTTACATAATTTTAAACTTTCTCAGGTATTCTCACGTGTTTATTTTAAGGGCGATAAAACATTTAATACTGAAATTTTCCCTAGTATTTCCATTTAAACTTTAATCTGCAATGCAATACCAAAGGAAATGTTTGATAAAATATTCTAGATAGCATATTACCTAAAATAAAATTTATTTCTCTGAATTTTTCATGCACTGAATTGTTCTGTATGAAGTTAAAAATATTATATGGTTTATGAGAAACAATATATTACTATGAAATATTTCACAATGTTTTTTTCTATTTCAGTAATAGAAGTACACATTTTAATTATTTTTTATTTTACTTTACTATTTATTGACTCTCAAAAATATATTTTGTGTAATAAATGTTCATTATAAGCAATATTACAAGCTAATGTACAACAAGCGGTCATTAATATATAGTAAATAATGTCACATTTAAACTAATTAGATTAATTCATTTATGTTATTATAAATTTAGCTGAGACATGATAGATCAGTCGTAAAATATCTCAAGCTCATAACCAAAGGGTATTGCTTTCGAGGCTGGAGTCGGCCACAGGTCAGAAGTGTACATTAAAGGCGGCTGAGACGCATAAAAGAAGCTTATGTTTGCAATGTCTTTCATGTTTACCCGATAACTCTGGATGTGGTAAGCAAAGTCTGATAATTTGCTTTTTCGTTCTTGCTTCTAAATTACGAAGAGCCATTTGTTTGCAGCACAATGTGGTGTTTTTTCCCCAGCTGTGCTTATCATACAAAAGCAACATTATATGTAACATAAATTTAAGTGACTTATCGTATTGGAATAGTATTTGAACTGTGCTGGAATGTCTTTTAAGATTCGAAAATTAATAGTATAAAGTTTTAAAAATACCAATAGTTTAAATACGTTAAAAAATTTTCATATTTCTCAATATGCTGTTTTGAAAGATAAGTACACTTAATCAAATTAACACTTATGAACTAAGTTCACCTCATAATAAATATATGCATCAAGTTAATTATCTCTTATTAAAGTAGAACTTATTCATATCTATAGCAACTGTAAGAATAACGTATTTCTGCAGTAATATGTGATTTAAAATAACTTAATGAATTAATAACTTCCTAATTAGTCTTAACTTAATCGTTTTTTGTGATAGTGAAATTTACTTTAAAAGTTCCAGTTTTTCCTGTCTCACATATCTGTAATTAAAAATTTGTTTTATAATTTCTAGAATTTAACTTAAAATGGGAAGAAAAAAAATGTGTAAGATCCATTACTCCATAAAGATTGAAATTTGTAATAAAACATGCATTAGGTTATTCATAATTCACTTTAAATAGTTTTCAGAGAAAATGTTTTCCTTTATAGGAATAAATGGAAAATCCCAAACAGTCTATGTCAATCTCAAGGAAAAAATAGCAAATATAATATTGAAATGAGCAGTTAAAAACTATTATTTGCTTACGTATTTTAATAATAAGTAAATTAAATTTATGATACATATAGTTTGGTTTAAAAATTTCTTATTGATGTTTATCTAATCAATTTATATTATTTAAAAGATCTTATTAACTTTTGTAAATTTTAAGTTTTATTTCTTAAACAATTTTCTCTATTAAGAAAGTACTGTAAACCTTAAACATTAATTTTTCTTCCTACTTTTACACCTGCAGTAAATCCAATTACTATTAAAACATTTTGCTTTTAGAAAAAGATGTTAAGCCCTCTAACACACTTTCTCAACAGTCATTATAAATGTATAAAGTTTATTACTATAATTGAGAAAGTTTTGCTATAAAACTTCGGTCTAGTACTTTCTTTATACGTTTAAACATTAAAGGAACATTACGTTAATTCTGTCCTTTAAAATTAACCTCAATTTAATTTTCTGAAAATTCTTACTGAAAAATACTATTTGTGTTTTCTATTTGATATTAAGTGCTATGACCAAAATTATTCTCTGTATTAAAAAGCATATATGGAAAGTAATTTAGACATGCAACAGTAGTTGCACTTTCTTTTATAAATGATGGTGTGTATAAGAAAAACTCAAAATATGTGTTTTTATTAGGTTTTAAGGATTTGTAGAAAATTGACTACTTACACACAGAAATACCAGCATACATATACTTTTGGAGTATGTACTGAAACATAAGTTAGGCGAGCTATGAAAAAAAAGAATAGAAATAAATTAATACGGATATTATAAAATTCTGGAATTAAACATAATATCTATAATAAGCGATAACTAATAAAGAGCACTGGAGTTTATTTTTCTATGAAATAAAAATTTATTTCAGATTTTTGGAATGGATATCAGAGGATTTAACAATAGCAGTCAACATACATTTCTAATGCTTTGTTTCAGTTATTCATTTTTACATAAATAAGTTAATGATATGTAATTTTTATTAAATCAGAAATATTTTTAAAACTAAGTTGATAATTAGGAATATTTATTAATTTTCAAAATAAAACTGCTGCTATTTGTAAGTCAAAAAGTTTTCTGCTATTATTATCTTTTGATTAGATGATGGGTTTGAACTAGACTGTAAATAACAGGCGAATTATATGAGCCTTTAGAAGATTAATTTAATGAAATTAGTAAGCAACATCCTATTAAAATATGTACCTTTCTTTCAAGGTTATATTCACTGGTTAAAAATAAATATGGATATAAAATACTATAATTTAAGACTGAAAACATTTAACAAAAGTTGTTTTTAATTCAATATTACTTTTAACATACATTTTTTCCTCATTTTGTAAATTTATTTGTTATGTTTTAGATATAAAATGTAAGAGTCCTGCACAGATTATAATTTTTTTTTTTTTCGAATGTTTTCTGAAATCCCCCTCCATTTTTTCCAATTTCGAATATTTATTTGTCGGCTTCTACATGTAGAAATCGAAAGTTGTGTACCTACTCAAAGTTTTTTTTCTTCAATATTTGGATTCTTAAACAGTCATAAATGGCTTTGACATGATTTAATATTTATTCAGTTTGACTTTTTTGGAATTTGAGTGCAATAGAAACAAAAACTATATTTTAACATCGATTTTACTCTAAACTATCCGAACGTTTTTTTTAAACTGCTATTGAAATTAAAAACATTATTGAGAGGAAAATGCTATTTATCTGTCATTTTTTTAATTAACAAATAAACTTTGCTTTAGATTTTTTAAAAAAATGGATGTTATATAGTATATTTTTTTTGTATACTAACGTTATTTAGTATTTTGTTCGCAGGTGGGTGTGACTACCATTGTTAAAAATGAAGTTAAATTTAAAAACAAAATACAATTTTGTCATAAAAATCTATAATGGGCATACAAAGAAACATTATACTGATAAATAAATTATTATATCACATTTGAAAAATAATTAAATATGCTTTTATAATGTATTTAATTCTAATTCCTATATATCTGCTGTGTACGTTAAAGGTGACTGGGGAACATATAATATGTTCGTGGTCACAATGTCTTCCAAGTTCGCAATCAAAACTAAGGGCTTTCTGCTTGGTCCTTGCTTGAAAATTAGCCCCCTCCTGGCGATATGTAATAGCTAAATTATTTCAAAAAGTAAAATGATTGTAGGATAAATTTTACATAAATATAGTATTATTTTATATTATATTTTAATATACATACATCATGGGTAATTAAATAAAATTTAATTTTTTGATGATGAAAATAATCTGCAATTTCTGTATCAGTAATGACATTAATGGAAATGCTGAATATACATTGGTATTGAATCTAAAGTCTACTTCCATAAAGCTGTAAAAGAACCAACAGTTAAAATGACTTAATTCTTGATCTGAATATGAGTGAAAAACAGCAATTTCTGGGAAGATTGAAATAGTTTGGAAGTATATCAGTAGGCAATGTACTTGTCCATATGTTTGATTTAAAGTCGTAATATGCCACTCTAGAATCTACTTGTGATAAGGAAGGGTGCATGAAGTTTTCGTTCAGTTTGTTTACGAATGTCGTCATGATTCTATTACTGGAAGATCGAACTCTTATAGTGTTGTCTTTTAACAGTAAGAACAACTGTGTATCAAATGTCTTAAACAAGTTCTGTACATTAATAACAACTGCCTCTGAAGTTATATTCCCAAACTATGTTCAAAGGACCTTTAACGAATTTACAGAGACCGGGAAAGTTTTCCAGAATCTGGCAGGAGAAGGAAAATTCTCCAGAATCTGGCAGGAGAAGGAATGAATAATGTAATACGCCAAGGAAAAATGTGTCTGGAATACTGCAAGAATAGACAACATATGGTGTCTGAATGTTTATTAAACAGTAGTTCTATCTGAAGTGTTAAGACCAGAAGCTTTCGCCCTACAAATTCCGGTTCTAACTGTAGTGGACAATACGGAGTAGAGGGAAATTTTGTGGGCAAGCAAATACAATTTCTATCTCCGACTTGTCCTAAAAAATATTATTGACTCGTCGGGGTAGGATGCACTTTTAATAAGGATAAACAAAACAGTTCATTGCATTTTTCAACAGGTATATTGTGACGAGTGCAACATCATCTGTAATTTAATCTGTAATCTTTACTCGAACTCATCATCTGTAATCTTTTACTCGAACATATACCTATTACTTTCAAAATCAGATGAAACTAAATTATTATGACAGTTCTTCTAAAAGTATAACAAAATGTTAAAAATGGAAACGCAAAATTTATAAAAAAAAATTATGTTAGTTCAAATGTTTCATCCTGTCTTCATTAAAGTTTGCAAGAGATAAGTTCTTTTTTAAATGTGCAATTTCAAAATGACAGAGTTATTTATTAATCTTAATTGCTGTTCAGTGCTGTGTTATTAAAAAATATATAATTATTCGCCTGAATTTTAGTTGACTTACATTCCGCAAAATCAAATGCATATATATTGCTTAAAATTTATAATATATATATATAAATGATAAAATTATAAATAACAGCAGTTAGTAGAATGTTTTTTAGAATATTTATAAAGGCGCAATCTACCTTAAAGATGCATGGAAAAATAAAAGCCATTCTATCAAAATTATATAGTCTATATACCATCTACAAATATATTACCAACTTCAAATAAATTGGTGACGTGTTAATGTTTTAAAATATTTTAGAAATATAATTAATAAAAAAGATAAAGCAAAAGATATTTTTACTATAATTATCTTCTTATAATTACATTTCCTTAAATTTTCAATCTTATTAATTTAGTTGTGTTTTAAGTTCTAAAACAGACGTTTATGGAACATTTTCAATGAATTAACATTTGAAAGAGGAAATTATTAAAAATTTAAAAATGATTATGTTTTAATTTTAATTACTTTCCCATGACTAAATTGTTGACAGCTTATTTAGGTTTCAAGCTGGATGATTAAAAATAAATAAATTAGTTTTAAACGTGTATTTTCACGTATAAGCTACTGGGAGTTTTAAATGTTCTATAGATAAAAGATGTATTCTATAAGGATTATTCAAAAAGAATTTACATGACTAACTTTTGAAACAAATTTGTTTTAAAATTGTTATGTAACCTCTAAGCTTTTTGTAGTTTTAAATGCTTTTGAGTTAAAAGCGATTCAACAAGCAAATTTTCAATGAGAATGTTTGCATTTATATATATATATATATATATATATATTATATATATATATATATATATATATATATATATATATATATATATATATATATATATGTATATATGAAAATAGTCTAGTTATAACTCAATTTTAAAATTGTATCATTTTTCACGTAAATATACAGTTAACCGCAGACTCAGTTTTCAGATAGATAGGTTACAAACTAAATTTATTCGTTTGAAAATTTTACTGTCACAAAAAAGCTATTTGAAATTTAAAATATTCAGAGACAGACGTTATATTTAATAACAATAAATGCTTTTCTCGTGTGATACATATCAAAAATAGAATACATATAAATATAATTAATCTTAAAATTGTATCATTTTCCCGTAAAACTATTTTTATCCGTATAATCAGGTTTCAAGTAGATTCATCGAAAAGAAAGCAAATTAGTTTCAAATGAGTACTATCATCTATAAAGTATTTTGAATTTAAGTACTTTAGGGACAAAATTAATATTTTAAAAATAATAACAACAAAATGTCCGAAGTATTTTATATCTTTTTGATGTCAAACCAACATATATATGGAGAATTATTTTATACAAAGTTGGGGAACAGGAATTGTAATATATAAATTGGCTTTAATGTTTTATTTAAAAACAAGAACCTTAATTTTCATGCAGGCTAATTATTTTGGTGAAAGTAAAATGCCAACGATTTATTTATCAGTTTATAGAATATTTACAATAAGGAAAACTTTAAAGAACCCGTGTACTTATTCTTTATAAAATATTCCTGTTTCTATTTAAAATACAAGAAATAGTTTAAAATAACAAATAATAGAAATATGTTATACTTCAAAAAGTTAAATTGTGTAAATAAGTTAAATTTAAAGTAAATGCGAGTCGAGAGATTTGTTTAAAAGAAAGGAAGAAATACTGTTATAGCTTTTAAAATTAATCTTACTATATATATTTATTTAAAATTAAATTGTACAGTTTAACAGCTTAATAATATGTTATTTTAAGACATAATTTAAAAGATAAAAGGTATATTAATATATGATATATCTAAAAGTAGAATTTCTAATAATAATGTTTTATTTTGTATAATCTTCATTTCTTGTTACAACATATTTTAAAAGCTAATATGCGGAAATATGTAATTATACTGTATGAAAGAAAACGTATAAAATATATTACCCCGAAAAATTCTCACATACAGAATTCAAACACAGAAATCAAAAATGTGGTGTAATAAGGAAATCAAAACAATGTAGAGAGAAATTATATAAAATCTTACATTAAACTACTTCAACAGAAGGAGTAAAAATTGTACTGTACATAAAAATGAAAATTTTTTTATTTCTTGAACTTTTTACATATACTACCTTTTAATATTTGACTGACAATCAACAGACATATTAACTTTTATGAAACTACAGAAATTTTACAAAAGAAAAATATCGTAAAATATTTTAGGCTTATCAATTTTCTTAATACATCATTTAAGACATGTTTTCTAATTCAAATATTTCTTTTTGTATTCTACACATCATAAGTTTCAACACATCATAAAAGAAACAGTATCAAATGATTAAGCACGTATAAGATAAAAAAAAACAACTTATTTCCAAGCTGCCTTGAAAGGGTAATGTTGCAAATAGTTGTCTTTCTATCAAAATTCTATAAGGAATTTCCTGTGACACTTGTCTAGTAAACAACTTCCTAAATTTAATTAAATTATTTTTATGTATGAGAGACAAGAA
The DNA here is from genome assembly GCA_032207245.1 of Pardosa pseudoannulata. Lineage (NCBI taxonomy): Eukaryota > Metazoa > Arthropoda > Arachnida > Araneae > Lycosidae > Pardosa > Pardosa pseudoannulata. The sequence continues at coordinate 51,186,458 of CM063510.1, read as the reverse complement.
AGAAAGACATATCTTTGTAAAAATAAAGTTTTTAAAAATACATTAACGGGAATTATATTTCATAAAAAAGTGTTAATGCTTTCGGGATAACAATATCCGCATGTGAATATAAATTTCGCTTATTTATGTTTTAATTTCTGCAGTGCTATTATAAATAGTTTATTTTTAATAAATCTCCGTTACATAGTTTTGCTAAAACTTACATTTTAATTCGGTTAACCTAAATATATGAGTGTTATTTGCATTTTATACACACAAGCACACATATATATATATGAATCATAATTTTTGGTTTTCAGGAACATCATAAAAATATCTTTCAAATTTAATGAAATTAGTTTATAAATATTATATATAAATCTTATAATTGTTCATGTAAAATATTGCTCAAAATTGTTTTACAAGATGCTTCATCATATTTCTCAAAGTTTATATCACTTACTAAACTTATAGGAAAGATTTAATTTTGTACGAAATATATAATAATGAAAAAGAAGTTTTAAAATATTGAATTGACATCGAGTTAGGAGCATGTAAAGGAAATACTATCTAAATGTCCATGCGTGAAATATCCCCCAAATTAAATTTTACAATTTTATAGCCACTAGGTAACTTATAAAAAAGGTTAAGTTCATATTATCATAATTTAAAAGATATCGGCATTGTATTAATACCTCATTTCAGTTAGTCTCTTCAAGCAGATGAAAAAAAGTGCTTTAGGCTACTAAAAGAAATAAGTAAACCACTCAGTAATTTTTGACTTTGAAGATTCAAACCTGGTGATGACAAGATATAGGCATTTATGGAAAATATATTTCAACAAATTAAAAAGAATTCCAAAGTACTTTACACACATACACTCATATATATATATATATATATATATATATATATATATATATATATATATATATATATATATATATATATATATATATATATATATATATATATATATATATATATATATATATATATATATATACAGAGAGAGAGAGAGAGAGAGAGAGAGAGAGAGATAAAACTTCTAGATAGAGAATGAAATAGAGAGAGCTAAAAAAATTATACTTTCAAAATATGGTACATATATCTGGAATTGTAAACAAGCAGGTTTCACCCAAGTCCTATATCGCGTAATTAATATTAATTAAAATGTTTATAATTTAAATATATGTTGTAGAATTTAATAAAATGAGACATGGGATTCCTTTCTAGAAGGTTATTTGTATATCCAATATAGTTACGCTTGACTCCATAAAGAGTTATTATTCTTTTTATTGTAATAAGTGTATGAGTATTTTTCACCGGTAAATAAGGGAGTTTGAATGGTATCTTTAGAAAGCAATGTATTTTAGGAATAAAAAAATGTTCTGCAACAGTTTGTCTTGTCTAAGTTATATTCAACTCCACTTCAATTAATAATTTTTGCTTTTGAAAGCAATAATTATTAGTTATAATTCTCCACATATTTAAATTTTAAAAAAGTGTCAATATTTCAACAGGGGATTAAATTTTTAAAAATCTAAAATAAAATTTAGAAATTCTATTTTAAGTAGTATATATACTAAATGAATTAAAGGATAACAAAAAAGAAGAGAGTTTCATTGTAGGTCTAGAATGTATTTATTGTGAAAATTTGATATCAATCTCATAAGCTTTTTATTTACAGTGCACTCAAGTTAAAAATATATCGTTTTTAGTAAAATGTATTTAAAGTTTTTTAGTTTCTTTAAATGTCATGATACTGTAAAGAAAATTGAAATAATAACACAATTAGGTTAACCCTATGACTGCTGAATATGTAAACCAAAATTATTTCAGAAATGTGTTTTTTTTTATTTTGTATGTTTTAAATCTATGTATATTGGAGAATGGAAACATGCAGTTTTTATTTCTAAAAGGATTTTTTATATTGATATTTATCACGAGAAGCTAAGTTGTTAGAAAAAATAATTTCAGATGTATTACATGCAAAGTTTATTTTTTAATAATTTCAATTGAAATACAATTAATTTATATTTATTAAGTTTTATCTATAATTCTGTTATGTAATATACTTATAGGCCTAGTCATATAATACTATTTATTACATAATTAAACGTCTACTACTGTAAATAATTTATTTCATTGGTTAAATAGTGAAAAGGCGGGATGAGCGTCTGAATAAAGGAAGAAAAACACTTGCGAAAATTGCGGGATGAGAAGATTTTTCTACATTTGATTCGCCCATATAAATCGGAGGATGAGCAGTCAGAGGGTTAAACCAACAATATAATTGATTAGAACCAAAGCAACTAGCTTCTTTTTTTCCATACAAGCAGAACGGGTGAGGAGCAGGGACTATCGGACGACTCTGTAGTCCGATGATCTACTGACCAAGCTATGGCGAATGATAGTAATTCTTCTTTATGCGGCAATATCAAATGCAAAGTTTGTATGGTTTTACAAGTTCTTATTAGAACTTTTAAATGGGATTTATTTTAAACGATTCAGAAATGTCCAAAAATTTAGAGAATGTAAAAACAATAAAATCGAAATTTTGAAGGTTTAAAGGTGATATGTCCCCTTAAAAACGTAAATGTCAAGAAATTTGAATATTATACGGGCACTATAAGAGCAATAGGTCTTTCATCTTTCTTTGAAAACTATGTAATAAAAGATTTTCTCATCTTTAGATATTTATTACTCTTGGAAATTCTAGTCTAACAAGTCTACTGGTCGATTGCACAACGTTGTTTCAGAGAATAAACTTATAAAATAAAACAAGAATTCTTATTTGAGGGATGACATTTTCCTCTGCAAACATAAAAAACAACTTCAGAGAAAACGATTTTTCATCAAAGACTAACCTTTATGATATTTTTCTTATTTTTTTCACCCTGGTAAAAGAAGCCAAATTTTGTGTTTTTCCTAAAGTAATCACGTTAACGCAAACAGAATCTTGGTTCAAATCTACAAAATTTTATTATTTGTTTCTTTTTTACATACCTGCGTACATCATTTCAAGAACTCACAAAGACATTAATAATCTACAAACTTGTTTCATTTTTTTTCTCTTTCATTTACAGTTGTGTTGAAGAAAATTTAATACCTAGAGGCTACACGATTTTGAGTGGCTCAGACATAAAAAAAGGATCCAGTGGATCAAAAATCACACATTTTCCCTTGTTTTGAAAGTTAATTTCTTTTCTGAAAGAAGACTTTCTTTATTAAGATTATGCGTTAATGAAAAAATCTAAAATATTAGTAAAATTTCTGTTTTAGTTTAAATATTATAATCATATATTTCATAGAGTTAGAGCTGGTAATTTTGTATGAAATTACCAGCTCTAACAGAAAAGAGCTGGTAATTTCATACAAAATTCCGAACTAACTATTTTCTGTTTAACAGCAAGTTATAAAAATTTTAAATAGTTTTATTCGATGTAAAAAAATTGTCAACTTCTAAATTAAAATAATATCTTTGAGCATCATATTAAAGGAAACTAATAACAATAATTGTGTAAAACAGAAAACACTCATATATATTATATTAACTTTGTGTAACTTGTGAGAATATATTTTAACAATTATTACATTGCCCATATGTTTTAGTTTTTCAAGACTAAGTGGGGATAAAGAACTCCTAAATAAATTACAACCGTGACATCAGTTCGTGAAAGAAAAATATATAAATATAAATGGGAATGAATGACTATAAGCGAAGAACAAAAGATTTTTTCTTTTATATCCTATAATCTAGCTTCCTCCTTTGATTTCCGTGATTGAGATAAAGTGTTCCACTGTGATAAATATTTTTAATCGCTTTCATTTAACTTTCCTTCTGTGTCAGTTGGTATTTTGAAATCAATTTTAAACTATCTCCCTGACTAACTAGAGGTCTGAAATTTTGTATATAGGTTCAGTTCTGGTGACAATACCATATTCAATAATAAAAAAATAGATAGGAAGAAACAATCTAAAATCAGATTGGCAAATGCAAAAAAAATTCTGCACCGTATTTAGAAGCCCGATTGTAGAGATTTAAACAAAATTAGCCGTCTATCTGCAAGCAGCATATCTGAAAACTCAGAAAAAATTCAACCCATCACGATATTTGGAAAATATAATTATAGATTTAACAGGCAGTTTCTCATGAAGGCTTTTGGAGTAAAAAGTATGTACCTGAGAAAATATATGTGTATGAAGCAGTCAATCATGATTTTTAATGGTTAATGCCGTAGTGACGTGGAAGAAGTGAAACTAATTATATAAAGGGCTATATAAGAAGGGCTAAAGTCAATATGGTTTAATTTTGTTGTTCGCCAATTTTCCAGAATGAACAAAATAGGTTCAAAGAAAGTTGCAAGTTAAGGATAGAATCTCCCCAAAATTATTTAAAATACAATTATGCTTATGTTGGTTCGTTTTAGGCTAAAATATCATAACACACGCACACACACACACACACACACACACACACACACACACACACACACACACACACACACATATATATATATATATATATATATATATATATATATATATATATATATATAATGTGTGTGTGTGTTTGTGTGTGAGTGAGTTCGGGTTTGAAAATAGTAGAAACAAAGTGTTTTATTAATCAGCTATCAATTAATTTTATCAAAATAACTCTTATCTCAATCTGAAACATCATGATAAATTTAATTTAAAAATGCAAACGTAGCAGTTGTTTTTTTTTATTACGCGTGACAGAAGCTAGCGTTTAGGTAGATAGAAAACGAAGAGAACGAATAATTTTCACATTTTTTTTTTTTGTATAAAAGTGGGGATGTGACAATAACAACCTTGTAAACCGAATACATGTAACTCCCGAGTACATGGAAGATCAGTTTGTATCTTAGAAATTTAAGATATAAAATCCCTTGTTTCATTAAACAGATAACAATTTATTTTTCCAGGTATATGGCTGTGGTACATCCTCTCGAATCCAGGACGCATCAGACGAAGTCAAGGGCTAAAAAGATCATTTTAGTTGTATGGATCATTCCATGTTGCGTGGCCTCACCCTTTCTGTATCCCTCAGAAGCATTTTCAAACACCCTCAGAAGCGATTATGGCGTCATATCGAGGCTCACATGTTTCATCACACTACCAGAAAATTTCCGGCGCGGTTATTATACGTTTCTTTTCGTCTTCATCTACATTCTGCCGCTGTCCTTCATTGCAGGAACGTGTTTTCAAGTAGCCAGATGCTTACTGAAAGACATACCAGTTCACAGACAAGGAAGTATTAGGAGACAAGAAGCTAATAGGAGGAAGGTAATCTATTAATTTTCTATCTTATGCCTTGGTTTGATCAGTAATATAATGACGAAGATAACTGGTTACGGTCATATTGGGTTCTACAAAGTAAAGGAGTTTATTGGAGGAATTCATAGCAAAATAGGAATTATCCGTTAAATTACCATCATAATTTTTCGGCAGATTCATAAAGACATAGATCAAATGATTCCATGAAAAACATATTAGTTGCAAAAGTAAACAATGAAGAAGAATGTTACGGTCTTGTAGATTACATAGATGGTAGTTTGACGAACGAATATCAAACAAATATTAGTTCAATAAGTGATCTTCCTAAAATTATTACATAAATAGTATTCACAGTGTGCCGTCAATTTAGTTAGGTAAAAATATCACAAACAAATTACCTCAGTTATTATCCAGTGTTTTTTTAAATTTCTTTGACTGAACTGCCTTTTACTATTGATGTTATTCATTCCTGCAATTTCAGTTTTAAGTGTTACCATGTTGTAAGTGAATATTCGGGTGTAGATAACAAAATATTTCTTCCCCTTGATTACTTGTTCCCATTTGTTTTTCTTTAAGTTATTTTAATTTCCCTACCAAATTAGGTGGCATTGAAACTTATAGATTATGTGAGAGATGAATCTGATTAGGGCCAGTTAAAAAACAACACACTGCATATTTTAAAGTAAACTGCAGAATAATGTTTAAGATAGGTGAATATCTTTAGTAAGAGCTCGGATTTTACGAGGAAAATGTTTCTGTCAATGGAGGTCTTCATTCGAGATATTGGTTAAACAATCTTTACCCCTAAACAAATATGAAAACTCTTAATTTTTAATTAGTTTGATTTAGTTTTTCAAATGCAAAAAAACCCTATTTCAATTCATATTTGAAAATATCACTATACTGTTTTTTAACTAAAAGTTAAGAATATAATTGATGTCAATTTTAGAAAAGGGAAAATTACAATACTAAATAATTTTCCATTTTATCTGAAATTCAGGAAAAATAATGCAAGACTACCATTGGTAAGTAAATTTCCCTATAGATTAATTTTAAGGTAAGGAAACTTCTTAAAGTGGTCGACACCAAGCCAACTTAAGAAGTTGCTTTTCAGACTAGGTTAACTTCCGACTTGATTGCAATTTTTTATTTCCTGCAACTTTGATAAAGCTACGAGATACTTTGATAGAGCTGGAGAGAAAATTCTTCTACTCTAAAGGAGGGAAATTGCAGATGAACTACTAGGAAAATTTGTATTCAGTGAGACAATTCAAGTCAGTCTGCAATGTAAAATATTAAAATACTTAAAGACTAGGTTCTAATAATATAAAAATATTTTTCATTCATTCATTACTTAATCGTATGTGTCCAGTATATGTTTTATCTCTTCTGCTATGTATAGTCCATTGAACGCAAGAAATGTGGTTAATCCAAAACTTTACAAGCTTTGTGAGCAATTTATAACTTACAAAATAATGCTAGCAATATTTAGACAATCCCACTAGTGAATTATAAAACTTCCTACAAGGTACTTGTATTTAGTTTTAGTTTTCACATAATTAATATTGTTAATTATGTAAAAATTAAATAAATGTTAATATCAATAACTAAATCAATATCAATATTACTAAATTCTTTTACTTAATTAATATTTTTAATTGAAAAATTAAAAGTACGTAAAAAAGAATTTATAAAAAAAACTTCCAAAATCATTTTTGTATTATTTAATTAAAAATGATGTCGTTAGTAGTTTTATCTATATAAGCTTTCAAACATACAAAGAAAAATATAACAGTTGTACTGATGTACTGATGTACAGTTGGGTTGTACTGATCATATGGTGGTTATTTAGAATGAAGTTTGTTATTTGAACGGTTATTCAGGACATTGATTCGAAGTTAAGTGGAATAGTTTTCCTGTTAAGAAAATAAACTGTAAAAGGCTAGTTTTTGAATTGTTGTTTATAGACATAAACAGTTAGAAAATGTACATTACAAAAATATTTTTCTATAAGTTACCTATAAAATTCTTTAATATAGGTAGCCAAAATGGTGCTAATGGTCGTACTGGCCTTCGCCGTTTCCTGGACACCATACTTTCTGGTGAGCATTGTGACACAGTATCAAGCTGTCAACTTCATGGAGCGTCATAATTTCTTCTTCACTATGCTTTGCATTAATCTGTTTGCCTTTCTCAATTCTTGTGTCAACCCTTTCATATATGCCGCAATGAGCACACGATTCAGAAACGGATTTCTGCGTTTTTTTCGTTACTTCTGTCTCTTTGGACTTTGCAACAGAAATGACGATTCTGATGGCATGGTGAACATGACACCCTCAATCGAAGCAACGGGGAGAGCAAAGAAGCAAGTAAGGTTCAAATGCCAGGTAAGAATATTAAGAAATATATTCTCCTATTAATAACAATTACAGTAATATTTTTTAAACTAAATACAGTCCATACATTTATGCCAATCTTTTTTATATAAACACACACTGTCACAACCCCTCACGACTTTAAAATTTTATGAATTATCAGACATCATAATGTCTTAGCTGTCCATTGTATATATATATATATATATATATATATATATATATATATATATATATATATATATATATATATATATATATATATAGAGAGAGAGAGAGAGAGAGAGAGACAGAGAGGGAGAGAAAATATATAGGCATATAATATCTGCATATATATGTAAGGAATGACAACTTTTTAGAAGACACTCCATGCTGTAGAAAACTGGGAAAATACTCAAACATGATGTTAGATTTACATTTCGATCGATTTATCCATTTTGTAGACACAAGATATAAATTGAAGACTCACTCTATTGAGTAGATTAACAATCGTCTGTCATGATAAAAGCTTTTATTTTCTAGAAAATAAAAGTCATATTTAATTTGTAACACAAGCGGTATCATCAGCACGTCATTACCTTCGAGAAGCAAGTAGAAAGTGATGGGAAAATTTTGTTATATATATATATATATATATATATATATATATATATATATATATATATATATATATATATATATATATATATATATATATATATATATAACAAAAATTGCTTCGGTGACCTAAAAATTTCAAAGTAAACTACTCTTATCATTGCAAATATTAAGTAACATATTTTCTTCTCCCATTCACCTCTCTAACTAGACTATGATAGTGGATTTATTTTAAATACATTTACTTTTACTCTATATCATTTTTTATTCATTATGCTTTCTCCTTGTACCATCATATATCATTTTTGCTTAATTTGCAGCTGTTCTAAAAATATAGGACATAGAGACAAATTATTTAAAAGAACCTCTGTAAATATGGTTTTCCATTTGTCTCTTGATTTTATTATCTCCACGAAGGGTGCTTTTATTTCTTTAAAATATCGATCGAAATAGAACCGATATTTATCTATAACTTCTGTGTTTTATTTACTAGCAGTGCTATTACTCCTAAATTTATTTATAAATTTTAGAATGTCTCCTAAATTGCATTTGAAGAGCATATACATGATTTCTTGTGCCTCATTGTCTTGAAACTCCTTTATGGTTTCCAAATGATAACCTCTGAAGGTGGTTTATATTTTAAGAGGCAGGAAAAAGATCCAGAGATTAGGATTTTGCTGTACAATATGTGTTTATTTCGTTAGCATAAGACTGACGTGGCGCAGCGGTGTTGTTTCAAACGAGCCACATATTTCTTCATTTCAGACGTATTCTCCTGTGCGTAATAGCTCTGAAATCGCCAAAAGGCCCTTGTACAACTGTCTGTTTTACCATATGACCATATTGTAATCATAACGCACAATGGCAATTAAAAAAACCTAACCAATACCACCTTGAACTTAGAATTCTCACTGATAGTCTGCCCTTAACAAAACCTTTAAATAAATCTCAGAAGCATATTCCACATATACAACCCATCCCCTGTACCATTGGTTGAGAAATTAAATTATCTCTATAAAGGTTTTTTTCAAGAATACAATTATAGCGTATTGCTTTAAATGTAATGCCACATAAATGTTTTTCACCGTCGTTTATCTTCGAGTAACAATTAAAATTCCTTTTAGCTATTGGTCCTTCGGAATATTTTTCTCTTAATTAGTCACCCATGCATTTCCAAGACTATGTGGTAACCAAGGTAGCGGAAAATAATTAGGGATTGCTTAATCATTGATTTCAAATTTATTTGGAATTTTTTTCCAACCTACGGAATATTTTTAACATATATCCAGCCGTAGGATACCGTTAATGTCTAAATGGGATTATTTATTATACTTGGGACTTCATTCGTCACCTCAAATTACTTGTTTAAGAGACGATGTTTGATATATCATAATTTTCTTGATAAACTGTCGAGTTTTTTACAACGTAATTGCTTTATTTCAGTTTAATAGTCTGAAAATACTTTTATATTGGGATTGAATATTTATGTAGTTATTAATTTAAAAATATTGTGTATAAGCTAAAATTGTTTAATCATTGAAATAACTTTAACCGGTGAAATAATTGTCAATCAAAACTTTTATAAAGAGATTTAAAATTTTATGCAGTGATTCAAGTTAGATTTAAATATTAATTAATGTAATAAGTTGAAAAGCATGTAACTTTCAATTTATAACTTTTAACTCAAAAAGGGATAAAAAAAGTTACACTTATGTGTTGTTTTAGTTTATAAATCTATTTGTACTGTAAACGGACGACGTTGAAATCAGTTCTTATGTGATATTGTATATACGAATGAATGAAAACTTTCATGTATATTGTTGTATGTGCATTTAATGAGGCATGTCTGTTACATTTTCCGATGTATCTGGTATCCCTTTCTTCTTCTTAATCAGGTCCCTATGTCTTGCTTGATCACACAGAGCTCGTCTGACAGCGGAAGCTGTGCCCAGAGTGACACCAGCCAGCGTACCGCTTGCACCGTTGACCAGCGCAGCGGCTGCAACTTCAGGTCACTTCTCAAAAAGCGCAGTAGTCAAAAATTAATCGTCCAGTACATAAAGAGGAACGGCCAGACGAAGTACGCTGACAAAGTGCCAGACGATGTGCCAACTCTGAAACCATCCATGCGACTACCTTCTGGAGGGCTCCAGAGACCTAAGAGAATCCGCAAGAGCTGTTCTAGCACTGGAGACCTTACGTTACTGCACAACTCTGATGGTGATGCTAGCTCTCCAGTCATCAGTCGCCGAAAATGGCTTTCCTGCTTAGATATCAACGCTCAGAGCCGAGATGTGTTTTGAACAACAATCATTGGTTTATTTAGTTCTTTCATTGTTCACAGAAATTTCCAATGTTTTTACTGGCTATAATTTTGCTTTGATACCCAACCTTTCAGTCATATTTCTCTTATTTGTCGTATTTTTCTAAGATAAAGAATATGGTGGAATATGAATGTGAACTTTACATCAAAATACGTATTTCATTTTCATCCACATAGTATTAGTTTTCATTATTTATCAATGTCTTATAAAAGTATCTTTCAGATTGAAAGCTTATTAACTATCTTCTAAACGTAATGTGTCGTATGTTATAAATGTTTTAATAGTGAGGTGCAAGGGGTTCATACTTGAGGTAATCGAATTCAAAGCCCTACATTAAGAGCTTTATTAAACATAATGGCTAAAATGATTACGCAAGTAACTGTATAACAAGAAATGTAGCTCCTATTTCAAAATTTATATTTTGTGATACATGTCATGTTTTATGAATTATTTTTTAAAATAAGAAATAGTTTGTAGTTTCCTATAATTATTTGTTAGTTATTAATGTTGGTTTTATGGATTTGAATATTTTTATTTAGTGGTTTTGTAGTAGTGTGTTACTGAACGCCAAAGATATGATAAATATGTGATAAAAATTATATTTGTATAATAAACTTTCTTCTTTATTTACATCATACTGGATATGATATCAAATAAAATATCTTAAAGGGTTTAGAATTTTTTCTTATAAGTTTAATCAGGGAATGCTAAATATTTTGGAACATTTCATAGTTACTTTAAGGTTACCTTTGTTTCAGTTTTTATTATGGTTGAATATGCTATTATATTGTTATTTGTTGCTTATACCATATTTTAAACAAAAAAAGACATTTTAACGATATAGTTAAAAACATCTTTTATTAAACTGATGGTTCCTCTAATTTAACCATAATGTATAAAAATATTTTTTAAGAGCATTTTTATAAGCCGTTTTAAAGTATTTCTATTCTCTTTGTCACACAGGCAAAAATATGAGATGTTCAAAAAATAACAAGAAACTTCTTTTCATGTATAGCAATCGTTGATAAAAAAAGCAATCGTATATAATTATACTTTTATTTATTAAGAATTAAAACGGTCAGGGATGTGTTTCACATCTAGTGCTACGTCCAAGCATTCTATTAGGAAAGATGCTTTTTTCATAAGAAATTCAAACTTATGTTTATTAAAAGAAATGTAAAAATAATAAGAGAAATCTGTCAGACAAGGAAAGAAAATTTAATGATGTTGAAATGAGTACGTTTTTTTTCAAATTTTACTGAATTAATCTACAGGATATATTTTTCTAGCTTATTTTTTTCTCATTTGTTTATTTTTAAATTTTGAAAAGAAAGAAATTAATGGAATTATTAAATTGAGAGAAACTGGTAGTAATAAAATATTACCTCAGAAAGAAACTTCAAGGATAATAAAAGAAAACGATAAAATAATAAAAGTTACAAAGAACCAATAACTACAAATGCAATTTTACTTATTTTTTATCCTAATGTTTTCTAAAAATCAAATTTTGGTGTACATCATGGTTGAGATATACCCTTATAAGAATTTAAAATAAGTAGATCCCAGCAGTTCATACACTTTTTGACTTTCAAAATTTTAAAAGAAGTGTTAGGTTTTAGACGTTCATTGAAATAGCTAAACTTCTTTCTGCACGAACATTAATTTTCGAAGTTATATAACACAAAATCTTTATGTAGGAATATAAAGTTACCAAAGTATAACATAGAAAAAATAGACTTCTGCATCCCTCTTGTAATTACTTTTAATAATGTCTTGGTTTTTTACGTACTTGGTTTTTTAGACGTATTTAACTTGTTTGTATATTTTATTTTAGAGGATGAAAAGTGATATCCTTGATAATTTCTTTTTGCTTTTATTGAACTCATTTACTTTCAATTAATATATTTTTATTAAGTTAAAATGTTAATTATAAAAGTTAAAATGTTACGCTTTCCCCTTCCTAATCGTTATATTTAGCAAAAATTGTAACTTTCTATAAAATGTAACAGGTAAAGGTTCACTTATCTGGTACAAAAATTAACCAATAAATTTACATTCAAAATATCGAAATATTTTTCTTTATTCAGATGACACTTGTTTGATAAATTACAGCAAATTTTGAATTCAAATATCTCAGTAAACTTTTGTTACAGAGAAATAAAACTTTTGTTTTACGATTCTTAGGACAACTTTCTACTTTTATGAAATAAAATTACAGGAAACGGGAGTAAAAAATATAGGGTAAAATATGATCTTAATAATTAAGTAACTCACATTATGTTTCTTTCTTTTTTTTAGTGAGATTTTGGAAAACTCGTGTATGATTTTTTAGTCTCTAATATACAACAAAAGTATTATCTCTATCTCCTAAAGTAGACATTGAAAAATTTGGAAAAAAACACTGTTAACATACATGATTCCGAAATAAAGATTTTTTTTGACATAAAACTTATTTCATTTCTACAATTTTCATATGTTTATGGATATTAGGTCTTTCCTATTACTCCAAAAACGTTTATAAAGCTTTTCATTATAAATGGTATAGCTCAAACAAATTTTTAGAAATATTTTTATTATGCTTTCCTATAAAATTTTAAACTTGTGACATAGTGCTTTTAACTTTCATGTTACAAGTATATTCGTTACTTTTAGTAGATATTTCGATATTTCTTTTTCTTCGTCTTCTAGTATTACTGTAGATTTTTATATTTTAGTTTAAATTTTATTGTACGCTTGAATTTTATGTACAACTTGTGCATTTTAGTTTATGTTATTGTATAAACAAATCATTCTTTAAAAACTCCTGTATTTTCACTAGCTATAATTTCTTCGAATTTAAAATGCAAACAAAGACAATTTCAATGTAATGAAATATTTATGTACTGTGTTAGCTTTTAAAATACGACAGAAGAATATTTGTTGAAGTAATTACTACATAATTTGCATTTAACGATTTCTATTGTATTTAATATTATTTATCATGAAACGTAACTATGTGTATAGCATAAATATAAATTTTTTTAATTGAATTTTTTTTATTTTTAAACATATGCTAAGAATAAACATATTTAAATACTACTCGTTGTAAGAACATATTAAATATTCTAAGATTAATAACTGACGTGCAAATTTAGTAATACAATTTTAGATTTATAGTCTCATTAATTAAGCAAAATAAATTATTCAGACACAGTCAAAATAATTATGACTTGAACAATAAAATTAGTTATTGATTTAAATTTTACAACTCAAGTAATGTAATTTAACAACTCTATAATACTTATTTTTAATTGAATGAAAGAAATTGAATAAAAAGTGAAAGTGGATATCTGATATCTGATTTTATTTATATCTACAAACATATATGTATATTCCATGTTTTAACATCGAGTGTGTATTAATGCAGAACCGCATTTCCACTTTAAAAATATTTATATATTTCTATATATGTAAGTACATGTTCATTTCAACACAAATATGTAAATGAATATTTTCTACTAATATTATATCCCTGATTCTGTTATTATCCTTGAACTTTATGAATTGGTGCTACTTAATGTACTTTAATTTCTCCAAATAAAAACACATAAATATAAAATATTGACTTTGTGTTATATGTGTTATATATATAGATAAAAGAAATAAAAGGCAACATTTCATTTCAAATATTACACACATAAATTTCTTATAAATAAATTAATCTTACAAGATGAAATAAAGACAAAAATGTGGATTACAGTAAGACATTTCATAATTTTAGTCAACATACAATCACACACACACACATAATTATATTATATACATATATATATATATATATATATATATATATATATATATATATATATATATATATATATATATATATATATGTCTGGCTCAGAGCCGGATAAATAAAAAAAATTACAAAAGATAAAAAAAGATAATCGTCTCAGACATTAAAGTTTTATTCAAATATCAAAGACACAGTACCAATTTTGTTTTTATCACGAGATAGAATCGGCACTAAATGATAGATATATATGTATATTTCGGCTGAACATTTAATAAAGTTATGATATAAAGACATTTTTGTAGAAATAACCCCACATTTAAAGGAAATTTGATGAGCAGCCATCCTTTATAGATGAAAAGGCTAAAAACCTTTCTTTGGTGGTATGTAGATAATTCAAATGTCTAATAAAATGTCGAAAAAAAACTAAAGGAGTTAGATAAAAAAATTATCTTGTGGAATTGAGTCTTTTTTACAGATCAGATGATGCTGAAGTTTATGGAAGCCGACATTCAACGACTACGAAGTGTTTAGGAAATTGAATTTGGATCAAATATTTCATATTTTACATGAAGTTTTGATGTTTTCAATTTTCATTTCATAACAGTTCATATCTTATCTCTTAAAAGCGCAGAGTTTATAGTTTAGAACACCAAATGGTTTTCATTTTGCTCCTTAGTATTTCTTATAGAATTTTCATTAAAGTTTCAGTACCTTTTGAATCCTTTATAATCAATCTACTTGTTTAAAAATACCAGACGTTTAGCTTTTGTAAATGAATGCATGCAATAATTTTTTGAAATTTCTGTGAATTTAACAGATCTAAAAACAAATTGTTTCAGAGGTATTTTATTTCCATTCTCCTACATCAAAGACAAAATGTGGGTGTTCTAATATTCAGATATATCTGATTATAATGAATCTCGAATTGCAATATAGATGTTCTGCAAATTTCTGCTATATAGAACTGACTGTGTTAAAATTCCCCCCCCCCCAAAAAAAAAACTAACTTGAAAATCAATGATGCCAACTTATTGTGTCATTAAGTTGAGTTACATGTCACGAAATTACTAAATTTTCTTGGAAATTCTATATAAGCACAATAATAAAATACATTCTATAGATAAAGCATTGTAATAACCAAATTAGTGACCAATCCAGAGAGCCCGAGCCAGCAATCTATTCCATACCCGACGTTCGTACGACCGGCACGCCAATACGACGTCCAGCAAACGACCTTTACGTCCGCACGCCCGCGTGAAAAGGGACATGAGTGAAGAAAGACTTTGAACATCTCCGGTCGTAATCTGAGAGGAGAAAACGCTAATGAAAAAAAAAGGGGTAAGACTGTGGTCAGATTTAAGATATTTCAGGGACATTAATAAAGTACATAGTAATTATCTATATACATATATATATATTTAAAAATAAATTTTAAAAAGAAAGAAAAGAAAATGTGTATTGCATTAATACTATATGGTTTATTGATAATGTCTGAATATTTGTGAGTTCCTATATTGATATGCTTGATATTTAATAAGAATAAATAATAATAATTAGGATGAGCCTGCTTACAGCCCGGCCAGCTTCCCTGTAATTACTGGCGGTAAACCGACTTAATATTTATGATTATAACTTGGGTCTCATACCAGTTTCACAAGGAATATTATTTCAAGAGTGTTGATGAATATGAAATTCAAATAATTGCAGGTCATGTCATATACTAATCAAATCATGTATTAATTTGTAAATAATGTACATAATAAATGTTTAAGTTTAAATATATGGCATTTCCTTTAATTCTATAGCATATATTTTTACTGTTTCCCCTTTGAGAACGAACACTGATGTTTGTGTTGTAAGTACATTACAATAGTTATTTTCATATTTAATGGTTTTTATCATTTTCATATAGTGATCCCTTTCAATATTTATACAAGACATTGTGAAGTATACTATAGAATACTTCTCCAAATCAAATTCATACGCTTAAAAGCTTTTATACAAGTAATGGGATTCAGAATCACTGATTCATTAGTATAATTCTAGAAGAGTGTTCCAATTATGTACTTCGGTGATACAGTCATAGTTAAAATCAATCTATTCCGATTGTTAATCTCTGCAGTTATAGAGGACAAAATGTTGAATTTACAATTAATATGATTTAAAGATATTACTGTCAAATTGTAGTACATCAATCTTTGAAATACATTCTTTGAAATACATCAGACCAAAGATCAGAAAACTAATTTTACTTAAGATTTAGGAAATATTATTTAAATTACATAATGTAAAAATTAATTTAATATCTGATTGAGGTAATTCGACTATCCTTAAGTGATATTATTAACATATTTCAGCTTTTAAAGATTTTTTTAACACTAGAACCGTGGCAGTTTCTATATCCCTAAAACCGCGGGATAGTCAAAATTGACCCCTATAATTATACACCTGCTTGGGATACAAAAAATACTCTGCATTTATACGAAAATGATATTTATTCATTTTTAGACATTAAAAATAAATATAGATTACAACATGTAAAAATTTAAATAGTTGAAATATTTATATATATCGGCCATTCCATGTCAACAGTTACTCAATGGCCAAATTTTAAAACTAGTTCCAGTCACATATGTCATATATCAACGTGTTGCTAAAAGTTCACTTGTTACAAACATGAAATTATTTTTATTTTGTAGTAAGTAAAATAAATAAAAATTTAGGATAAATCCTATTGAAATTTTATTGAAAAATCTACATTTACAGAGGATTATATTACAATACTAATTTCAGCCACATTTGTAGGTGCACATTTTTGTTGATTGTCATTTCAGATTCATACAAATCCTGTTTTTTAAGGCGTTGAAGGAAATATACACCAAGGTAAGATTATTATTTTCTGGTAAATGGTTTTAATTCATCAATTTGATGTCACACCCGTAACATAAATAAAGATAAATAAGTTTATAAGAAAAAGCCATTGGACCTAGCAACGTGATTTTTTGGATTTACTTTATAAAACATGTTCTCAAGCATATCTAATAGCTATATTTCCAAAATGATGTTTTTTAGTATGTTAATTAGACATATGCAATGTCATATCCGTAACGCTATGTGATGAATACAATTATATCATAATTGTTTTGAATTATATTATATTCAAATAATCCTGTATAACAACTTATATTATGTCAACTTGAGCTATCAAACGCAAAACGACGTATTTGGAGAGAGTAAGGTTTTCACGTTTTGTCCTTTTTACTTAGATATGGAAAACCATTGAGCATGCATTTTAAATCGTAGAAATTTAATATGAAATTGAATTTAATATGACCAAATTAGCCATGGTAGACCATGACTTTAGATTCCATTCGATAGACCAAAACCAAAAACTGCGGGGACTGCACTTCGAATACGCTAACCAGAGACGTTTTCTAATATACAAAGTCATAACAGGATGCTTCTCGTAGATGAAAAACTGTTATTTACTATTTAAATCAACTCATACTATCTATCAAAATGTGGCAAAGTTAATTTACTTTGTAATAGTGTCTATTGCCACAACAATTAAATTATCAGCTGTCCTTCTCTATCAGTAAGATTTCTCCGATTCTCCCTGATTTTGTAGATTGAATTTTACGTTGAGGTTTTGTTATGCTCACATATGGGCAATAAATAGAAAACTATAAAATCATTTCCCATTCCAGGAAACGTTGAATCGCAAAATTCTTGCTTGTGATTAAAATGGAGTCAAAATGACCGATCTTGCGGTTTTAGAAACAAAAAACTAGTAAGTATTTAAAGTATCGTATTTTAGTAGATTTTTATTGATATAAAATTGGAAAAATCATGTTATTTTGTTTTTAAATTCCGTTTGTAACTTTTCAAGAAAATCTGAAACAAAATTGATTTGTAGTCAAAATGACCCACCCTGCAGTTCTAGTGCTAAAGTTGATGTCATGCTTTTACAGTTGATTTACATATGTCCCGATGCAAAATAATATTTATTGAATTAATTTGAAATGTAATTCTAAAAGTGAAATATATCAGACCAAAGGGCAGAAAAATTAATTTTACTCAAGATTTAAAAAATCTTATTTACAATTTCATGACAGAAAATTTAACATCTTAAGATTAATATTATCCTTAAGAGATTTAAAAATTAACATAGTTTAGCTTTAAGACTTAAGTTAACGTTCATGATATCATGCTCTTATAGTACATTGACATAGGTCACGCTGTATAAATAATAATGCTTGTAATTATTTTAAAAGAATAAAAATACTTTATAAGGTTACGTAGTAATTACATTCAGTTTAAACCTCATTAATGTAACAATTTTTTATTGCTATTTCCAGAAATTGTTTAAAATATGATAAATATTGGATAAAATATTGGATTTCATTTCCATTTAAATGTAACTTCATTCTTCTATTAAACAATAAAAGAATGGCTCTTTGTTAGGTTGCATTTAATTAGTACGCTTTTATTGTGCATTTAAGTACCACTGTACTCATATTAGTTCTTTATTTCTTTTGGAAGAACGTAAACAGTTAAATAATGAAAGATACAATTATTAGTTAAAATTAATATCCAGATATTGTAAATTTTTGTCTATTATTTTTGAAAAAACGGAAGTTACGATAAACATTAAAGCCTCAGAACAGTTAATATTTAATTTTTAAATTATGCTACGAAAACAATGCTATTTGTTTTTATAAAGGCTATTTGGCAGACTTTTATTGTATCCTTACGTGGAATTTTACTGCTAAATATATTTCAGATTATTTCTAAAGTAAATAAATACTTTCAAAATTTACATACCATTGTAAGGTGCAGTTATTAACATAATTAACAAAAATGCAGATAATTGGAGCAATTATTTAAAAATTCTTGATTATGAAAACTGGTTCAAAGTACACATTGTTTCATTACAATTTCTTATTATTAAAAATGCCACATTTATTTTGGAAACAAATATATATTTGACTTTTATTATACAGTTAAATTAAATGTTGAATTCATAATTATATTATTCTTTTGAAACAAAATAAACAATTTATAAATTACCTTAAGATGCAGATATTAGCTACAGCTCAAATGCAAATAATGTGGGCGGGATTTTTCTTTCAATTTGAGAAAAGTATTTAAAATATTATAATCATTAAAACTTTATTAAAAAATCAGTATTTTTTATTTTCTTATTGTAAATCGTAGAATTAAAGTAGTGTTATTTATTTTTACTCTGTTTGATTTGATAGACTTTGTTGCATGCTTTTTTTTATCCATTTAAATAACTCGTTAATAAATAATCAATATTTAAAATTATATGATGTTGCAAATGCAGTTTTTAATTAAAAGTGAAGCTGTCCTTCTGCTTTTCCATTGACACATGTAGTTTAAAATAATACAATATAGTAAAAAATGTGGAAAGCAAAATAAGCTATTTCAAAACGACATATTTAAGGGGATGCATCACCCTTAATCCCTCAAATATTGGAAACTTTTTTATCGTTTGAAAGAAAACCTACTGAAATATTCGAATTAGAACCTGTAAAACTATACAGTTTTTTAAAATAATATCATAGCTTTAAAGAAAACTATATTGGGAATAGGAAAAATTTTAACTTAAAAAGTATTTTACTCAAAATGTTATTATTTGAAACTACACTCACTCCAAATAAAAAAGCTATTTCATATTCGAATTTAGAATCTCCTAAATACATACATTATAGACCTACAATGAAACTCTACCTACTTTGTTCAGTGTTGTTTTTTTTTATTTGTTATTTGAAGTACTTGAAAAACATTTTAAAACATTTTGCCTTTTTTAAAACGTTATTTTAGCGATTTTTGTGATTTAAACCTCTGGCGCAAATTTTTTAATAATTCTAATAATTTAAATAGGGGAAGAGTTAATATTATTTTTTTTATATAAAAGCAAAAATTATTAATGAAACTGTAAATTCAGCGAAACTAATTGAATAAGAATAGAGGACATATGTTGAAAATCCTATGTATTTACAATAAAAATTAAAAAAAGATATCATAGGACGAAAAATAGGAAAATATTTTCCACTTACAGTTGCTTAAATTATGTGTCCCCCCTTAAAACAGTGATATATATTTCGCTTAAGTTTATACACATTTAATGTAACATTGGTGTAGCAACGAAATTCTCTTACTGGTAAATTCAATATTCATTGTTCGATTCAGAAATTCTAAACCACTTCAAAATATTGTTCCTGCACGTTTTTATTGCATATATTTTTTTATCCAAACGATACACAGAAAGCATATTATTTACAGGGCATAAATATATAGAACATTGATATCGAATCGTAAGAAGTAATTAAAATTATTCTGCTTGTTCAAATCTTTATCTTCTTTTGTCTCTTCACTCTCTACCAAAGAAAACAATAATAGTAACATCCTCAGCGCTCATAAAAGGCCAAAAGCACTATACTTAGATTCCACTATACTCACCTAATGTTAAAACCCTTTGAAAAAGAAATAAAGGCTATATATATTAATTGGCTGTATGTATTCATTGGCTAAAGTTATTGTTCATACTCAAATCTGTAACGTACAAAACTTTACCTTTTATAAGTGAGCAAAACTTTGCAAACAAAATATATCTTTTAAAAATTCTGAAAGTACTGTAAGATAGAACATTAGCAACATCTCAAATCCAAGCGATAAAGAGGTATTTTCTTTCCTTTTCATTTAGTTAAGTATCTAAATTAAAATATTTTTAGAAACTGTCTTAGACAAAATTATATTTCATATTTAAATCAAATATTTAAAACAGATTACGCTTATTTGTTAGGCTTTAGTATTATGATTAGATTCCAATGTACCTTTATAATAATTCATTCAAAAGTAAGAATTTTAAATTTGAAAACTGCAGTACGAACCATTTATTAGTTAAAATACAAATACGGAGAAAAATATCTGTTTCTTTTTCTATTTTCCTGTATCTGCCTTTCTATATTCAGTATACAAAATAAGATAACTTTCGAAATTGAACGTTGAGGGAATGCTATTTTAATTAACTTCAGAATCAAACGATGTTGCAATCCTGGTTTGTGTTTATTTAGTAGGGATTTCTTGTATGCTGTTTTCAAAATGAATACCTAAAAACTTCATATATTTCTAAAGAAAATAAATACATTGTATATCCAAATAATGTTGGAAAATACAGTTAACCCATATTCATATAATGCAGCTAATCCTCTTTCCTTTCCGGTTGAGCAAATATTTAAAATGTTATAACTAAGGCTCTGTATTCCCCTGTTTAATCCCAAAATTAAAACATCAAACGTTATTTGATTGGTTTTATTGTGCATTTAGATTTCATTGTACTCATAAATTTAGCTGATACAGTTGTCCTCTACAACCCAAATACAGACTACATGACAATGTGTTTACTTACTTATTTTAGTAACTATTTAAGATATCAACTATTAAAACTGGTTTTTAAAAAATTATTTTATTTCGCTTTAAACCTTATAATTAATATATAAACACTTTATATTACCCTTTGTATAAATCACCTATATCAAACACAATATTTGCTATATATTATTTCACATTTTAAAAATAAGAATTTCTTAAAAATAAATCATTTTTTTAGCCAACTTGAATAATAATCTCTCGTATTTTAAACGTCAAAAGGCAAATCTAATTTATCGGTTATTTTTATTATAGTCCCTTTAAAAGGGTAAAAACTCAATTGTTTTACCACTAATGAAACTAAAAAGAAAATTAAATAAATATCTTTATTATTAATAAGAACTGTTAAGACAATAATTAGGATAAAAAAATCAAGCATTTAAGAAATTTCCATTAAAATTAAATATAGATTTCTAAATACTTTATTTTGTAAAGATGTCTATTGGGATTTGAAATAACTTAAATATAATATTACGATAAATAACTTATAAAAGATAAGTATTAAGATATTCATTAAATTAAATGAATTTCAAATTCTAAATATTTAAAACACCTTTATATAATATATATATATATATATATATATATATATATATATATATGTCAAGTCTAAAAAAGGGGTAGTTGAAAATTACGTTAGTTATAAACGATTTTAATAAGAGAACTCTTTTATAGTAATAAAATAAATGAAAAAGACCCACGCTTGCGAAGAGATAATTCACTCATTCATTCGTAGAGATACTTCACAGGAAGTTGATTACTAATCAAGAGAGAAGCTCAGTTAGCATGTGGACATGGAGCTGACAACACACTCTACGCATGTCTTTGCTACGAATAAATGCAAATGGTGCAAGCCATGCCTGAAACTAAAACCCCAAAGTAAATAAATAATTGTTTTTACTTAGAAGGACTAATTATTCCATTCGCCTTAACACTGGACTATTCCACACACACACACACACACATACACACACAGACACACACACACATACACACACACAGACACACACAGACACACACACACACACACACACACACACATATATATATATATATATATATATATATATATATATATATATATATATGTATGTATCTTTGTATGTAAGTTTATAAAACTATAAACTTTCATTACTTTGTTTACAAAAAAGTGTATAACAAGTGATATTCTTATTAAAAATTCCAACTCAAGTGTAGAGGGTATAATGTATAAACCTACAAACAAAAATGATTCAGTTTATGTGTAACAAAAATATGCATTGGACCTTTTTTGATTTGATAAAACTGAAAACTAATAACTCTTCCTTAAATAATAATCTTCTTTCCTCAAATCTATACAACTATTTCATTAATACATTGCTGATGGCCTGTTAAATTTTCAAGCAATTTGATTAAAAAAAGATAGATTAGTTTTGAAAAACTACAATTTCCTGAAATCCATTATACAAATTACTTTTATAAAAATAACATGATTTCTCTTGAGAATTTTCTTCTTCATTACGCAAAGTATTCTGTAATTGTTTACTTAATATTTTAGGAACGACATGTTGAATGACATATTAAAACAATGAATTTGACTTTCTATCTTATTATGAAGCATTTGTGTCTATTTTGTTAAATTTCGAATGACAAAATAATTTATTTAGTGTCTTTTATTAAGTCGGAATTAACAGTTAAAGGCAAACTTGGAAAAAGATTGCAGCAGAATGTATGTAAAGATAAAAATATATTACTGATAAAGACATAATTAATATTATTAATTAATAATAAATATCTTCAGTAGAAGTGTTCGCTAATTTATCTCTTAAAATGTTAAAGCTGAGGAAAGCAATTACCATTTTACTGATGAGCAAAAGATATATTAAACTATTTTTTACTAGCATCGTATTAGATTACTGATTTATTGAATTGAGTTTCAACTGTCTATAGCTAAAATTAATTAAAACTATAAATTCTACAATCTAATGGAAAAGCAAACCACAAATATATTTAAACATTAGGCAAATATCAAGTATATTTTTGTTACTTTTGTCAATTACAGCATTGATACTTTTCAAACATAGCAGATTGTTCAATGCTACTATTTTCTATTTGAATTAATTAGATATCAATTAGTAAACTAAACATTATTTTAACCCTCTAAGCGGTTCGCAGGTACAATTCAGCCAAACCTATGATGACTTCAAAACGTACAATTTTAGACAACAAAAAAACACTCCGAAAATGGATGTAATGTACATTTATGCCCTCATTTGCTTTCCCCCATGAACTTTTGAGGTACGAGGGTCAGGTCGATTGTTTAGGAACTGCACCCTTCACTGACATTTCTTGAAGGATGCAGCCCTACCCGCTGAGGCACAAAGACGCTGATAGCTTTTAATGGCTTTGTAGATCTCTATTTCGATGTATTTCGTTTGCGGTAACAGATGAATCTCTAATTGCAACACTTAAATAGCTTAGATAACTTTCGTAAAAAATATAAATAAGTCTCTCAAAGAATATTTTTATTTGTACTTTTAGAATCCATTATTTCTTATGGGATAATATTCCAGAATTGACGAGCTTTATGTGTATTAAAAATTAACAATCTATAATATCTATTTATATATCTATATATAACCGGAAGTAAAAGGACAATAACGAAGGTGATTTCCTATATTTCATTCTAGTCCACAAAGGGTGAAGGAAAAATCATAGAACTCTTTGACCACTGACACAGTAAACCTTTAGCGTATTTTTTTGAGATTTTTTTCCTCGATATGTTCCAATCGGAGGGTTAAATAGAATTTAAATCTCTATAAGAGTTGTGAAAATACTATGGTAGATGAATTACAAATTACAAATAAATAATTACAAATAAATAATAAATTATTTTTCACAAATAACAGATAAGTACACCACAGTAAATAGGTGATCCTCAGTTTGTGACTATTAGAAGTGTATTGAGTGTATCTATTTGTAAGCTAATTTATTTAAATATTCTTTCCAATACAATAATTTCATTATGTATAAATGTAAAAATTTTGGAATAAATTAATTCCAAATCCCAAATAAATAATTCAGTAAATTCAGAAATATATTTATTCCACACCGTTCTAGAATTTAACTGCGTAAAATTCATCTTTGTCCAAAAGTGATGCTAAATATATATAAATTATCCAAAATGTATAAAGATGTTAATTTCTCTACTGGGTCAGATTATTTTCTCTACAAAAATGATCAACGTGTAGACAATTAAGTATTTACAAACACATCATTTGTAAAAATACTGTAATATTTCTCATACCCGAAAATTAAAAATTATTTTATGTCTACAGGGTTAGCAAGAAATATGTTCTGAAGACTCTATAATGCATTAAATTGGTATAAATGGCAATATATAACTCAAATGATGCAATTGGCATTTATTATATAATATGCTTTGTAAATGCTAAATAAAGCTAAAAAAGTAGTATTAAAAGTGTTCAATATGTTCCCCTTCATGTTCAGCCTTATACAACAATTGCAGAACCATATTCACTGATGACCAGAATGAGTCTGCCGGAATATCCAGAACATGGTTTCAAATAATGTCCTTCAGATCTGACATATTTGCTGGCATTTGACGGTAGATCTTGTCCTTCAGGAAACCCCAAAACCAAAAATCTCAAGGGTTGATATCTGATGAACGAGGAGGCTATGCTGTTGGAAATGGCTGCTGATCACCCCTGGATCTATGAAATACTGTCTTAGTAGTTGCTTCACACGATAATCAATGGAAGGAGGGATAACATCTTGCATGAAAATGATATCCTGAAAGCATCCACTCAATTTAAGATTTATGATTTCAAAATCTCTCAACATATCATGATACCGTTGCCCTGTAATGTAACAGGTTTGAATTCCTTTTGCAGTTATCTCTTCAAAAAATACGGTCCAATAAAAAAAGGTAGCCTTGCAAACACACCATACTGTCACTTTAACAGGATGAAAGGGTCGTCCCTAGATGGCGTGATGGCCTTTCGTTGCCCAGATTCTACAATTGTAAGTGTTAACACACATTGCGACAAAAGTGAGCTTCGTCATTTCACAGAATGTTCCATTTCCAAATGACGTCAACCACCATTCGAGGAAGAAACTAAAATGCAATTTTTTTTTACGAATTTCTGGGTCCCCGTTCTTTAATTGCTCACAAGTTTGATTTTGTGGGTATAAAAATACAAAATTATCCGTAAGATTTTTCTTATAGTAGAATATGCCATACCAATACATGGGAAACAGCTGGTACACTCATACCATCATGGAACGACCGCGGTAGCCACATTTTCAAATTCTAAAAGACGGGATTGGCTTTTGTCGTCTACCATTAAGAATGCCAAGTTGTCCATTTCTTTCAATTTTCTGTATTATCTTGAGTAAGACACGTGCAGACGTTGGACGTCTTCGTACCCGCTTCATACGACGGAATTCTTTTACAGTTTCAACGGAGTTCTGTTGGTTTTGGTAGAACAGTTTTATCAGTATATTTTTCTTGCAACGTAGTCATGATATTCAGACAAGAAACTAATGCTCTACTTAACTAAAGAAAACTAAATATATACCATATCATTACACCTCCATCTATAGACGGGTTTTTTTATTCTAAAATTTTTTAATGTAACAAATGTTAAGGGCATCATTTGAATTATCTGTAATTCCAATTGTATGTCATTTAGAACGTATACTAGAACTCCAATAGAATGTATTCTAGAGTTCTCCGAACTTATTTCTTGTTAACCCTATACTTCAAATATTAGATTAAGGCCCGCCAGTAAAAACAGAAATTCTAGGGTTCCTCTCTGAAATTACTGAAAGATACACAAGTGAATAAAACAACTTTATTGTCGTCTTTAAACAGATTAACTACAAAAGAGACTCCTTAGAAATGAGTTGGACAACAGGAGACAAAGCGATGTATCTATTTCCTAAACTCTGTATATAACTAATTTCGAATTATTTGAGTTTTAGTTTAAAATACATATTAAGTAGGCCTTATATTTGCTAATTTATTAATATAACTATATTATTATTTTACCTTGGATGTAAAGTAAAAAAGGTGTTATATTTTATTTTATATGTAGTTGTATAAATTCAGTGAAATATTTTCATCCCCAAACTCTCGAAAGATACTATACAAATGTGTACTTTAACTTTCATCATATAATAAAATTCATTGAAGCTACTGCCACAACGAATTCCTTAGAATTCTACTTTAGTTTAGTTAAAGTAAGAAACATGTTGACATATTCCACATTTTGTAAATAAGATTAACTTATAAATAGAACACGTTGAAAATAGAACTATCAGCGGATGATTTTACAGACTTTTTTTTTATTTAAAAAGGATGGTGGACGTTTTAAAAAAATTCGGAAATTAAAATTTTATAAAACTAAATTAAAGATCTGTGGAACTTTCTTCACTTAAGCGTTGAAATATAACTTAAATAGATTACATTTAAAAATTAGATATTTTTTAATAAATGAAGTTTTACAAAGTATTTTGCTTAATTTTAAAATGTTACTTAAGAGTTAATTTTCAATAAATTCTTTAATTTTGCCTTAGTATTATTTCAAAATATTGTTTAAAAATGTTGCGTCTATCATTTTGCTGATACATTGAACATTTAAGTTAAAGTATATACTTTTATATTTACTTTGAAATATTGGAAAATGTTTAAACTGTATTAAATATAAATTTAGTCTTATTTTCTAAATAAATCGAATGTTGAGAATAAATTTTTGAAAAACGTATAATATATTAAATAAGAAGGAGTATTTTAAAAACTTAAAAAATTTCAAATTAAAATTGTCTGATATTTACAAAGACCATTGACGGAATTAATTTAGTTACATTTTGGTGTATATAGAGACAAAGTTCCATAACCTAAATTGCATAAAACATGCTTTGTAATGTCCACTATTTCTTTACTATATTTTTGGGGTTCAAGTATATAAATAATAAGAGTAACGTACTTCAAGTAAAGTTAAAGACAAGGTGAATTATCAATATGAAAAATATTATTAACCAATATAGATAGATATTGAGTCATTAACATATGTACAGTCGGTAAAGATATTAAGCCAAAATAATGTTTATGTTTAAATTATTTAATATGAATTGTTTCAACTGAATTTACGTTGAAAGTGGTTTTTAGTTTTCCTGTTTACAAATATTTGGACAAATGTGTAGTAAATTTATTAGATTTTAGAATAAAACTTAAATATACAACTCCTTTTTTTCCTTCTTTTCTTTCCTCCAATAGCGTATTCATGCAAGTAAGGTAAGTAAGCTTTGCATGCATAACATCAGAAAAATAATAATAAAATAAGCCATTTCTGTGTGTTTATTTTAGAAAATTTAAATAAATGAAATTTAATGGCCGACACTAACCATACATTTAATTTCCAAGATTGTTTTTCCTTAAAGAAAATAAATTTTTTATATTTTATATTTTTGATTTTTAATACTATTTTCAAAATCAATGGTGTAAATGGTGTAAAGAGTACATGTTTTGCTCTGTATGAAAATAATAGCAAAATCTCTCAGACGCTTCTGTTTGGTTTCTTTTTAGTCAGGATTTTTTAAAAAAATATCTCTAAAATATTAGCAGGCACACTTGGTCGTTTAACCTTGAACCAACATTGATTAAATAAAATAACCAGTATAAGTCGCTGTTACTCAGTTCATAGTTCATTTTAATTTTAGTGCTGGCTTGGGTTCCCTGTCGACTTTCGGCATGAAGTCATGGTTAGATTATCTCAAAAAGTAGACCGTATAAAAATGCCGTATCATGTCTATCGAAAAAGTTGACCGTAGTAATAAAAATTAAACAAAATCAAACTTGCATTTTCAAGTTTTTTATCAATTCCTTTATCTGTTACCACTCAGAAATATTACAGAAAGGTTACCTCCAGGTGTTCAGATATACTTTTAAATTTCAAGAATTTAAATACATTTAATTAGAAAATCAGGCAAACTGTTTACAACATTTTCAAGCTTAACATGTTTATTTTTTAAGTTATTTATATTTATAGAATGTTCTATATTGAACTATAAAATAAGGAGAATTAATTAACAATTGTAATTAAATGTCTACATAGAATATTAAAAATTTTAATAAAAATATTTGAGATATATTTTTGCTGCTTTTATTTTTTAATAGGTATTATGCCTGTGATTTCTTCTATAGTATGAAAACTTATCAGCTAACTATATTTTTGCTATTATTAATATGATGCTGAATCATAATGACATACTTTAGAATTATTATAACTATTACTTTTTGCAAATAAAAACAATTAGCAATTTTATTTTTTGCAGTATGAGAATATCTCAAAATTTATTCACAATTATACCTCCCATAATATGAATTACGATTCCAAATACTTTTAAACAAGAAGCACAATAATAGATCATTTAATATACATCTGAATCAATCAATAAAGATAAATTATAAGTATTAAGTAATATTTTCTTTAGATATCTCTGAGAAATCAATGCGCATATATATAAATAACAATGACATGTTTCAGAGCTCTCCCAGGTTAAGTAAAAATAAAAATATGAGAGATTAAGATGTTAGTTTTATAGGACTCGCTAAAAAGTAATACGATATTAAAAGAGAACACGTTAAAAATTACGATGAATTAATTGGATCTTTCATAAAATAAAGTTTTCATTTGAAAATTACGTATATAAATATTTTTAGATTTGTTGATAAATAAGTTTTAAGGAATTTAGAGTAATATATTCATTTTCGTATGATTGAAGTTAAAAATATCCTCACATTATTCCTTTATATTTTTAGACAAAGAGCTGAAAATCTAGTATCGCCTTAAGAGTATAACAACTCCCTGTTTATCTTTTCTGTAGAAACTTTTGTACTTCAGAAAGTTTTTTTCGTTTCATTTTGATGCTTTGCAATAGAACCCAGCGGATTGATTAGTAGAGTCGTTTTAGAATAAATATATACATTTCGAAACTCTTTCTTAGGTTCACTGAGGATAATTACCTGAAAGTATCAAGACGTAGGAGAATAAATCTAGTATAATACGGGGTATTTCTTTTCTGATTAATATGAGTTATTCAGTGTAGAATTATATGGTTTTCTCTAGCGTAAGAATTTTGCAGCTTAGAAGAACATTTGTGCATTTTTTATTTATATAGAGTCCGTAAGAGTAAATATATTAATTCAATTTCTTTATATACAACCTCAAATTGGAGTCTTTATTCATTTCATGTGTTACTATGAGTAGCCTACTTCCATGAGAGCTGTGTTCAGCAGGTGCCATACAGTACATCATTATATTTACTCGTGCTTCGATTATCATTTGTTGTAGATGCCCACATTCCCCCTTTCTCAACAGTACGAATATCAAATTAGCATCCACAAATCAGTAAATCCTAAAGAAATTTTAATACCAGTATTATATATTGGTGGTCTCACCCGGCGAATTCTATTCAGATAATATTTGAGATTGATAGACAAATATTGTGAAAAATGACAGAAATGACAAAGCCTGAGTGAATTAAATGTGAATACTTTTTAATACTTGAAAGTAATAGTAAACTGGGAATATCTTGCGTTTCAAAGATGACTTCTAAGAGGGAATAAACTTAAAAAGTTCAATAATGAAGAGATTTGATATGGTTTGAAGCTCTACTTTTTTTTTTAAACATAAGGGCTAAACAGACCGAAACCTACTGTTTAAACCGATTAATAATGGAAACGAACATCCATGTTACATGGTATTTCAACCAACTGCTCCATTGTTCCATAGGTCCATCGTTTGGCTTAGTGGTGAAGTGAAATCTGAGATAATGATAGTTTTGTTTGATTTCAAGCAATAAGTACAGATTTTGCAACACAAAGGCTTTTTATACCCATACCTATTTTTAATTTGAAATCCAATATTTAATTATTATTATATACGTTGAGACTTGAACAGGTAATTCTTCAGGTGGAAATTAGCAGCTCATATATACTGTTTTTATGAAAAATGCCAATAAATACAGCTTGTAAACTTTAATAGTGTTATGAAAAAGTTTTCTTCGTTGATTTTCTTTTAGTATTTATACAATTTCTATGGCTGATGTTAATATATTTGAAACTCTACTTTTCAGCAGAATCTCTATAAGCTCTATATTAAGAAACTTTTACAAAGAAAATTTTGAAAAGAATTATTTTGTAATATTTGTTTTACACTGAAATATCTGATATTTAAATATACTTAATATGTCATCATTTTAATTAATTTTAAAATTGTTTTAAACCAAAGATCCATTTTTCAAAGCTTGGACACTTATGTTAAAACTTTTTTCCTAATGAATAATATATTTCTTTCAATAATATTTTGCTCTAAGAATATCTTTGTTTTTAAACTTATATTAAGAGAAAGCTAAAATGTGAATAAGTAAACCTTTCTGTTCTACAGATAAACATAATAACATTAAGATATTTATATTTCTTCAAATTTTAACAAACATCCTTCAATTATACGTTACAGAATGCAGTTATATGGTCTTAAAAGTATTAGTCTTAAAAGTTTTTAATTACGTTTTCTATTACCTTTATTTATGTTTTCATTTCTTTTCTTCTGAATTATATTAAATTTTCTTGAATTCATTTAAAAAGAAAAGGTTAGCTACACAAAACGTGAAATATTTTCGTTATTTTTATCAATACATATCGTGCAACTCTTTCTATGTTAATAAGCTCTTATGAAGAGTTTGTCTAAGATTTATGCATCAAATTTAGACACTAAGTGTAACTATGTATTATTTTATGCTAATAACTTGTAACAAATTATAGAAGAGTGTAACAATGAATATTTCTTCAATAGTGATGTGGTTAAGAAGTATACCTCTCTTTAAAACATTAAATTATTTTAATGTTTAAAGATGCTGGTCATCCCGTTTGGATCAATGAAATTTTAAAGGGCTAGAATTATAACCAAGGGATTTGATTGAGGAATAATAGACAATTTGCACCTGTTATTATGTATCATTGAACTTTGTACACTAAAGAGCCAAAAGAACTGGTGCAGCTGCCTAATATCCTGGAGGCACCCCTCGAGAAGTGCCACAACACGACGCTGCAAGGACTCGATTAATGTCTGAAGTAGTGATGGAAGTAATTGTTGCCACGAATCCAGCAGAGTGAACCATAAATCCCTAACAGTACCAGGTGGTGAAGATCTCTTCTGAACAGCACGTTGCAAAGCATCCCACATATAATCAATAACATTCATGTCTGGGGATTTGGGTGACCAGAGAAAGTGTTTAAAGTCAGAAGATTGTTCTTGGAGCCATTTTGTAGAAATTCGTGACGTGTGAGGTGTCACATTGTTCTGCAGGAGTTCTCCAAGTCTATCGGAATGTCCAGTGGACAGGAATGGGTGCAGGTGATCAGACAGGAATGCTTATATACGTGTCACCTGTGAGAGTTGTATCTACACGTATGAGATCCAATATTATTCCAATTGAACGTTCCAGATACAATCAGAGAGTCTCCACCAAATCCAACAGACGCTTGTTGACATGCATGATCCATGGATTCACAAGGTTGTCTCCATACCCGTGAACATCCATCCACTCAATACAATTTGAAATGAGACTCATCCGACCACTTCATCAACAGTCCAAAGTCGGTGTTGATGGGCTCAGAGGAGGCGTAAAGCTTTGTGTCATACGGTCATCAAGGCTACACAAGTGGGCCTTCGGCTCCAAAAGCCCATATCGATGAGGTTTTTGAATGGTTCACTCGCTGACATTTCTTGATGGCCCAGCATTGGAATCTGCTTCAATTTTCGGTAGGGTTCCACTTCTGTAACGTTTAATGACTCTCCGCAAATCCCGTTCTTCCACGATCTTTTTTCCGGGCACAACGATGTAGGAGATTTGATGTTTTAACCGGATACCTATCTCTTGTCCGCTGAATAAAACACCACGTTCAAACTCACTTAAATCCTGATAACCTGCTATTGTAGCAGCAGTAACCGATCTAACAACTATTTCAGAACTTGTTGTCTTATATAGGCGTTTGCGACTACAGCACCATATTCTGATTGGTTAATTATTTCCTTATTCGCATATGCATACTTATACTTTTTTCTCACTTTAGTGTACAATGTAATGAGTATAAAAATGATTATAAGTGAATGAGGTAATTCTGTGATATTGGAGGTGCACGGATGGTAATCCTGATAAATAAAGCAAACTATGAGTAAAACTGAAATTAACTAATATATTATTCAAAGATGCTTATAACATTAGATTACAGTCTATATCTAAATTACATCTAAAATGTCTGCACAGTAACTAATCCAATAATAGAGGCAATACACTTTTAAGCTGGAATTTAAAAAATAACATTTATAAATACACGTGCAAATTGTACTTTACAAATTATCATACAAAAAAAGAAAAAATTATCAAATTATCAAATTATTAAAAAGCAAAAAATGTATAAGAACTCTTCAGTCGTTATAAAAAGGGTAGACTAATTTTACTACCTTACTTTGTAACTTCTACCTTTAAATGCATAGGTTGTCAGCAATTAAGATTTTTAAATTAAAACAAAGTGTTATTAATATTGTCAACGATACGTATATGATTGCTTTTCAATGATACATCTTTAGATTTGATTTTATTACCAGAAAACTTAGCTTTTTCTTTATGACTCATTTCTATAGTTGTTTCAACAACGATGCAATGAAGCCATAAAAATACTAATAAGAAAACCTTTATTAAAACTGCCCTTAGCACTCAACCTGCAGCAATTTAAAAATTTAAATGAAAAATATTTTTTATGTGTTCAAAGTGAAATTATGTTTTTTTAACTGCAGTGAAATGTAGGAAAGTGAATACGGAATAACAGTATTACACCTGTGGTTTAGGAGTCTTGTTTATATTTAAAAAACTTAAAGCCGTTAAAAATATAATAAAACATTAATGGAATAAAATTATGTTTTCAATTTTTTCCTTTATAATTTAGTTTAAATTTTATTCATTAGAAGATTAAGCGCAACTACATTTTTTATGATTATTTGTGGGTTGAATAATATAGAGTAAAATACAAAGAGGTTTTCGAAAAGTTAAAAAGGGTTTCGTTATTCTTTTAAAAGAGTTCTATACAGGAAAATGTATTATATGTCAAATTTATTTACTACTTTGAAAACTTTTAAATATTAATATTGCCTTATGTATGTAAACTATAATATAGAAACTAAATTGCAACTTTTCCTTTTTTTTGTGATAGAGGGAAAATATTTACGTAATCTTCGCACTGTGTAGTAGAATAACTTTTTACTCAATATAAGCCAATTTCCTCAGAAAATATCAAATTTTGCTTCTTTATGTTCACATGGATATATCAAATGAACCATGCTTAACAAGAAATATAGAAAATGTTTAAATAAAAGAGTGGCATACAACAGTAATTTAAATGTAAATTAACCTAAATATGATGCTTTGAATACAATCTTAGTTTGAATATTATTACTTTTGTATGAAAATATAAAGAATGGGAATTCATTTGTTTATTAAGGTTTAAAAGTCAATAATGGAGATGAATGAAATTTATTCATATAGAAAACTTAAATATTTGTAAGAGAGGTGTCTTGTTAAAAATATTATGCATAGTTGAATAATTTATATGATAATATAGCTATCATAAAATGTACCATGAATAATTCAGCAATGAAATTTTAATACTGAATTATTTATCAATTTTTAATATAAAAGTCATTAAAGTCATTACGTAATATTATTTAAGCATCCCTAATAGCATATATGACATTGTAATAAGTTTAATTAGATTCGAGTACAATTTTTTCAAATTTTAAATGGCGTATATCAAACTGTAATTTTTTACATATTCAATCATTCTAAACGAAAATTATACTTCAGTTAATCCTAAATTTTAAGCTTAATAATTCTCAAATATGTATTTTATTCATTGACGCATAACATTTTAGCGAAGGTATATGTTTATCTAATGTATAATATTTCATAAATTTTTCTAACTTAACAGAATTTAAATCAATACTTTGCGATAGACAGAATCATTTTTAGTTCTGTTAAACGGTTCCTTACTTGCAAAACAAAATAAGATAGCTACATGGCTTTTTTCTATTTCTTTGGTGTGTAAAATATATACATATATCCTATGCTTAATATAAATGCTTAACTTTAATGCATATAAGTCGTATATAAGGACTCAAGAGGAAAACTTTTCGAATTAAATGGTAAGGTTTTTAAATTTATAACTATGACTTTGAGTTCACCTAGATTCCATGCACTTTCAGCTAGTTGCCAAAAAATGTAAAAGTCTTATATGTGGCACATTGAATAAAAACTTAATTTTCCATTTATTAAGTATTTGGGGTTTTTTATTAATTTTATACATACAAGTTGTATTTCTGTGAGATGGAGGCCTTGCAAACCTCAGTGCAATATAAAATTTTTACGCTCTGTTTCACGACTCCCTAAAGTATGAAAATAAAAAGAAAATTCACGTGCTTTCAGTAGTATTTTTTAGCTGTTTAGGTTAGTGGGATACCAATAGTTTGTGATACAATGTCTATACAATGTTTCCAAAATTTAATTATTTTCTCCTGATATAACAATAGTTCAAGGTAAAAAAAAGGTAACTTGTAAATAAAGTAAGTGCCGTCGGAATGTTTGGAAAAAAATATAAAACAATCTAGAGCAATTTCATAAGACTGTAAAAAAACTGACACTTTTGACAACTTTTGATAATTTGTGACACCATATATTACCACAAAAAAGAAGTGATGGGAAATCAATTTGTTATCTTCGCCTGAACCATGAGGAAATATTTTTGAAGGACATGATTAATAAGCCAGGGATTATTACTCAAATCTGAACATGACAATTTTCACTCCTTAGGTACAATGTATTCTCTTAATAGAAATATATGACTTGGTTCTATGGTTTTATAGTTCTACAAACTTCATTATGCAACTTTTGATGAATAAGTAATTTGAATTTTCAAACATTCCGCTTTGACTCTAGCAAACTCCATCAAGGTCGATATTTTCTAAATTTGGGGATGTATTGATCACTTATCTCTCTTCGATAGCACTCAAACTCTGCAGTCCGTAGTTTGCTTTTTTCCTAAAATCACTGAAAACTGGAATTTCCGAATCTACATTTCGCAGCTACTAGATTCAAATTCAAGATCCCAAATGGCATGGTTCCATCACTACACAACACCTCAGAACAGAAAGGTTAATTTTCAATGAGGTAATTCCTATATTCCGAACTGCTCAGAACACTAACAAACCTTTTAAGCTGAAAGTTCAGATTGTTTACAAAACATGTTAATAAACATTTAAATTAATTTGTTTTATATTTGTGCTTAAACCTATTTTTTAAAAAAATACGTAAATAGGTATAAATTACATATAGGATACTTTATATACTTTATGGTTTGGTTTTGGAGCACTATGGTCTATTGTTTTGCACACGAATTATATACTTTATGTAATTGATATATACAATACTTTTCTTTAATATTTGCGTTGGTTATATAATTTGCTTTAATTATCCTGTATTACATAAGGATAATTAAATTAAAGCAAAATAAACTTCCAAATTATTTCAGTGACCGTAATCTTGTGTTAATATGTGATGTCCATGTGGATCCTAGGCTATAATAGGTTACGCTTCCACACAAGAAATAGCAGGGTTAATGTGATTTTTCATTTAACTCTGACTTAAATGACTCAATCAATTAAAAATCCAGTTTATTATGAAATACGTGCTAACATTGCTTTTTCTCTTGTAATTTATCCAGGACAAAATTCTACAATTTTGCCTGCTTCAGAATATGGATATATTATCTTCTCCTCTAGTTAAAATTTTGTAATCAATAGAGGTGTATTTTAATAAAATCCATCATACTACGGAAATGCGTGTCAAAAGTTCCAAGATTCATGTTGATACTAAAGTACTAAAATTCTGTATTAAAATGATTTACTTCTTAAAAAAAATGGAATTTGTAATGATGAGCTTAATATTTAGCAACGGTTTCAAGATAAAAGTTTATAGTCTGTACACTTATTTAAATTTTATTTCACTTATTTTGTTCTGCTAATGTATCAATTAAGTTAAGAATTTGATGTTTCCGAAAAGAGTAAAACTTTTATATTTTAATGAACAGCTTCATATGTCTTTAAAAAATCATACATTTTCAAGAACATATTTGAGTTATGTCTTCTGCTATCCCCATTTGACTTTTAAAATGTAAACATCTCTATGAAACATTTGCAAAGTTCTCTAAAAGAAGATTTTTGCTTCTGTAGACATTTGATGTAAGGTAAAACAGTTCTGTCATTTATTATTATGCGAGCATAGCACTTATGTAATCATTAGTAATTTCAGTGTACAATTTATAATATAGTTTATCCTCTAACATGACAAGTTGCCCGTTAAGAACAATTTACTGCCTCAAACTTCGGTCTAACTTTCAGATAATTTTACTTTTTTGACATATATTTGACTAGTTGTAGGTTATTTTGTTATAAGGATAATTTATTTCTAAAAGTAAACTAAAACTTATGAAAAAGTGAAAAGGGAAAGTATGAATTTTTAGTGCAGTGAAAAATTTTCCTCATGTTTTTACATATTATGTGTTTAGAAAATTAGTTTTTTAAAAATGTATCTATTAGACTAAAAGAATCAAGTATAGTAACCGTAGACAAATTGAAATACTTAATCTGTTTTCTTCATAGATGTATAAATAATTTTTTCAAATACATATGGGGTATTATAGAGTAAGAACTATTTTGAAATTAGTTAGCATCAACTCTGTGGATACTCGCTAATACACATTGTGTAAGTGTAACTTTTGATTAGCCACAAACACCCTTTTTAAAAAACAACGGCCTTTTTAAGTTTTTTGTGTATTTAAATGACTCAATCAATTAAAAATCCAGTTTACTATGAAATACGTGCTAACATTGCTTTTTCTCTTGAAAAATATTTAAAGGAGGATAACAATCTTTAGCAGAATAATAATGTAAAATCATTGAGGGAAAGAAACTTAAAAAAAGCAGGCAGAAGAGTTCAATATGAAAAGTAAAGGTGCATGAAAAGTAACGATTGTGCTTGATAAAACGCAATGAATGTGTATGATAATAAGTGAAGTAAAATATTTTCTGTTCTGTCATTCTTAAGGTCTTGATGCAGATAGATGATGGAAAAGCTCGAGAGAACATACACTTAATAATTTCATCTTTATTAACATAATTTTCTCAAGGCCTACAATGTATTCTTTGTACAATTGCAGCACAGTACTTAAATTAATATAATTCTACCCCATACTGGATAAAAACTTTAATTGATGGAGTAGGGCAAAGGCTTATAAAACCAAACATTTAGTTTATAGCGTAGGCAAGGCACATATTTTTAAAACTGGCTAATGGTCTACTGTTTTTTTTTTATTTCTATAAGTTATTTTTTATAAAAAGCTCTGATACATTTATTATAATCATATTTACTTATGTAAACCAAATATATATAAATAATTTAGCTCCTTGTATTTGATATCCATTATTTTATGAGCCAAAAAATATAATATAGAAAAAATTTATCGAAAAATATTTTAATATTTAAAAAAATATTTTAATTATTTATAAATTTATAGAGAAAAATTATTTTCTTACATTCCTTTTCTTTCTTTAATAAATTATCGAATCAGTGTCAAATGTATTTCATTCTACTTTCTTTAATGGTCTATTTTCTTTTAAATTTAATTCAATATTTCCTATCTTAGGCGGAAGTATCTTGTCTTACTCTCATATTTATTTACATAAACCAATTTTAAACACATATTATTTAATTATTTCCACTCGATTCACATTATTAAAGAATTCTTATATCAAAATAATTTTAATACATTAATTTTCTTCTTTACATTAATTTCATATATTTCATAATTTGCACATTAATTTTTTTTCTTAAATAAATGAATTTAAAGATTAATAAATTTAAAGATTCATAAATTCTTTTTCTTTGTTTAATAAATAATTTAATTTGTGT
This sequence comes from Pardosa pseudoannulata, assembly GCA_032207245.1. Lineage (NCBI taxonomy): Eukaryota > Metazoa > Arthropoda > Arachnida > Araneae > Lycosidae > Pardosa > Pardosa pseudoannulata. The sequence continues at coordinate 51,147,567 of CM063510.1, read as the reverse complement.
CAAATGTGTTGTACTCGGCTTTTGCTAATGGTCTGTAAGCTTGAAAATTCCTTTTGATGTTTTCTAAAAAAAGTGGTAATATTTTCATTACAGTCATGTTTATTTGTATAAACCTGTTTTACACATATTATTTACTTGTTTTGGCTTGAATATTACTATTTTCATTCACGGAAAAATCATTCGTGAATTCGTAAAATATTTTTAAGTTGTTTACTTCATAATAAAGAGCTTTCCATGTAATAATTTGAAATCTGTTATTTTGATGAGAATTTTAAAAAAGAGGTCCATTTTGTTATTATATATGAAGCATTATGTATATTCTTGTATAAATACTTTTAAAATTTGAGATTTGATCCACATTACCCTACTAATGAAAAAAATAATTTTTATATGAAATTCTCAAAATTTAGTTTAGAATACTTTATTTTAATTTCAGATTTTATTTCGAAATATAGTTTTTAACATTTGTTATTTAAATCAACATTAAAGAAAAAGGAGGAAATTTTATTAACATATAAGAAGTGTTATGCATATTTTTATATAAATAATAGTTACTTACCTCTTGCGATTTGATTCGCATTACTCACGTAATGGCAACAAAATATTTTTATAAGAAATTCTCAATTCTGTCAAATTACTTTATTTACAACAAACAGCATTCGAAATATTAATTTCGAAATATGTCTGTGATTTTATTCGTTAAGATAAAAATATACTGACTTAAAATCTGAAGTATTAAATGGTAATTTTATTTAAGAGATATTACAACAAGATTTTCTTTTTCTCTCTGACTAAAGTACATTTTTAGCCTCATAAAATAAACAATTTGTGGATGCCGTTGAAATATATACACTCTATTTGTATCACAGCTTCTTTTAAATCCCCTTTCAGTTTGATGATATATGTGTCTTTTTACCTCGCTTTTATTATTTAGAATAAAATAAGCTGGAACAATGGATTTCTGTCATGACAAAATTTTTAAAAAAATTTACACGAAAAAAAGTCAGACGAAAAGTTTACGAGGTATGAGGATGGACGAACTTGTGGCCGGGACGATTATTGTGTTCTCATAACTATTAATAATTCATAAATATTGATTTGATTCGGTTACAGAAGACAAATTATACCAGGAGCAGGTTATCATTAATAATAAAATTTTACAATTTCAATATAAAGAATAACAGATTTGAAAACAAAAGTAATCCTCAAGGTGAATATAAAAAAGATGCTAAAAATTTAATATACAACACGTTGTAAAGATAAAAGAACACAACATGAATGTGTTACAAATATACTCTTAACACAGTACCAACGAAGTTGTTAATTCCCGTATTATTCATACATGACACTCATCGCCCTTTAAATTTACAATGGGTAGACATCTTTTAACGTAGATGGAGCATTTCATTTTGTTTTCAGTATAAGGATATCCTACATTTTTTAATCCTTTTATTGTAATTTTCAGAAGAAATTGGTATTTCCAACCAATTTTTGCCAGTTTCTGGTTTCTATGAAAGAATTATATGCTTTATTTACTCTAACAACTAGAAGCTTCATTGTAAAATATTCGTCCGAAGATCTTTAGAAACCAAAGTATTTCTTTCTCTGTGTTTCTAGGAATTGTTCCCGCAAATCATCAGATACGAAAGCATTACTGTTCTTATAGAGACCGCGTCTGTCAGCTGTTACCGTAATAAACATGACAGTTATCCCTCATGCGTGAAAACTTGTTCAATTCAGATTATTAAACTTGATTCAAAATATGTAATTATGTAAAATATTTGGTACTTAACGATACAGGATCTTAAATGAGTTCAGTTAAACGATGTTTTAAAGTAGCATAATAAAATTCAAGTAGTTTCGCTAAAGCTAAATATATTTTAAATAAATATAATTATTTTTATAATAAAAATCATATTCATACATTTTATAATTACTTACACTTTAATACTCCTTATAGTTAATAACTTTCACAATTTATACTTTCAGTTTGTTCCTTTATAAAATTACCACATTTTGTTAATGCGTTGTATTCTGCCTTCACTTATGAGATATTGTCTTCTTAATTCATTTAAATGTTTTCTATAAAATCAACATTACATTCATTACACTCATATTAACTAATATAAAACCTGTTTATATACATATCTATTCACCTTTGAACTGATAGTAACATATTTAAAGCGGGTATTCATGTTGTTGAGGATTTATTTGTGAATTTAAAATCTTAATAGGCATTGACATCAATAATCCAATGAAAATTACTAGACAGAAATATATATTTTAGTAATTAAAGAAAATGATATTTAGCTAACGAGAATGAATACCAAAAACATAAACACAATACTAGCATGAGAATTCAATAGTTATTTTGATGATAGTAAAAAGAAAAAAAAACGTATTAACGAAATATTAATGACCAATTAAATGAGAAGTAATCTGAGTTTCATGTTAAATTATATAATTGTAACTAGTGCAGTAAACTAAATTTCTTAAAGATTGCAATTCCTTTAATATGACGATGAAAAGACATCCCGCATTTCAACTAGAAGTAGCATGTGTGCGTTTTTATCATGGAATAATGAATATGAGATTGAGCATCGATCTGGTACTCAAATGTGACAAGTAGATGCATTATACAGAGTTATTTATGAAGAAAATGATCACAGTGGAACTAAAGCAGCTCAAACAACTGCTCGTCTTCTTTGTGCCATCAACGACAGTGATGACATTCTTTGAAAAGAAAATTATAAATAATTAATTGTCTTTTCTGAGAAAAAGCAGGTGGAAATCATTTGATAGATACACGAAAGAGGATGGTTGGGGGAAGAAGGCAAAAGAAGTACTAAAAAATGATATAGAGTTAAGAAATTGATTTAAGAATAAATAACATTGAAGTGTATTTCGCATTGTACAACAAGTACTAAGTTCAATAGAAAATACAGAAAGGAATAAGGTAAATTTAACCCAACTACTAAAGTAGAAGTGCCTTTCCATATAATCAAGCACTTGTCACCATTTGTATAAAACCTTTAAAAAGTGCTTAAATTGTATTATTGTTTCAATAACGGAAAAATATTCGTATAGTAAATTAGTAAAATCTCTTTTTTTATTTAATGCTATATAAAGTGATTTCTAAACATTAATTTTTAAATATGTTATTTTAATCAGCATACAAGAAAACTAAATCAATTTTATCTTTTTATCACAGCCATTATGCATTGTTTTATATTAATATCATTAACCTTTTGTGATTTAATTCACATTATTCCAGTAACGAAACAATTGTTTTTATTCGAAATTTTCAAAATGATGTTTTATATATCTTTATCACTGTGAAGAACTTTTAAAATATTAATATCAAAATCTGTCTAATATTCAAATAATACATAAAGCTGAAAATTTACTTTATTTTCATATCTGAAGCATTAAACGTTGTTTTTCTTTAACAAATATAGTATCAAGATTTTTCTTCTTTGTATATATAGCCTCGTAAATTAAACAATGATATTTACTCTTCTAGTATGACAACTTCATTTAAATTTTGAAAATATATGTGTTCATTTTTATGGTTTTATTATTTATAATAAAATATGCCAAAACATACAATCTGGTTTTTTGTGATCATAGAATTTCACAATTTACCTGGAAGGCTGATGCAAGTGAGGAGTGAAAGAATTTTGGATGATATATATATATATATATATATATATATATATATATATATATATATATATATATATATATATATATATATGTATGTATGTATGTATGTATGTATGTATGTAATATGGGCGAGACTTATTCAAAATCACAACACAGTTTATTTCTAGTAAAAAACTTGAAATGCGTGCAACAGGCAAACACCTTTACAACTTCGTGTACACAGACAATGTGATCCCGCACGTACACTTTTCAAGTAGGGATTCCTAAGGTAAAATGACTACGAATAATTCCTAAGCACAATTGATCACGTGATATAAAATACCCATGTTTAAAGAGAATGGGAGAACTATTGGCTAAAGTAGTACAGACAGAGGCTGAATTAAGTCTATAGCGTGTCTGGAGGATAAAATCAGAATTACCGCGCAAGCCCCAAACTCACTTTATGAACAAAAGTTATTAAATTAATATTAAAATACGTAAATAAGGGATTTTAATATTACATGTATATATATATATATATATATATATATATATATATTATATATATATATATATATATATATATATATATATATATATATATGTGTGTGTGTGTGTGTGTGTGTGTGTGTGTGTGTTAAACTGTGACTCCAAGAAGATGAAAATATTCTGCATAACACCAACTGAACAGAAGGTATAATTTTTTTAAAATACAACGTGACGTTTGATATCCTTCCAATGTCACAACACAAACGATGACTATTCGGTGTAGAACTACTAGTCACCTGAATTTAATTCTTACGCTCTCTCCGCTTAGATAGACTACTCATCCAAGATCCTTACGTAATAGGAGACAATTATCTCTATTTTTTTTAATTACATCCTCAATTTTAACATTTAATTGTCAAAACCTAACATATTTAAATATATATATATATGTATATATATATATATATATATATATATATATATATATATATATATATATATATATAATATATATATATATATATATATATATATATATATATATATATATATATACAGTGTGTCCCCGAAGTCCGTGTACAAACATTATGAGGAGCCAAAATGACATAGTAAAGCATGGGCGGAAAGCAATAGGTGTCGCTATACGCGACTTCGCAAGATCGGCAAGTGTGGTTTCCTCAGACACAGACAAAGTGCGATGAACGTAATTAATTTTACGAATTCCAAGATGGCAGATATCCATTTCATCTACGGTCTGGCTAACAGAAATGGACGTGCTGCTGTTCGGTTGTATCGAGAAAGGTATCCAACGAGGTGGCAACCAAATTATCAAACGTTCGCCGAGTGCATCAGAACACGCGGAACATGGATCTTTCGGACCCACGATTGGACGTTCTAGACGGCCACAAATAACACGAACATCCGTATTCGAAGAGGGTGTGTTGTGAGCATTTGGAACGGAAATTTCCAAACATGTGGATTGGGCGTGGTGCTCCAGTCACTTGGCCTCCCAGATCCCCTGATTTATCTGCTCAGGATTTTTTTCTCTGGGGTGCCATGAAGAGTCTTGTCTATGACACGTCCGTCAATTCTACAATGGACCTGGTGGCACGGATATCCATCGCTGCTGCTACGATACGTGAAACGCCCGGTATTTTCGAAAATGTCCGCCAATCCATGTCGCGTCGGTGTCGTGCGTGCATTCATGCCAATGGCAGCAATTTCGAACATATCCTGTCATACTTTTTATTTATTATTGTTGTTTTCTGTGTAATAAAGCGTTTTACACCGCATTCTGTGTGTATCATTATTGTCTTTGTGTCTCTTTATCTCGTAAGGGTTACATTTCGTCCTATGCTTTTCTATGTAATTATGGCTCCTAACTAAGTTCTCTACCTCAACTTCAAGTTTGTATACGGACTTCGGGGACACCCTATATATATATATATATATATATATATATATATATATATATATATATATATATATATATATATATATATATATATATATATATATATATATAAAGTCATAAAACTAAGTAAACGAAAATCATAAACATAATTTTAAAATTAAAAAGGATCATATTTCAGGTAACAGAGAAAACAGTAAACAATTGGTTTCTATGTTTGTGTATATAGTTGGAGAATTGGTATTCATATTTGGGCTTAAAGTGTTTTGATATATGCACAACTTTCACCTTCAGTATAAACGTAAAAGCAATACTTTGATTAAATTAAAATTTCTTAATAATATTGATAAAATTAACTCAGCATTGAAGTGGAATTATCAATAATAATTCATAATAACGCCAATTCTAAGAACAGAATGCAATTCAACCGCCCAAACTGGTTTTGCCAATCTAAAAGTAATAAAAACTTTTAACGTTAAAATTTTTAACTGATTACTAAATTAATATAAACTTCAGTTTTGTTATTAACAAACTCGAAATAAAAATCTACCAAAATATTAAAAATAAAATAAAGTCATACTGCTAAAATATATTAAATTTTATTTAATACAACCATATGTTGTATATAAATTAGAGCTGCCATCTACATTTAATTATTCAAAATAATATTAAAAGTAAGAAAAAAATTAATATATTTAGAATAATTAAGAAATAAAAGTATAAATAAATAAATTAATAATTGCCATTTCTAGTGATTAAATGCTAAATATAAAAAATTATTAAGTTATGTAAAAAAATAAAGAATAAATAAAGACAAATAAATAATTATTATATTCTAGTACATTAATGTACACACACACACACACACATATATATATATATATATATATATATATATGTGTGTGTGTGTGTGTGTGTGTGTGTGTGTGTGTGTGTTTAAGGTTGGTGTTCAATATTTAAGGTTGGTTTCCCTCCATCTGAGTCAATGAAATATTAAAGGGCTACAATTATAACCAAATGATTTGATTGAGGGTTGATAGACAATTTGCACCTGTGATTATTCATCGTTGAACTTTATACACTGAAGAGCCATAAAAACTGGTTCAGCTGCCTAATATCGTGTAGAATTCCGGCGAGCACGCAGAAGAGTCACAACATATGGACTCGACTATATTTGAAATGATGCTGAAGTTAAGTGACACCATGATTCCTTCAGGGCTGTTCATAAATACTTAACAGTACGAGGTAGTACAGATCTCTTCTAATCAGTACGTTGCAGAACGTTGAACGTTCCAGATAGACTCAATATTGAAGGTGACACAGTCAGCACGGGCGCCAAGCTGTGCACAAAATCTTTGATAAATATTCTCGAACGCGATGGAAACAAGAACGATTCGACCAGAAATAGAAATGAGAAAAAGGTGAAGATTACATTTTCTAGATAATATTTAAAGGGTAGGGTTAAGAGACAATAAATTATAATTATTAATAAAATTAAGCGTGAACATTTACATTTATGTTATTTAATAATTGTCGGATATAAAGGCAAAATATTTGCAAATAGATGAAAACACACTGACTTTCAAAATGCTCATGTGTTTTAAGTGGCCACGCTCGTTTTAATATAGAGACGACTAAATTCACATTGATCACAAGCGTTGAATACCTAACCTTAAAATATTTTCGTGGTACAAACAGATGTTTGTCTCCTCGGGTATCTAAAAGACGCCTCTTCACTTTCAATTAGGTTATATTTTCAAAATATAACTATATTTTAACTGTTACGAAATCTTGACCACATGCTGTTAATACCGCAGAACTGTTCGGTAGATTTTATCGGTAAGATGCTGGTCTTTGAAATTCTGATTTTGCTGCTATTGCCACCAGCTCACAGACGCTTCTATTAGAACCTCCTATTTGTATCATAGCACCGTATGGGGGTTGGATAATTGTGTTCAGCTTATGTTAAGATAACAACTTGTTGTTGTCTTATGTCACTAGGTCAAACCAAGATCGATCAGAGCCGGATGCTACTCGACTTAAGGCGAAAAGGTACGCCTTTCGTTGCAGCGAATACCTCAAGGGTGAAAGTACGATTTATACTAAAGTGGGTCCTGATAATTTTGAAGCAGGGAAGTTGCAAAAGACCCATAGACTTAATCTGCCACTCTCAGAGGTATTGATTGATAACATGGAGAACATTGTGACCACGAACATATTTTATTTGTCTCAGTCACCTTTAGGTCAGCTCGGGCTCCGAACCCTCTACCTCTCAGTTACGAGATACTTGCCTTTGCCAGAGCTACCGCGCCTCATAAGATAACAACATCAGCTGGACTCAAGATGTGAGTTTAATGTTTTTTTTTCGTACAGAACGAAGGAAGGAAATTCATTTGAGCTGTTCGTTGTCTTTGAGTTTGCGTTAGATACTGAGTTCCAAATGCGGTAAAAAATAGGTTGTAAGAATTTGGTTATTCCTGCTCAATTCAGAAAGAAACCTACTATTCTTTTCGGTTATATTTTACACCACTTTTAAACGTATCCGAAATGATACAAAAGTAAACCTATGCTCTAGATCAATTCTTAGTTAAGCTAGTTCTAAGTTCTAAGTTCTTCTTACTTCACTTTTTAATTAATTTACATAGAAATCCTGTCTTTACTTTTAGGACACAAATAAAAAATTCTTTTACAATTTTGTTTCTTATATATCTTTAATAATTTTTAATATAGGGATTTATGCTATTCTTAACATTGTAAATACATTTTAAATATATTAAAGGGAGTTGTAACCTTTAAGTAACTTTAAAAATTCATTTTTGGTCCTATTTTCAAAGTTTGCTTAACGTATTAACTATCCCTTTATTTATAGCTCAATATGCATAGACTTTTATATGCGATTATTTTATTATTCTTAAATGTACATTACCGTAACTATCAGAAAGAAGGAAATTTATTGATGGTCCTTTAATAATGAACATTTCATACTGAGCTACTGTGCACTACTTTACTAGAACAAAATATCTATGTACAATTTAAACGTTTACTTTTTTTTCAAAATTACAATATAGTATATGACAGTTCAAACCTAAGTATTTCTTAAAGTTTACAATACAAATTTTTTTACTTTATGTTGAACATAAATGTCTTTTTAAAATTATATTTTTTAAAAAAGAAAAAATAAGTGTAAATGATATACATTAATGCAATACATTTAGGGACGAAAATGAGTATAAAATATGTATACATTTTTCAGAATCATGTTCCCAAGTTAACTATGTGCGTACTAATAGGAATATTTTCATGTTTGAAGCATTTGATTCAGAGACATTAAAGTTGTGGAAAAATAATATTGTTTTTGTATTTTTAAGATACTATGTCGACCAGACACACAGACAATATACAGGAATAGAATAATATATAAGTAGAGCACTTTTAGAAAATTGATTTTTTTCAATCTACAGTAAAACTCCTCAGAAGTGAACAACTCTGGATCGAAAAATTCGTTCTCTGCTTAAATGCGTCCAGTATTTAGAGAAAAAGTTCTAGGAGAAAAAAAAATATAAAAACATACTGTACGCTGTGTAAATGTTCTAATTGACTAAATATTCTATTATTTCAGAATTGAAATTTATTAGTGCACATTATTTGCAATACTAAACTTTGTTTTAATATTTGAAAATAAAAATCCGAATTTGTTGGCATATTTGCAATCTATACTTATTTCATATGGATACAGATTTTAAAAGGTTTTAGCTTTAAAATAATATCTTGAAATGTTTGCTTTGGTTTTCGATTACACATACTTCCCACAATGATATTTTATTACTCTAATTTAGTATTTGCGATATTATATTTTTTTTATTTTATTAACAAATTTAGCAAAAGAAAATATTGTTCCATCTTAAGGTAATTGAGTTTCAAAAACAAAGGGTTATTTATTTTCAAATTTACATTTGAATATATTATTTAAATTCTATCAATACTATCTGTAGTAAAATTTAAGTTTTACTTTGCATATTTTGTTAATTTAAAAGGCAGATTATTTGATTTTTACTGAGAGATCTAAACAATTAATTCCAACTCATTCTCATGAAAAAATAGTTTTGAGAACTGGATTTAGATTTTACATGAATGATTTAAAACAAAACAATTCAAATATATTAACTTCATAGAGTTGTAATTCTTGAAATGGTCAAAAATCACCTAAAGACAATAAAACAGTGTTAATGCTATTGTTGAAAGAGACCTCTGGCCAAATATTTATTTTTTATTGATTATCTTACTAATTATTCCTGTGACTACAGCTAATGCAACAGAATTCTCATTTTTCTCCTTTTTAAAGTCAGATCTCCGAAACCTCATGGGGTAAAAAAGGTTTACAGGATTAGTTTTGATGTCAATACATAAGCATCCAATTGGAACACTGCAAAATATTTTATGGTTCACATTTTAATGCATTGCACGGACGATGGTCAAATATTAGGGTACTGCTCTTTGATACCGGAATCCTTTGTTTGGAATCCAAACATGTCAAGTTCTCTGTAGCCATTCGGAACAGTAGTCCCTGGTCACATTAGCCCTCATTTAACAAAACAGTAGGAAGTAGCGATCCAAATTAAATTCACTGTAAAGCATATATTTACCTAAAATACATTTTCGATTAGTTATAAACGAGCTATAATGTTTTTAAGATGTAACATTTTTGTGTACAATTACCGGTGCCCACTCCTACTAATTTTTTTCTACCTAAGGCATGGGCGTTAATAGCTTATTTATAACTGCGTTTGTCCGTTCTTTAGGAAAGCTGAAACTATTAAAATCGTATCTACTATCTCCGATGGGGCAGAAGCGGCTACGGAATAAATATTTTACACTGAAAAAGAACATCCTGAACTAAGATGAAATCAACGATTTATTCGTAGACGCTAAATCTTGGAAAGTATTGTTACAAATTTCTTTCCTTTTTATTTAATGCTTAAATATAAAGTTAGTTTTTAATTTGGTAAGTAATGATTCATTTTGGATGTATACTATAGAGAGAAATAGTTTACATATTTTCCTTACACATTTGGTGGTAAGGGGAGCAAGCCGATTTTTTACCACTGCCTTAAAAGAAATATATAAATATATAGTTATGGCCTTGCTCTCTCCAGTCGTCGTTGGCCCCATTTTAACACGATCTATAGTGCCTCAGTAATGTCGTAAAATCGGTGTTTTATCAGATTCTCGATATTTACTGTTCACTCGTGAAATTATCATACGGGAAAATCCAAATGTCATCTCTACCTCGGAGATTCTACATCCTATCTCTCCAGCTCCGACTGTAGCACAACTTTTAAACTCTCTTAAATCTTGATATCCTGCCACTGTAGCAGTAGTAACCGATCTAAAAACTATGCCAGATCTTGTCTTATATAGGCATTATCAACCGCAGCGGCAATATATATATATATATATATATATATATATATATATATATATATATATATATATTTCAATATACATACTATTTTTCTTCTCATATTGTTATCTTAAAAAAAAACATGACAGTTCAACGTAATTTTGCTTTCATAAAATGTCTTTCAGTTATTTTCAATTGTGTTCTGAAAAAAATATTTCAAGCTAACGTGACCTATTTCTCCAAAATAATAATATATAGCAAATATGATTGCATCCTACGTTTACAAATTCTTGAGGGTCACGTTCATTTTCCTCTGAGATGAAAGTTGAAAGATATACTAAACGATTTAGTGCTGTTTTGCACGAGCTGTTTAGTTTATTAGTTTGAAAAGTTAACATGAATTTCAAGAAAACAAATGTGAATTTTAACTCAAACTAGATTTTTTCATATTATATTTTGAGAATTCTTCTCATATTTTTATATATTTACACGAGCAGAAACTATTTAAATATTGATTATCTAAGATTTCAACTTTGTATAACAAGAACATTTATCTTGAGTTATTTATGTCTTTAAAAATGTAATGGATATAGAGGAATATTGTTTTTCTGTATATACCAAGTAAAATAGGGAAATTTTGACACGAAATATATATTTCACAGCACGTGCTATACGGGGAAACAATAATTTAAATAAAATCTATTTCAAAAGTAGTTGGAAATAATATTTTATGAATCATGACAAATGATATTTTCTGTGTTAAGTTAAACAGGTTTTGATGGTGTTTTGCTACTCAATTTTTGATATGTTTAAAAAACGTGTTATATTTAGAATTTAAAACCATCCAATTATCAAAAAGTATTAATGGTTTGTTGGTTTCTTGTATTTTTTAATAATTTATTTAACAAACAAGTTTAATTATAAAAATTCTAATTTAATTTTAGAAAGCAAGAACTAAAGAACCATTATGGCAACAATTTATGGAGTGAATATAAATATTGAACATATATTTGCTTTTTTATATTTGTAGGATCAATTTAAAATATAATAAATATCATATTAACAATTAGAGATAAATAAAATACTTTTATAAACATATATTGCATTGTACAAAAAATTAGATTAAATTATGTCGAAAATCAAGGAAATTATTGAAATAATTTTAAATTTGGATATTTCCCAGTTTTTGAGATTTCTATATTTTGTCTCTTGACATAGCTTGATTTTGATTATAAGAAATTATTTATTTTTTTAATTTTGTGTTCAATCCTAACTGTTGTTGCCATTATAATTTTTTAGGTAAAAGAAGGCTTATTAAAATAAATCACATATCTGTATAGTTGTCAAACATAGTTGAGCTTTTCTTGAGTTGGAGACATTTATTTTTTTATCTAATCATACAGTTCGAATACGAATAATATATGGACATACTTTACATTTCTGCCCTCGTTTTTAGTTTAAGTGTTTCATCAAACGTTTTCAGAATCATCAATTTTAGAGCGAGCTCATTTGATGAAATGAACTTAAGCGAAGAATCAATAAAATGTTCCTTATTACATTTGAAACTCTTTGTTTTTTTCAGTTTCTCGTTAATGATTAAATTTTTGATGCTTCCGGAATATTTATTTTAACAAATTTCTGTCAAGAGTGTTCTTATTTACTTCTAGTACATGAGCGCCGAACGATGGCCGAATGGTTAGGGCACTGACCTTCGGAACCGGAGTTCGTGGGTTCGAGTCCCACTGAGGCATGGATGTTCGTAGCCGTTCGGAATCGGCTTTAAACAGTAGGTCCCGGTCTCATTAGCCCTCGTGTAGCAAAAAGTAGACCGTAGTGCTCCCAACCAACCAACCAACCTAGTACATGAGCATTGCTCTATGCTCTAAAAACTAACTTGTTCTCGTTTTCGATACTCAATTTTTGAAATTCCAATTAGCTCTTCTGATATCGTTCAATTATTTCACCTTTTTAAAATGCTTTCAGCAATTATTCTTAACTAAAAAGGCTTAACATATTGTTCGTCATACTTTTTATTTTTAACTAGAATTTCTTTTAAGTTAAATGTTGTACTTTCGGGAGGTATGCTCTGACTGATTCTGAAGTTAATTCGATTAAATCTCATTTTTTACTTATACCTAAATTAGTTATTTTCTCAAATATTGTAGACATATTAGCTATACCGTTAGCTACAATATCAATTTTTTGTACGTTTACATATATGCATAAATTTGACTACAACGGACTTACTTTATTCGTTGTCGTACTTAAGAGCAGTCCATGAATCCTAAACGGAACTTTGACTTGTCCGTTGTCGTTGTCAGGAACAGGTCCCAAATCCCACTGCTGAATTATTACTGTCTCCGTTAGAAGAAAATGAGCATGAGCCCGTTTTTTAGCCCAACAAAAAAAAACGCATTTATGTTGTTTTTATCCATCCTATTCGTGTAAGAAAGCCTACACCAGGTCCTATTGACAACGTCGCAACATGGTCCATGTCGTGACAACTAGTCCATGTCTAAAGGCAACATGCAGCTTCACTTTGAGGAAGGACGCACGAAGGCTGAAGACTTCAATAATGCCTCCCTTAATTTAGAAGCAGGTACCAATCAGAAGAGCCTGCCAGCTCCAGAGGCATCATTTGAGAACATTCAAAAGATGAACCTATTTTAAGTGCCACAGGATGACCACGGCATTCATGAACGATTCATTGTCTAGCACCTCCGCGTTCGACTTTGGAATCCATAAATATAACGTCTTTTTGGAATGGGTCGCATGCCTCCAGATACATCCTTGATTCTGAGACATACCGAATAATTTTCGAAATACAGCTTACAGTGTGTAAATTAGTACAAGAAGAAATTAATTTTGAAACTTTAAATATCCATGTTAATAATTCCTGAACTAGGTTGTGTAGTTTTATCCTTAACGACTGTACGTACTTATGTATATCTCTAATGGCTACATACGGTTGGAAGCGAAATGTTGAATTTATGTATTATAACAGCTAATTCTCCTTATAAATGACCCACAGTTTATATAGAGAAATTTTGCAACATAATTTACATTTGTTTTATGATGCATAACCCAAAACACGTGTAATCGTAGATAGTAGAAATAAGGCATTTGTGATTGTTATATCATTTTTGTGCACATCCCACTTATTACTGCAGTCTGCACTCTATACAGGAAAAGTTTTCAATACACCATATATCAATGATGTGGGACATGGCTAAAATACGATTAGCAATTAAATTGTGTATTTAGTACTACAATAATGTCTAGTTGTACAATTCCATTTTTTTAATTGAAATTTACACTATATATAAGAAATATTTGCCATCTTCAATGCGACTTATCTAGAACATTACGATTCCAAAAATAAACTTTAAAATATGAATTTGCATTAATGCTCTTTAAATAGTATCAACAATGGTTCTATAACCCGTTTTCTGAAATAATGAATAATTTATTTGCGGAGGATAATTACACCATTTTACTGTTTATTATTTTCAAGAAGGAGAGAAAAGTAAATACTGCCTTTGCGAAATATTTTAGTTTAGAACAATATATCCATGTAAACAAAAATCGCAATGTAACAAAATTAACGCTCTCTGGCTAATCAGATGGCAGTACTTGATCTCTAGCCAGTCAACAGAGTTACTTTCGATTTTGAAGGATATATACTAATGTTAATTTTAATGACGCATCTTATATGTTTAAAAAAGTTATATAATTGACGTACAGATACTTTATGAAGTGTTTACATTATATTTGTTTTCGCTCTGTCACATAAAACCATGTCAAAAACATCCTTTCCATACAATTTGGGCAAATCTCATCTTTTTATTTTCATTTGTAGTCAAGTTATTCAGTTTTAAAGTTTGTCCTGAATTTCGAATCAGTCAATATATATGCTGAAATAACCATTCAGAGATGATTTGATTCGTTACTAAAATGCTAGAATTGCTACAATCTTCAATGTTAAACACTTTAAAGCAAAATTCTTTCACTATACCAAAAAAACAGTGGTTAAGTACTTTCAAACTAATTAAACATTCCTTTGCAGATTGTATTGGATATATTGGATATATGGTACGCAGGAAGTAAATAACGTGTTCAGTTTGACGATGTCATTTCATAAATATTTGTAGAAAATGTTTTTTTCTGCCAACAAATTTTTTTGAAAAGATCATTCGGTAGCATATTTTATTAGGCCATATTTACTTATATGTCACATATTTTAAGTTCACATTTATGGTTTACGCTGTAGTTTTAATATAATTGAATAATAAATTTTTGTCTAGAGGTTATTTTATTTTACATACCCTGTATATGAAATAAATAACGTTTGAAACTGCACGAAAGTGCAAAAAACATATTAATTGTATCAATACTTCTAGAAAGAAACACACTTTTAAAATTAATTCTTATTTTCATTAGATTAAATATACTATTTTTAAGGTGATAGTATTTGTCCAAAATTATTTTATTTCGATTTTAATCAGTGTACTCAAACTTTTAGCATGCTGTTAACAGTGTAAATAACAGAACGTTTAGTTTAAATGTCGATTAATTTCATGTTATGTTATATTTATTGTTTTAACTGTAAATTTATTCAAAATGCTACACACACTCCTTTTACGTGGAATATTTACTAACTTGAAGTCCTTAAGTGACTTCAAGTTAGTAAATATTCCACAAATTTCAACTAGATGTTAAATCTAAAAATGAATCTGGAATGTTTCAAGGTTTCTTAAAAGACAAAATTCTATTTTCCATTAATTCTTAAAATATTATAGGTGACAGGGTTTTGATATATTTCAGTTATTTATTATAAAGCGAAATTCAGAAAGATGAGAAAAACTTTAACATATAAAAATTTCATAAAAAAATACATGATCTAATGTGAAATTCAAAAGCGTAGTTTATTTCTAAATAATCGACCCTCAAACGTTATAACAATTTTTCAATCAGTGGTAATATACAATATAGTGGCACACTTTAATATTATTGGAAAGGGAAGCATGTATTTCATTAATGAAGTTGTTTACAGAAGTACCACAGATACAGCGAATGTATAGTATACACTTTCTCCAGAGTAGGTTGGGCAACCTGAAAACATTTGCCCACTTGCATTAGCTGTTGAACTAAATGGGGTTATGTTTTTGTTCCCAGTCATATACAAGTCTACTACTAAAACGGTAAGTTTGGAAGAAATGATTTTAAAGGTGGTTGCAGATCACCCGATAGAAAGGTTGTTCTTTTGAGCAGGTATTCTTTTGCATTTATATTAAAATGCTTTTTTAACGTATTATTTACTCTTTTCCTCTCTTCTGGTAATTACATATTTACTAGACTAAACCATGAAGAACTCTTATATTTCATTTGAGACCACGCATTCTTTGAGCAAGATTTTTTTCATTGGTTAAATCACCTACTACGTTTTTCCCATCTTTTGTGAATAATCTTTGTAATGATTTATTATTATAAAACCTATTATTATTCTTAGATACATTAAACAAGCCAAAAATGTAGAAATATTTAATGTTCGGTCAAATCGTGTCTTTTTGAAATTTTCCTGTTAGTTTAAATAATTATATATTTTTATTTTTCTTCTGTTTTATTCCGTTAATGATGAAATCAATCTTAGCATTTTAATATTTTATCATTATTGGTTCTTTTTAACAGTTGTAGGTGTTAAACACACACACACACACACACACACACACATATATATATATATATATATATATATATATACTTTTTTATTTGAATTATATATATCCACTTAATTATTTGTTTTATGTA
Organism: Pardosa pseudoannulata; assembly: GCA_032207245.1. NCBI lineage: Eukaryota > Metazoa > Arthropoda > Arachnida > Araneae > Lycosidae > Pardosa > Pardosa pseudoannulata. The sequence continues at coordinate 51,130,813 of CM063510.1, read as the reverse complement.
AATCATGTGTAGTATGTGAGGTGTTCAAAAGTTAAAGTTATAAAGCCGATATTTCTGGAGTTTCAGCTCTTGATGAAAAATTAGTGTTCTGAGTGATTAGTTTAATACAGGAGATTATCAACGGTACTGAGTTTCAGAGAACCGCTAACTTCAGCGCTAGTTGTAGGATAACATAAATGGTAACTGTTTAGAAATTTGCTCTGGCAAATCAATTAACTTATATACTAATTTCTGATGGTAAGCGTTCACCAGCACCTGAAAGATGTTTTAGAACAAAATGTGAAGTCTCGCAAGGATTTCGTAAAAGGATACTGAGACATACATCCAAAAATACAACCACTGTTATGAAGCAGATTCGCTAGGACATCATCAACTAATCCTACAACCTGGACGTCACTCTAAGCGACTTCACGTCTGTTCTTAATTGGAAGAGCGCCTAGAAGGACAATCATTCTTTTCAGATGAGGAGAAAAATAGATCACGACAACGTGGCTGAACATGCAAGGACAGTTTTTATCAGGGTTGAATATTCACATATAACAGAGGAATCTGCAATTATTTAAAAGGATATAAAAACTCTATGTCAAAAAGTAACATAATGAATGAAATATAAGTTAGCCTGTTTTTGTATGAAATAAAAATATCCATGTTTCATAGCAGGATTTGAAATCTTACTCTTTGCTCATCCGTAATATAATAGAAAGTCACATTGACCAAATCGGAACAGGTAAAAATACCAGATAGACTTAGAATATACTATTATATGTAAGGAAAATGTAGTATATCAAGAGTAACTTGAAGTTTCAAATGACCGCAAAGCCAAAAGTCGTATAGGTTGAGATTTGGGTATCGGGGTGGCCACAATTGGAAAGTGGTGGCTCATGATACGTTCTTCTGTAAATAGTTTTTTGGAAACGTTAATAAGAGGAAGGCTAATATGTGGAGGAGATCTATCTTGGCTTTAGACTAATTTTTTACAAACCACGAACTATACATGATATAAAAAACAGAATTCCATGGCATGTTCTCAGAATTTCCCAGTACACTCGGTCAAATCTCGAACATGCTATCTTAAGATTTCATACGGTATCTAAAAATAATGACCGTCAAGTTGAAATTGTAATATGTTTTTTAAGGGACTTGCTGCAGTATTCAAAGTTGCTTAAACTTCATATTTATTATATCCTGTGCAGTCTAAAATAACATAGATTTAAGATAGGCATCGATTTGTAATTGGCAGAAATGACTAAGGTATTAAAGCTTAATGACATACAGTGAATGGAACTTCAAAGTCAAAGAAGACATTTAAAGCATAAGACAAAAATTCAGTATTAACCATCAATCAGTGCACAATTTTGACAAAATATGTTTAGAGACCATAAAACCTTTTTACTAATGTTTCACAATATTTATGAAATTTCAAACTGTTTTCTATTTAAAATCACTTTACTTTTTTTAAAGTAATGGTTATTTAAAGGTATCAAACTGTTCGCTCAATTACCTTCTTCCTACCATTTATTAGGTAAATTATATATCATAATGAAGAAAAGTGTGTTCAGTGTTTAGATTTTAACTTACATATAATTTTGACCATGATTACTGAATGTAATACAGAAACTTTAATTTTAATCCCTACCAAAAGTTTGAATGAAGCATCTAGAGCGAAATTATATCATAAATAGACTCTCTATGAAATTCAGTATTTCAAATGTAGATATTAAACATAAATTCTAATATCAATAAATAAAATAAATATATTTGACTTCTTTTCTCATTTTTAACAAATTAGTTCAATATTTGATAAAGGAAAATAAAAATCCCAAACACTACACTTCAATAGTAAAGCTTTGAAATAACATCTCCCATCTTACGCCAAACGAAGAAAAAAAATCAAAGTGAAACATAAAAATAATTTGTTTTCATCATTCTTTAAAGTTAATAACACATCCTATTCTCATAGAGTAAACAAAACTAATGAATAGAGTAGATAAATATAAAATGCAATTTTATTTAGGTAGGAAAAGAGACAATGTAACGATATAAAGAAAGAGTGGGTTTTTCCTATTTGATTTATTAAATGTGTTTTATTTTATTTAAATTTTGTTTTTATGTAGCTAATATTGAGAGTTTGTTTTTTTAGCAATATAGTCTTTCATGAATAATATTTTCATAGTATTTCTAATACATTTATATGATACAAAAAAACACACATACATATATATATATATATATATATATATATATATATATATATATATATATATATATATATATATATATATATATATATATATATATATATATGTGTGTGTGTGTGTGTGTGTGTGTGTGTGTGTGTGTATGTATGTAGACCAACCACAAATTGAAAATGGTATCCATAATTGGTAGTTTGCAGCCAGTGTCTTAAAATTCAAAACCAAAATTTGATATTAAAAAAGTTTGAATTTATTGAGACAACTCATCAGTGGTGAACTGTCTCCAAAATGCATTAAGTTTAGTTATATAATGGTGTGGGACCGCTAGGAAGCTTGCCAATAAGACTGCTATGTATTAGTCACATAGGTGAAACAACTATCAAAACTAAATTATGCAAAACTATTATATAAAAGTTATTGAGCTAAACACAGTAATAAGAAATTAATTTTGGTGTATATGAAAGTGTGAAAGGTTACCACAGTCAGAAGAATAACAAAGCTATCTCAAGAAAGGTTAGAAATTTAGGTATAGAGTGTCTAGAAATTTATGTCAGAATACAGACATAATTAAGTTTTTGAGCTTTGAGCTAAAATATTATTTTATATATCGAATAATTTTTATCCCACATTCATTCTATAAAAATAGTTTAACAACCCCAATTAAACTGAACACTTTCTTGATCCTTGACAATCTTCATTTGTTTTATTCTTTTTCTAATAACCTGTGATACCCGCTGACTCCTGATGACAAACATTCTATCTCTCTTGCTCTGATTATTCAAAATTTTCATATCTTTCGGCTTCAACTTCTTTTAACTCCTCTGAATGGTTAACCCTCTTTACCCGATAAAAAACTTGGTCATCAGTAAAAATATTAGAGCAGTGAGTTCCTGGATATTCGCGCCGAACGTTTTCCGATTGGTTACGGTGCTAACCTTCGGTACCGGATTTCGCAGGTTCGAATTCCACTGTAGTATGATTGTCCATCGCCTTTCGAAATCGGTTTTAAGCTGTAGGTCTCGGTCTCATTAACCGACGTATTGAAAAAAAAGTAGACCGTAGCACTCCAAACCAAACTAAACCTGGATATTCGTTTTGGATAAACAATATAATTTGAAATATTTTGTTTTTCGTTATTTGTCTCCACCATGTACTGTTCGATTCCAGAGGTGGTCACTAGATCTTGTAATTATATATATGTAATCCATTTTTTATAAAATTCCGTCTCAAGGAAAAAGCTCAACAGCGAGCAATAATAAAAATGCAGTCAGGTCTACATTGAAGAACATGGCACCTGTCTAATTTAAACTTTATTCCCGAGCGGCAACAACGCACATCTAATCTTCTGGATAACATACAACCAAAAGCCACAAAGTTCACTCTGATCGGACAGAAGTGCACCCAAGAGCGATGACAAAAAGGATTTTCCCACAGTAAAAAACAACTTAATAAGCGAATTAAATGCAATATCAGCAAAACGCGAAACCATGTTCCTCCAACACCTGGGAAACTGCTGCTTAGACAGAAAATTTACAGTTTTATGACAAAAAGGAATGTTAAGTTTAAAACACTGAGTTGATTAAACCATTCAGAGGCTGAGAAAGAGATTTAAATGAATTAGAATGGTAGAGAGAAGGTTTTTTTAAAGAAATATTACAGTTAATTAATTTTGATATATATATATATATATATATATATATATATATATATATATATATATATATATATATATATATATATATATATATATATATATGTATATATATATATATATATATATATATATATATATATATATATATATATATATATATATATATATATATATATATATATATATATATATATATTATATATGTATATATATATATATATATATATATATATATATATATATATATATGTGTGTGTGTGTGTGTGTGTGTGTTTAATTACGAAAATTATTTAGCAAAATAAATTATCGGTCTCTAAAATTAAATTTTTATCCTACTTCAGTATGAAATACAATACTAGTAAAATATAGATAAATTATCAGCGTTTCGTAAAACATTAACATTCACTTATAGTTTTAATATGCGTAATTATTTCCCTACAAAATCAAAAATATTAGTCAGCAGCTGATTTATTTTACCCTTTCATTTTATTCACTCTAAAATGGTAATTTAGATCGATACTACTCCATTTGTCAGTAAAATCATATAAACTCGACAACCCCAAAATGATATAGGTGCTTGAATAAAAATATTGACAGTGATACATAATAATCAGTGGTTGAGCAATCTTTTTGTCAGATTATTACAAAGTTAATTTCTAGCGCTTTATGTAAAAATAATTTCTATGCGACGTAAAAAGCCTTGTATGATGTAAATATCTAGTATAACTCAAGGAGTTATTCAACGATACCCGAATTAGATGTTAATCTATTTATTATTATCAAATTTGTTTTTATTAATTTTATGACATCTCTTTTTAAATGAAATAACTAAATTAATTGTCTTAGTATTATTTTTATTCAATTTAAATATTTTGTGTGATACCATATTTTAATAAATTGAAATCTTACATGTTACAACAAAATTTCTATTGTTTCTACGATCTTTTATTAATACGTTACATTATTTACATGTATATTCTAGTTGTCACATCTACTGATTGTTCCTAAAAATAAGTCCCACCTTTTACTTTCTCTGTACTGCTACTGAATCTTGTTCTTCTCCAACGAATGTTCTTCATTTATTGTTTTTCTTCTTCATTGATTTATGTATACTTTCCTTTACGACTTTGGATTTAAATCTGATAGTCTTCTGAATTTCATTCCCAAACAGCATTCGGTATTATATATTAAAAGAAAACAAGATTAAGTCTAGGACAGATTCAAATGACGTCACAGTAACTTCACTTATACTACAAAGTTAGAGCACATTCCTAATGAGGAAAAATTCTTCATATTTCATTCAAATTTCCTACTGACAAAAGTTCATTGAAACTTAGATTTAAAATGTTCTTTAATATATAATCTTCGAAAATGATTCGAGCAGTAATGGGATAAAAGTTAGACTGCACACTATAGAATGAAACATTGTATTTGGAAATATTAAGTGTGATTGATATTTCAAGTCTAGATTTTCTTTAAAATTAAACACCTACAGTAAAGTTTCGTAGGATTTACTTCAAATTATTTAGTAAAATTTGTTCTAAATTGTAGAGTATATATAAAAATTTACTTTATAATCTTTGGATTTGAATTAAATGCATTTCTATATGATTTTGATGTTTATAGAACTAATCTTTTATATTTTAGTATTGAAAAATATATTAGAAAATGTCATGTAAATAACAGCATTAAAAAACATATTTAATCCTTACATTATAACTAAAATCCTTTCTTGAAAAGTTTATTTATAGCAGATTTAATTAATTTTAAACACGATATCTGACACTCGAACTGAAGATCTTCTTTGAGACAGAAGTAGTATTATGTTATTTTAACATTAAAAGTACATTTCTTAAATTATTTGTATTTTAACTAAACTTATATACCAATTTTATTTACTTTATTTGGCATTAAAACCAGGATTTGGGGCCATTATCAGATATTTTAATATGAAAATTATTCTACATTAGTTACCCTTTATAATTAATACAATCTCTTTTATATTTCATCTGAAATTTAAAACTCTCTGTGACTAGACATTTATATATTTATAATTATATAGAACGTTAAAAATGCACCTTAATTACTACCTAACATGACAACTAAAATATAAATCTGAAAATTATAGGGAAAGAGGGAAATTAGAGGGGATATTAATATCGTTATGTTGCATTAACACTAAGAATTAAAAAGGTATTCTAATGTAGTCATTAGTACAGCAACATCATATTTTACAATAAATTTAATTGCTGTATCTCATATTTAAAGCAGGTTTCTGATCCATTTTTGGAGACTTTATGTAAATATTACTGAGCATTTAGTCCCATTTTAGTTTATTTTAGATTTGTTTTTATTTCTGCTTTTAAATCTTTGCTTAGACATTAAATATTTCCTACTGCATATAATTTTTAGTACCATAAAACCAACATTTTTCTCTGATAAATATAAATCATCTTTTTTTAAATTATGAACTATGAAACCTCATACGCGTATCAAATGCGAATAAATTAATCTCACTAAAAGTGTTTGAAAAAAAAAAACAAGTCTTAAATTTATTTTCTAAATGTTTGTTATATTTTTAAAAAACTAGCATTGATACTTAACGTTTTATAGATATCTGGATATTGTGTGTAAAATACTACTAATGCAAAATAACATTTGAACATCCATTTGAAATTTAATTTCCTTTAGATGATTAAAATTAAATTTCTATAAATTTATAAAAGTTTAAACTTTCCATGGAAGTTTAGTATATACACAAAATTTCCTTGCAAAAGGAAGACTTGCAAAATCATACTTTTTAATTTAGCGTTCATAATACTATGATTTCATATTTGTGTTTCCCTAAGAATAGCTTGAAGCTAAGCCAGATGCATTCTGCTAATAAATTAATTAGAAATCTATTCTGCTCTAAATTTAAAAGTATTAATTTTTGAAAATTGGAATACGTTAGTTACACACAAACAGATTTCCTGATTATCAAATTCATAATGCGAGATTGACCCTAACATTAAAGACACAAAATTTTAACCTTTAATGCAATTGTGCTTTCAGGGTGTTATCAAAGTGAAAGTTGAACGTAATGTTTATAGAAGAAAAAGATATTCTTAAAATCAATAAGTGGATAGAATTCCAACTTGAAAAATTGTGATTGAATAATCCGTACTCTCATATTAATGTACTATTCAATTGAGAAAAATAACTAAAAGTAAAATATAAAAATAAAATTTGACTTTCTTGTTCGAAGTAAAGGAAGAACATGCTCATTTTGACGATGGCTCCCCAAAGTATTAAGTACAGCTATTACTAATAATAGTTTTAAACGTCAGATTTTCTATTAAAAACCTAGATTACGAAAATTTGTTAATATTTTTTTAACATTTTAATTTATTAGGCCAGAGTTTCTCAAGGTGTTTTTAGTTGAACAGAAATTAAAATTATGTGGTATTACTTGAAAAACACCTTAAACAATAATTACAAATATAAATGCAGGAAACATATTTTTGAGAAGTTGTTTTAAAGAAATCGTTGAAGTAGTTACAGTTAAACAATAAAAAACTGTTGTGCAGTTCAGTTATGATGGTAATAATTATGAATATCAAAGATTTACGTAACAAAGCAATAAATCCATTAACAAATGAAGAACAATGGCCAAAGGGGTAGGACGTCTCTCTTCGGTACGGTAGCTCGTGGGTTCGAATTCTACTGATAACATGGATTTGATTTGGAATCGGGTTTAAGTTATAGGTCCCGGTATCTTCTTTTGACTAAACAATAGATCGTAGCGGAAAAAAACTAAACTATTAAATATAAGTAGGATCTAACAGAACTAAAGGGTTAAATAAAAATAGGAAATTAGGAATCTTAATTTTTGGAGAGATAAAGTATATAGTTTTTCTCCAGATTATACAAATTTTTATTATAGATGATTTTGTTTTTTCTTTTTTACTCCTATTTTCCTAATTAGTTTCTATTCAGCAAAGTAAAAATCAAAAGCTTTACTTCGACGTCTCTTTATAACAGCGATATGCAATTCCTTCTCAAACTAAAATACTAAGTAGAAAAAATACTTGCATTCAGACAAAATATTCTAATTATCTTGGTGTCAAACGTCTGCTTGTCGAGTTCACAGCAAAATTCATATACCGAAAAGAGAGCACGGCTCCTATTGACAGAGATAAAGGAGTCACACACTTTAAATGGTGATAACGGGAAAGGAATGAACAAAAAATGACACCTAATAAAAAGTAAATTTCAATTTTTACTAAAAACTTTCTCATGGTATACAAGTTAAGAAGAGCCAATCTAGACAGATATCATATTGTTGCATTCCTTTCAACTTTATCAATTATTTTTCCTTGAGAACTTGCAGAACATGTTAGGTAAAACTAATATGTCTGCTACTCACGGCGATCATCTACACCACTAGATTATCTAATGACGTCACTAGAAGTGAATTTCGACAAGTTGGGTTATGTCAAAGATGGGAGCTTTTGCTACTCTGGAGGGGATTTTCGTCATAATGACGTAGCCAGTCGAAAAAATCGCCTTTTTCGATCACTTAGAGTCCGTCTGTGTAGCAGCCTAAACTTCAAACTATAAATCTTGTTACTTTTGTACTTAACAGTTGAAAACATTTTTTTTTCAAAAATTAAACTGTAAACCGTAGTTTCTATGATTATTTTCACGAATGCAGGCGATAGGATATGTTTATTATAAAGTCTAGAAGGTATCGTATGTATAAAAATAGTCGTCAACTGATGTCTCATGGTCACACAAAATAGACATGAATTTTAAAATAGTTTAAAATTTAATGAAAGTCAAATAAATATGATATGAACACTAAATCACTTCCTTGTACGCTTACAAAATTACACACATTTTTTGTCCTTCATTTAAACATATATTATTTGAAAAAAAATCCAATTATAAAGTGATAATCAATAAAGTTAACATTTACACAACGTAATATAATAAATAGTTTATTTTTATGAAATCTAAATTTTATACAAAGTTAATTCAATAACAAGTATACATTGTAATTGTGCTATTTTATGATTATCGGTAGAGAATATCAAAACATGAAGAAAAAATACCAATTATTAAAATATTGGAAAAATTTTCTATTACATTTATAAATCATAACAAAACTGAATTATGAAAAAAGTTACCCAAATTAAACATTGAAGTATGCATTATCTAGTAGATATTAAAGGTATTGACAATGCTATTTTTTCCATAACGTAAACTTTAAAATTAATAAATCTAATAGAATGCGCTTTAATACCTTATGCTTTAAATAAAATAAAAATAGTTAAAATTTTTCAAAAAATTTTAATATCTTTGCACTATATATTGATTCTCTTAACTTAGTGATAAAGATAAAATCGACCATAAATGACTTTTATACCCCTTCTCTTACACACCTGGTGATAGTATGATCGGTTTTCTCACTTTAATGGGACTCCTTTATTTTGAGTCTTTTAAGAAAGGTCGTAAATGCCATACGTGTTCAACATTTCCAAGATTGAAAATATTATTGTAAATTTTTCAATTCTATTATACTCTCGTTTCATGGCTTGTCATTAAAGTATATATATATATTTATATATATATATATATATATATATATATATATATATATATATATATATATATATATATATATATATATATATATATTTATATATATATATATATATATATATATATATATATATATATATAATGCGTGTTTTTATTCCCTACAAACTTAGAATTTTATCTAAGCTTGAATGGAGTCATTACTATGAGAAAATAAAATGAAAATTGAAGATATAAAGTATTAAATTTACTTTAGCATTAAATCTTTCGTACTCTGTTTCCAAGACCTTTTAGATTCACTTATATAGTGCTGTGAGTGTGCAATGTGGCTAGGTCAAGATAATTTCACATTATGACGCTTCGAAGTGAAAATAAGTTAAATAAGATAAGCGAAGCAATTAAATAAAATTCGTTGAACTGAGCAGAAATCATGGTAGCATTGGTTATCGCAATTAGAGAAGAAACAAAGACATTTAACCAAATTAGGGATATAATCTCCAGAAATTTATTAATGTAGAATATAAATGTAACGAAGTTGGTTAACTTGTCTATAATATCATTACAAATACATACGTAAACTCAAAACTGTAAAAATAGAAACATCAAGAAGGAATGGTGCAACTGAAGTAAAGTTTTCAGCAAACGTACAGTGGAGTGCTATGCACATGACTAACATTTCAAACTCATCACCTATGGGTGAGATGAACAGTGCCGTCTGTACTTATGATACAGTAAAAATACTGGGATTGTTATGGACGTTTAAAGTATCCAATAGTTATATGTTAGTGGTAAAGTCTGTGCTACTATGCTTTAATAAAGAAGAGCATGTTTTACAATTTATGGAGTTATTGAAGGATTTTCCTATCTTGCAATAGCATATGAAAAGTGACATTATAGAAACGATAATAGAAACTTGGCCTGCATGAGACAACAGATTCATTGCCAAATTTGGAAGCAGATTGGTCATTACTACAGAGATATCACTGTCTGCTTCGGCAATTCGTCGATGTCAGCTGTCCAGGGATGTACCGCGTAAAAGTACTCCTTTATACAGGAATACCTCCAGTCAATTTCAGATTTATTTTTGTCGCCTAAAGAATATGTGTTTAAATTTGATGGTCGGTATCTCGTTCGAGATCCTCGCCCAGCAGATTAAACTGATGAGCTTTGGGTATGAATGCAAACTATATGGAATGCTATTCCACAAGGAGACATTCAAAATCTCTTTGACTCAATTCCACTTTGTATAGCAGCACGTATTGCAGCACCTACTGCAGTATGTGGCGGTGAAACCAATTACTGATTTGGGCAAAATCTCTTTGTCAATTCATTTCTATTAATAGCAGCACGTATTGCAGCACCTACTGCAGTATGTGGCGGTGAAACCATATATTTATATATATATATAGCAGTTATATATTGTATATATATATATATATATATAATAAATGTAATATTATATATATATATATATATATATATATATATATATATATATATATATATATATATATATATATATATATATATATATATATATATATATATATATATATATATATATATATATACATTATTTATTTATTTATTTAAACTTCACAACCTGAATATTGTCAACAGTAGAAACTGTTGTTCAGAAAGTTATGACAAGTTGTATACAATATAATGAAGCTATGAAAATTTGTTTGAGCTAAATAATAAATAAATTACTCATTTAACAAGCATTTACTCTAGTTAAAAAATGTAAGCATCACGTCAGTGCCTATCACGTACAATTTATCTGCAAAATGGAGTCTTTCAAAGACTTCCTATAAAGAACGTTCTCAAAATTCCTTTTACCGTAGAATGTGTTATCAGCTGCAGTAGTCTTTTTTATTCGAACGTGTAGCCATTCCTCTCTCCAAACCTCAACCCCTGCGACTTTTGGCTTTGGGGGCATTTGAAACATCTAGTCAGTTTCGATAAACCAAGAAATATACCTAATCTGAAAGACAGAATTTCGGAACATGTTCTCAGTATTTCTCCAGATACACTGTAGTCAACTATAGAATATGCTATCTTGCGACTTCCAATGATAGCTGAAAATGATGACCGTCATTTGATATGATCATGACTTGTAAACAATATTTACAACTAGAGTAAATGTAGGTTAAATGAGTATTTCATCAAAAACGCCCTCTAGTAGTGAATTTTTTAACCTTTTTCTAAAAGAAATTGGGCAAACAAATTTCTTTATTTTGTCTTACAAGACATTTAATACTTTCCTGAACGATAGTTTTCACTGTATACAACCTTAACGTAAGAAAATTGCAATTATGGACACCCTATATATTACACTCAATGAGATCTTCTAAATTAAATTATTTTCATAAATATTGTTTTACAAAGGCAATATTCTTAAGAAATAATAAGAAAAATTTTAATAATACAATTTGAAATTAATTTCTTAATCTTACTGCCTGATTTTCATTTTGTCAGCTGTTTTGAAGCAAAGTCTTTTGTTCGTAATCCATACAGATTACACAGGTCTTATAAAAGGACATGGAAATGCTAGTATTAGTAGTTTTTTTATTAAAGAAAACACTTCTGCATAGATTACAATATAGGTTTCATATTTTTTGAGCAAAAAATTAATAAATTACTACAGTTGTTAAAATACTATAGTTAATGAAGATGTTGAACACAAACAACATCTCCTGGAGAAAACCGTGTCCAATATATAAAGAATTCAATAATCTTTTCTGTATAAAACTTATGTATGATTCTGAAATGCATGAGTTTTAAAATTATTTATAATTTGAATGTTCAAAGGAATGTAAAATTACATAGGTTGAATCCTTTAGTAGACCTGCATTTGGCAATATCTCGCTATGTATACTGTCCCCGTAACCTCCCTATATTTAATTTGTATTCACAAGATTTTTTATATAAGTTTATTGCTCTTACTCACGAGTCCGATACTAAGACAATGTCTCTGATTTCTTGATTGCTACTTCTTATTAAAGATTAAATTAGGCCATTTTGACCTCTTTAGTTTTTGCACCTAGTAAAGTACTACACATGATATTGTCGGCATGTTCGTCTTGGTTCATAGTTTTGTAGTAAATTATTTTAAGACGCATAAATTAAGGAATCTTTCACTGTTTTTAAAGACTTATATGATGATAATTTGAACTATGAAGCTATTTCAAAGGAAACAAAATCTTCAATAGATATAGATGATAAAGTTTATTAGAATTTAGTCATTTTAATACTGTTTAGTAAATGGATTTCGTGTATCTTTAGTAAACATATTTACAGATATATGTTTATTTATTTATATATATATATATATATATATATATATATATATATATATATATATATGTGTGTGTGTGTGTGTGTGTGTGTGTGTAATAGTTTGATACACACATAAATTACAATAAAAAATAAACTTGTATAATAAAGAAGTAATATCTACAAGTAATATCTTAAATTCACAAATGTTACTCGTTTCAGTATAACATCTCTCATACAGGAATCCATCAGAAACACAAATATACAGTTGAGGATATTAGTATAACTCAAATTATTTACTATAGAGAAAGCAACAAGGACTATTCAGCATACTGCAATCAATTTTAGGTTTCAGGTGGTTGTTTAGTAATTCTCATGATAACACCCAAACACTCAGTAAATTGAAATTCGTTATTCCCCAAAGAGGTAATATAAAGTATGTTCAAATAGTGAAAATGAGTTGCATTCATTGATGTTTGTAGAGGACACAATCAATTTATTATTTAAATAAACAAATAATATATAGAGTACTAAACCATACATGAACTGGTCTTAGAAATTAATATATTTCTCTCTCTCTCTACACACACACACGCACACACATACACACACACGCACACACACATATATATATATATATATATATATATATATATATATATATATATATATATATAGATATATATATATATATATATATATATATATATATGTGTGTGTAGTTAAGATCCAAACACACTGATACACTTGTTTAATATCGTAACGATCCCCCGAGCATGCAGAAGTGCCGCAACTCAACGCGGCATGGACTCCACTAACGTATGAAGTAGAACTGGAGGTAACTGGCCCCCTGAATCCGGCAAGTTGTACATAAATTCTTAACATTACGAGGAGGTGGAGATCTCTTCTGAACTGTATGTTGCAAGGCATCCCAGAAATGCTCAATAATGTTAATTTCTGGTGATTTAGGCGGCCAGTAGAAGTGTTTCAAAATAGAAGAGTGTTCCTGGAGTCACTCTGTAGCAATTCTTAATGTGTGGGTATCGCATTGTCCTGCAGATGTTCATCGGAATCCATTAGGATAGGTGAATGATGAGGCAGGATGTTTAAGTACGTGTCTCCTGTCAGAGACGTATCGTCACATATCTCTCCAACTGCAAGTGCTCCATATTATCACAGAGCGTCCACAGTCCAATAGCCCACTGTTGACATGCAGGGCCTATGGATTCATGAGGTTGTCTCTATACCCGTACACATCTATTCACTCCATACAATTTGAAACGAGACCCGTCGGACCAGGCAAAGTGTTTCCAGTCATTAATAGTACAATGTAGGTATTGATGGCGCCAGACAACTTTGCGTCATGCAGTCATGAACTGTATACGAGTGGGATTTTGGCCCCAAAAGCCCATATCAATGATTTTTCTTTCAATGGTTTTGGACGCTGCCACTTGTTGATGGCCCAGCATTGGAATCTTCATCAGTTTTTGGAAGGGTTACATTATTATCACGTTTAATGATTCTCCCCAGTCGTCATTGGTCCCGTTCTTGCACGATATGTTTCCAGTTGCAGCGATGTAGGAGATTTGATGTTTCCCGTATTCTCGATATTCAAGGTACACTCCTGGAATGATTGTACTGGAAAATCCCAATTTCATCGCTACCTCAAAGATGCTATGTCCCATCTCTCGTGGGAAGACTTTAACACTACTCTCAAACTCACTTAAATCTTGATAACCTGCCATTGTAGCAGTAGTAATCGATCTAACAACTGTTCCAGACACATGTCTTACGTAGGCATTACCGACTCTATTCTGATTGGTTTCTTATCCCTTTATATATCTATGCATGCATGTATCAATTTTTGGCTCTTTAGTGTACATATATACCCTTGTACAAATTATTTTGAACATCAATAATGTTTTAAAAGTTTTTATGCATTAAAAATTTAAATTTCTTACAAATTCTCATTAATTAAAATTTTCTATTGTTATGTTACGTAAATTATGTACTCATGGAGAGCTTAGTTAAACTTTTCTAACCTTAATAAGTATTGGTTAAAGCTTTGTAAATAAGTTAACTTTTGTAATATTGTTGTAAATAATTTATCAGTTTATTCTTAACAATAAAAATTAGTGTGTAGTGCGAATTTATTCTATTTATTTGAATGAATTTTTTTCTTACAAGAGGGCATTTTCCCACGACAACCCTTAGGAAATCCACCTTACCTTATTCTGTTAGAAGTTTAGAAGAAACACCTGTGTATACCCTTAATTTGCAGTAACATCTTAATGTAGGCATAAATTAAACATATGGTGGGAATTTATTAGGGATTTTAGTGTATCTGTACTATACTTCAATGATTGACTCAATCAACTTGATTTTGATTCTGTAATTCATCTAAGAATGACATTAATAACTACAAATTATAGATGATATTGATATCAGGGTAATAATTAAGCTACTTCATTTTTTGGTTGTTCATTTGTTCATAAATATTTCTTATTGGCTTTTAGCCCTGTTGTGATTGTTGTTACTCATTCTTTTCGCATATAAAATCTTGCACAAGGTTACATTCCTTTACAATATGTTACTGGTCCATAACAAAGTGTTATATGCATCTAGGTAAACAACATGGAGGAAAAGTTATTTAAAATTTTCATTCTTTTCATTTATTTTGTTGATAAGTATGTGCAGCTTTCTTCTGAAATAAAAACATTTAGCTATTTCATTTTCTACTACACTCAAATTACGGCACTTTATTTTCTAGTTTTAAGCACGAGAACAATAGTGTTGAACTGTTCAAGTCAACAACAGTTTAACACAATACTGTCAAGGTTACAAATTCATTTTTTTAACACAGTACTGAGTCTCTTATCAAGATTATTTTTACAGTTCTCTCAAGTGTATCTGAAAACAGTTTTCATCATATATAAGAACAGCTAATGGAAACTTGTTAGCAAGAATATATACTCTTATTTACTTATGTAAGATAATTATATATCAATGAAATAGAAAAGTTTCTTTTTGTAAAGTTAGTATATATTTAGCAAGTATCATTTAATCTGGAAATTTCCAGGTCTTGTAAAATGTAGATAAAATGTAACATATGTATAGAACGAAAAAAAAAAATACATTACTGAATATTTAAAGATTTGTAAATGCTAAATACTTTGCTTATCAAAATAAAAATATTACATTTGTAACATTATTTCAAAGTATCCACAATTATCAGGGTAGATAATGGATTTGAATACAACTGAATTATACAAAATAGATATTTTTCAAAGTTTAAAAAATTATATTATGATTCTTTGTATTAACTCGTAAAAGTTGCTAAACTTTCTCGTAAGTAAATAATTTTGAATGGAAAATTTCCAATTTTGAAAGTTATAATTTCATAAAAATTATTATTATATATCGTGTTTTACTTTAAATTTTTCAGTACATTGTAAAGTGTTTTACTTCAAAATTAGCTAAAATACTTATAATAATTATTTGCCGGAGCAGCAACATGCGATTTAGTAATATCTGCAGCTATAAATGATTTATCTACTCCCGATATATTTTGATATATTTGGTATTTCTTTGAGTTGCATAATATTAACATTTTATAAAACTAATAGGAACTTCCAGACATAATGAATTAAATGATGTTAGACTCGTAGAAGTTTTAAACATTTTTGGCTAATTTCCCATAAATTGATCATGTTAGTTGAGAGATGGATTTATGTAAAATAATTAGAAAAAAATTAACTCCTATTAAGAGAACATTACAGTTTGGACACTTTAGTAAATTTAAAATTGTTGTGACATATTTTGCATATCTGAAAAGGAAAATATTACAGATGTGGATTTTGAGAAAAAAAAATTATGGAACGTTATTAGATTAAAAAAAAATTAGTTTTTTTACCGATTTGAAAATTTTAGTAACTTGTCATCCTATTCCTCTTTTAACATTTTACCACTACTTTTTGTTATATTCACAATTCTTTTCTAAAATGTTTTAATCATTCAATCTCGAATTAAATAATAGATTCTTTAAAACTAAAAAATCAATTTATTAGTAAAGTCTTTTAAAAAATATGAATTACTTTATATTTTAAATAAACGAATATTTCTATCCGATTTATTGAAAAATGCGTTTCCATATCTTGGACAGACATTTTTAAATATATGTGAAAATATTAAATCATTTTATTAATATTTGTTTGAATCAACTAAAAGATTTCAAATGGAAAGAAATACTTAAAAGATAATCAAAATTTTAAATAATTTTCTTGCATTCAATAGTTTATACTTTTCATTAGTACCAATCATTTTATTACAAATTCAGCTCATCATTTTATATTTATGGACGATTTTTAGTAGTATTAAGTAAAATTAAATTGAGAAAAATTGGCAAACCATATTATAAAATATGTATTTTCACCATTTTAATGCTTAACACTTACTTTAAACCATTCTTAAAATAGGCCTTATATATTATGAAAGCACAGAAATTAAAATTTAATATTATTAACTGAAAATTTTAGAAGGTTAATATCATTGAAAAACATTGCTCGTATTCATAGAACCTTACGTTCACCTGATATTAAAACTATCTAGCACCATGTGTAATTCCTTCAATTTTTTAATCACATGTTCTCATTTGTATATAGCCTTCTCTACTTTTAGAGTCACTTTTAAAACTCACTGAGGCAAAATAATGAAAGCAGCTGTAAACAAATAATTTAAAGTGACTGAGACATGATAAAAATACTTTTTTATGCATTTTTAAAACTTATGCAGCTTTAAAGCTTTATCATAACATATTAGATGTGACAAAGAATATTTTAAGCAAACAAGATGAAAAATTTATATTTTCCTCCCCTTAACGAAACATAGATTTAAAATATACTAGTTAAAAGTTGAATATTACTCAATGTAAAAGATGGTGTGGTCACTTTATTCATAACAATAAATTCACAATTATACTACGCAAAATTCTTATTTACAGAGTCACATCATGTACGTCTTTATAATTCTCTCCTATTGTACAGTGAATTTTGGAATTTAATAAAAAATATCTATACATTAAACGCCAGTAGGTTTCACGACTGTATTCTACAGACCTAATTTTACATCTTCTGTGACTGTATTTTGTTAGACTAGTATAATGTTTAATTTATTGTTAATTATACAATGTAACTTAATTAAAGGAATAATCTATATCACTTCTATATGCTCTGAGTCTATTTAATTTTTATTATATGAATTCATTCAACAAATGTTCTAATACTTAAATACTATCAATTTTTTTATCCAACTAAATGGGCTCAGTAAATGTAATACATCATAAATTAATTTTTTGTGCTAATCCTCTTAAATTGGTTAAGTAAAATAATAATTAAGAGTAAAAGTTAAAAAGATAAACTGTTTAGATTATAGTGCTAATCACTCAAAAGGGAGAAATGCACACAAACGAAAAATCACTAAGGGCAGATCTACAGTGAAATAGCAATACAGCCGTTTTACATATTGTTAATAAATATTACTGCTACTGAATAATACTACATACTACTGAATAAGAACACAAAGAAAATGAAATTGCATGTACCTGAGCTTCATTTTTCTACTATTTCTTTTTCACATAATAATTTATTATCAAATAATGTTTATGTTTTATGGAATTTTATAAAATATTTCTTGAAGTTCGTCAAGACGCTAAAAAGTTGCTTCACTTTTGGAATTGAACTGAAATTGAGATTCTAATTCTTCTAATGTTACTATGTGAATTGGAAGAACTTTTCTTTGCTGCATCTACATTACTATGATCATCCTACATTTAAATTTTTTCAATGCCTTCTTTAAAATTTTTCAATGTCAGCTGTAGTATATATTACCTAAAGTAATTAAGATTTAATTTATATTTTTATATACATTAAAGAATTCATTGAAAGTCCACCAAATAAAATCTAAAGTAATAGAAAATAAAGTATGGTATTATGTTTTGCTTATGCCAATTTCTCAACTTTCACTTTCATATTTTGTTGCAAACAAAAATTTCATTTTTTAAAGGATCTTTAATATTCTGTCCAGGGTTATATCTATTAAAGTAATGTGAATTGCATTAAAGACTTTAAATTCCTGACATCGAAACAATTTGCAACGCGAATTAATTCTTAGTCTTAATCAGGACTTATTGAAGATATCCATTGAAGATAATGGTGATGCATTGATACTTGCTCTAAATCATATCACCTGTAAAACATCCTAAATTAATTATTCAATCTCAGCAGTGGTGCATGGCCAGCTTTCTTCTATCCTTGTTCTGATGCTTATGTAGCGTTTTTTTAACAGCGCAGCTCATATACGATCTCATTCAAGATTTCTCTCAATCAGATAATCTGAAAACGTTTCCAAAAGTTGTATAAACCATTCTGCCTTAAATTAAAGTGTTTACAAATCTGGACTTGAGACTACCTCATTTAAATTTTGTTAGATACTATTAGTTACTGTTTGAATTCAAAATTAATCAAATGCAGTTAAATAAATAACAAGAAAATTAGTGAAACGGGTGAGCAAACTATATGCTGCTTTTGCCACGCACTTGTGTTTTATCCACTAGCTCCACCCACACACATGTATACACTACCATATTAGACAGGAAAAATTCCACCTTTCACTTGAAGTTTTTCTTTTATTATATTCTCTTCCTTTTATGAAATTCTAAAGTCTATACAGATTTTATGAGTTTTTAATACCAGTGTAAAAGAGAGACGTTAGAAGGTGTAAGGCAATCTCTAATTAGTTTTTCGGAATCCCAGGTAAAATGCTTTACAAATGCTTTAAAGAAAACTTACTGCTAAAGATCTTCCATTTGGTACCACTGTTTCGGATAGAGATATAGTCTCCTCGCAAATTCTACGCGCCAAACTTCTAATGCTTTAATTCTCGTTTTATATCTCGGATGTCTTTTTGCTTTCCTTGACTCACCTTGAGAAACTCTGTCTTTATGATTAGAATTAAAAAATGGTGTATACTATTAAAAACTAATTCCATACACATGATTATTTTAATTATTTTAAACTGTTTCATAAAACTTAAGGTATTCTAATGAATTTCTCTACATTCAAAATATATATTAAAATGTTAAAAATTTTATCTTTTGAATAAAACTGCACTATTTCTTTTATTTATATAACCTATATTTTTCTCATTAGATATACAAATTTTTAGGCTTTGTTTAAGAAATACAAATTTTAATATAATCTGATCATACCGAATAAATCCCAATTTCTAGAGTACAAGCAGCAAGAAAGTTTTTGTTATATCTAATTGGTTGAGGGTTACAGTGCTTTTTTACCTAAAAAGTCCATTAAAATAGCCTGTTTTTGATACAATGTAAAAAACAACATTTCTGTGCGTAGAATAAAAAATTTACTTCATCCCAGGAAGAGTCTAAATTAATAAAATTTATTTATCTCTGTTACATGAAACAAGACATTTTAAACAACTATAAAATATATGTACAAAGTAAAAACTCTAATACAACTTACCGTTTTAATAACTTTAATAATTTCTAAATTGGAAACTAATTTGAAAATTTAACAGAAGGTAATTATTATACGTAGTTTGTGAACCTCAATCACATTATCACGATCAAAATATATCATTATAGCTCGATATGGCTAATTATTTTACAATTTTTAATTTTTAAAGAGTTTTTCATTTAGAAATATAAGATACCTCTGAAGTTTTATTTGCATAAGGGTATTTTACTTCAGTTAAAAAGTTTATAATATACATAGGTTGTAAATTATCTAGAGGGTAAATATGCTTTCATTATTTCCATTTGTTGTATATTTCTAGTGTATATCTGTATTAGGAATAAACTAGCCTTAAGGTTTGCCAATAAAACATTACTCGTTTCTTTAATATCATGAGAAATTTTCTTTTTATAATCTATCAAAAGATTAAGAAACATAAAATGAGATAATTTTATTTCAATTCTAAAGAAATTTACTCTGTTTAATTTAGTTTGAGAATTTGCTTTAACAATTTGCTAGATAACACATAATAATATAAGGACATATTTCTAATACATCCCGGAAAGAAATAATATTTAATTTTAGCTGATATTTAATCTTTTGTAATTTGGTAATGTAAATCTTTCTAATAATTGTTTAGTTATCATATATACTTCTTTATTTAAAAAGCTCAAACACGTGATTTTTCAATAATAGAATAGTATAAAATTTGATATCCATAAGAAGGACTTGTAATTAATTTCAAGGGATAGCGTTTCATGTAAACGGCATAAGTCTGTTGGTTAATCCTACCTCAAGTAAATATGATGAAAACACATTGCATTGATTGAATAAATGTGATATTTTAAATTATCCAGGCAGACTTTTATTAATGCAAACAAAGCATATTCCATTCCAAAATTACTACTATTTAAATGGAAAAAGAATTCTAGATGTGGCTTTTGTCAATATTAAGTCTACGGCTGGAAACTTGTAATTTTAAAGATCAATTTCAAATATAAAAACCTTTCCTGCTTAAATAATTGCTTTTATATTTGATATGCTTTCAAATTTTCAAAAATAAAGGCATAGGATTAGAGTAATTTTGTGGGGATTGTTTAAAACGTATTTATAATTCTTCTTTGATATTATTAAAATTATTATACTCTTAATATTTAGTTTTTCCTATAAAGCAGATAAAAAGAGGTTTTGTAAGAAAAAATTCTTTCCTTTCTAAGCAATATTTTTCTGTAAATTAAGCATGGATTAATTAAAAAAAATTTTGCTTTTCGAAGTTAAAATTACAGCTATTAGAAATTTGAGGAAATTCTAACACTATTTTAATAAATTTAAGCTTGATTTCATGAAATGACGGAACACATTTACGGTATTTAAGAATATATATATATATATATATATATATATATATATATATATATATATATATATATATATATATATATATATATACATATATACATATATACATATATACATATATATGCATATATGTACTTATAAATATTTATGTGTGTGTGAGTGTCTTTGATGTATCTGATGTATGAATGAATGTTCAGATATGATAAAGTACCTTTATGATATAAAGAGCAGTTGCACTATCATGTATATGTATTTATAAATCCTGCACTCTTAAAATATATTTATGTGTTATTTCCTGAAATATCTAAGCAATTAATATTTTTAAAAATAGATTCTCAATATTATAACATAGAAATCTGACAACTTATTTATTAACTTTTGTGAAACGATAGTTTTAATATCGTAGTCATCCCTGTAGCAATTCCTATTATAATGCTTCATGAACCCCAAGAGCAAATGATAAAATTTCTGTGACTAAATCTGATCAAACTGTTCACAGCCAAATGGTGACATATTATCGAAGAAGATTTAAACATACTTTGATTTTTAAGTAAATTGAGTTATTTAAGTCTCATTATCAGTTAAAGATTACATTTTAATGTTTTAGATAGATTTACTTTAATTCCATTAAAAAGGGTATTTTTAAATTTGTAATTTTAATACAATTAATTGTTTTTAAGTTTTTGTATTTTTCTAGTCTTTTTCAATAAAAAATGAGTAACAGAGCCTGTTTCTTGATTTTCAGTCACCTGAGGAATTTTAAATTAGGATAAATAAATCTTAACAAAGTTGACAGTTGTAAAATATCTCTAGTGTTCATGTTTTGTAAACCTCGTAACAATATAATCTAGCATAACATTTTTATCGGTGAGATATTTATAATATACTTTTGTGCACATTGTATTAAAGCAATAAGCGGAGATTATTATGCAGTAAAATTCTCTTAGAGATTATCTATTTATAGTAATCAATGTGAAAAATGGATGAATAATGAATATTACTCTTTTCTTGTTTGGAATATACAGTGAAAATTTGCAAGCTAAAAAGTGATGAAATTAAGTTAAATCCTTTAAAGTGTTTAATATGATAGATTTTTTTCTCTTATAGTAGTATACATTTTTATTTAGAAATTTTACATAATTTTCAGCTAAGTGATACCTATCTTTCACAACAGTATAAAATGCATTTTAATTCGATAGATTACCACATAGCATAATGGTGTGTAATTCGATATCTCCGATAACGCATTGGAAATAGTCTACAATTTATATGATGTATTAAAAAATATTATACTGAATAAGTAAATCTCTACATTTGCATTTCAGCTATTGTTTAATTTATTACTTTGATTCAAATCATAATTTGTGTTCCTAACGTGTTTTTAAACATTTTAATTGTGTGAAAAATGTGTATGACGTAGAGGTTTTGTTTATTTCGTCGCTCGAGATGGACTATTACTTGTTCTAAGCTACACTTACTTTTTGTATTGAAGAAAGGTTTTATCAGTGGGAGAATTATTGGTTGCTTACAACTCAGTAGTTAAATTTTAAAAAGCTTTTTTTGTTAAAATACCAAGTTACCCATGCAATAATAAAGCTAAAGTGTAATATTTTTATGTGAATAAAACCGAATACATGTAGAATATGTAAAATGATCTTTAAAACATGACAATGTTTCATTGTTGTATGAAATTCGCGCATTCTTCTGTCATTCATTGTAAGCACTTCCCTGTCTATTTATGCCAGAAAAGAAAAATTTTTACCTAAAGAAAAGCCTAAGTATTAAATTATACCAAATATTTCCAACCTTTAATAAGACACTAATCCCTTGTCAGAAAACAAATATTCATTTATTTCTACTTAAAACTAAACAAAATGACTCCCGTTCGATGTATTATTTATTATTTCTTCTCCTTTTAGCTCATAATAACTTTTAAACAATGATTTAATGATGCCCAATCATTAGGATAAGAATGTCACATTTCACATTGAAAAATAAAGACATTTTCAAAACATTTCTTAGGTGTTATGAATATTTGCTCATTGCTAAATATTTGATTATATGAAATAGGCTGTAAAAATTATAATATTTCTATACCTAAACTCGTTGTGATGACAATATTATCCGAAATCTTAAATTACCTTATTTTGCTGCTTATGAAAACTTCAGAATGAATTATTGTAAAATGCATTCAGTTGCTTTTAGCATTCTCCAAATATTTAACCTGGAATTTGTTTTTCAAATTTATCTATGTTCCGCTCATATTTCCTTACACGATGCTAAACGAAGAATTAGTTTTACATAAAAGATCATGACATTTAACCTCTTAAGGGAAACTTTTTCTGACTCACTTTGATTGTTTCCTTTCTTATTCAATGCAAGTATAAGTCATTCTTGAGTTTATTTTAGCATTTTATCACTACTTACTTTATAACGAGGTGAATAGATTTTCTACCCTAATTTGAGGTTCCATAAGAAGCCTAATTTAATGTTTTTTAGGTTTAATTAATATCTTAGAAAATTCATTGTAATAAAGTTGCTGAAAAGAAAAACTTTTCAAAATTAATTGCAAATGTCGGGTGGAAAAGTTTAAACAACTGTACAATTAACTCCTCCTTCGTTAAAGCGAGATATTTACTTCATTGGGTGAAATTTTACTTCATTGTTGTTTATGTAACAGTACAGTTTGAACACTACGTTTTATGAAAATTTTCAGGAACACAGCCAATTTTCTCCCATTGGCGATTTTTAAATTTTTTTAAAATTTATTTTCTTCATGTTTTCATTAATCATCATTCCAAAATTGTTTGTATTCTACTTTGGAATTTCTCTAATTGATGTAAGTTATAAACACTTTCTAAATTAATTATTTATTGAGGTATGATTTTAACTGATAAAGCTTGATTTTTATCCGAAATCAAGTCTTATTTGTCTTCTCCCCTCATAGGAAGCACATCTCACTGCTTATACGTTATTACCAGACTAACAACAATCTCGCGGTTTCAATCAAATATTGATGATAGCAAGCGTCAGTGCATTGGAAAAAATATCTATATTTTATGTAGAATGATTAGAAAAATCTACCGTCCTCTTAAAATAATAGTAAAAATAATTTACTCAAAATCAGTACGAGAATTCCATTTAAAAGTCTGGTTTTGTACAAAAATATTTTGTTAGAAAGATATTGTTCGAAATGTCTCACATTTATGTTAATTTTTTTAAACTTGCAGTCATAACTATTAAATTATCTTCTCTATTTTCCTATTAATGGTATTATAATAAAGTTTTGTTTAACTAACTGTACGTAATTAAAAATTTAAAAGGTTTTCCTGAAAGCAGTCATTTATTTCAGAAAAGAGGTTTTGCTTTCCTTATTTATTATCTATTTGTCTTAAATTCGTTAAAATTTGAATCTTAAAGTAATACTTTTTTAAAGTTCCTCATTGTATTCTCGAAATAATTAAATTTTACTTATATTAGATTAAACTTTAGTCATTTAAAGATAAAATTTAAATTTGTTCCTCTCTTTCCTGTCTTCTTATACGCTAAATTAAAGAACCACTTTCATTAAACGTTTTTTGAAAACATTAAAGCCAAATACAATTAGAATCTTTTAAAATTTTCAGTCTCCGTTCCTATCTTATACCAACGACTCTGAAGAAAATTGATAAAACCTTAATTAAATTTCAAAAATATTAAATTTTTTATAATACTTATACTAATAGTTAGTTCTTAAAATAAAACTAGCAGCATGTCTTATAAAATAGGCTTTGTGTAATTGTATTTTCACGACATGAAATGAATTTCATATAAATAAAATTAGATGTAAACAAAATTTAAACCAAATTTAATTTGTTGTCCAAATAGAGAGTATTTACACATTATTACTTTAATGTTTTGTCTGAAATTCCTTTCCCTGTCCTTTTTGTCTGCAATTTTTGAATATGCTCAAAACTTTAAAAAGCAGAAGTTGAAGTATATACATAAAATAAGCGAGGGTAGAATATTTTAGGTGTTTGGGAAGGAAGCATTTCTCTTAATGTTCTTTCTTTTTTAAATATATATTACTAAAGTCCTGTATAGCCTATCAAATGTATGTAGCTTCAATAAAACTCATATATCCTAACCTGTTTCTAAATATTAGAACCTACTATTACTAGGGATGAAAAGAAGAAAACTTAGAGACATGAGGTAGGTCCAGTTTCCAACAGTTAGCAATGTACATAGAAATAATTTAAACTCTTTAATGCAAATCTTTAAAAATTTTCCATTTAAGCAAATTATTTGGAGTTTATTTTGGACACAAAGTAATGTATATAATGCTCTTGTGCTGTATAACAAAAACTACTGTTTGTAGAAATGCATACTAAAGAAGGAATTGGGCGAATGAGCTTAAAATTTCAACAAATGCTAAGTAAAGTGCATTAAGCTAATGACTAACCTTTAAACTTTCAAAAAATTGATTTTTATATATCCTGATTCTTTAATCTTTTTTTTAACTCTATACAAAATACCGCATTAAAGAATTTCTATTATTTTTTATGTTGTAGCACTTTAAATAAGGCTTCATATTTGCGAACTACATTGGCGGAAAAACTCAAAATGCAAATGCGTCGATCAATTTATTAATATGGATATTTTTTTGTCCCAAAGAAGCAAACTCAGAATGGCATATTGTTGAAGCTACTGGTAATTAAGACATTTCAAACTTAAATGATGGGGGAAAAAAAAGCTCAACTAAACATTATCAAGAAACTGAATCTGACACCAGGAGCTCGTAGTATTTTGTTTGTAGAAAATGCTGAAAAGGATAGTTTAGTGGTGGCATAAAAATGAGCAGTCTGTAACACCTTAGAAGCTTGTAGAGCAAGAATTTTAATTTTTGAATATTAATATAATAATAAAACTAAGCAAAAGGTTATAATTAAACTTTGAATTACTTTAACTCAAAATGACAAATTTTCAATTTGTGTGCATTGTTATTAAAAAAGCTATATGTGATAATCTTCTAAAACTTTCACTGCATAAGAAGTTCTGTATTACCTTCAACCTAAAACCAGAAAAAAAATAATATTTAAAATTTTTATTTTTCACCCTTAAAGATATATATTTAAAAATTTCAAATTTTTCATTTTTTATATTTTAAAGTAGATTTTTTTAACTTCATCCAAACTTTTTTCAAATATTCTGGTTTTAACTTAAATCTTACACTATATGTATATAATTTTATCCCAATTTCTTTGTTATATACAAATTTTCTAATTTTATCATGCGTGCAAGAAATGCTTATTTTTTCTTTTATAATTTTATGCATTTTTTAATTTAAAATTTTAACATTAATTTATAAGTTTAAATCTTTTAAATAATGTAAACTACAATAATTATTTTATATCTAAAAGCAGTTTGATTTTAATTCATTTGTCTTGACACTTACAATACATTCAACTCTTTCACCTTTTTGAAAAGTTCAAAGGTATCCTAACCTCTAAGGATGAGCAGATCCCTTTGCACTGCTGCTGAAACCATAGAAATAGAGAGATGTAACGGGACTTTGAAAGTAGATTATAGATATCTCGTAGTTGTAATTGTTAGGTGAACTCAATTATCCATCTTTGACGTTAAACGACGACTTTTCAAGAACTGACGTAGTTAGAAGCATTAGACTTTATTAGAAAGGATTTTCCTCTCCTGAAATAACAGATTAAGTACAGCGTGATAGCATCAAATTGTTTCAAGTTGGAAAACAGTGGATAGACGAGAATTAGAGCACGCAGAATATCAGGAACAGATATTGAAAGGTGACATCAGGGCGAGGTGATAGACAACTGGTCCACATGGTGCTGTCAAACAATGCAGCTTCATCCCGAGAGATTGCAGCACATTTGTCTACTATCCCAAGTGTATCAATGTCTGGTTAATCAATTGTTCACCGTCAGCTGCAGAACTCTGCAAAACAGTTATAAAAGATTCCCCTCACTTCCAAGATCGATGCTAATCATTGCAATAGACTCATGAATAGAGACTAGCGTGAAGATTGACTGAAAACAAATGGATTTTTTCTGGTAAATTGCGGCACCATGAAGATGGCATTAATATTAGACATTAAGCCCATAAACTCTACCTTTCGTATTCCATAACTGAACATCATACTTTAGTCCCGGAATTTTCGCCTGGGGCCCATTGCAACATGAATGATGTCAGCTGTTTCGAATTGTGGGTAATATAAATAAAAACAGGTATTTCTTTTTAATTTAACACATATAGTTTCTTTCATCTCCGACTTATTTTCGAATGTGTTGCCTAATTATTCAGAGACTACTCCAGATGCTGATTTTGAACACTTAATATTCTTTGTTTATTTATTTGCTTTGAAAATGTGATTATTTACTTGTAACAATACAAGTTATTTTTTTAATAAGTCTCATTTAATTCTGATGCTACCTTCATGGTATACATTTTTTACAATCAGAAGTTTAGTATACAACCTCTTTGTATGAAACATACTCATTGTCATTTGGAAGAACAGATGGTAATGTGAAGATTAAGAAAAGTGTTTAAATTTAGTTTTGGAAATTTATAACTTAAACTTGTATATCCTAAATATGTTATAAACTAAATATGTTTTAACAGACCTAAGCGTTTGGAAAACATGAAATTTGGAACAAGATTTCTTACTTTTTTGAATTACTAGACAATTAGGGGAAATTAAAATGAGTTTTAATAAATTATTAAATTAAAACTACGAAGAGTTGTTCATATTGAAATATACTTAAATTAAAAACACAGAAATTTCCTTTTGAAAATCAGATAATTTAAAAAAAAATAAATATTACTATTTTTTAAATTTACTTTCTGCTATTTTTTTTTATTAATGTCAACATAAAAACCGTATTATAAATACATTTCACTGTTATTGATCACTGTTCATGGATAGAATAATTAGTTTGTTACAAGTCCTTTTTATGTCTTTAAGTTGACATTTTGTAAAAAAAAATGAGCAACTTAAAATTAAAACTGAGCTCTAAGAGCTAGCTTAAGTGTTATTGAAATCGATATACTTAATCGTTTTAAAATAAACTAAGATTATTTTGTAAATATACTTAGGCATCTATGAAAATAAAAAGAAATTCTATAACTTCATGTTCATAATTTATAAAAATACTCTATAACATCCAATGTCCCCTCGAAATTTTCATAATTGTTTATTGGAAAAATTAATTACTAATAATGTATTTTTCCTAAAATGTCACCGAATTAAAAAGTAGTTTTTTTCTTTTTGTATAGGTTTAAATTAAATACCATATTGTTTAGTATGGTATTTAATTAATAAACTCATTACTAGCACAATTTCTTTAATTAAATTTTCCATGATCTAAATATTAAATACTTAATCCTAATGCTATTACAAAAGCGTAAGTGTTTCCATAGCAAAAAAATTAATTTTTTTCGCATCGAGAACTGTTTGAAACACAAATCAAGTTAATTTAACAATAGAATTTAAGCAATGGATGCAGGAGATAAAGTGTTTCCTTTAGAATCATCACATTTGAACAATTATCAGATATATATACATATAAACTTTATCTCTTTAAAATGCAACGTGTATGTTGAATTTGTCAATGCCGGATAAACAGTTAACCTTTGCAGGATTCTGCTATTATTCTGGAAAAACGGGAAATGCTAATATAAATTGTTTTAGTAACATATTTATCAATAGAATCTGACTGTTCGATTTCGAGGTATTTCATCTCGATAAAATAGCTAGCGTTGTTTATATTTTGATTCGAAATTCTGTGAAATATTTGAATTTACTTATGAGCTGCAGGATTAATTTTATGGAGAAAGGATTTTAATTTACTCATAAAACTAATCTCATTGATAATAAATATAGTTTTATAACACTTGAAGAATTTTAAATTTAAACTAAACCGTTAAGGATTTCATTTTAAACTTGTAACAAATAATTTGATGAAATAAAAGCCATTAAAATTTGTAACTGTTCAGAAATATTTTCATCGGTATACTGAACATTACAAAGCGTTTTATCAGTTAAAATAATACATTATATTTATAAAACTTATTATATATATGCATTGAAGTATAAATAAATTAATCAGAACATTTTCAAATAATATTTTTGAAAAGTTTAATTTTAAAAAATCATATTTGTCAATATTTAAAGTAATTCTTGTAACTTAGCATTTCATTAATTAAAAAAAAAGTTTACTTTACACAAATATATATTTAAATAAATTTGTATAGGTGTTTTAAACGTTGATTTTATTTATATTGTTGAATTAAATTTAAAGTAATGAAGTCAAATTTTTGCAACTGTCCTACTTGTAGATATAAAATAATATTCGATAAATTAAATATTCAACGAATTGACAATATAATACCTAAATAAGTTTGAATGATATTAAGTAATAATAAAGCAAAAGTAACATCTGGAAACATGAAATTAATATACAAGGATCATCTTAAATATCATCAAACATTTTACAGTTTTAAAAATTTTAAAACAAATATTTGATTTCTAATATTTTTAAATAACTGATTTAGATCTTTTCTAATGTATGTGAACTTTCAAATCTCTTAAGTTAAGAAATTAAGAACATACTTTGTAATATCTTCTATTTCTTTAATGAGATTTCTAATTCCCATTTCTATTAAAAATATACAGATCAAATCATACGATTTTTAAAATGAAGAAATATTACAGTTCCATGCTGCTAATATTGTTACTGTAAAGCCATCCTTTTTACATTTAACATTATTTTTTTTTAAAGTATCAGCTACGGAGGTATGTATTAATGCAAATCCTTATATCTCGAAAAGCTCAGAAAAGATATGTATTAACCCAAATAAACCAGATGACTGTCTGTTTTTATTATTATTATAATAAACTTACAGTTATAATTAATATTCTTATTAAAATACATTCGTAAATTTATAATTAATAGTCTAATTAATACAAAAAAGCCTTTAGGTTTTTATCATATTAATCTATTTCTCCACAAGGATCATTTAAAAGATTAAGTATTAAATTCTGTAATCAATAATGCTTTTTTATGTAATAAATTTTCATTTAGTTACATAAGTTTAGTTACTTTAAGTACATAATTTAAGAGCCATTTACATATTCTTAAATTTGAAACTATTAATAAGAAAAACTGCTTTTTCCTCTATTTCTGTACACCTTTACGTTATTCCGAATGTATAATATACCTTAAAACAACGATAATCCTTTTTGGAAGAAAAGGCGTTTTATAGCTGAAGCTTGTTTATGCAATAAGATCACACTCAGATTTTACAGAAAGGAAGCCTGTAGTATGAAGCTTTGAGAATAAACTTAAGAAAGGAACTATTATCGGGTTTTAGTGAATAACGGTTTTCGATATAAATAGTAAATTTTGATTTCTAATGTTGTTATGAACGCCTTGTTGATTTTGAAAACATGATTTTAATCCATCTGCATGCAGAATTATTTCAATCTAGTTTACAGAAAATATTAGGGAATTAATGAAGTAGATAATTAATGCAATTCCTTTAAAAGCACACTCTATTCAGGCGAACGTCCGATATATTAAGGTTACAAAGGAGGTTAAATCTCAGTTTCTATTTTTTTTAATAATAATCTAGTAAGGCAGTATATAATGTTGCTACCTAAAACATAAAACACTAATATCAATAGAACAAAATTGCCTAGTAAAATTACTATTAAATAAGAGATAAGCCATCTAACAATATAACTTAAAACGCTCCTAGTTTGCAGAACAAATAATTGCTCTAATTTTTCATTTTAATTATTTAGAATTTAAGTAGAAACAGGAATGGGTATCTATAATCAATTATATTAAAAAATTTTCTTAGAATTAAATAATGTGTAGCAACTTTTTTTCGAGTCTTACGGTATTGAATACTTTGCAATTAATTCCTAATCATAGCCTTCTCGAAATGTAACCAATATTGCGGTTCTATGCTCTTAATTTTGTCATTGGCATGCCAGTTGTTTTACATTTATATATATATATATATATATATATATATATATATATATATATATATATATAATATAATATATATATATATATATATATATATATTATATATATATATATAAATATATATATATATATATATATATATATATTGTATATATATATATATTTATATATATATATATATTATATATATACATATATATATATATATACATATATATATATATATATATATATATATATATATATATATATATATATATATATATATATATATATATATATATATATATATATATATATATATATATATATATATATATATATATAAAGAGAGAGACAGAAGGGTGAAAGAGTCAATTTTGTAAAAGAGTATCTAAAAGAAGACTTCGTTAATGACATTATAAATATATACTCAAAGAAATTTTGCTGAAATTTTAAACAACTGATTTTTTGTCTTTCACGATTACAACTTATTACGCTGTCCAGTTACATTAATGTGACAACCTTCTAAATTCAGAATTACCACCTTTTGCAGAGAGGATCCCTGCAAGACATTGAAGAGGAGAGTCAATTAGGATCCTGAAAGTGTTCACTGGGATGTTTAGCCATATCAATTTCAGTGCCGCGACAAGCTGCGCAAGTTTACGTGGGTGAGGATCCATAGTACAAACAACCCGATCGAGACGGTTCCATGGATTCTCGATTGGGTTCATGTCGGATAATTTGCTAACCAAAGGAGTATAGTAAACTCATCTTGGTGCACTTCGAACCATGCACGGACACTTCGAAGTTCATAACATGCTGCATTTTCCAGCTGGTAGGTGCTAGTATCCTGAGGAAGGATAACTGTCATGTAGGAAAAAAGATGGTCTGCAAGGATAGTTACATACTTGTGTTGATCTATTTTGCCTTTCAGAATGAGTGAACCCAGAGAATACCATGGAAACATTCCCCAAACCATAATGCTCTCTCCTCCAGCTTGAACCATCCCAGCAATTGTTGCCAGGTGTATGATTTCAGGCGTTTTACGACGTATACACCGACGAACATCTGTCAGATGGAGCATAAAACGTGATTCATCCGAAATCGAGCCCGCCTAAGATCCGCCAAGTTCGTTAAAGGGGACGTAAAATATGTTTGTGGTCACAGTGTCCTCCAAGTTCTCAATTAACACCTCTGGGGTTGGCAGACCAAGTCTATGGGCTTTTTGCTTGGTCCCTGCTTCAAAATTAAGAGGACCTACTTGAGCGAAGGCATTCTTTCATCTTAATGGTGCTAATTTAAATGAAAGCTTCTTGGCTTAATACGAGAGCCTGCAAGCTCAATCTGCTTGGTTTATCCAAGTGGCATGAGAAACACCACCAACAACAACGTGATTCATCGGAAAAAGGCACCTGTCTCCACTCAATGGAAATCCAGTTGTGGTACAGGAGAATGCAAATTTAAGCCTTCGTTGACGATGAACAATAGTCAGAATAGGTGCATTAACCAGACGTACAACACCCTTTATATATGCACTAAATTTTGTGGCACATGCTTTCTGGGATTGGTTATTTAATTTTGACGTCAAAAATAGCCGGTGGTCACATTAATATGACTGGGCTGTGTAGTTATTCTCTTTGTTACTGTTCTTAAGGTAATAACATTCAACTTTATTCTTCTCAAAATAGAAGCTGATATAAAAATCTTAAATTCCATACTTACGTTTTTGGATCAGGCAAATTAATACGTTTACATTAAAAATGTTTGTTTATTATTATTAGTTTGTTTATAAATTGTTATAAAATAAATTTTATATATAGTATTGTTTATGTTATAATAAGTATTTCTTCTTTTAAATTTCCAGACATTTAATGAGTAAAATATTACTGTTTTTTACTCTTCTTATATCACAGTGGTGGAAATGCAGTTAAAATGAGATGATTTAGCTATCTCATTAGAAAACAGTATTGATTTGATTGGAGCACTATAACTTATGGTTTCTTACTTAAGGCTAATTGATAGCTAAAATAGGAAGTGTTCGGAAAAAATCTTTAATTAAAAAAAATCCTATTTTCCTATCCTAATCTTATTTTCCTAAGTTAAATTATAGTGGTGTTTATGTCTTGAAGTAACTGAGTTTCCTTATCAGTTGATAATATTTCGAGATAATTTAATAAATAAACATATAATGATTTAAAATATAAAATCATTTTTATGCTGTATGTAGATAATTAATATGAACAATCTGCACTAGAAATTAGACAACTCAAAGAATACACCATAAACTGCAATATAAATATTTCTTAATGATTTCTATGATATAAACTCTTAACAAATTTTTAACTGTTAAATCTTATTTCAATAGGCTTATTCTTTTTTAATTATAAGTTTATCTATAAACAGATATATTCAATTTTAGGTTATTCAAATTTAATTTTAAGTTTATCTATAAACAGATATATTTATCAAATTTTTATACGCATGTTGATATTTTTGTTACCTGTTGAATAAATTGGCCAGAAATGAAATCAGGGACCTCTAAAGTACATCGTTTTTCAAAAGGACTCTGCTTTAACTGGCAGCTTGGACCGCATCAAACTTATACAATTTTTTTTTTCTTTTCTTGTTGTATCTTGTTATAGTAAAATAAAGAAAAAATCTATTTATTTTACTTTCTCAAATCAATTTTCAAACTAAATACAAAACGTTCACTATTAATAAATGTCCATGTAACTTTATTCCCGGAAAATGTAGTTTTCAGTGATTTGTATATTCTTGATAAATTTTCAACAACAAGATAAATGGTCGATTTCGAATTTGCAAACTGTTTTCAGGCATCGTAAAATGCTGTTTTTATGGGCAAATCCAAAACTATGTTTCCTCTTACAGTACTAGTTCAAAATGAAAAATAAAATGGATTATTTTTGCTGAAGTATAATCATGGGACTAGAGAAAAGGTCAAACAGTTAAGGAGTAGGAGTATTATGGAATGTTTTCTAGACATAAAAATAAGGAACATATTTGTGAATAGATCCCTGCAGACAGATTATTTTGTTGCCTTTTAAATTTTGTATACCAACAAAGACCAACATTTTTACGCTTTTCTGATATTATAGTGTAAATATATATAGAATTATTCCACGTTGAGAAAAATGCCATTCATTTTTTTAAGAATAACCAACATTCTTTATTATTTTATTATAAAAAGCAAAGTCTTATGGTTATGCCTGTGTGAAACCAAATATAAAATCCCAAGAAACTAAATATGCTTTAATACGATATGAAAATTGTAGAGAGATATAATTATTTAATAAAATGATATAATGCCAAGTTTGAATTGAAACTAATCAAAGAGTATTCGACGTGCAAAATCATTCCAACGTATTTAGGATTAAAAATTCAAACAACGAAACGTTTTTAAGATTTCATGAAGGTGGTCAAATTAGAAAATTAATTTAAAAAATTGAATGTAAAACTAATTGAATGTAACCAGTACATTCTGTAACAGCGGTAAGTCAAAACTTTTTCTACAGAAAGGGAAGATGGCTTATACTAAAATGACTTCAGGTAATCCAATGACTAATACCGTTTCACTTGGTTGTAGATTCAACTCCCATTCAAATCTGTCCAGTTAATAGAGTACTAAGTTCAATATTTCTATCATGTAAAGCATAAACCAATAAAGTCGCTACCAATAAAGTCATCCAAGAATCAAATATTTTTTTCTAAGCAGAGATTAATATGGTTATACAGTATATTATGCACCTGGGGCAACGCTAAGGTCTACGAGTTAAACGAGCAAAAGTCACACACACAAACACATGCACACACAAGCATCTGTACATAGGAAGTAAAGGGCACTATATCCTTAATTTGATATATCATATTATACCGAAAAACATAATCATAATTTTTCACAGTTTTATTGGAATACGGCCGTGTTGAGTGAAAACCTAAACCTTTATAAACGCTTTTCAGGTAACAGGAAAAATATGGTGAACAAACATCATAAATAAATAGGTTTGCATTCCTATGGTGGTCTTTACTTTGAAATCATGTTGGTTCATAGTGCAGTTTTCAATTTGCTAAATCTATCAGATTTACGAAATATAGTTAATGCTTTTATCACATCAAAGAAAAATATTAATTATTCACGAATATGGAAAAATCTCAATATAAAAAATGGTCATAGTACTGTGAACTTCATATGCACACACACAGACATGTATATGTTTGTATGTTCATATATCTTTGTATGGATATCTCTGTAATATGCAATCCTAGATTTGGCAGGATATATTTAGTGATCTTTTCAATGGTAATGTATGTTTCATCAGATTTTAGACAGTAAAATTGTCTTGCAATCCTATAACTATTATGCAACTGTTATTCCTGCAACTATTACGTAAAAAAATTCCAAAAATCTTTGACCACTCAGCAAATATATATATTTTTAAATCTTAGAGGAAGTTGTGGAAATTCATTATAAGCAACATATGCATGAATGTATACATAATTGATATTATACATTGATTAAATAATATCTTACAGGTAATTTGTAACAAATGAGGTTCATTTAAGAATTTCATTGCTAACTCTATTTTACTAGCTTTAAAACTTTATTTAGGAACCTCAATTATCCAAAGCAAGATCCCAAATCTGCAAAAGTGTGTGTATATGTATATATGTGTGTGTGTGTATGCATAAATGCAAAATAATATACAGAAATTATATCTTTGGGATGCAAATGTTCCAGTCAAATCTTCAAGCAGCAAACCTATTTCGTGATAACAGCAGTCCTGTTTGAAGTGAAAAATTTTAGAACCTAGCGTTATTTATGACAGCAATGTAAAACAGAAAAGTTTTTAACAATATGACCTATTCGGACGATAGACGAATGGATAATATGTTGTTTTTCGGTACCGGGGTTTGCGAGTTAGGCATGTATGTTCATATCCATTCAAAATTCCATTCGTTCAAATCCTTTAAAGAAGTAGGTGACGGACCATTGTGTTTTAAAAAATTGCATCGTAGCACTCCAAAGAAAACAAAACCAACTGGAGCCCAAGAATTTTGAGTTCATTACGTTCTGTTTTACACTGCACTAATAAAGGTTTGAAACTTTGTTTTTATTGAAAACCTGAAAATAAAAATAGAATACCATATATATGCATACTTCTGTTACTACAATTTAATAAGCCTGTGTAAGTTACAATCTATAACTAATATTATTTGTATAAGCAATATGTCATAAACTATTTCGTTATTACATTAGAACTTAATATTATGTTTAAGTCATAGGGAAATATCAGTGATATTTAAATATGCAAGGATGCACTTCTAGATTTTCTGAAGTTATCCAAGTCTGGCTCGTATGGAACACTCATAATATTACTTCCGCTACAGGGGAAATGAATGCAACCGCCTGCTGAAATGTATTGAAGTAAATTAATTTTCAAAATTTAATATAAATTAATCATTGAAGTAAAGAAATATGAAAGATTTAGAGAGAGATATTAGTTTACATAATTTGTGGCATTCATGTTAAACATTTAATCATAAATTACATTTAATTGAACTGTAACATACTGTAAATTCAGCAATTTATTTATTTACTTTAAAAATTAAGAGAACCAGTATTCAGTTAATTATTTTCCGTTCTGTTGAATCTTGATTTTCAAAACTATTTATCTAAGAAAATTTTATTGCCTAAACAAACACACTAAGTGACAGAAACTATAAATGTCTTATTCAGTAACTGTAAATATGTAGAAATAAATGTAGTATAACTTTTCTATTAACAAGTACTTTGACATTTTGGATTGAAATTTTATGATGCTTCAAGTTCGATATATACTCTTACATTTTTGGCAGATACTTCATCTAAAATCAGGACAAATAGCTTCCTCTAATATAAAGATTCATCTTGCATTATTCTATTTGAATGAGATAAGAAAAAATAATTTATCGCAATATTTTTCTGCTTATATAAAGGTCTTTCTACGACATTTAAAACGACAGTTTATCACTGATAAGAACAGTATGTAATAATTAAAAATTTTTAAATTCATTATTGGTTTACTCTTTTAAGACCAAATTTACTTAATAATTAATTATTTCAATATATATTCGTTAGAAAATAGTTAACCATTGAGAGAGTTTTACCAAATCCACAAGAATAGATGAATTGTCATTAATTTATGGTGATTGCTCAAGATGAAGAATACTGAACATCATTCTCACAAGTTTAAGTAGAATGATGAGTACAGTATTTTTCTATCAAGCATATTTTATATAGAATGGAAAGGTCTTTAAACTAACTGAATTATTAATACGACATAACATTGGTGCTGGAATATCATTCGGAGGAGAGGGGAAACGTCAGGCATGATATACATTTGTCGATG
Organism: Pardosa pseudoannulata; assembly: GCA_032207245.1. Taxonomy (NCBI): domain Eukaryota; kingdom Metazoa; phylum Arthropoda; class Arachnida; order Araneae; family Lycosidae; genus Pardosa; species Pardosa pseudoannulata. The sequence goes on along the minus strand of CM063510.1, from coordinate 51,092,818 downwards.
AAAGTCAGGGGTTCATTTAGATGAAATAATGAAGGAAATCATATTCTACGAGGGGATATTAACAAGACACATATATGTGCAGCTGTTACATATCATAACCGATATAGTTAGGATACCAATGCACCCACAGTGTAAGGGTAATTTCTAACTCTAACAATATGCAAATACTAATTCATATATTTTCTAATTCATAACAGTCTCATAATGTGAAAGGACTTGTTTAAGGGAACCCTCTAGCAATACAAGCCTTTTTTATTATTGTAACCCATTGTTTTCATAAAGTAATATCCTATGTGATGCGTCAATTTTTCATTTTAAGATTCTAGATGAACTACTTCGATGAAAACAATACAGGTCTAATACCATTAGGAAAGATGTGAAAGTCACTTCAACTTTTAAGCAAATTTTTCCATAGTTTTGAATACTAAATTCGAAATGTCCGTGTTTCAACACAGGGATTGGGGTCGGAAGTAGTGATTTCATTCTATATGTATAGGTAAGCCGTCTTTACAATGGATTTATCGATCGTTTGTGATTGGGAAAACTTCCTTTCGATTAAACTCTTTGTAGTTCAACATAAAGTGCTTTTCTAAAAGGTTTATAAATTTAAGTTTAACTCTTGACACTTATTTATCTTAATTAAAGTTGTTAGGTTGATACTAAATTAGTGTGGTCAATCTAGTTTGGGAAAAGATAATTCAAGATTACTGGTAAGAAATCTAATTAAAAATGGGTAAAATCTTTAAGGGGGTAAAATATTTTGCAACCTAATTACATCCTCACACTATTATTAACTATATTCTTTTATTCGACATCTCAGTGTAAAAGGAAAGTTTGTAAAATACTACAAAAAATTAAGTTAGATAACTCGAAAAATTTTTCTATTATGTTTGT